>JACAXG010000004.1:17582161-18195440 GCA_018881555.1 Amblyornis subalaris
AAAGGGAAAACATTAGCTATAAAGAACTGTGAATTGGGCATGGATGTACAGCTTATTACAAGTGCTGCCTGAACACACTTCATTTTTCTGTAGGCACAATGTAGGAAATACAGGTTTAGAAAGCAAATATATTCTATTTCATATGCATTATTGTTATGCATTTGTAAAACCTGCGGATAGATTATTCTTGCCAGACATTTGTACAGCACCTTGTGCGAAGGAGTGTTGATCAGTGGCTCGGATGGCACTAATTCACAGGTATTTGGATTTCCTCATCTGCAGAAGAAACTCTGATAAAGATTATGGCAGAATGMTTTGCTTAGTAGCAGAGTACTTTTGTGTAAATTTAAGAACAGTTAGATGGCTAGGATCAAGAGAAGTGGAAAAATTTTCCTCAGGAAACCCAACTAAATAAAATGCTGCCTACAACCTAAGATACTCTTCTACCATGGCAAGACCTTCTATCTTAAATGTAGTTTTCAACAATCGCATTCACATGCACTGTGCACATATGCTGTAAAGTGCACCACTAAAACATTCTATTTAATAGCCTCTGCACTCAGGCTCTAGGAAGAATTTTGCAGGCTCCTTGACAGGAAWGAGACAATAATCCAATAGTGTCATCTCTTTGAACTATGTAACTAGGGATTTGGGGAAAAGTCCATACTAGAACTGAAAAATAAAGGACTAAGACTGCAAGTTAAAAATACATTTACTGACAGTAGTGCTCTCCAGTACTGCTCTCTCCTTTCCCAAAATATTATAAATTAACAGTACCTTTGTGCAAGTACTGCTCAGAAAAGATTCTCAAAATAATGAAACTTTGGTCTTATGTCACTTATGTGACTTATGTCACTGCTTATTCTTTTTGTCTTGCAGCTGTGCCTTGAAACCCGAGCTTGCAATAAGGAACAGGTAGCCAGGAGGGAGAAGAAACTAAGCACCAGCCCCATGTGCACTTACAGCTCATTCACACAAAGCAAAGGAAAGACCTGGCCAAAGCAGCTCCATTTGTCACCACATTCTACTGCTTCTGCCAGCTCCCACTGACATGTCAGGCTAATTCATTAGCCTGCCTTGCACACTGGACCTGGGCAGAGGTGTCTGTCACAGGCCAATTGTACTGGCCATCCTATCAAGTAACTCCTGGCACTTCATACGCTGGACTGGGCTCTCTCTCATACTGTCTCTGGCTTGAAGAGCCAGTGAGCACTCACACACGCCAGGGAAGGATCATGGTGACCACACTGCCCTCCTCCAACTTCTGGCAGATGAGAGAGGAGCAGCAGAATGAGATTTCCTTTCCCTCTATTCCTGTGACATTTCCACTTCCCTGGAAAAAAAGATTTTCATAGCCTGTCCACTATTTGGTATAAGGCCCATAATAAAAGGACCCAGCACAGATTTTTTTTTCCTAGGATTTTTCTCCTTGTTTTAAGAAAGAGGTCATATGCACTAAACAAGCGACATAGCAAAAAATAGGAAGCTAGATGTCTACACAAATACATTTTTCTAATGTTACACACATTTGCCTTCTGTACCTGGTTTTAATACATTTAGCAAATATTACATTATACTTTAACTAGCAATGTTGAAGTTCAGCAACAGTTACTGAATTCCCAGTTCACTTTGGCATCTAGGGGCACAGATAGGAAATTATTCAGGAACACAAGATCAACCTCAGCTGACCAAGACAGCCATAATCTCTCTCTCTTACTCTCATAAAACATACCTGGCTTTGCCAAGATCTTCCTCTACCTACAAAACATCAGCGAAATCCCTAAAGAAAGAAGCACTACCAGCACCCTTTGGAGACTTGCAGTTAGTTTTCTCCCACTCCTGACAAGAACAAAATCAACTAAGAAATTTCTGAGGTCTATCCCCACTAGTGCAGGGAGCTGCTGTACAAGTGAACCAGTAGCTGTTTAATTTCTGCAGAAAACAGAGAAAGTACCACATCAATATTATTTTATTTCCAAAAGCTTCTTCCTAAATGCTGAAACACCTTTCATCATGCAATATTTAAAACATAATCTAATCCTTATGAAATGCCAGTAAGGCTGCTGGGAGACCTAAATTCTTTCATGAGGTAGAGCGTTCTGTTTATCTGCTTCTGCTTCCTCTTCACTCTTTTCTTTTATCTTTTCTATTTCCYCCTCACTTCATTCTTTATTAAAATCGATCTTTCCCACCAAACCCACAGATGAAATTCAAAGATATTTTGTTGCAGTCCTTTCTATTAACAAGGCTTGACTATGAGTGCAAAATATTGTTTCTGGAAATACTCACTTTCTATGTGTATTTACACAAGCATGTATAGTCCACTCAAAAATGAAGTTAGTAATTTGCCAAAATATTTTTTTGTTTGTTTTCTGCACTACCATAGGGACATTTCAAGAACTAAAAGAAACCTGAGCAGAACATATGAGATCATAAAATAGGACAAAGCAGCTATAAACGTAGGCAGCAATGTACAAAAGACTCCCTTTAAGAAGTACAAATATTAATATTAAGGAACTTCAGCATTACTAAAATGGAGGTTTTTACATTACCAGACCTCCAAAAGCTGTTGTCTAACAGCAAATGCTAGACACTTCAACACTTTCAAGTTTCCCAGGCACGGAACCAGCAATGACACTGTGTATCTCAGTCTCATTCCGCTCCCCACATCTTGGCAGGCTCCACATCGTTTGAGGTAATGTTTYTCCAGGAAGTCTATGTCAGCTATCATAGCTTCTTCCTCCTCCTGAAAGCAATGCTCCAGTCAAAGAAAGACAGCCAAATAAATTGTCCCCTTAAACAGAATGTCTCTTCCCCCTTTGGCCATGTAAAGGATGCAATCCATCTTTGTCCGCCAGAAAACTAAAAAGCAAATCTGTTTTCCTATGTAGACCTCAGAGTTTTGGAACAAGCTGGCTGATAAAGTGCACATGGTTCACTGCCAGCTTCTTCTTCAAGATCCCAAAAGTTTAAATGTGCTTGGCACTATTCTGATTTCCCAGGATTTGCTTAAGAACAGACAAGAAAAAAAATATTCCTTTAAAATAAACAAACAAACAGACAAACAAATAGTACTGGCTTCCCATGCTGCTTAAAAAGGCTTTACCTAACATAATCTAATCCAAACTTCTTTGATGCACCTCCTCCTTGCCAGAATCCCTTTCTTTCCATTAATTTCCTCTGACTGTGTTTGAGAATCTATGCCAAGCACACATACCAATTCACGCGTGAAAGTTTTAAAACAGCTTTCCATTGATTTTTAGCCATTCCTCCTTATTACAGAAGTCATCACACACAGCCAGGAGTCAAAGAATAGTAAATTCATATTGAGACCTACACGAGTAAGACATCAAGTTTTCTATTAAGCAGCAGTTTAGCATCTTGGAGCAAGCAAGTGTTCTGCACCATATAATTCTAACTTGTCCCTACCTAGACAGTCAAAGGAAGGCTCACAGCCAGCAGGGAGATCCAGACATAAGCACAAACAAAAAATTATTCTTTGGCTGTGGGCAAAAGGAAATAGTTGCTGCCTYCTTTGATAAGTTCTCCTAGGAAGCAGGTCTCCAAAGAAAATTAAACCATGAAAATAAAAGCCTGATACTCACTTAGTTGGCCGATTCCTGTGCTGACTTTTTTTGCCCCTTATTTCTGACCGAGTTCTATAGCAATTTCAAAAGTCAGTTCAATGAATAATTAGAATTATTTGCTCAGCACCATCTCACCAGAYGTCATTTCCCTTTCACCACTACCCTTTCTGTGTTACTTCTCTAGACACCCTCCAACAAGAAGTAACCTCAGGCTCAGTGCTAAAATACCTGGGACATCTTAGCTTGCACCTCAGCTAGAGTGACAGTTGACAAATGAATGTTCAATCAGGAAACACTGATTCCTGAAATGCATTTCTTTCAACAAACTTCTAACTCCTCAGGGAAAATCTGCTTGGCTTTCCAAAGGATCATACACCAAAACCTGAATTTCTGGTCTTTCAGGGTGTAGGACATGCTACTACCTTCTCGAGGCAAGCATCATTCACACACCTCTTCCACAGCTACCTCTGTCCTTACTTCCCCTCCTCACTGCTGGGCACTCAGACATCAGAGTCTAAGTCTCAGCTTGCTTAAAATTTGCAAAGGAAAAATGTAAACATTTTCAAAGGTAATAGTATTAACTCTCCATATCAAAATTACTTTTTTCTTCCCTCAACAAAAAAGGTATTTTTTCACAGCCAAARTCTTCAAATTTTAGCAGCTTTAGGCTCAGTTCCACGTGACTGGTACCTCAGGGCAATGGTTTTCACAATGTAGCCCACCAAGTGCTCAAGGTCTGGGGTTATCTGTAAGGATAACTTGAAAAGAAAACATTAAAAATTCAAGCTGATTGTCGGTGGGGCTTTAACTCACTATACAGAGATCTGTATCTTCAGTGGAAAAGGTTGAGAGGTTCACAGATCAAAAAAGGTTGAAAACTACAAGCCTATAGAGTAAAATACAAGGAGGTTGAAGTGACTTGGTAATTTTAGAGCAAGGTCTAAATATATCACTCTAGCTGCAAATGYGATGAACTCTCTCCTTTTCCCTCACCGAGCTAAACAAACTGCCCCACAGCAAAGGGACGCTTGTAGTCCATACTCCCCTGACAATACCCGTAAGGACTTGGGCTGGAGAGCTCTGCCATGGGAACACCTTGTCCTGAGGGGTTACCCCATCCCTCACCTCAGCATACCTTTGGTTTCTCTCTTGCTGCTTTTGTCTACAAAGAGACATAAGAGAAGCTAAAATTGCTATTTTCTCTCTTTCAGGAAGAACTGTTGATGCCACCAGCAAGGTCTCGGCAGGCCATTCTCTCTAATTGCAATTTCTGTGCTAATTAATATGTCAAGAGGGGAAGCTCACCCCATCGTTTCATGCCCCCCAAGCCTCACACCCTCAATAAACCTCTGGCTCTGTCTGTTCTTGGAAACAAAATACTTGTAGCCCAGGTGTGCACTATTTCTCTCCAGATAACATGATCCCAAGTGTGTATTTCTGTGTATTAAACTATACACAGAGGTAAGGCAAAAAAGTGAATTGGGGAAAAAATTCTATTGCACCATTAAAATGAAAACTACCTTCCTCTCATTAACAACTCTCATTAAGGCACCCTCTGCCTGCTTCACTGCTGTGTTTATCTCCTTCCCCTGATGGCAGGAATGCTGAATCATGACGAGCCATGAGGGCTCATGCCCAGTCCCAGGCTCTCATCCTGATTTAAGTGACAGGATCGTAATATTTGGCCCTACAATTCACACGTAAATGGCACCAATAGTAAAGCAGCATCTGGGGACTGGTGTGTAGTTTATAGGGACAGCAGCATCAGGTATGGATTTTAATAAATCCATTAGAAATAGGAAAAGAAACTTTCTCTACCAATAAAAATGGAATATTTTGGAATAATTTAAAGGAAAACCAAGAAGCCTATGAAGAATCAGAATCTACGAATTACATATATAGTTGAAATAAATATCACAGAAGTATTTAGAATGCAATTCACGGGTATTCCCCCCCACAACATTATTGTTCTCTATAATCTGAACGGGGCGCTTTTTTGACAAAGCAGGACTGTGTAGCACAGAGTCTGTGGGGCAAACACTCTGCTGGAATGTTGTTTTGTGTCACTATACTCAATAATACAACCTTMAATTGCAATAAATATTGCAGTGAATTTTGAGCACATAGGGAAGTGAGTCTGCAGCAAGAACTGTAAGGYATTTCTCTAACATGAAGCTGTAACAGAGATTTAAAAAATGTTTCCCTTTCCCCCTGCAACTTACCTGGAAATAGTGAAGTATTTTGGTTTTTATTACATTTTTAAGGCTGTTTTTAGTGAATTTTATATATATATAAAAGTCTGATTTCTAAAGCATTTTGCAACCACTCCACCCCAGTCTCCTTTTCAATACACCAAGAAAACAGTAGCAACAGCCACTAGAGAATCGTGCCGTGCGGGACTGAGGCACACAGTGATTTGGCACTGTCACCTCCCCGGGTCATCACCTTTCTTCTAGTGACTGGCATATCTGCTCCAACACAGCTCTGCTCATCTCCTTGATGGCCCCTTCCCTCCCTCAGCCCTCCCAAAGGCAAACCCCGGGACTCTGCGCTTTGTCCAACACTCACGTTCCTCGGGAGCGGCACAGCATTTTCATGAGGAGAGGACAAAGAGGTGAGAGAATACGTCAGTCATCACCAGAAATAATGCAGTCCCAGCTGCACTGCTGATGAAGGAAGAATATTATTTATGTGACTTCTGCATAAATACTTTCATTTTCAGCTTACTATTTTATGGGGGGAATAACACAAATGCAGAAGGGTTTGGACATCTCTGACCATTATATTCACCAAGTTTACTCACTGCTCCAGAGATCCAATTTTCCAGCATTTAACATATTGAAAAAACCCCTAACACGATTTCTCAAAAACAATACAACACATAGAAAACAARCATATGCAATGTATTATCAACTCACTCAGAAATACACTTTGCACTCTTCATATTAGCATCTCATCTTTATATTTTTAAGCRTTCAAGAAAAACTGCAGGAAATTCTCTTGAAATAAAAATCTTTTTTTCTTCTGAACCCAAGGTATATATTATACACTGTGTTTGCTGCTAGTCAAATCAGACAAAGGAGAATTTCCACGACCACGGGAAGCAATGGCAGAGCTTTTCTGTCTATTTCAGTCAAAAAGAGAGCAAAGGAGAGATGCAGAGAAGAGATCCCTTCCCACATCCTGTACTTTTGCATACCTGTAGACACAAGAGACAAAAAATGCTCTGAGAAACTGGATGCTGCCAACAAAATGACATATACAAAATTTCTCTCCSTCTTCTCTGACTATGCAGTTGTTCTGCCAAAAGGACGTTCTGTAAACCAGCAATGGACAGAAAAGCATTTGCCACTTAAAACCCCTGTTAGGCCTTTCAAATTTTAGTGTTATCAAAGAGAAATGACTGGAAACATCTCTCCGCATACATGAGAAGATTTAATTTTTATGTGGCAGAGCAATCAAGTCCACGAGCACCAACTTGCGATGACAATGCCACTTGTTCTGCCTCACCATTGTATTCATKACCGGCTAGAAGCTTGCTGTGTTTTGTGAAATGGCTTCACCCTAGGCTGACTCTGACTGTACTATGAAATACCTTCAATTTTTTAATCAACRTTATCAAATTAGGAAGCAACTCAGGGAAGAGAAGGAAACACATTGTTATATTTACTGCATGTTTCCCCATGTTGTTTTTGCTTGTCTATGTTATTTTGAGCATTATCTATTTAAAGAAGTTGAATGATATATAGAAGACAGCAGGTAGAGTGATTGACTGAGAGTCAGATGTTACATTGCCACAGAGCTGTGGAAAGGATAAAAATACTTCTCTACCTCAATTCATTCTATAGAAAAAACCCTCTCAGATCTTSCATCCTTATCACTTTTACGCTAAAAGGTTTCAAAGTGAGAAGRAGGAATAAAGGGTAGCGTTTAAAAATAAAAATACACATTTTCACAGCTTCGGTTTCTCCTTATTTTTCTAAAGAAAAGTATAATATTGAAGGAGAAAAAGCCTGCTTGCTCTCAGTTAGGTTTACTAAATCAGTCATGAAGGCAGCTGATCTAAAATGCATCAGCTGTCACCTGCTCAGTCTCAGTTTGACAGTTCAATACCTCCTCATCTTCTGAGAATGGCAGTGCTGAGACCTGAGTAAACCATGTCTGTATGCAAACTGTCACTGATTTTGTGGTATATCATTAGGCCTGACCTCCACGGCTGCGGTGACAACAGGGAACATTACAGCCAATCGTCATCAGAGTTAAAATTAATATACGGGTCCCCAAATTCAACAATAGGCCAGGCAAGCCCCACAAGCAGTGGCCAGCTGATGAACTATGTAATTACAGCAAGATAATCTTACCCCTTCAGAGAATGTAAATGTTTATCATAAATTCAAGGTACATTTCTACCCATCTATAAGTATATTTTTCCCCTCAGCATTTTTCGGGACCAAATGAGACATATAAATGCCACTATATCCTAGTTAGATTCAGACAGTAAAATGAAACATTATTCAGGCCCACAAAAGGACAATCTAAGGCACCTTCTCAAGCGGTGACAATCAGGGTCACACTCACAGTGGTTAAAAAAGTCCACGCGATCATTTCTGCAGCCCAGGCACACAGCCCAGCACAGCAGCTCATGTCATTTCAGAATGCTGCTTTGTGCCCCACTGTCCCTGGCACCAGAGCCAGCCTGGCCAATAGCACAGTGCTTCCAGCAGTGCAGGGGCCCACAGGGGCCCAGGGCAGCCAGCAATATCCCCTTAGGTCCCCACACCGAAACTCTTATGTACATTCAGAGCTGTTTAACACCTAAAAAAAAAGTTCTAAATAAASATAAAAGGGGCTAAAAAAGATCAGTATTAATATTCAAACTCCTTGTCATTTTCTGTGATATTACTTACAACATTGACTATGTTTGTGCGCTCCAGCATAGTTTGTCTGGTTTGCAGTACCCGATGAAATTCACATACCCTCTGTGGGACTTTCTTCAGGTGGAAACCTCTCGACTTATATTAAATTGTCAAATCTAAAAGTACTAAAGACCTGATTCTCCACTACTATCAAAGTGCCTATAACCTTTAACCTTTCACTAACCTATCAAGGGCCAGACTTGGTGATCTTAGAGGTGTTTGTCAACCAAACCAGGTGTCGGATACAAATAACTTCACTGAACACACTAATTAGAGAGGGTTTGTAGTTAAAGCAATTATGGAAAGCAACATGGCATCAAGACCTTATCAAGCAGCAGAGCTACTAGACATATTTCTGTTCTGGGAAAACCTGGGCTGAGGAGCAGTATCAGTATTGGCATATGCCAAATACTCAAGAGCCACCAACAAGGTACGGCATAGTCCACAGGACCATTACACTTAGCTTTAGGATCTAGTGTTAATCATTTATCTTTTCACCACGATCAGAAAATCCATTTGACAGTGTCAAATGTTATATAGCCTTTGCCATTCTTTTTCCAGACATCCATGGTATTGAGAATGTCCAGCCTGAAGGCAGTTTGGTCTCTTATCTTTATAAATATTGCTGGTGCTTCTCTAGCTCTCTACATTGAGGTTTTCACGAAAGTGTGCATCTCATGAAGTTATCCTAGGCAGCAAATAATTTCAAATAAAACACTGCATATTTCTAGACTAAATTTCAAAAAACTTTCATTGTCTTTATCACGAGGAAAAGCTAAATTTGTATAACAGTTTTCCTTTACACTTCATATGTGTCTGGTAAAAGTAAAATTTTGCTGTGAAAATGCTGCAGTTCTTCCAGTCTACATGAAGGGATTTGAAGTAGTCRTGTCAGGGTCCACTACAAGCTTCAAATTAAGGAAGTTTTGCTTACCTTATGTTTCCTTTCCACTGTGGAAGTATTTTGCTAGAAAGTGACGTGTTTAAAGTAATATTTAGCCTTTGCATTCCTACAGCCTTTTGAAGGAGAAATTTTGAGCATCACTCAAACAGACTAGTTGTGTGAGTTAATAAAAGTCACAGGTAACAAAGCCTCTTTATGTCACCATGATGAAGAGAACTGTAATAAAGGTCAGATTTTATGAAATTACGTCTTTTACATAAGCAGTTTCAGGGTACTTACATCCATCTCTGTGTAAGAACCATATTGCAGAAACCCAACAGAATGGTAAAAAGTGTTATACTCTTCACAGAGCTCTCTGCAGAAGATAAAACATCGCAGATTATCTGAGGAAAGTTCTCATTAATATTTTTATATATTTTATGTCCAATAGTCTTGCAACTTGTACGTAAACAGTTCTTAAAGTCTCTTGCAGAAGCTAAACCTCAGTTAAGCAATCTTTTAGCTAAAAACCTTACACATTTCTTGACAATGATTCATGTATGAATCCYATTGGCTTAATCAGGTCTATGAAAATGTAATTTAAAAAAAACCATCAGGCGTAAATATAGATGCACTTAAAACCCCAAGCTTTATCTGCAAGAAATGAACATATGTTTTAGAGCCCTTCAYGATGAAAAGTTAAAACAAGGACAAAATGCGCATGGTCTTGAACATTACCTAAACATTTGAATGCCATGGTTGTACTTCAATCCCCTTTGCCAAACACCATTATTACCTCATGGATAAATAAATGAGGCAGCCTGTAACTCCACCTATACAGCTTTCTCAATTTCGTCTTGGTATGGTGAATTGCAATAGGAAATACATTTCTTTTAAGCTTTGAAATTCTGTAGTGGCTACAGCTTGATCCAAAACAACTCCTACTCATTAGGATGTCCCCACATAATTCATTTGTAGTACCACTTTATACTGCCATTTGGAAATTAYGAGGTCACTCCTAACTGAAAAAATGTTTCATCTCATGTTATCTCACTGCCATATTTCTCTCCAGTAGCTTTCTCCACTCTTCAACCAATAGAGAAAGCAGACAGAGYCCAACACTTGAGCAGATACTTGAGTTTTTTCAAATCGCTATTCCCATACAGGTTTGCTCATTTTCCATTGAAGACCACACAAGGAACACAGCACTCCCAGCAGGGGGCACTCCGAGCCCCACAGATGCTGCTGCTCCTTTGGGAAACGGCTTCCCGATCCCCCCCCAACCCCACCCCAGGCCACATCTCATTTTTACTGGATTTCCAGCCACGTTTCCCCAGGCATAATACTTTCTCCGCCACATTGGAGGCTGTGCAAGTGGGGCAGCAAACAAAGAAACRGACTCAARGCAGTGYTCCTGAAGGAAAAAGAATATTGACRTGCATGTGTCTCAAAGGAGTTGGGTTAAGATATGGCAAGTTAATCTTTTAACTTGGGTTTGATTTGCAATTAAGTAGTCTGGGAAAACACACACTGGATAAAAGCACATATAGGGAAGTGTCTGTATTTTGGAAATGTTTTTATTCCATTCCTAAGGGAAATAACTGCCAAGGCAATCGCTCCCGGAGCACTACAATATCCATTTCTGGTTGAGTTACTGCCCTTTGGCTGTTAGCTGTTCTTGACTTACGTACCCGTACACTGATACACCTTCTCTCTTTCCTTGTTTTTTTCCTCAAACAAGAAACATTTTTTTTTCATAGTATAGTAAGACAATTGATGGAGCCTACAAAGTACTAAACCTACATGTAATAATGACTACAAAAAGAACCAAATGTGCAAGCTTACAATTTCTCTGTTAAAGTATCCTTCTCTACATTTGGGAGTGGGAAAGAAGAAAATGTCTGACAAACTACAATAAATCTTATTTTACACCAGCATGAGGAGACTCGGATATGTTTTACATTAATGCCAAAAGGAGTTATTAAAATATTAATGATTTTTTAATAGCTGGCTTACTATAAAGCAAATCAGTGGTCTGTTCAACAGATCGCTTACAGACTCAGTAGTCCTAAATTATTTTAACACTTTTACTGGCCTGGATGAGCACATTTAGCACACAATACTTCTATATGGTTGTAATGTATGTACAGCTGTTAATCTATAATTCTTTTATCTAGTTGTATATTTAATAATGTACCAGTTTTACAGAATTCAAATGTCTCTCAAGCAGAACTAAAATTGTCTTAGTTTTCTCCACATTTTATCTTCTTTTCTCATTCATACTACTTCGCTAGGTCCCTCTGTGTTTGTTCAGATCTCCTTCAAATGAGCAAACACTTTTCTGAAATTAAAATGCTACCTATCTCCTTCTTATAGATTATTGAAAACAACAGAGCTAGAACACAACTTCAATTTTTGCTTTCTATAATGAGTATAAGAATTGCAAACGCAACCACTGTATAGAGAAAAAGAGACACTATCAGTTTCACGTTATAAAAAGAGAAAAATTCACAGCCACCCGACCCTTATAAGGCCTAAAGTACAGTGTCTTTTTGTCATGGTGCTGTTTTGGATAACTTGTGATAACTGGGCATTGCATAGGTAGCTTTTATTGTTGTGACTCTTTACCAGAGCTAAGTAGTTTAGGTCACTGAAGTAAGACTGTTCCAAGCATGTCAAAACTTCACTTAATTTTCGGACACAAACAGCTTTGGAAATTATCACACCACCTATAGAATGAAAAGATAATTACATGCTCATGAAATGAAGTTAAATGCAGTAGCTTAAATGTATGTAACAAGGAAATTTTTTTCTTATGCCTGATCTGATTAGAAAGTTACCGCTTGCAGCAGCTGTACAATTGTGACAGATGTCATCTACATGGTGTTCAGACACACACAAATCCAAAAAGTGTTCAGCTGAATTTTGGGCATATGACAGTTTCTACTGCAAAGCCTGCATAATATTTTCAGAGCTGCAAGCTCTTCAATAGAAAGAAACCCATACTATACAAAATAGGTGTTCAAGTAGAGTTATCAACACTTGGCATTCACAGTGCAAACAGGTGGGGTGTTCTTTGTTATGAAGGGATATCACATCTCCCAGTTCTTCACAGAAGCTCTTTCTGGAGGGCTGGGAGGTGGAGCTGCTACGGGAAAACACTGGCTCACATAGCACCCCAGACCCTGAGAGCCCAGCTACAGCTCTGCATCTCAGGAGCGGGACTACTGTCTTCCCTTTTTTTTTTTAAATTCAAACCAGATTTATCAAGGTACAGCATTCTACTGATGCTGCTTACACCTCCTTTTTCATATCAATACCTTATTTCATCCCTGTATGTTTTACCTGGGATTTATTAGTAGCCAGCCGCTCACTAAACACTTTTCATTTTGCAGATGCTTTAGTGAATTTATTCTACTTMAGTTCAAAGAGCCTACTCAAAGTTTTAGGAATAATGAGTAAATAAATTGTAGGATGTGCATTTATGTACTTAAAAAGGCAGTTTAAAAATACAGATTAGAAAATATGTTTAGAAGATAGATTTCAGTTCCATAGGAGAATTTAATACTGCAAAGCACTTTAGAGAGGAATAGGCTTTAAGAATTAAAGAAAAAAGGGAATAAAGTACACAATAGCAACATAACATTCTTCAATAGCCTGATGGGTTTTATTTAAAGCAATGCTCCTTTCATTGAGAGCTCTACAGGGACATTTTTGACCGCGTTGTGAATATCACTGCATGCTCTCAGCTGAATGCAAATGTTTATGTTGTTATTAGTGCCAACAACAAAATTTCACCATAGAACTCTTAACAAATGGATCTATTTCTTTATAATTATGTGCTGTCATTTTCTGTTTTGTTTTTGATTTTTCATAAGCGAAGCAGCAGGGAGTCTATCTGCAGTTTTTTCTCTACAGATTTTCTCAGTCGATCTAGACTTCAACCTTCACAAAACAGTTGTTTGGAATACCAATTGCCTTGCTCTTCAAATAATTCTTGAACAACTACATATGCAATTTACAGACATGTAGCCAATTGTAAAATTTTGGTATGAATTAGACTTTGAAACCAGCTTATTAAATAATTAAGAAATACTAAAAAATCCAAAGATGCTCAAGAACTTTGTGATGGAAAACATAACTATGGTTATAATTCCTTTTTCAAGCAGGCAAGCACATTGTACTTGGAGCCATGGTTCAGGTTCCTGTGTGGGAGTGGACACGATTCCATGGGAGACCCTACCACCAACGAGTAGAGAAGAGCAACAGCTTTCATATTTCTTATCAGCTATCATTCTATTTACACACAGCAGGAGGACACTGGGGTTTTTTGCACAAAAAAAAAACCAGGAAAGCCAAAGAGAACCACTGCCAACCTGTGTGTTGCCAGCCCACAAGGAAAAGCACAGAACAACTTTGTTTTGAAAAGCTACTACAATGCCAGAAGTCTTTAAAGCTACAATTAATCCAAAACAATTGCAACACTAGGATCAGTTGCATCTTTGTCCAGATCCATCTTCTCCCAAACTTCATGTAATAAATGAAGACTAAGCCTCCAGTGTTTTTGTTCATCTATCACCATGTCAATGATTATTACAGCATTACAAAACAAAACAACAGAAAAGCTTAATTTCAAGGAAAATTTATGGTGCGTGAAACACATTTAAACTTGACTAGATGAGAGTAACCAAATAAATCTGATGTTTGCTCAAACAAAAATTTTTGTAAAAGAAACAGGTTTAAAATGTCACTGCTGAAGTATTGAAGTATAATTACCAGTGTATGAAGGAATAAACACTGGTTAATAAAATCAGAAGCAGATACATTAGCTAGATAAAAGGCTATCATGCAGACTACCCAGCTGTCATTATAATTTAGTTCTCTCTAGTGTGACCTTCAATCCTGTCCAAGCTAATTCTACATGCCTACAATGCCTTAAATGCTCTGCAATTTAAAAGCAATAAGCTTAAAATAACCTGCAGTTTAAGAATAGTGGGCTGGGGGAAAAAGAAAAGGACAGCAAACAATCTGAAAGCTAATATTGAATCAAGCAGGGTCACCGTCCCTTAAAGACAGGAAAACTGCAACAACAAAAGTTGGTTTTTTTTTTCTTTGCCTGATGCGTCTGATTTATCTTTTCCTGCTTTAATACTAGGCTAAAATGAACTATCAGCACGATGATGAGCCAGTGCCAAATAAAGAGAAGTGTCTGAAACGGGAATATGTGCTCTCACAGCACAGAGAATATCCACCCCACTGCCACAGTGCAGCATCTCCACGTGGTTTAGCCCACTCTCATAYGGAACTTGGTCATTTATGCACCCTGTGTGCGCCATCCCCCTGTTCCAGCAAGAACACAGGCAAAGCTATGTGAGTGCTAATATTTTCTGTAATTTCCTCTAAGAGAAATATACTCTCCCAAAACTAAGTGGCACAACAGGATCAGGCAGATGCCCCAGACAACCCCAGCACCACTGAGACCTTTGCAATGGAGGGTGAGCACCTGGCATGGACCAACTGTGCCATTAGACACCGTTCTCAGCCACTGCATGAGCTGCCAATAAACTACATGCCATTAGTAGCAGAGTGCAGTGACAATAAAGTCCAGTTTGTACCAGAATTAATACGTGTTAACAGCCATTTATGAATAATAGTGATAGTGGTCACAGCTATGCTTCCTATGGCACAAAACATATTTAAAGTGGCCTGAGATTTAATGCTTGCTATGAAGAGATCCATCTTTGCAACCACTGCACCAACATCCAAATTCAGCGACACATTTGCTGCATACACATCTGTGTTAGACTTAATCTGCAGCCTCACTTTAAGTTTAATAATTTGTCAATTATTTGCCAGAACTGAACAATGTCTCAGTCAGGATCTTGAATCTCTACAGACTAAGCAAACACAAAAAGGTCTTTGTGCAGGGACCAAGCCAACATTGCATCATCTTTGCAATCAATTAACCTACAGAGTTTAATGTTCTGTGGTAGGGGGTCTTAAATATAACTGCGAATGCTCTTGAGCAGGAGATGGCTGAGGAACAAAGAACAAGACTTCAGCCCACCAGGGTTTTCCTTGCATGCTCTCTATGCTGCACATATTGTAAGTTCTCGATAGCATAAAATGAAAGGCAGAAAAGTTGAGTGGTAGATGTAAGAGAGCCGAGAACCACATTATTTATGTTTCTTCTGTGCCATTCAGACACTGATCTGCATCAGGCACACAGTGYAATGGGGAAACACAGAAAAGCTGTGAGTTGTAGGAGGTCCTGTATGGCTTCAGCGGGACTGATACTTATAGGGCTCTAAAAAGAACAGAGTAATTTTAAACATATACAAACTGTAGAAAACACTCTTCTTGACTGTCTTTCATTGTGTGGACATGAGAGTCAGCCTGAACTGTGGTCCATTTTGAAAATTAGTTACTGTTCTTGAGATCTTATAAGACTTGCTTTAATTCTATATAAGTCTTTCCTGACTGCAGTGAGGTTGAATAGGGAGGTGTAAGGGATGTTCCATTTAGAACACTGTCATTTTGAAAGAAAAAATTCAAATTTTTTAAGGCTGAATTACTTGCAATTACTTATTAGACTGTCAGTGAGCTTTGAAGGTGATGATCCATAAACTAAAACTTTATGGTGTGATATGGATATGATACTATATGATAATGGATCCAAATGCACAATAAGGTACTCTGGAACAGTCAACTACACAWTAATAATGGACAGTAATGGGGATTATGCTCTATGATATGGACTATTCTGCCTATTCTGGAATGTATATAACAGATTTCAACAAAGAACACAACGGGTTCATGCTCCATTCAGCTTCCACAAAGGAGCAAGACAACACAGTGGGCATGTGACACCATCATCACCCTTACAGCAGTCCTCCTTTTTCCAGCACCCACAACAGCCCTTTCAGAGGTCGTGAATACAAGCAGACATGAACAAAAGGCAGCAGTGCCCAAGATCATTGCTCCCAAACCTTCCTGAGTAGTTAAATGATGATGCATCACATAACATGCTCCACTCAAATATAACCCTGCTTAGAGAAGCATCCTGTGAWTCATAAGACTGACAAATTTCCAAAAAAACCACATTCCTCAAAACTTCTGTATTTGGAAACACCAGAGGTAAATTTGCCAAATCTCCATTTCAGGAGGTCACAACGTTTARTAAAGCTTGCCTTACCTTTCCTTCTGTAATGTAGTAATAAAGCAATGCAATGTTTCAAACACTTGAAATAGTACTCTGACCTCACCGCAGCACTGACCTCAGTGTTTAAGACAGATTTAAGCCCCACTTTATTGCTTCTCTAAAAGGGGAAAAATAGACAAATTTAAGAAAATCTAGGTATTTTATATTAACACCATCTGTCATTCATTGAAATTACCTTCCTGTATTTATCTGATTTGCTTCCTGTGAACTCAAGAAAACAGGAAATTCATAGAAAAGATCAAACACAGCAATACAGGCTTTTTTTCCTTCAACTACAGAAAAAACAGTCACATAGTGAAGGACAAAAAGAAAAATCTTATTATCTTATTGATGAAAAATGCCCATACTAAACAAGGTTAGCTGATAGGACAAACTCAAACAAGTAAATGGTATAAGACAGTTGCTGCATGTGTTTCATGCACATAATATATACATTAGTGAGAAGGTAAAGACAATCTGATCTTAAAACCTGAGTTATTTTGCATCTCTGTTTGTAAAGAAAGGATCAACAGCAGTTTTCKACCATCTTAGAATTAATAACACTGCTATAAACCCCCTATATTTTAAGAACTCCAAAAGTGTGATTTCAGAAAAGTTAAATAATGTATGAAATTGAAAAATGTCATTCTTTTAATATCCCTTCCTGTGAAAAAAAAAATTGCAATTACAACTATGATAACCAATTGTAGCCTTCTTTGAAAGCATTATAGAAATTGTCATTGTTTAGTTAAGCAATTTGGATTCAGAAAACGTGACCTACCATATCCTGAGGGAGAAACCTATCGTACCAGTAAGCAATACATCTCTACACAGTTGTAATTCAGAGGCACTGAGGCAAAAACTGTCAAAACATTACTAAAGTCGACAAGGATGTATGGTTCATTAGTCTGGGAACTGATGTGTTATGGACCTCTTTGTGATCAGCCTGATAATTTAAATCAAGTTACAACTTTATGTAAACCTACTAGAACTCTATTATTAAATTTCAGATCATGCCTTCAACAAAGGCACTCATAATTGCAGACATTTATCACAAAGCCATAACTAGCCCCCTATCATGCCAACTTAATCAATAACCAATTCATAAAATATCATTACTTTAACAGAAAATCTGTAGCTGTTTTTCTTGCATTGACTTTGAGCACCAAACTGCAGCATAATATCAGTAAGCCAGCCTTTGCTCATTAACACAGAATTAGATCGTAAAGAGTTCAATATTTACAAGCAGTGACATGCACAGAAGAGAGTGATCTGCAGCAGTAAATCTATCTGACCCCTTCCCCRTGCTGCTGGAAGCCTGTCCAAGCATGTTTGGCGCTCACAGTGGCGTGCACCTGACAGTACCGGAGCACACTACCTGAGCATGAAGTTTCTTCCATCCCCCCAAGTTTACATCCCTGAGAGTGATGTCCAAAATATGTGGTCACTCCCCACATATTACCAGTTTACAGCCCATCCTATTGTTCAAACAGGACAAAGACTAGTGCAATTAGATTGAAGAGAAGATGAGAGATTGCAGAGTTGGACTTGCAATCAATGTCTCCATATTTCATTCAATGCAACAGCTCACTGCAAAATAGATCAGGTTCAATGCCAATGGCATTGTTTGCATATGGTGTGATTCTTGGGGCCRTTCTGTGCAGGGCCCGTGGTTGGACTTTGATGATCCCTGTTGATCCCTTCCAACTCAGGATATCCCACGATTCTGTGATTTCAAGAGTTAAAGAATTCCCTTTAGAGACARTCTTCCTCTTTCCATGATATTATATACTGATACCTGTATTTACAACATGATCTTTCTATCTAGAGAAAAGAAAAATAAATTGGAGATAACAGTGCTGAAGGACTATAAATGATCAGTGCTACCAAACATAAACAGATAGTTCATAAGACACTCTAGATCTCCAGGATAAAGCTGCAAGTGTCCTGTAGTTAGCTGCTTGATTATCGTTTGGCTTTTTTTTTTAATGAATATCAAGAATTAGTCTAATAATACTGCATTCCATAATTTGCGCATAGAGAACCATAATTTCAAAGTTTGGTTTATCAAGTTTGCACACTCTAGTGAAAATAGTCATTGATGCTATTCTGCAGTCTTGAGATGATAAAAAGGAGGTGCTAAGTGTCGAGCCTGTAAAAATTTGCCCAATTCATGTCCTTCTCATGATGCACTAGAGCCTACTTTATTAATCACAAGTTTCTGGTTTTATACAGCTTTTTATCCACTTACAAAAATTACTGCATGTAATGTGAAGATATGAAGAAAGGCTAATCTGAAAATATGTTTACCTTTCAAAGGATTTTTCCCAAGTAACTTATACTGAAGTACTGCATAAAGTCACAGTAAATTCAGCTATTTTACATTTGTGTGAATTCAAGTCATCATTAAYCTAAACATTTATTTATAAAAGTACCAGAACAAATAGTTTGCAAGAACTGCCATTCTATATTACTCTGTAACTTAATAGTCCTTATCATAAACCCAAATTCTGCAGAATAGAGTGTGCCTAATGACACCGTGCATGGCAGGCATGTGCTAGTTCTGCTGCAGGACTGCAGTTTCCTCCCCTTTCCTTCAAATACGCAGAGCTTCTGGAAGCCTCTTGTCAACAAATTCAGAACCTGATAAACCTGACAAACCCACAGGTTTAAATACCTGATTTCACCACTGCTGAACTGTGGAGAAATGAAGAATCTGAGTTCCCTTTGTGGGCTAGTGGCTGCTGAGCTCTGTGGGAAGGGGGCAGAGCAGGGACACCCTGCACACAAGCAATTAAGAACTGGCAGCACAGTTCAACATTTCAGAACAAAAAACTTGCTTCAGGACGCACACTTGTCAGACTACAACTCTAAAAGGCTATCAGTGCATCAACATGACATGTCCCAAATTCCAAAAGGCTTATTTCCACCCCATGTAATGTCAAACTATCAATAAATAAATAAAACAAAAAACTCCCACTACGAGACAAGAAAAGCAAAAATTATCTTTCTACTCAATAAAAAAAATAGTGCAGTAACAAACTACTGCACATAGGACTGCCATAATGTGAAAAGCTCAGGGGCCAATGTCGCTTTTCCAGGTGCAAGGTCCATTAGCTGCAGCTCAGATGCTGCTGATATCTGAGAGCTTGTCAGATTGTCCCAAAAATGCCCTGGGAACAAATTGGATATTGTCTGGAATGTCTCATTTTGCTGAGGATGAAACTGTCTCCCTCTAACTGCACCACTTCACAGTAGTACTGCACAAATTGCAAAAAGGGTGTTTCCCTGCAGGCCATGATCAGAAACCACTGATGCAGAACTTCCAGAAGACTCTGGAGAAGGCAAGTATGTAAAACACCTGCTTTCTCTGAAGGGTTTCCTTCTATTAACASCACTTGCATTTCTGTCTGTTTCTAGCAAATTAATTACTATTCCTGATCAGCATTAATGCCAGCACTTGTCTACTTTCAGAGACGCTATTTTGAATGTCAGTTACTGTGGAAAATAGAGACATGCACACACAGAATATGAGACTACTTGGGATTTGTTTTGAGAGGTATCATCATTTCAGAAGACAACCAAAAATAGCTTGACTTCTTTAAAGTTGTGTTTAAAGCCTGTGTACTCACATTGCTCTTTGATGTCAATCCCTAGAAGTAGTGTACGAGTAAATACTAAGTACAACAATAAAAGAGTTCATGGCATGCCTAAACCTTTTCCATGACACAGTAACAAGGCTACAATGATACAGACTCGAGCAAAAGGCATTCCTGCACTGAATCACAGCAGTACAAGGAAGGTATTATTTAATGACACAGCTCCAAAAAACCAAAATATATTTATTTGTGAGAATTTCCATATCCTCCACAGATTAAAGTTTTTAACTTGAAAATTCTTGAGGAAATCTCTTACAACATGCAGCTACAAGATTTTTTTATCACATTTCATTTTGAGCTCAAGGTTAAAATGAAATAAGATTTCAAAGCAAAACAGCTTCRTTTTCTTCTCTCTCTCAAAATCAGATGACACAATGAATGGTGAAAGGAAGCTTG
The DNA here is from genome assembly GCA_018881555.1 of Amblyornis subalaris. Taxonomy (NCBI): domain Eukaryota; kingdom Metazoa; phylum Chordata; class Aves; order Passeriformes; family Ptilonorhynchidae; genus Amblyornis; species Amblyornis subalaris. The sequence goes on from JACAXG010000004.1 coordinate 17,602,804, forward strand.
TCTTGGTTTCCCCAGAAGATGTGTGATTTCTTGCATGCACTTCTGTTTTTCAAAGAGAGTCAATACTACAGTTGTGGTGATGCAGCATAACGGCTGAATTTTACTTGTTTACTGATTTTTGGGGCTAAAAATTCACATGGATCAAACTTTAACTTTTCACATCAATACTGGTAGATAAACACTAAAGGAGTTCATATTATATTATTAAACAGGTCACATTGCAAGCTATCTTAATAATTAAACAACATCACTTTCTTGATGGAAAGAATTCCTAGCTGAAATTTAAATGTAGGCACTCCAAACAGAAATATGCATGAGTAAACATTTGCTGTAATTAACTGAAGACCACAAAATCACCACTAAAGATTTTCTTTTAATATCAYTTTCTTCTGCAGCTTAGATAAAATCTGCAAATTTTCTCATTGATCAAAGCAGAATACTGAATAAATGAAATCCTAACAATCAGCAATGCATAACTATAGGTTATGCACTATAAACTATCGGTTTCCACTTTTTTACCCAGGTCTATTCTCCTCTTTCTGCCTTCCCCCTCACAGACCAACACTTTTATGAGAAGATGATCATTGTTTTTTACAAGACTCCATTTGAAACTAGATGGGATTTTTGGCTCAAAATCCCTTTCACAGTTCTCATGAGCTCCTGCTAATTTCATTATTTACATTATCTTTCGCACAAACCTCAATATAGTGAATATATATACAGCARTTAAAATTACTAAAAGATGCCTCAAAGCCCATGAACCTTAAGGCAAGTTAAAAAAAAATGAAATAAATATTTTGTGCTCCAATACATCAGTTGGAATACTGGCATTGAGAGAGACCTTACTTAGGTCTCTCCTATGTCTACCTTCTCTCAGTTGGCACTTTCATTTCCAACCATCACAGTGCCTTGTTTGTCTGATAGCTCAAATAATCACGAGGCAAAGGTGTTTGTGGGAAACTAAGTGACAGCATCTAAGCCCTGGGTGAATGTGTCAATCACTCACCTATTTATAGGAAGGAGCCCTYGTGGAGCCTCACTTACTCTTTCTATGCTTATATAGGAACCAGTTCCACAGCAAGCACCATTAGAAGGATCATTCTTAGTCAGTCAGCTCTCAGGTGCCCTGGTTTTACCAGCACAGGAAACCCTCAGAGCTTAGGAAAGCAGAAATTCAGACTTCAACAGAACATTCATTTTGAAAACTGAGAAATATCTTGGTCTGTGTATAAGCCAAGCTGAGGAAAAAGGCTACTTAAAGTGCCAGACAGGTGCCCGAGTCCCGTGAGGAACTAAGGTTTATGTCTTTCCTACAGGATTAATATATGCTATTGCCACTTGATGGATACAGCTAAATATAGCATAGTTGCAATGATCATTCACACAGTGAAATAGAACTTGAACTGRGCAAAAGGAGTTGTGAATTTTAAGTCTCTTTTCAAGAACTTATTTAGCATCAGAGATTTTTATATGCAAACATGGGACATAAAACAAAAAGACGCTTTTTCCAAGCTGTAGACCAGGCTGAGGCTCCTCAGAGCCCTGGCATGTGGCCGGCCAGGGGGGAGACTGCATTAAGAAAATGTGAGGAAGAGTTGCAAGTGTTTGCACTAAGTTGTTATGAGGTTTTAAATCAAACTTGTTTTGACAGGGAAAAGGTCAGGACACCACTTCTCACCTGCCTCTCACCAACACTTCCGATACCAACAGAGAACTAGTTCACAGTTCCGGAAAGGGTGACCAGGAGCACTTGTCCTGCTGCTGAGCCATAGGGGTAATGGTCTTTGCCTTGGGTGTGGTAACACCCACTGCCACATCAGGCCAGAGGATGCCTGCAGAGCCCAGCAGTTTAACTGCCACATTAATCCAGAAAGACAAAGAATACCTAAGTCTTGCTACAGGTAAAGAAGAAAGTACACCTCAGATGTAACACCAAAAAATTTTGATTACAATAGTTGGAATCTTCATAGCGTAGTCAAAGAGTTCAGTCCAGTTTAGCAGTTACAGAAAAAGAACATGCTATTATATAATAATATATTATTAAATAATACAGCATATTACACAATTAGAGCTGTTATAGGCACACTTCCTAGTATCCACTCCTTGCTCTGACATCATCCTTACCCTTCTACTGCCCTTTGGGCCTGGAACACCAACAGCTCACAGCTGGCAGGTGGCAAGGAGTCAATGCCACCTATACCTCAATTCCTTCACTGCAAGGAGCACAATGTTGACAGGGATTTCTCCAGGATGTCTTTAAGGTCATTTTTACATGTCTTCAAATACTCTTTTAAACCTCTTTAAAACTTTCTCTATGGGGCACCTTGTGTCCTCACCTCCAAGCCATCGTTGTTCCACCAGGCTGTTTCTCTACAYTACACCATTTTGCTAGAATGACTAATATTTTTTTCTATGCAGAGTTACTATTTGTCACTACTATCTTTCTGAAAAGACTGTTGGTGTATGATACAGACACTAGAAAAATTTAGGCTGGTAGAAAAGTTGCTCTTACAGCAAATTCAAGCCTAAAAAAGGCTCAAGACAGGTCACAACAAGCTGAGTCAAAGCATTGTTCAAAGGCAATGAGGTACTTTTATGAACCACTTCAGAGACGCTTAGTTCGTCATTTGCAAAATTTAAAAAAAACAACGAAACAAACACACAAAAACGCCACCAAAACCATCCAAAATAATAAATTACTTAGTACTGAAAAATTACTTTTAATATCCAAGTTTCCTGAAATGATTGAGATTTCAGAATTTTTGTCTTGATAGCAGTATTTCTAAAAATCAATTACAGATAGAGATATATCGTGCAGCTAGATACACTTCGTAGAGTTTCAGATGCATTTATTCATTTAACCTGCTTCATCACAGAAAAAGAAAAGAGCAAAAATAAAGGAGTGTATCTGTAACCAACTTAAGAAGGAGTTGTTAGAATTGTGTGTGCRATTTTCAAGCTACTTGCTTTTTACTAGCATGTGCTTACTAGTTAGGGCTGTACTGCAGTATATGAAAGGCTAATGAGCTCTTCAGGGTCTATTCTGACTGAGCTATTTGTGTCTAGTTAATGCATTTCAAATGTAATTGACAAATTAATATCTCAAACTTTTCCCATTAACAGCATTAAATAAGGAAATTGTTGTTCCAGAATTGTAACCTTATTATTTATTATACCAAACTCCTCTTGTAACATATTTGTTGGTCTAAGTTTTCTTCCAATAAATCAAAGTGAAAGAAAGAAAACAAACTTCTTCCTTCTATTTATGATCTTCCATTTCTGTCTATTTCTTAAGCTAGATAATGAAAACTAATAAAATTAATTCCACTGTTTATGTTCAGGTTCTCAATAGTGCAGTGTTCAGTTTATTAAYTGTAAAAGTTAAGTATCTAGTTAAAAAAAGTCTGAAGCATTACAAAATGAAATGACAATGTGGAAACACTTGTGTTTGCATTGCTGATTTCAATAACATCTTCCTGTATTAAAGGGCCATGTTTTAAACAATCTTTTTTAACTGAACCTTTTCCAGAAAACAAGGAAAAAAAAAATAGCCTCTAGACTACTAAATACCACTATGGCACCCTGACTATCACGCTGGTACGTGTCATGACAGAGGTAACCGACAATAGGTCAGGTTTTGCTTCATTTCTAATACCTGAGTGTCTCAATAACAAACAGCAAGCAAAGATCAGGTCCCTTCTCTGACTCAAATACCTGCTTCTACCAAGGATCACAGATTAAATTTTTGGCTATTTCTTTTGGACACATATTTGCACACGGCTGTTTGTGCTGGTCAGCTATCCAGCTCAAAGTGTGGCAAAATGAGGAGTTTGGCATCCCTTTACATATTGAGCATTCCTAAACTTCATATAATTCAAGGCTGCTTACTTTCAGAGCACAACAAAATTAGAAGACTGGCATCTTAGCAGTACACTATGAACAATCCTATTGGTATTTGCTGCAAAGCTTGGGGTATTTGGGATACTTTTAAGATTCATTCATATCTTGTAGTACTGATATGAAGCAAATCCCAGCCTRTGCTTCTAGTGGAGAAATTAACTTTAGGTTTCCCCTGAGCTGACAACAAAGTACATCTCACAACACTTATGGTCCTGACTACTACTTAAGAGCCATGGACTTCAACATTTGATGATAACATTTACACCTTTAGCTATTTACTGACAATAACTAACTAAAGAGCATAGATAATCCACAAGTCAGTTGAATAACTATTCCTCTGAGCATGCCACTATCATTTTGGAAACAACCATAATTAAACAACAAACCCAAACTAATTGCATTCATCACCTACAGTAAGCTAATTTATACAATGTATAATGTGAATAATTTCATATAGAAGAAAAAATAACCTACAGCCCACCAAAGTACAACTGTGAATTGATTTTAAATTAAAGATGTGAATTACATGCCATGCAGCTAAATTAAAAAGGCTGATTTCAGAGGAGTTGATATCCTCTGCAGAAATATGTCACATATACAAAAACATTTGTTAGATGAAAGGTAAACAATGTTATGGGACATGTACTTTTACTCATGCTCTTCAGGTAAAAGGAAAAGAGAGTAGCATTTAAGAACCTAAGAGCATATTTCTTTTACCTACTATCAAAGAAATTCACAGAAGGTCAAAAGTACCACTTGCATTTCTGATTGTTGTTGACAAGAAAGTTTTAGCTTGCTGTGCGACAGTGCACAACAACTGGAAGAGTCACGTGTCTTCGATAAGTGAACTTTCTTATTAATAAAATATAGTTACTTAACCTGGAAATGCTCATCTTCCAATCCTACAGATCAGCAAATGTAATATGACAGAGCTACTGAAGTAATTCCTGCGACTTCCAAGTCAAGCATACGGAGATAGGAATGCAAACACACACGTCTGTAGATAAAACACACAGAAAACACTTTGCCACTGTGATCCATACATTCCTTGTCCTAAGAAGGAGCCGTGTGCTCTGTTAGGTGTGTCACCTCAATAAGCAAAACTGTTGTTTATACCTCATTTCCCAAAGTACTGAAACATCTTTTTGTGGCACCAGGCAGACAAACCGGCATAGCAGACACAAACGTGTTTAAGCAAGCCCAATAAGCAGCATAATTTCAAACTTCCCCTGTGCCACAGATGCTGCTTTGTTAAGTGATAGTTGAGTATGTCTGCTTTAAAATGCTTGAACCAGCACAAGTGCCACTTCATTCCTATGTGATGTTTTCATTTGGCTGGACAGGTGCTCTTGCAGCAGAATATCCAAAAAAAGAACATCTAAAATATGTATTCACCAACATCTGTCTTGTTTTGACTTAAAGAAGTTACTCAAGTACACATTTAAATATGAGCAAAAAGTTTTCGACTCACTTTGACCTTCTAAAGAAGCTTCATGAGGCCATATGCCAAAAACCACTTTTATACAAAAGTAACCTTGACTACACACAATGTGGGCATTGGCTCTTGAGTTGAGGGGGGGCATGGAAAAAACAAAACTCATAACAGAAAGAGACCTCTCAAGCATCACTAAAAATATAGAGCTTAAAGCAATATATTTTTCAACTGACACATTTTGCAAGCTATTTAAAAAGGAGGCATCACCAGTGTGTTGAATATTATTCCTTTTTCAATTATAGATATATAAACATAAAGCTCGCATTTTATTTCTAGGCTATGTCAGAAATACCGATTGCTTCATTTGAGAAAATTAATTTGAATTTGGGTTATGGAAATTTTTGTGTTTGTTTTTCTTTCCTGTCTATCTACAGCTTGTGTAGCAGTGTTTCATATGTGATGTAAAAGGTACTACCGGTGCAGTAGCAGTAGCTTGCTTACTTATCTGTCAAATTTTTCTGTCACGTATAACAATATCCAGCTCAAAATTGTTTACAAATAACACAAAAATATTTCATCATCAATAAGATGAAGAAAAAGATCTGCATGGAGAAACACAAAACTACACTCAGAAAACATGCAAGAAAAATGTGGAAAGGCTGTTTGAAACTGAAGAGGAAGTTATTACCATAGATGGCTGTATACTAAAATTGCACACCGTTTTTGTAATTGGAAACTTGGATTTGTTTTACATTAAAGAGTATATTAGTATCATAACGAGTCTTATGTACAGTATGCATTTCTCCATTCTACTGTGTATATCTGTATACTGTGACAGACCCACAGAAACACAGGCTTAAAGAAATGCACAGCCTAGCCCTATTTTGTATCTTCAGTCTGGCAGGATCAAAGCAGTTGATGCCATAATAACACCTTTACATGACTGGTAATGCCAAATCAATTAAACAAAAATCTAGAATCCCTACAAGTCACAAGTATTTTTTTCTCTAGAGTAAATTTATCTCTCTATGTCAAGTGAAATGAAAGAGTATTTATCAACATCCATGGYTCCTTTGGAGTTTTGTTCAGTTGTTTTATTAAGGTAAGTACTGGAAAAGGGAATGCAGAGCCATTATTTTCTAATATAGGATGAATTTTGATATTGCCATTTATTCGTAAACCTAAATATTGACAGCAAAAGAGATGTGTTGCATCTGAGTATCAACGTGAGGCAACCGTTGAGGTAAAGTGTTAAAACAAAAAAGGGATTTTACCATGAAATTCCCAGTGGAAATATAATTAGTCCCACAATTTACTTAAAGTTTTGCAAAAATACGACATCATCATACCACAAACACAATGGAAGCAGCATCATATAGCAGAAAAAGAATTAAAGTCTTGCCAAACTGATAATACTAAATTTAAGTTACCAAAAAAAACCCTTAATCAGCTATAATAGTCCTTCTCAATCCATTAATGTGATATTCAGGAAGTTTTTAGTGGTAGGATATTGTAATGCAGAATGGAAAAACTAAACTGCTTATGCTACCAACCACTGAATAAAGAAATGCACTCGCAGGATGCTTGCTGGAAGGTACAGCTTTGCTTCTATTATTTGAATATTCATCTTACTTTACAGTGAAAAATGAGGGTTAATATATCTGTGTACTTGCTATATTTTTAGCAGCAAAAATTAAGACTTTTCTCAGAGTGCAACACTAAAATTCTGCCTAAGAGTTAGGAAAGAGATGTAAAAATATCCAGAGTTAAAACGCTTTCACCTCKATATTGGAGATAACATCCCATCAGCCTAGCCTGGATACAACTCAGAATTACATGAAATAGGGATTACATAATTTATTTAATGAAGGTAAAAGCTACTGGCCTTGTTTAATATTCTTAATTATTTTGGTGCAATTGAAACAATTTTGTCTCAAATTTGAAAACAATTTTGTATTAAAGAGTGATTACAGAAATAAAGACTTGCAGTGAAAACTGATTTCTGTCTAAAACAACAGAAATAAGGAGTAAAACAAAAAGTGAGAAATTCAAAATGTGGATAGACAATAACAAGTGGTATTCAATGAGGAAACACATGAGGTAGAAGACCTAACGGAAAACCAAGCATACTACATGAAAAAAACGTGTGTGATTTTAGTGAAAGATGTTAAGAGGCAATAATGGATAGAAAACAGACGTTCACAATGAAATAGGACACTAACAAAGGTCTGCATAAAATTATCTGTAATTTTTTCGTATCACAGAATTATGCATATCTGAAAATAGACTGTTAAAGTTTACATATCTGAAAACAACCTAAAAAAGCCAGGAAGTATTTGCATTGTTGCACTGGTAACTTGGATAATGTAAAATTAGATTAGGCAGAGCACTAGGATCTGCACATTATTGTAAAAGCCTATTTTGGAAGAAGAATCAAAAAATCTAAGCAGTCTTCATCCCTTACTAAATTTTAAATAAATTATTTAAACAATACTATCAATACTACAAGAAAAAAAAGCTACCTAAACAAGTATTTCCTTTTACTTCCTTTTAAATTTACCTTCTAAAAAAAAAATAGCAAGTATTGGTATACAGTATATATATTAATTTTYAATACTGCTGTAGATGTTTGAATATATAAAGAGAACATTTTTATTAATGACTACAACAATAAACCAATTTCTTTCAGACCAATCCTTGAACATCTCATCCTGTTACTTGATCCCTCAATCRCCAATTTGAATAAAAATAGATATTACATAAAGGGCTTTCTCATTAAAATGCTTTTCTGACATGCTCATACACATTATCATCAACTCCCTGAGCCACTGCATTATCACGGGAAAGAAAATCAATGGCTTTTGTAATACAAACAAGGTAATATTGGTTGTTGGTTTCACTTTCATGGCTCATTTTACCCATTTTTGTTATCAGGGATAAACAGTATTGCTTTTGGGATCARTGTATTTTGGTGAGCCTTGTTCACATCCACAATTAGGTTTGTTATGAGTAGGGCAGGCACATCTCCAGTCTAGACTTTTTGATACCAGTCAGAAAATTCCCTTTCTGACTTATACGGCTCACCCTCTCAAAGGACATGGAATTTGCAGGTGTTTATATAATAGATACACATCTTAATGCAAAATTTCAATAGTTGAATCACCACTTATCATGCTGTTTTCCCCAAGACCTTAAAATTTCCAAAAGAATAGCTTCAAAACGCTGCAAGTAATCCCATAGGATCATAGAAACCATTAGATTCAAAAAGACCTCTATCATCAAGTCCAGCCATTAATCTAACACCACCAATTACACCACTAAACTATGTCCTTAAATGCAGATATTTCATTTTTCTCACTGTTTTCCGAAAAAGATATTTTTAAAAATTTTTTAATGGAAGCCACCCAGAGTCTTCTATTTACTCCAGTGCCCATATGAGGCACTTGTTATTTTCACACACACTACGCTACACAGTTTCTTCGTCTCTTCCTTGTAATAGTCATTTATGAGTAAGAGCAAACAATTCCTATAACAATCTTAGCCAAGTAAACATTTTAAATTGAAAACTCATACTCTTAGGATTATAATGTGATAGGCCATTTCTCTGAACAACAAATATAAGTTCTCCTCTGAAGTAAATCAGTCTTGTACTATAAACTTAAAGGCCTCATCCTAGATTTGTTATAAAGTGTTGATAGCAATGGGATTAGTGGATGCTATTAAAAATAGGAGCTCCTCTCCTGTGCTTTTTCCTCTCCAGGACAGATGCTTTTTGGAAACCCTTGGATAGCAGAATCTGAACCCACTTATACCTCTCCTGAAAGCTGTTGTGCAAGGAAGGGGCAAGTCTTCATTTTGCATGACTGACATTCARACTCTCTAGAAGTCTTCTGACTACATCAATATTTCAATCAGCACCTGGGCATGAGCCATTTGATAATTTGGTGGTGAGCAGCATACCACCCCTTTGTTCTCCTAATGGTGACTGAGCTCATATTAGGAATGCTTTTGCTACCTGGAAATGGAAAAGGTCTTGGGGAATATGGACTTTACAAGAGAAAGGACTTTTAAAGGCCTCATATAAAGGCATAATAAATGAGATGTGTTAGATATTATCTATAATGCACCACCATATATAGTGTGCCAATACCCTCTAGTGGATACACTTGCCTGTGTTTATGTCACCTTGCACTAGGCTAGCATACCAAGTCCTAGAGATCTATAAGCCTTCTTATAAAAGATTCTCCTGGCTCACGTGGCAAATTAAGGCAGTTTTAGAGCAAAAGTCTCCTTTATTGATGTTCTGCACTCTACTGAGCATGAATGTTTAGTTAACATGGTCCCTACAACAGCTTCTCCATCTCCCAAAACACATACCTTGATTAAAATATTGGTGGAGTTTTATGAAGCGCTGCGTGCATTCATGTGGGGTAATAAATAGATATAACTGAAGGCAGCTTGACACTTGTGTATTTATTCCTTTCTGTTTACCAGCCTAACGATATCTTCTGTTACCATGAAATGATTTATACAACTTTGTCAAGCTCAGAACGTGTTGAAGAGGAGTTTGCACGAGCCAGACAGGGGGTGAGACAGAAGCTTCCATTATCGGCAGAAAGGCAGAGTTAAAATTGATTGCCATACATAGAGAGCTTTCTGAATTGGTAATGTTTTTTTCATCTGCAAGACAAAGTCCTTGTGAATAAATGGATATCCCTACAGCTTATCTGTAATCATTTACTATCAAACAGCAGCGAGGAAAACAACCCCATCTTACTGGCTTGCAAGTGGGTACTTACTTGTCAGCTAATGTTGTAAAGTAAAGATTCTACATAGCATTTCCTGGAACTGTTGTCTACATTTCTAAATTTAGCAAGTGTTTCTGCATAAAGGAAACAGACTGTGCTCAGCTTAAGGAATTTATGGTTTTCAGCCCAAAATTCAAGTTCAAGGCACTAGAAGGGCAACTAGACTGCATGTATGTGTGTTGAGGATGAAAAGGAATGATCTTTGGTATGCAGAGTGTTCCAACAAACTTAAAAATTAATTCTACATTAAAAAAAAGTCATTTGCAAGTTATTTATTTGTATGAAAACATTACTGGAATAAAGGGTGGTGTACTACATTACTAGAATGAATGGTGCTGTTGTATTTGACGTTTTGCAAAGGCATGATTAAAAAAGCAGCCACGCTCACAAATAACACACATATGAGTGACATCCAAACCTCCACTAGCATTTYGTAGCAAAATACACAGATGAAAATGTTCTCTATTACACTAAKAGGTCTTCATAAACCACCTCTATTTCTTAAGGAAATAGATCTTATGCTTACATCTTATAAAACCACTGTTGCACGCAGTGCTGCAAAGCATTATTTATATTGCATCAGCTTTTCTGCAGCAACTAAAACCCAGAAGCCTTTTCCTGATTACTTTGTAGCCTAACTGGGCCGAGTTCAGATAAAGATTGGGTTATCATGGTGTGGGGAGGGAATTACAGCATTGAACAGTAAAATTTAATACAATAGTGTATACTCTGGATCTTGACAGACTTAAGCAAATAAACTGCAATGTGGAAGTGTACGTGTCATTCCTCTACAAGGGGCTAACTCACTCCACAGAAAAACAAGGACAATTGTAAAGTAAAAGTCAAGCCAAAGAGAATCTGAGTAGGTCCTGGAGGGAGAGCCAAGGAAAAAGAATAAGCTAAGGAGTTGTCTTGTGCTGTGCTTCAGAACAGGTGTGCTTTAGCACTTTTGACAGAATTTCTCAATAAGTAGTTTTTTGCTCTTTAATAGTCATCACACTGAAATAGATTGGGAGTCTGCAAAAAGTTCTAATTAATYACTATGAATAAGGCAAAATTAAAACCACTTACAATTTTAAAAGTTATATCACCCCTAACTGGGGTTTTGTTTTCTTGACTGTAATTGTTTCCCCATCAGATATGTGGCCAGAACTAAAGTAGGAGAGAGTATAAATAAAGCAACAGCAAACAAACTTTCAGGACAAACAGCTGCTTGTACCACAACACAAAACAAAAATTGGAGGCTTAACAGAACTGAACACAATCAATGCTGGGATTTAATCTGGTGTTTCAATGATCAAAACTAATTGGTTTAAAAATTACCCATAATTAAAGCGACAAATTCTCAAAAGAATGTTTTCATTTTATCTCCTTGGAGAGAAGCAGTGTTCAGATCTACCCTCCATAGGAACAATCTGTCAAACAAATAGCAGAATGACATTTAAGTAGCCTTCACAACATGAGAGAAAGGTAAGGACATAGATGAAGAGAGATGAAATAGCACGGGATATTTAATTCATCTGTTGGAGTTAAACAGCACTGTTCTGTTTTAGTGCTTTTTTCTCCAACAATTCAGCTGTCTCAATTTTCAGTATGCAGGTATTTAAATTTCAGCTAAGTGTTTATCACACATGTAATAAAATGAAGAAAAACATTCCTATGAGAATAATTTTCGCTGCTAAAGGAGTGTATTAATAACAATATATTAGGATCTATTGTAAATCATGAGGAAGGATCCTATGTGATTTAAAACCAGGTCAGTCTGTGTACATCTATTACAAGCAGACCATAGATGACTATTTTTCACACAAGTTCTCTTTGCAAGTAAAGAAAGACATTTCTCTTTGCAAGTAGGGAAATAAACTCATTGCACACATGTTTAATTAGGCACCCATAAATACAGAAGAGAAACTGGCACACATCCATTGCAGGAGAAAGAAGAGAAGCCTCACTAAGTACTAAGCTATTCCTCTTCTAGGTTGCCACTTCAAGCGAGACCAAGAACAAGAGCTGCTACCTTGGCCTGATAGCTGCTTCATGGCCCATTTTTAGCCCCTACTCTTTTTTTACCAAAACAGATAACAGAGAAGCACTAATACCAGCTTTACTTGACAGTATCTGGATCAGACTTTCACCAGAAATTAAAGGAGGCTGAAATCCTTAGAGTTTCTCCCTACACTGCTGTGGTTTGCCCCTGGCTCTTGCCAGGAGCCCCACAGCACCATGGGCAGCCCCAGGGGAGAGCTGAGTCCTCACAGCTCTGGGTGCTGCCGCCCTGGAAGCAAGCACAGGGGTTGCTCCATTTGGGCAACCACAGATACTAACATGTCACTCAAAGTTCATTCAGGGATTAACAAAAAAAAAAGTTCACCACAACTACATGTTGGATTCTTAATTGGGCCTTACAGGAGACATGAAAGGGGAGATGGGCAAAGGCAAGGCAAGAAGTCTGAAGGTTGATTCAGAAGATTTTTCCCCAGATAAAGTCGGTCATGACATCACACAGCCACTCTCAACCCTACATCCCAAGTCCAGACATAGTGCTTTGCATCCGTGAATACAGACATAGGAGAAAAAAAAAAAGAAAAAGAAACAAAGAAAAAAAAATCTTTTCCTTGCTACATCCTGGCGGCAGACCAAAAATCAATACCAGTTGCCTAAGTAAAATCTCACCCTGACAGGGCCTCCCTGCTGGCTACGCAGCAATACTAATGGTCTTGTAGTGGTCTTTAGACAACACAGGGATGTCAATATAATTTTGTTCCACTTTTCTTGCTTGCCAGCTCCCATCTGCAACCAATTCATAACCTTGGTTACTCATACCTTTGCACAAATGGACTGACTCTCCACCTACACATTTAGTTGTCCCTTTCCTCACTCCAGTGCCTCTCTCATCACTGTGACAGCCTTTGCAGTGTGTCCCTCCAAATCTGCTATGCCTTTAATATTTCACTAAAATGCCAATGAAAACTGCCTTCACCTCCCGGGAGCTCAAAAATCTTCTTTTCTTCTTCAAGCACAGTAGACAAAGTCTATTCCCATCAGCCTAAACAAATAAGCAATGGAATCAGAAAATCAGACATATAATGAAGGCTTTTCAAATCTTAACCTCCAAAGGACTTCACAGATATTAGTTAACTCCTTAGAGAAAATATTCCACTTCATAGAAYAGAAAAAGTTATATATGCATTTAGCAAAAATGTTGAAAAAATATAGCATGTACCTTTTGGTGAACAAAAACATGAAATGTTCTAAAGCCTTCTACCTAAAATATTTACATTTTCTAAGCAGGCAACTGACTGTAGAGAAACACAAACACAGCCAGGTATAAAACAGAGGAGGTATAACTGGATATYAAACACACCTGAGAGGAAGGATGACCACATTTCGGTCAGCACAGCAATCCCGTCCTTCAGGAGCATTGGGGTCTGGGAGCCATCGAGCCCAGGCCAGGGTCGGCCCCAGGCAGGGCAGCGCCAGCTCGTGAGCTCCCATGGGCACAGCCGCCAAGGAGCCGCTGGCTCCTCTGAAACCACCTCAGCTAATGCAGATAAGCGTGCGAGAGAAACCAGTCAGTAATGCATAATTCATTGGCYTCACAAGGCCACTGAGAGAGTTAAACAGAGAGGGGAAAAAATAATAATTCTCAGTGGCTTCCGCCAGGTTTCATAGGATGCCCAAGGCCAGGTTGGTGCCACAGCCAGGGCTGCCCTGGCTCAGGCCAGGCCCCGCAGGCAGCGTTCCTSTGGCTGCCGCTTGCAGGCTGAGCACAAGTGGTACCAAAACTCATAGTAGCACAAGTGTCACTCTCTTGTCTCGCCTAAACGTTGTCTATAAACACAGAGCAGCCCCCACCACAGAGGGCAGCTCCAGCAGAGCCCAGCGAGTCTGTCGCTAAGTCCCGTGCCGAGGCTCCCCAGGCCTCGCGCCTCGGCCCGAAGGGCAAAGCAAACTGTGCCACAGAGCATTGCGCAGGTACGGCACCAASCCTCGCCACAACAGCACAGCCTCGGGGTTTCAAAAGCACAGCAAAGCAAAGAACTTGTTCGCAGATAATGCTAAGAGCTGAGATTTGAACTCACACAACCATGCAGATATGTGGCAAGAGCCACAGTGGTCCGTGGTAGAGAAGTTTGGGAGTAGCCACTTTGTAGATTTAGAATAACAGGTGCAAAAAAGAAGTAATCTGGATTATAGGTATTGATTTCAAATACATTACCCTGAATTCACAATGCGGTAAGAATTAGTCTACTAGAAACCAAGCAGATTGATAAGGAAGACTTGTCCTCCACGCCTCGCTGAAAGTCATTTTTTCTGTACTCCTTAAATTTGAATCAAATTGAATGTTTTTTATGAGAATTAATATATTGTTTGTGAAGGGTGAGGATTTGGCCATTGTTGGAATCGACAGCAGTTGCTTGTATATTCAGGCACAGTTATAGAAGACTGGTTCACATTATTTCCACAACCATGGCCACTTAAAGAGTTTTATTGCCTTTCTTGCTTCCTACAAGGCATTTTACCAAAAAAATGTATTGACAATTTCAGAATGCTATTGCTACATAAAGACGTGGATTTTTTTAAAAAGCATTTTAAGAAATCAAGGAAAATGAAAATTAGCATGTAAACCTCTTATGTGAAATAGAAGCACCGAGAAAGATTAACACCTTGCAGGGAAGAAGTGGGAGGCAAATGCACTATAAGAGATGAAAAAACTTTCAAGATCACAAAAAGAGCTAGAAATATTGGGAATCATGTACAGGAGCTAGGGAAAAAAAACTGGAGCAGATGATAGCCTTTGAAAATTCTTATTGCATGGATGGAAATGACAGATACACACCACTTACAGATGAAATTCAATACGAAATGTATGTTTCTTTTTTTAGGATACACCATCTTATTTTGCTACTTTATATTATTCACAGGGTACATTCAATTTCCCTACTAATATRTTATAAATCCATTTGTTGTGGGCCTCTTAGAAAAACTGATGATAAAGCCATTTGCATACAGTACTGCTTTTAGCATATCAGCATAAGATTAAACAATTTTAAATTTAATTTCCAGTACAAAGATTATTTATCTTTAAGTAAGATGCTTCTGAGTAATTAGTAAACATTCCATTATATTAACGTAGGGCAACAGGATTAAAGAAAGTTTATTACATTTAAGTTTGATATCAAATATAATAAACTGTGAATTAGCACAAAGATAAATTCAAAATATTTCACATTTGGCTAATTAAGAACCAACATTAGTTTTCCTCATCATAGCCAAAATATTTGGGCCAAATTCCTGGTGAGTACAAGTTAATCGAGTCTGTTTACTCCACTCTACRCTGCTTGCAGTTCAGATCTTGGATTATGACCTGACCAGGGACCTACACTAACAGCAAACCCTATCAACAATTGATAGGATGAACTTCCAACCAAAAACTCTTACATCAGCATTTAGGATTAATCTATTGATGACAAAAAAAAAAAAAAAAAAGGAGAGAGAAAAAGCACAAGAAGGCAACATCATCAATAAAGTAGAGCTAACAGATAGGGTAAAAAAAAAAAAAAAAAGAGATCACACTGGTTAGTAAGAATAAGAAAAACTTCCATAAAAAATCAAAACTTTTTACACTAAATTTTCACTAGCGTGCTTACAAATGTAAAATATTTGTAAAGACTGAAAATTGTTATTTCACATGTTAATATACCAGATATGATTCACACTGAAGATAGGGACATTTCTTCATGAAAATAGTATTAAATTCTCACTGGGATAAATTTGCTCAAAATTTGTCATTTTGCCTAGGGCAAAGACATCACATTAAATTCACATGGWAAGTGTTAGAACTGGAACCTCTGTCAAATTTGGACAAACTCTCCTCAAAAACCCATTTTTAAAAACATTTGAAAGCCAGCTTTCACAGAGGTAAGGGGAACCAAAACATACAATCTTCAAATCAGCCATAGTTAGTATGGCCAGCTTCGTTACTGGAAAAGCCAACTTTTCCAGAATGCTTATGACAGACCAAGTGAGCATTAAGAGCCCCTCCTTGTATTCAACCTAAGACCAACATGTGAAGCACACATTCTTCAGGTAAACTGCRGCGACGCTTCTCTTTCCCCACACACACACAGACACAAAATCAGAGAGCTGAAAAAAATATTGATAGTGTGCATTTGAACTAGAGGAAATTCTTCAGGAAAATGGTGTGTTCTGTTAGCAGTCCAGCTCCTGAGCTTAAAAACAATTGTGAGGCTCAGGTAAAAGTAGTAATATCAAGTATGGTGCTCAGGTCAGAACAATCCAAAGCATGGGAGTGCCAGCACAGGAAAGAGATCTTCCTCATCAGACCAGTACACAGCAGCAGGTACATGGTTTAATTTACTTTACTAGTAAATTGGCCTGTCTCAGAGGCAGCAAAGTACCACATCTTCTGAACTCAAAGCCTAGAAAAATCCAGTAATAAATAGATAAAAGGAGTCATACATGCAGCTACAAGCTCTGTGTTCCTAAATGTGCTACTAAGGTGTCTCTGCTTCATCTCTCAACATGCATTACATGGTTTTGAACTGCTGCTGATACGAACAGATGGAATTTCCCCATTCTAATATTTAGTCATATTTTAATTTGCTTATATTGCAACTCCTACAATGAACCAAGTCAGACTGGCAGATGCAATGACACACAATCCCACTACCTTTACACTAAAATTGCTGCTCAAAACTTATTAATCCTGCTGTAAAGCAGTAGTCATTGGTATTAGGATACTACTACTTAATGTACTGGATACTAGCTCTTAGTGTACTGTATTTTTAAACTGTTTTAATTTTAGAAAACAAAGTTTGAAAATTTCCTATCACTTCCACTATTTATATTACACCCTTGTAATTTTTCACAACAAAAATATTTCATAGAATAACCACAAATAGAAGGCTTTATTGTCTATTATGTTAATTTAGTTTTCAGTCAGTGCAGTCCCAGATACTATGTCCTGGTGTATGAGGCTTCCAGCCTTCCCACTGAATAAGTCAGCAGCTTCAATTCAGTGATTTCAATCAAAACAGAGAGAAAAAACATGAAATTTTTATCACAACTTGATCCTTGACAGTTTTTATTTCAAAATTATTCCATTGAAAATACAGACTGCTATGATATTTAATTCTTAAAAAGAGTCCAAAATGAAAAATAAATGTGGGAATTTCTCTTTCAGCTTTGCTCCATATATAAACACACACACAGATTTATACAATAAATCAGGATAAGATGCACAGAAGAAGAAAGCAAAGCAAAAGAGTAGCCAAAATTAAGCAAAATTTTAACTCCAAAAGCTTCAAGAAATGTTTTCTTTTCAATTGAATTTTAATGGGATAGTGCGGGGGGCAATTGTGTGTGTGTAGCAAAACATCAGCTACATGGCCAACAACCAAGACAATGCTTTCAGCAGGGTCAAAAGTTACATCTACCCCAGAAACAGTCAGGAGCTGGTTCTGGTAGGATATGGGATCATACTCAGAGCTCACCCACAAGCCCTTTCTCCATGAAGAGAGCAAAACAGCCTGTATGCCTTGCATAAGGTCCCAGCACAGCTCTTGCCTCGACAGCTGACAGACCAGAGCAGTTGCATAAGTGTAAAAAAAAAAGAGACACAAGAMCATGGACTTGCCTACACAAACCAAACAGAATATCAAGTCACCATAACCCTGGGTGAGGGATCACAGAGAGAGCGGTACACCCGAGCAAAACATAGTCCTATCTGCCTCTGAAGGAAATTATCCAATACTCCTTATTTTAACATTGTAAGGAAGATTCACACTTTCTGTTAGAAAGCACGGTCTTGCTCTTTTCCTGGCTGTTGGCCACCACTGAGACTCAAATCAGCCATTGCAGAGGTAAAAATAACATCTTGCAAAGAATCATTAGAGGCTATTTCCTCAGTTTTCCTATTAAAAGATACTTTACTAATCTCAGGAGTGACTATGTGGTGCCTGACCATCAGGAAAGCATTACATATGACAAAGAATTTGAAGCTGAATTTAAAAAAAAAAAAAAAAAAAGAGTAGTTTTTCTATCTCCTTCTTCCTCCAAACCTAATCTTTAGCAGTCTAAAGCTAGGAGAAGTACAATGGATTAAAACTACATGGAGCAGCTCCTTCAGAGGTGCAGGGCAATGAGGAGGCTTACAGCAACAGCGAGAATCACCAAGGCACGAGCAGCCGCCTCCCTGCAGGACAGCTGTTGTGCTGGGGCAGCTGTAAGCACCAGCAAACACCGCACTGATTAACCTGTCTTGTAACAGTTCAGACTAAATTAAACAAACAAAATCAGACACATTTGTTTTTCTAACTGTGGTACAGCAACAACAACCAAAGGTAATCACCTGCCTGCCCTGGCTCCCTCTCTCCTACAATAAAAAGAACAAAAAGAATTAGGAATTAGCTCCAACACTGTGCTGGCTTTGAGCTGTCATGACTTCTGGTCTGATTCTTTTTGCTCAGCAGTGGCTGTGCCCCACATCAGAGCAGAAGGCATCTGCCCCATGCCTCGTTCCCACACCACTGCCAGGCATTGTCCCACAGCCGGGTGGTGGCAAAAGGCTTTGATAGACGATACATTTTCCTGGATTTGCCTCACAAACTGTTCAACATCAAAGAAACTACTGGTGTGTGAATCTCCAAAGGTTCAGAGTTCGCTCTAGTTGGATGAGCCCTGAAGCATTCACAATTTTATTCAAGTCACCCTGCCCAGGATCTCATAGCAGGAACAGACTTCCTTAGGGGATTTCTGGCATTGCAACTTTCTGATCAAGAGTGGTGGGATAGGCTCTAAGCCTTAAAACTGAAAAGATTTTGTTGCACATTTCAGGGCATTTAAAATAGTATTAAAAATTCTACATGGCCAATTACCAAAATTTGAGCTAGGTAAGGGGAGATCCTAATTTCAGATTTCTTCAATCACTTTTAATTATCAAAGTGTCAAGGATATATGTTTTCTGAACTTTGTCAAAAGCTGGTTTTCAAATTTCCAGTTTTCCAGAACTAGAATTTCCTGAATTCATCTGCTTCCATCAGAAGCAAGGCTTAGGGTTTTTTYCTTGAGTAACAAATATAACACAAAAAGGTCACTGGCTCAAGAAAAGACTGATTAGTCTCCTAACTCTTAGGCTTCACTCTATATTCCACTGTGATATCCCAAAACAAAGCTGGTTTAAGAATTTTGAGTCTCCCTTTTTCATTCTCTCTTTATTCTTAAGGATGCCTTCCTCCTGTCATTTAGAGGCCATGCTACTTTTGTTCGCCTGAGAGATGAACCTTCATTATATGCAAATATACAACCAAAAGCATTTTGCATGAGCTCAGGCAGCACTACAGCAACTACACTTTATTTTACTGGGTCTGCCAAATTGTTTGCAAGAAGTAAATTCAGGCTAATGCTAACTTTCACAACTGTACAACCACTTGCATTTCCTCAGGCAGAGATTCTCTTTATTATATGTGTGTTAGTTCTGCAAGTCTGTAAGTGTGACCTGGAATATGTATGTACTCACAGCATCCCACTGTCCATGCTTACTGAGTTACATACACCAAACTGAGCTGACCAGAAAAACCTTCAGAAACAAAAACAAAACAGAAAACTCAGGACCCAAATCTGAACTTTTGTCCCCCTTAAAATCTCTCCATCACCACTTGTTTAAATTCCACATATAAATTCAATAACTATTTGCCTGTGTCACAGATGATAAAGTTCCTGTAGATTTATAATAAACAAAACATATCAAAATGAGACATTTCAAGAAGCCAGGATTAGAAACATTTAATTCCTGGTCAGAAAACAATTGAGGTACAGCCACTAGAATTGTTGTTCTTACTCTTCATCCCTTTATTCATAGAATCATAAAATATGCTGAGTTGGAAGGGATGCATTGGAGTCCAGTKCCTGGCTCTGCACAGAACACTCCAACCGTCACACCATGTGACCGAGAGCATTATCCAAACACACTTCCTGAACTCTGGCAGGCTTGGTGCTGTAATCATTTCCCTGGGGACCCTGTTTCAGTACCAAACCATCCTCTGGGTGAAGAACCTTTCCCTGATATCTGACCTAAACCTCCCCAAAATCAGCTTCACGCTGTTTCCTTGAGTTCTGTCACTGGTCACGAGAGTGAAGAGATCAGTATTTGCGCCTCCACCTCCCCTCATGAGAGTGTTGAAGATGGCACATCAGCTCCTGTGGATTCCCAGTTCGTATCACTYTCACGATAGATCACAACTCCAAGATACAGTACAGCGATTTGTGAAGAAAAGGAAAACCCTAGTCTATTTCAGGAAATGCTGGCTGTGCTTTCTTTGTGGGCTACAAGAAACAAAAAAACCCCAACCAACCAACAAAAATACCCCACCCCAAAACAACAACAACGAAACCAGAAAAACAGAAGCATGGGAGCATTGTTTTCCTAAAAACATGATTTTTTTGTTAAGATATTTTGACAGAGGATTCTCAAAAATATTTATAGCACAGCTTGAAGGAAACAATATAGGTATCATCTCATTACACACACACTGTAAAAAACAGTCTTTTGCTAGTAAGAGTTCACAAACCAAAACAATGGGATGGATAAGAGGAGAGAAGAAGGGCTATTATCCCTACAGGTACAAGTAGTTACAAGATCCCTACAGAGGTACACAGAGACTAAGTGACACRCTACAAGGCATAGAAAGTATTTGAGAGAGATAAGAACCAAGTCTTTATTTCCTCCCTCTGCTCTCGCCTCCCCCACCAATCTTAGCCACAAGAACATCCATCTTTTCACAACAACGAGGCTGGGCATCAGTTTATGGCTGCCCAATCACAGATGCATGGACAGACTTAGGGAACTTGAAAAATTAATTTTTAATTGCCTTGTTATACCAGCAAGTGTTTGACAACCACAGCAAGATCTGAAAGCACTCAGATATTTGCAGGATGAGACCCACCCAGTATTATCAGACAGATCCATACCATACCACCATATTACCAT
This sequence comes from Amblyornis subalaris, assembly GCA_018881555.1. Classification (NCBI taxonomy): domain Eukaryota; kingdom Metazoa; phylum Chordata; class Aves; order Passeriformes; family Ptilonorhynchidae; genus Amblyornis; species Amblyornis subalaris. The sequence goes on from JACAXG010000004.1 coordinate 17,623,958, forward strand.
GAGAAGCCTTGTGATAATTTAGACAGGAGAGGAAAGCCCAAATCCACAATCAGGTAAGGGAGAGAAGAAACCAGTTTGTAGTCAGAACCCCAGAGGAGATAGATGGGGGAAATACACATAAAAGGTTTTGCTGGCATTTTCCTCATGAAAAAAAAAGAGAAAAGGAAACAAGAGGAGAGTTATTTCCCCTTCCCCCAAATCAGCTGTGCAAGACCACTTATACATAGCTAACTTTAGTCAATTAATATCTCAATAGCCAGATATTCCCAATGTCTCTGCTGTTCACAGGTGCAGGTCTAACTCAAGCCAAAGCCAATTTCAAGTTTCTTTGTAGTTTAACTCTACCAAGCAGCACAGCTGTAGCAATGGCCTCATTATGTATATTACCTACTGATTTCACACTTGAATCCATTTTAAAGTCCTCCATGAGCCTCCCTATTAGCTTAATAATGAAAAGTGTATCAAAGAGTATGTTGCTAAGCTGAGTGAAATATTCAAAGCACTCCCAGTGAGACGGAGCTGCTGAAACCATGAAATAACAGTGGTCACTGAATCCTGCTCTCATTGTGATACCGCTAATTATTAYATTCAGGACCAAAACCTGAACATCTGAGACAGGCAGAAGGGGACAAGTTTTTGTGTCTTGACAGATTTGCCATTGAATGTAAGAATCAAAATGTTAATCTAGGCAATTAGATGGCTGAACATCATTTGTCTCAGCTGTTTTGAACTTCATCCTAAAATCTGATAAGGGCTTATTGTACATTAATTTAAACAACTCATCTATGAATAAGTGAGAGGAGTATCTAGTGATTACAGCATAGTCCCTGGGCTATTACTGCTGTAGCTACAAAGCAAAATTTCATTATAGGATGTGCTTGACATCCTAAGAATCTCTTTTTTATTATCACYAGTAACAATAGCTGGGGTTTTTTTTAATATTTTATTTAATAAAAAAGCAGTAGTCCAAACTTCCATCAAAATGAAAGAAAAAAACATTCAAGTCAGTGTCTGGAGAAAAGTTAAAATTCTATACCAAGGTRCAAAAATGGGTAGATAGAGCAGTTTCTCACTAGAGTTCTGGCTACTGTTTATCTTCAGTACTGCTCTTACCCCCAATTAGCTAGACGATGCTGGATGATGCTGGCACCAAAGTTTGATTTTCTAGCATATGTCTGTTCTCTTATTCTAGTTTCACGTGTCTTATAGTGATACTGGTTTTACAAGAAACCTAGCAAGTCAGAAATTAGGGAACACGTGAATGTAACGAGATAGCACTGAACAAAGTAGAGTGGGTAGTCCAAATAATTTCAACAAAACTATTTCTCTAAATGGTCAAAGAAATGCACAACAGAAAACAGCAGTGATTTAGCTTTAGAATTTACATTTTCATCACTTATTGCCTCTGAAAAATCAAACACAGCAAAGGTTCAGAGTAGATGTATAACCAGAATTGGAAGTACACAGTGGGAAACTGTTGTTTTGTGAAAGGCCTCAGGTGCCAAGATGAGCATAAAAGCCTGACAGAGGAACTGCTAAAAGATGCCATTTCAGAGAAGCATGTGGTCTAAGAGATGAAATCAAGGTGCAGGAGTTTGGATGAGCTGTATTTGAAGACAGAGAGAAGCTGCTAGACCAGCGAGGTTATTTCGGCATGGTGGCTCCTTCGAGCTACTCAACACAGATATGCAACTGACTAAAAAGGACCCAAGTGAGGTTGGATAAAAATAAAACAAAAGCAACCCAAACAAAAGAACCAGTCCATCTTTCTAGCTGCTTCAAGTTTTATGATGCTGCTGGGGTTTATAGAACGCAGTATTCAGGATTCCAAAGTATAATAATTCACCAGCTGAAGAATGAAATGGTCTTCCACCTTCGTTCTCCCACTTGCTATCCTTGGCTGAGCATCCTGTCTTAGCCAAGCCCRTCCCCTTGTACACACAGAAAAGTGTGAGTGAATGTCCTCATCAAGGATGTTGCTTTGAGACAGTTACGGCTTGAGATGAATAGCAACATTATTTTTAAAGAATTACCCTCCACAGCTTAGAATCAACACAGCTGGGTTTGGCTAAAGAGTTTCCCAATATAACAAAAATGCCCACATAAAAGAGTATCTCATTTGAAAGAATTTATATCATCCATTACATAAGATTTTTTTAAGCAGGAAAAGGAAATATTTAGTTGTCAGCATCCTAACAGTACAAACTGTAGTGTAATCATTGGGACCACCCATATGTTACTTGTCATTAATAAATAACAATAAATGATAACAAAGGAACAACACATTTGCGCAAGACAGTTTAGTCGATGACATCTACATAACCTGTAAGTTCCTGTACGATGTGCAGGCACAGAAATAATTTTGGTTTAGCCTCATGATTTGAATTTGTAGTATTTAAATTTAAAAAAAAAAAAAGCCAAAAACCTCTGCAACAATTGTGTTTGTGCAGCAAATGGAGATGGCTGGCATCTCTTTGCTGTGGAAACTCAGACTCACCAATTTTGAGAGAACAACAGAAAATTACTAGAAAAAAGGTACAGTTTTAGAGGTAAGCAAGCCACTGACATGGAACATTGAAGAAAGGCACAACRTATTTTACTATAGATTTCGGGAACACATCCCTGGCTGAGGGAAATATCACATCTCACAATTTGCCACAGAATTTTCATCTCACACACAAATAGTCAAAGTTGGTGAGAGTAATGAAACAAAAACCACTGAAAACACACAATCTCTTATCATAACAAACGGGACATCTCCCAGCTGAAACAATATTCCACTTTCCTTACTGAGGCAGATATAAGGCAGAAATGTCTCAGAGTTTCTTTTAGGAAAAAGTAAAATGGACTGAAAGATTTCAATGCATAATGTACAGGAGCAGAAATAATTTTGAGGCCAAACAATTACATTTTTATTACAACTACTACAACGACATTTCCCCACTACTTGTTGCTTACAGAGCTCTGTTATCATCATCAGGTCTCCCTGCTTCCCCGGAATAGCAGCTTCTAGAAGGAACTGGACAGATTACTGTGCAAATAATAAGACATTATTTCCAACAATTAACAGCTCAGAGACAAACCTCTATCCCTGTACTGCCAATAACGGATTATTTTATTTGTTATTTTTAAGTACTTGAGTTCCTTTTGTGTATGGCTGTGAAGAGAAGCTTTACTTAAGTGCTCTCCAAAGATTCAAGACCCAGATGACAGAATAATTTCAGTTAAAAATATTTAAGGCCTTATTCCCTCCACCCTCGTGATTTTCATATTTTAGTTGGTGATGTTTCTGGTTCCAGCTACCCTAAAATGATGAATGCCTCTGGAATCCATACAGAACCCAAGCCATCACATAACAAGAAGGGATAAACAGACATCCCATATTTGCCCACACAAAAAGCGAGGGGAAAATATTAACATGGGTATAATTATTGTGCCAAAGACTGAATTTAAGCGAAAGTCAGTGTTTCCCAAACAGAGACATTGGGACAGGAGAAAAGAATTTTATCATAGTCTAGGAACATGAACTTTAGATCTGGTAAGAAAAGGATCCAATTTCTACACCACATACTATTAGTTAGAGGATGAGAATGCTTTTTTGTATAAGACCAGCACACAACTTCAGATTCTAAAGCACTTGAAAATGGTTTTAAATAGATGCACACCCATAAGTTCCTGCTAACATTGTCTAATAAGTAGCTAATAGATTCAGGGGGTTTTTCCTGAATAGTAACAGGAAAAATATAAAATTGCATCATCTTCTTAAGAAAAAAAACATTTAAGGCCCTATTCCCATAGTCATGAGGAGGCTTGTAAATATTTTTGTATACTTTAATAGCATCCAATTATAATTTTGTGCTAATTGCTTTAATCAGCCCAACCTGAAGTGTTATAGTATTTTTCCATAATTAAGCAGTACCACATGACAAGCACTGCTTTTCAGAGCTATTATGGTACTTTCTAATGCTATAATAAACAAAGATCATGCATCTTAATTATAACCAATAAAAATTCCATACACATTTAATTATGTGCTACAGTGAAATTCCCATAACTTTAAAAAAGCTCTGCCATGATTATTAAGATGTTGCTAATATGAGCTCACACTAATGGGCTGTGCCCACTATTAATGTCATTGCAAACAGTTTACATCAGGAATCTGTATTTCCAATTTAAATGTTAATGGACTGAGTCTTTTTCATTTATAGTGCAAAAAAAGGATAAAGCTGCTGAAGTCCATGAGATTATGTAAAACTGCTAACTGGAATATTACTACCTCTATCTCCAAATGCATAATATGAAATGTAATAAATTCTCACATACCTTTATCCCTATGTCCTGTCAAAACAAAGAAAAAAACCCCTAAYACCACCAGTATGCATTGTGTTTGAATCAGTGCAAAATCATAGGTCTCTCATGTGAATGAGGCTGATAAAAGATCATAGGTATTTTAACTTCTGGAACACGCCTTGTTAACCTCTGGCCTAAAGGTAATCCATGATTTACAATTCAGCATTTGAAACACGAGTGGACTCCAAGGTGGTAGTGCCGTGCTACTCATCCCTTCTGCAGTTCCCAAAGCAGCAGCTCTTTCTCCAAGGTGTCTATATGGAGGAACTGCAGTRATATACGAGTACTGAAGCATCAGTGTTCACTCTGGGTGTCATAAAACAATGCCTAGAAAACTTGTATTTCTATGAATATTGCTAAGATTTGAATAATTATTTTGAAAAAATTTCCCACATAATTGGATAGTTTTTCATTAAAACCATGCTTAGCTGAACACTGAACAACAGCTCTATTTCAAGTAATTCCTATTTCAATTCTGAACCTTCATACCGCCAGAGAAACCAGGTTCAATTCAATCTTCCTTCTTGGCCTCAGCAACACTTAGACATTGGCATGTCCTCTTGAAGCCTATTACCAGTTCCCACAGCTTAAATCACCTTATAATAAATCCACGATGAGACTAACACAGGACAAATCTCACAAGAAAAGGTAAAGATATTCTGCCCTTCCCCATCCCAGCATTGCTGTACCCCCAATTTACAGCCACTATCACCATGTAGCTGTAGCAGTCTCTGCTTCCAAGAAGTTCCTATAGTCTAAAGCAGGAATCTCAAGGGAGGTATTTGTGCTATGTTTTCTGCATTTCCCTTCCAGAATTTCTTTCTCTCATTTTCTCTTTACTTCTTACTAGCAGTTTCACTACAAGCCTTAAGTGGCAAGTAACAGGCATTAATTAGGCCCACTGGTGTACTGTTCTGCACAAGGAATCCTTCCTTGCCACAAAGAGCTTATAGACCATTATCTCCTTTTTTTATCCTCCATTGTCCTTTTTTCTTACAGCCTCCTGCCCACATTTTTCTTTCCTACTATTTAAATTTTAACATAGAGGTTTTGCAATACCATTTTATTAGAACTGCAAGAGCTTAGAAAAATATCTGTATGAAATTAACTATTCTTTTATTTAAGACCTCTCAAGAACAAAGAAAGCATTATTAGAAATCATGGGAGAAATATCTGAGTCCCAATCAGCAAAGACCAAAGTTCCGGACTTGAATTTCAATGTTGAGTATGGAGAATCGGGTTACATGCTTAAACACCACAACTGGAAACTGTAATAACTTAGTGACTTCTTTGCTAGTCAGTGCTAATGCCCTGGAGAGATTACTGTATTTAAAAGATCTTAGACTACTTCGTATTCAGGCCACTTCTTAGAGCAGATCTGCTTTCCTGGCCAGCAGTGCTCTCAAACTCTCACCCACAAGCCAGCRGGTTCCCTTGTGTGACCATCCTACCGCAGCATCAAAGTAGGACAGTTCTAAGAAAAGATGTAATGAATTCTACTGTGCTTGGTTATGTCTATGAAATTGTAATATTTACTTTTTCCTGACTACTGAGGCTTATGAGTCACATATCTTCCTTTCTCTTAGAAGCAACTTCAAACTTCCCTGGTCATTTTGAGATTCAAGGTTGGCCTTTGCAGTCTCACTTCCCTTCTTTCCATTTCAGAAGAGCAAAAATGTCMAATTTCCTGCAAAAAGGTACCAGAAAAGAAAGACATTATAGTGCAGGACAGGCCAAGTGCTTGATATCTTTATTTCCATTGGCAAGAGGGAAAATAATTATTTCTGAAGGTTCTGTAAGTCCCTAAAACAACTAGCAAAGCATAGTTGCCTGAAGATTAATGGATACTTCCCTAATCCCTTTATAACCGATGGACARCCATGGACTATTGGTGATCCGTGAACCACAGCTGGCCCATCTCATTTTAGACAATCAGGGATTAAACCTATCTCCTAAGAGATTGGGACTTATTAAAAAGAATGAACTTTCTCCATGGTATTATTTAAGTGCCACTAACCTGGTCTTAAGGTTCTCTGGAAAAAGAACTTTTCCCTCTTTACTACATTCAGCCATTGTTGTGTCGCTGTTTAAACTGTGAATGCCAAATTTTGCCCCTACAAACAGGTAGTTCTGATTGCCTTTAGTGTGAATTAACTCTAAGCACACATGTACCAAAGTGGAGTGATAGTTTTACTACTCTGAGAAAAACAGGTTACTAACAGGCACCGAATGCACTAATTGAACACTGCACYGGTCCTCACATCAAGTGATTAAGAATCTAAGGCTCCTTAAGAGAGAACAGAAAGTAGATAATTTTCTTCCTCAGAACCTAAATTGCAACTATGTTTCTGCTTCCACTAAAACAGCTGAGCACATCACTCTTCAAAGGCTTTGAATTCAGAAATCCTCTTAACTATATGGAGATCATATCCAACACTTTTAGGCTGGTGTTCTGGTTTTTGAAGGGCCTCATAAGCAGGTTGGCAGCTTCTGTTCTCAGCCAGGGATTTTCCAGAGAGCAAAACACATCACTTTTTCACTGGTTCCTTAATACTGACATTGCCCACAGTGTGGGCGATTATCTTACTTTCTCCAACCTAATTTCTCTTTTATGGTTTCACTACCCAACCCCAGACACTCCAGACATCCAAAATCTGCTTGCAATAAATTGAGATTCAAAGAATAATCTGTGGGTGTTAACAGCAGTTAAGAAAAAACAGGACTGTGTCATATAGTGGAATATATGCCATTCCTGGAGTACATTAATGACATAGGAACAGGTGAGAATTTTATGACAGGCCAAGAGAGACCTAGCTTTCCCTCCTCCTTATTTTGATGTCTTTCCTTGAATTGCACTTGGACTATTTACTAATTAAAGTATTTGCTAGCATCAGCGAGGAAGCTTGGTAGATTTTGTACCTTATCAAGATTTGTACAATGACGGCCATAATGAACATTCTATTGCTGGCCTCCAGTGCTCCTTATTTGAGTATCTGTCAGCAGACTTGTTATAAACTTTTTACAGAGTTTGTAGCTGTCATTTCAATTGCTTTGGGATGAAATGTGACCTGTTTCCATCCGAGCGGAAGTCTTTCAGGCTGTCTGTGTGAAACAGACCAGAAATAGAAGTGTGCTCTTCATTGTAGATGCAGCTTCTCACACCAATCCCAATTTAAACCAGAAATATCACAAACAAATCTAAAAGGTGCAGACTTCAAATCAAGATTAGGAGTTTTACATTTGTCAATCAGATGCTGAGCTAATGTTCTCTGCTACAGAAGAGAGTGGGAACACACCAACAATTTTGGGAGGCCATGTTCAAACACACACTCCAGAACAGCAGTAACAGCCCTGGCTTTGGAAGCAAGCTCATTATGGCAGGGCTTTGAACACTAGCGTCTGACTCATAAGGAGCATCTCATACACAAGTCCCTGGCAGGGCTTGTCCCCGTCCTACCCTGCACTCTCTTGGGCACAGCTTGCCCCAGCTACCTTTGTTTGCTCTTGAAGTGAGTTTCAAGAGACACAGCTCCATTCCTGCGTCCTTCCAAATGCCTACACGTTTGAAACGGCACCTTCTGACACAGGGAGCATTTTTTCCTTCTGGAGCAAAAAAATATGTAAACATGCTTTCCAAAAGCTTAGATTTCATCGTCTAGTTAAGCAAATAGTTACAGRTTTTATTACTTACCAATAAAAAATTACATTTGATTTTCATATGTTCACCAGAATTTGCCTTGTCTTTGTATCATAGGATAAATTACTTTTATAGCACCATAAATATAGAAATAATATCCAATAAATAATTAAACATATATTGGGATTTTTATTAGACTAGAAGATGGTCCAAGTTTCTGAGCTGCATCTTCACGGGACAGTTACATGACAATTTGCTGCAATTTTTTGATTCTTGGTAAGCCTGCATGCAAATGCTCAATTTCCAATTCTTTCTGAAAGCTGTAGTTTGGTTATAGGCATCTAGTTAGGAACTAATCAGAATCATTTCACAATAAGTAGAATTACTACAGCAAAGTCTATTCAAATAATTTAATTCATTCCTATTTAGGCCAAAAGGATTCATCATGGCCCCTGTTGACACAATGGACACCAAAGTGTTGAAAACCACAATCTTCAGTTTTAGAGAACAATATATTTATGGATCATTAGGCAGTCAACAAAGAAGATTTCTTTGCAACATTCTCCTTTACGTGCTCTCAACACTTCACCCTTTGGTGAGAAACAGAGCATATTGGACCAAGCTTACCCTATGATCCCTTTTCATCATTCAGCAAATCATGGCTTGCAGGCTTCTGCAAAGTCTGTTTGTGCCACTTACTCATACAAGCAGTAACACTTTTCAGTGTGAATGCCATGCCAGGAGCCCATAAAGTGAGACATTTAAACAGGGAAAGATGAATAAAAGCTACTACCATAGTATTTTAATGTGACCTAGAAACTGGGAATTGAAACAGTTGCTGACAGTGGGAACTCAAGATTTTGCAATCAGAGGGTTCATAATAGGCTCTGAATGCCAGGGAAAGAGGGACTGGCTATTTTGTAGGAAAGAAGTARTTATAGGACATTTTTGCAGAGAAAAAAAGTTGGAAACACAATGAAGGAACAATTTTAGTAAGCTTTGGCCCAAACTTTTTTAGATGGGTGTCACAATCAGAATAGGTTTCAACAAATCCATTAGGGTCTGGCAATGAGAGCTAATTCTGTGCTGAGGAAGAAGTAGTACATCTTATTTGAACATACGTGAACATTTTTAACACTGGTGTTACTTCACTGTATATAAAATATAGCTGGGCTTGACAATTTAATATTTTCACATACTGATATGCAAATAGGTACTCCCTAATTCTGATTTTTAAAAAGACTTACCAGAGTAAGAATGGTCTCTCAGTCTCATATATTGCGCCCCTTATCTTGAACATACAAAAGTTTAAAAGTATCTTAAAGGTTGTATAGTTGTAGATTGTTAATTGGTAGGACCAAGACTTTATTTTCCAGTAATTAAAAAGAAAAGGAACACAGAGCTCTGAAATGTCCAAGCTTGATAAATTTAATAATCATAATGAAACTATTCAGTTCCTTTGCCATGCCTGAAAACACTGATATCTCAAATTCTGCCAGAGGAAGTATAAATGACCAAAGAACCACAACACTGCTCTCCCAGCAGTTCACCTTAAACAGCTGCCCCAGCCCCACAGTAAAGTACACCATGGATAATCCCCTTTTGATGCCTCTTCCTTGCCCAGCCAACAGCAGCTGAAAGGACTCCAGCAGCAGCCAGGCCAGAAACACACCACGTGAAACAGTTTAAGGACCAAGCCACACGAAGCTTTGGAAATAGTTTCCCTGCTCTGAGCTTAATTTCAGTAGCTAGTAGGCTACTAGCTCTAGCCAGTAGTGGGCCACTAGCACTAGGCAGTGCTACTTTGAGTGCAAGTCAAGATGAGTGGGGGGGAAAAGTGTTTGAACATGTCACAGTTTAGGGAAATATCAGTACTTAAACTTATCACTAATAGCTTAGACTTGTCTGTTTGAGTAGGCAGTGATTTTATAAAACAAAAGTAGGTGTTCAGGTTGGATATATCTGAGGGGATTGCTTTGTTGGTTATTAAGAGACTTCTTATTTCAGAAACTCAAAAGTTGGACATGTTCTGGATAAGTCATCTCTTCTGTTTAAGACACTATTTTCYTTTCAGTTTAATAGCACCCTGCACTGTATTAATTTACCTTGGAAGTATTAAAAAAAAAAMCACAAAAAAACACCTGCAGCACAAGAAACAGCACAAAAAACCTACTTCTCAGTTTTGTCTCCTCATCCATCATCAACTAGTTGAAGAACTAGGGTCAGTTGTTTTCTATCACTGTGGAAGAGTTCAATTTCATAGTACTAAAACTCACCACTTCACAGAAACAGGTTTGATGACACACCAGGGTAAAGTCTTTATAATATAAAGCATGGATACCAGGAATGAATACTCTTCTGAGGTCAAGGGAATTGGATTGCATAAAAAAATAAGACCTCAAAAGCAGTATAATAAAGTATTCAGGGTGATGGAAGTGCTCAATAAAAYAGAGCTTTAGATATTTTTACACTGATGAAATAAAACATTTAAAGGATCACTCACAAGTTAAGAAAAGAGAAATAGCAAAACATAAGCAGATTAAGATAGGTAGTTAAAATATAATATGGCACTTATTTTTTTCACAAGAAATATAAGCTTATATGCTACAACTATCTATAGAGAGACTTTAGATGATTTCCTGAATGGCTCAGCTAGCCAGTACTACAGTTCCTCAAGGTAGAATTTGATGTGTTTAAAGAAAAGATAGCAAAGCTGGAGTTACTGCAGCTAAAAAACCATCAGAGAGGATGTGACCCTCCTTTACCAACAGCATTACCACATCTCCATCAGGCAGCACATTGATTTGGCATGCTTAAATCTGTCATTATCTTTTCTGATTAATATCAAAATTGCCGCTTGCGTATCATTTTAGTAAAGGGGCTTTTGTGTTATGGAAAGTGCTGAGAAAGATCTGATGTTAAGGCACAAAGAAATCGACAAACAGGGAGTTCCACTTTCAAGAGAATACCCTGTCAAGACATTTTCCCCCAGGGCCACTGTAACAGAACGCTGTATTTAAATCAGCAGGTCATGCACTAGAAGATGGTTTAACTGCTAATTAACACTAGATGATATGCCGAAAATTACATGCTAATTAATTCTCTGTAGATCCAAGTGCCCTTCCTGCTATATCATTTTCAGTGAACATATTAATATGGGGAATAGAATGGCATTAATTACAGATTCATATGACAAACATGTGAAGCTATATTAAATAGTTGATGGAGGTTAACTGAAAAGAAAGATGTGGGTCAAAGTTGTAGACTACAGGCCACAATATCATAAAGATACCCCACATTAAAAAGAAGAGGGCATATATTACCCATTCAATCTTCCTGTCAGTTTGATGTTGTTCTCTTGTATTAGATTTTCTTGCAGGAAGATCACTATTCTGAAAATAGGATTCATCTGTGCAGGGTACAATAGTGAAACTCTCACAAAATGAAGGCAAGTAAATGGAAAGTAAATAATCTTGTTCTTTTAGAAAGTGACAGTAATTACAGGGTTGGGTTTTTTTACAATTTAACCATTAACAATCCCCACATCACAACAATTTGAAAGTGGCAGAGAAACCAGGAATGTGTAAGTTACAGAGGTAGCTAAAGAATCAATATTCCAAAAATTGGTTGTGCAATAGTCCCACTCTAGAACAAGAGAAGCATTTTAACTCAAGTATATGCAACAACAATATCCAGAGGTACATGTTTAGTACCTTTCAATTCAAGGTCTGGAACTACCCCAATCCAGTCACTAAAAACAAAGATCAAGCAATCAAATGCAAGACATTGCCCATGCTTCAGGGACCTCAAATTTTAAGTACTGACCATAGGCTAGCCCAATTTAGGGGTTCAAAAAGCATACAGAAAAAGTGGTTATAATGCTRAAATTACATTTTGTGTTTGTCATATAATGGTACACCTACATGCATGGCTATTTCTGTAGTTCAAAATGTTGAGGTTTTTCCCTTCCAGTACCTTCCAACAAAGTACTGTAATTTGTCATTAGAGAAACTTTAGTTGCCAAGGCCTATCCAGACATTTATTTTTATTAACACAGATTTTGTCTGTGTTCATCATCCATATAATCTTATGTATACAGACATAAATGCTTTCATACAAGGGATCACAGAACTATTTTGAAAAGCTACATCCCAACCTTGTTTTTRATGCAAGAGTTACTGTAGCCTTCTAACAATCAGGGAAGCAGCTGACTATACTAAATTCCTGGGCCAGAAGGAACAAGGATTTTTGCTGAAAAAGGTAACCATAGCTTTCATAAAGAACAGAGAAACCCAAATGTAAGACAGTCCAGAGCTAACGGTGCTGGAGCAACAGGATGATCATCCCAGATGTCTACCTTTCCCATCTAGCAAGGGAACACTTTCATTTTTCTATAACTCCAGATAACATTACCTCCTCAAATATGGTCATTACCTCCTCCAAGAGAGCAATATGCTGCTAGTTTTTGCTTCAGTATTTTGTTTAGTATTTGTACAACCAGCAACAGTTTCCTACTGCAAGCCAAGCAGCCAATTCCCCAACCTAACTTGAGAAAATATTCCCCTATCCTTCTATTTCCATGTAGTATTCTATTTGGACTTCTACATTTAAATCCTAAATATTTAACAATTAGTTGAGTCAACATGATATCTTTGAAAGGATATTATTCTAGAAGCTCCTTTTCATAAATTCTTTCTTTGATCCAGTACTGTTAGATATATATAAATAGAATTTTTTCCACAAAAAAATCATCTCTTCAGTAAACATCATGTCTTTGAATTAAAAAATAAACCAAAGCGCAAATCTCTCTAAAAATTAAAATTATACCTCCATAATATGCATTTATCTATTGGAATTGACAACTTCTGCCTTATTCATACACATTAATAAAGTAATTTGGGCTATCTGCATTAAAAATAATGTTCATCTTTAGGTAAGAGGGACAGAAAAAGAGAATGTTAAGGGGTTTTTATTTTGTTGTAACAGCACGATAGATAACACTGAATTAGGAACCAGAGAATGTAGTGCACAGAGGCTAATGACCAAACCTTGTGCCACAGAGAACTGGAGTTAAACTTATTTGTTCATGGTCTCCAGGGAAAATATTTGACATTTAGTCATCTTACAGATTCCACACCAAGAAACAGACCCTGCACACAGGTGTAGGTAGTTCACTATCCAAATTGACCAGAACCATCCTTCATGAGACACAAATGCCCAACTTCAAATATACCTTTTCTGCCTAGTACAGAATAGTATGAAAACTTTACCTTATGTTCAAAATTTTTCTTGTTGTAGAATCATAATAACTATTTAGCTCTGCTATATGACATAATATACAAAAACCAGAGAAAGAATACAGCCAGAATTTTTTACCTTGTTAGAGACGACCAACAGAAGATATGCTAGACAGTTCCAGGTGGGTCAAGAGAAAGCAGAAATAAAGACTTACCACAACTTGTTGAAGCTTTATAGCTCTATGACCAAAGGAAACATCCAATATTGAAAATTTTTTTCCAAAGGCATTAGCACATGCCTGCCACAATTGGTTCTTAGACCTGGCAGAGAAACATTAAATAGTTTAGTAAGACACTGAATGCCTGGAGGATAAGAGAGAAAATGGGGTGGGATGGGTTAGAAAGCAGAAGAGAAATTAGATTCAGCTGAATCCAATTTAGACTGACCATCAACCCCTGATCCAGCTCTAACCACTGCACCTGGTGTCACTTAAGAAGTCCTTACTGCATTAACTTCATTTTGCATTTTCTGTCCAAGATATTCAGAGAAAAAGGAAAAATATAGTGTGGGTAGTATCTAACTGTCCATAAGCCCCTTTGGTCAGAACAATAACTATTRTAGAGATTCCTTATATTGGAAGGGTGATCCTCTAAAGCACTGATAGGCTTAAGTAGAGCTTGAAAGTTTGTAATGAGAACTCCTGCACAGCTGGGTAAGTTGACAGGTATGTTAAGTTGAAAAGTCTTGTAAAGTAGTTAAATAACTGCAGCCAGGTGGAACTTGTCATTAGCAGAGCAAAGTTACCGTACTGACAGCTACAAACMCTCTCACCTGTTTGTTCCAAACATAGTGTGGCTTTTGCTGATGGATTACATTTACTAAAGATTTGAAACCATTCTTAGAACGGATGAGTGAAAACAATTGTTCCCAGGTGTGTTTTATATGCCTCCCCTTTTCTATCACATCTTTTGCCTCAGGGGTCCTTACACGAGGTCCAAGCTCTATTCACAAAGACTTTCCAGGTCTATATTTATAGACACAAAAGGGATTTGAACTCTGCTTCCTTCCACACTGAAGCCTGCATCACATCTGCTACTGTCAGAGAGTTAGGTATTGTCTAACCACCCAGGCTGTGCAAGACAGAGAACACTTAGCAGAAACTGCTGAGGTTCACTCATTGACACCCCCACTAACTAGAGAGTTTTCAACCCTGCACAGCTTACTTCCAACGAGGAGAAGACACAAGACATCCTATATCCACCCCCAGAGCTGCTAGGATGAAGTCACCATTTTTGCCCTCAGGGCTTCCTAACGGGCTGCAATATTTTTCAAGAATGAGTAACTCTTGTAGTATCTACTGTCTCTCGAACAGATTTTATTCTCTAAGAAGCACCTACTGAGGTACTTCAGTGAGATTTCTATAGCTTTTTAGCCAGGATTTAAGTTAGGAACCATTAACACAAATGTAATACACCATAACAGATCACACGGGGGAACCATTTGAGCCCTCTTGGCCTCAACTGCTCTGAGAGAAGCACTACAGACCATCGTGTTTGGTATTTCTTAGATAGATGTATCTGAACTAAAAAATGCAAGACTTTTCAATATTTTTTCACACTTTTTAAGCTTGAATTCCTTCCAGGAACAGAGATCACAAAAAAATCAACATCTACAAACATCTGTACCAGTTAAGAAGTGGGGGGGTTAGCCTTGAATAGGAAACATCATTCCATTGAGGGGGGAGTGTTTATGCAGTTTCCTTTATATGAAATCTAATTTTAAATCTCTTCACCTTAACTTTTCTTTTTCTTTCTACCTTTCTTTTCCTTTCTTTCCAAGAGAATACAGCTATATGGCAATTAGTTTCAAAGATTTTTGTAATAAATACCTGCCAAGTACATAGTAGTGGTAGAATTTATATTTTCTAAATATGAAGAATAGGATTAAGATATGAAAAATTAAAAACTACTTCATATCTTGCACTTAYACACTGCTAAACTGAGGACGAACATGTTTTCTTTATTTAATGAAAATTATCTAAACATCAAATAAGGAGGATGATTTAACCACAGCGCACAAAGTGATTAACATATTCACTACGTTTTTAACTGTAAGTAATTACTGTTCACCACAAAGCAAGTACCCAGGGAAGCTAGSGCTCCCAGGAGATGCTTATGCATGTATTTTTATATAAAAATGTATACTTACATTGATTCTCAAATACTTACGGTTATCTTCTTCGATCAAATTAGAGAAGCACTCAGGTTTCTGTTAGTGCCTTAGCCTTGCACTGCTACAACAAGCTGTAGCAGTTGTTCAGATCATGGAATTTTCTCAAGAAGTTCTGTAAATAACAAAGTTAAAAGAAAGGATTAGTTTCTTAACTTGAAGACTGACCAAAAAGACTGTATGTTTAGATATATATGAATGAGTATTGTCTAAAACATGTAAGCATATATTGACTGCTGAGCTAAATACTAAAAATTCAAGTTGCTCAATCCTGGATAGGATAGTATTTGTATATAAAATGAAGTTGAGCTATCAAAGTTACAGACATATCCAGTGGATTTATTTTGCCAAATTCAGAGCCAACATCTAGTGAATACAGCTTGTTCCAATCAAGAAAAACASATTTCCTAACAAAATCTGTTAAGTTGATTGATACTACAAGAAAAATTAATGTGACTTTTTTTATTTCTTAATTTTTATTCTATGACTAATATATTTATTATTTGATACTCTTTTATTTTAGATTACTCTTTTTTAATGATATTTTAGTCACACTCTGGTGTTATGTGAGTGAGATTTCTGTTTCTAATATAAACCAAAATTGAGTAAGGGGTGAAAATAATAATTATATTTGTATATATATATATGAATGGTTTTAATATACCATCCACATTTCTTTCTGAACTTTAAGATGTAGGAAAAATTTTGAAGTACTCACAGAATCAGCCCTTCATACACAGCTTTGAGGACAGGTAGAAGTTCTATAGGTGGAACCTCTGTGGCAGGGCTAATGCATCCACCCTTCTACCATAGTCACTGTGCAATGACAGGACTTGGTCTCCTTCCCACAAGCTCAGGGATGCCCAGAGCTCTTTCCAGGCAATGCCTGTAGCCCTGGTGCTTCCCAGACCAAACCAGGGTTGGGGAGGAACTAAACACTCCAATGTTCCTTTCTGGCAAGGAAAGGCTTTTACAAAACCCACTGCTTCTCTGCATTACATCCTGCAATTATTGATACTATGTTTTTTTGTCTCTCGTCATTTTCCTGCTCTCACTCCAGTCCCTACTGTGGTGTTGGAGCAGCTGATCCTAATCCATAGGTGGGTGCAGCTGGGGCCTGTGCCCCTCACAGGTGCTGGTCTGGGGCAACGTTTACTCTGCTGCCTTTCCAGTGCCATGCCAGGAGCTGGGTGACACAGACAGGGGTTTGTGAYGCCTCAGCTCACAGAAAAATCTGAAAACTTGCAGAAATATCAAAGCTATCAGTGTAACACAGGATGAAGCTTTTGTGCTCTTTAACTGAGCAGACCTCTCAGCATGAGCAGCAGGAGTTCTGCTCACCTAAGGGCTAAAGAATTTGGCTTAGAATACATAAAATTTAAAGTGCCTTTAAAAAAAAATACCTATGAATTTATGCTGTAGTGGCAAAGTAGACACTACTTACATACCAGCAATTATTTTGGGGTGCTTTTCTGTCTCTCCTTCCATTTTTGTCCTGCAGCATGGAGATATTTTCCAATGCAGGATAACACAGAAGTAAGCRCCATAATCTCACTGGTGTCTATTCTTTGCATGAAAACCAGGAGCATGGCTGTCACTAAGCTGTTTATTCAGGCCGAGTGCCCAGGGCCCTGCAGCAGCCCCCAAGGGGTTTCTCTGGGCAGTCGCACCCAGAGAGTCTGTCTGCCCTGGGCAGTGTTTGATTTCCACTGCTGAGGTTCTCTCCATCTCTACTATAACTTCTTAAACTATGATTCCTGCAGGAATCAAATTTAATCTGTTTCAGTATATTTTATGCTCCTCTGATTTATTCAAAGCTGAATAAAAGCATTGCACTACTTAGGTCTCCTATTTTACATCAGGAACTATATTATTAGTAGCCCCATTCAGGAACTAGATTAACTTGCGTCAAGCAGATTAAAAACCCAAGCTACACCTGTGGTATTCAGCTTGCTCTTTAATCTTATCCACTAAATTAAAAAAGCTCTGGATAAAAATGAGACCGGTTAACCTATCACTTGACTCATAGAAGGGTCTTTAGGGTAAAAGAAGACTCGGTTCTCCTGCAAGTCTGGTAAATTTTCCCCTTCTTTGCTGGAAAATACCATCTCTGTATTCACCACCAAACTATTCTATTTCATTGAACAAAACAAAGCATCCTTTTGAGCTGTACATGCAAAAAAACCAGTTTTAATATATTCCCAGATGCAAAGAAAAACTCTATATTTCTTAGGTTTGATTGATAGTACAAGAAAAATTAATGTGACTTTATTTCTTAATTTTTATTCTATGACCCATAGATTTATTATTTGATACTCTTTTATTTTAGATTACTCTTTTTTATGATATTCTAGTCACACTCTGGTGTTATGTGAGTGAGATTTTTATTTTTAATATAAGCCAAAATTGAGTAAGGGGTGAAAATAATAATTATATTTGTGTGTATATATATATATATATATATGAATGGTTTTAGTATACCATGCATATTTGTATACATATATATATATGAGATGACCAGTTAGTAAATATTTTATTTTGCTCTATATAGGGTAGAATATACCTAGATCAGTTCAGACAGATTGAACAATAAAGTGAACATGACAAAATGGGTTTTAAGTCAGGAAACAGAACAGTAAAACAATTTCCTGAGGTATTTAAATGCTTTCATTGAAGAAATGTCATTACATACTTGAATTACACTGGAATATAATTATATAAACACCACAAGTAATAATGTTTTACCAAGAAAAACAGAAGTTAAGGGAGGGGAATTATTTCCTGAAATATTTCTTCATTTTTAGATCAGATTCTGGTTGAGGTTCTGGTTGTTATAAGAAATAAATCAAAAGAAAGGTTCTCAATTTATTTTAGGAGTCTGTGTCCTTTACATTTATGCACATACTTATCTCAAAGTATCTGATATGTGAACAGCTCCCTATATTTAGGTCCCTGCAGGTTTAAGATGCAGCCATTACACAAAAGCCCTCCCTTTGAATTATTTTGGTGACCTTAATTAGAATTTTAGCTTCACAATTTAGCATCACTGAGGATGCTTATGAAAAGACTGCTTGTGAGCAATTAATTCTAATCTTTTCATAGGCTAAGTCAGAGGAGTATATTTTTCTTCTCACATGTCCTCAATTTTGGTATTATGTGTTGCAAATTCATCACAAAGCTCTGCCTGGTGCATCTAGCTGAAATGAAAGATAGCAGAACAGTATTATCCAAAATAGAGACTAAATAAACAATCTGAAAATTTGAGTTTACTTAAGAATTTCAAAGTTAAGGCAATTTTAACAGCCTAAGAGTGGCCAGATTAAAAAAAAAAAGTAAAATATGTATTGTAGAATGTTTTTTATCTTTGAGAGATTTACTATTGAAGTATTTGTAATTGAGCACAAACTTGCATATATTATTATTGACCTAACACCAATGATTTTAGGGATTACCATAAAAGTATCTACAAATAGAATTTGAGCCTTATCCAGACCCAAAATATCCATTAAAATTTGAAAGACAACTGTGGCTCTTCCTACTTTCTTTCTCATCAACCCAAACAACTGTGATTCAGACCAGGTGAGTCTGGTCTGAAGAGAGAGACTATTATGAGTAAAGGTCACTATCCTGCTCACAGTGACAGTATATTACTAAAAGGACTTTAAGGTATACTCTGCCACATTGTGAGATGGAAATAATTTCACTTTAATACATGTACTTCTTCATCAATTATTCCATAAAACTGTATGTTATTACCAAGCAGCTCACCTCTTCCAAATAATTTTTGTCTCAAACTTAGCTTTTGGGAAAAATGATTGCAAGTAACTTTCTCCCCAAATGAATATGGCACATGGAAACAGATCCACCCCTCTCCCTCCTTCTACAGTCCTTACTGATAACACTTGGGTTTAAAATGTTACTTGAGCATTTAAAATGCTGTTAATCTAGCAAAAGTTTTTGAGAGATTTATTCCTCCTTATACAGGCATTAAAAGAAATGAAAAGAAAGGCAAGTTAGGCTACCCTAATCCCTCAGGACAGGGAGAACTGCTCTAAAGATAAACTAAGTACAAGGGGAAGTAAGGTGAAGTATAATACCATTTGGGGGAAAAAAATTAAGGCAATAATATTCTTTCCCAAGCAATGGCATATATGCTTAGCCATCAATAGAAAGTGCTTTTCCTTCAGAGTACACTTATTTATATCCCAGAAGGAAAGTGATGCATGCACAGAGGGAACAGAAAAGTCTGACGTGTGACTGTTATGAAGAGAACCACTGTGTAGTATGGGAGATTAAGACTGTGCTTGTTTTAAAACACAGCCTGTCCTTAAAAAATACAGTCCACATGATCAATAAATGTTAAATCATCTAAAGATGGAATTTTTGGAAACTCAAGACGCAGACTTGGGAGGTAATTTGTTTAGCCCCAACAACATACTTTTTGCTGTAGCACATCACAGCTGCAATCTGTCTTGTTAGGGATGATGTGCCCACATAGGGTCCCTGCACACACACAGAAATCTGAGCACTTGAACCATTAAGCAGAAGGAGAACCTAAATCATACAGAAAGACTTGGAAGAAAGAACTTACACACATGATGCATTTTTTATTAATTCTGTACCCCATTAGTGTCGAGAAGGGCATGTCAGGAGTGAGGACCTGGCATAAAAAACACTAGATATTCCAGGCACAGCAGAGAAAATTTAAAACCACAGGAGCACAAAGAAACTAGAGTAAATTTTTGCATTTGAGGTTACTGCAGAATGGAGTTGTGGATTCAAAAGAAAAATATTTCTTCCCTCTGAATGGTCCATTAAAGTAACATGACGTTTCTTTAGTAATAGGATTAGAAGGTACAAAATTCTCTATGGGTGGGGACTGTCTACAGTAAATGGTGGTGGAACACTATAGGGTTTTATTATTTAAATTGGGTAATGACAGTGGGTTTTGTTTCTACTGGTTACATGGCCTTGATTTAGTACAGTCTATCCATAAGTTCCCCGGAGGTTTGAATGTCAGCCACACTGAGACAACTACACATGGAACTGCACAACAATGGGGTGGGAAGGGTCAGGGAGGGGAGGGTTGGGAAGCACATCAAGATGGAATAAAAGCGGTGAAAAATCTCATCAGACTCAGGAGTTTAAAGACAAGTCTCCTCAAAAACCTTGTTCGTCTTGCAAGGACCACAAGGACTCATGTCACTGAGCACTGCAGAGTTGATTATAGCAGAGTATATTGACAATTCCAACTTTTGGTCAAATGGCTGTAAATATCCAGGTTTTCCAAGGATTTTCTTCATGAGAGGAGGAGAAGACAGCTCAAGTGACACCAGCAGTGTCTGCACGGCTCCACAAGTAAATTTCAGCCACTTATAGAAAACTCTCCCTTATCTGCTATTGTTATATATTCATCCCCACCTACCTTCAAGGAGCAAGCCAGGTTTATTTATTTGTCCAGACTAACACCATTTAGGACTGTAACAATCTCTCTTCTCTAGAGGAAACAAGCTCAAGGCTAACACTGCGTTGTAGTTCAGACAAAATAAATGACCCCATATTTGACTTGGTATCAAAATGGGAGGAATTTTTTAAAATAAAGTCAACTAGTTCTTTTTGTCTTCCTACTTTCTTTCATACGTGGAATGGTACATGAGAAGCCAATGAAAAAGAAAAACCAAGATTTTTTAAAAATAATTTTGAACATATTTTGATTTTTGTTAACAGACTCTGATAACCAGAGGTATAATCAGATTATCCAAAAAATCTCAGACATGTCATGCAGCAAATTAATGTGTTGGCAAATTTGTAGAACTTCCATGTCATGGAGAGAACGTTAAAAAATCTCTTTGCATGTGCCTACATTACATCTTCTTTGTAAACTTCCTCCTTTCAGTTACATTCAGGAACTGCAAAAATACAGTATGAGGTGTTATGCAAAATGCCTGTGCACGGCATAGATATGCGTGCAACGCGTGTACAAAAAAAGGGTCATCCTTGCTGGCAGTACATATTGCTCACACTCTTAGTAGAAAATAAGGCATTCTCACAGAGCTAACAACAGAAGAATATGCCCGCTTCTCTTTCAACCGTGGTAATAGCATTAATATTATCCATGCCTTTTACAAAAGCTCTTGGCTTCAAGGCTTGTCCCTCTCTAGTTGCRGGTACCCAGGTAAAAAGGTTGCAGTTTTGTATTGCTTTTCACATGAAGCTTACAGAAGATGGTAAAATAAGTGCTTCTCTAAGTCCCTTTCAAGCCTCCTTATTCTAAATAAAAAGTAGAATATTTTCAGTCAACAGGAACAGCTCACCCTGCTGTCAGGCACTGCAGTTTGCAGCACCTGTAGTTTGGGATTACAGTATTGTCGTATACTGGGGATGTAACCTGCCTGAAGTTCTCCAGATGGTACAGTTTTTCTAGACAACATCTTGTGGAGATTCACTGTTAGGAGGCAGATTACTTCTGTATTACTGTGGAAACGATGGTGAGGGACCACAAAACATAAAAAAAAAGTACCGGAATGGATAAAAAACCACAGAGGAGGAGGAGCACCAATTCAGCACTCTCTTTGAGCTGTTTCAGAAGAGCACATACCTTTTAGGATGACATTCTCAGACAAGCGTAAATATCAGTAAGAGTGTAACTATGGCATCATAGACTGGCCTGAGACCATACCCTTTGATTAATAATGACCCCCTGGTAGCTTCATTTTACCTTTACCTCAGATTTTCTTCTCTCACAAAATTCTGTCTTGAGCTGGCTGGGCTAGTGCAGGGCATTAATGGGATCTCATGCTCACCCACTAACAGTTATGCAACAGATTTAATTCCTTCCCAATGTTTAACCAGAATTTAATTTTTTTAGAGTAAAGTCCATCACATTAGCAAACTTGAACAGAGTAACTCAATGTACTAGTTTCAAATACCTGCCTTTCTAAAGATGGTCTGATACTCTGGCTGTCTTTTAGTTCTCCTAGATGTAAAGCTCATTCTGACCTTCTCTATCCCTGCTTGTCTCTGCCTCCAGAACAGCTCCTTCACTATTCAACTGCCTGTTGCATTTATCCTTCCCTGAGGAAAGAGTTAAATGGGAAAGGAGGAAAACATCTACAATTAAATTGCTCTTAAGTTGTTCCTGCCTCTTGGCAGCTGCAGGTTGTAATTCAGCAGTTTACAACTCTCCCTCCTCACTTTAGAAAGAATAAATAATGTAGAGAGTTACATTCATATTTGCAGTAGAAAAGGAATGCTGGGAGTTACAAATTGCTACTGAAAAGACAATCACATTCAAGGGGACAAAGGCTTCAAAGTTAAATCTCTTAAAGAGATCTCTAGGAGAAGGAGCACTTAAAAAAATGTATCAAGTCTATAATGGCTTGAAGAAACTATTAATTCCAGCATGGTTGGTTTCAAAGCAGTTTGCACATCTGTATAAAGGCATAAGTAGAAAGGAAACTTATCTCACAGAATTGTAAGCAAATGTTCAAGAAATACCTATAAAGGATTTCTTTCCGGTAGACACTTTGTAAAACTGCCAGCTTGTGACTTGCACCACAGCCTTTCATTACCTTTTATCAGCTTGAGGCTGTACAAGTCTTTAGCAAACATGTGCCCATCAGTGTATTTTGTGTGTCGTATTCTCTTGACAATCACACAAAAGTAAAGCAACTCAGCAAACAAATTTGAAAGCACAACTGTCTTCAGATCTAGAGACCGCAGAGTCTGTTGGGTGATCTTTATAATCCTAGACTTTTAGTGAGATGCAGTGGGAAGGCACCTCTGGAGGAGAATGTCTAGTCCAACCCTGTGGTCAGAGCAGGGCTAGCTACAGCAAATTTCTCAGAGCCAGGTAGCAGGTTTTGAATATCTATCCCTATGAAAGAGACTTCACAACCTCTGTCAAAAGCCTGGTTCCTGTGTCTCATCATTTCTGCTGTAAAATGTTTTCCCTATATTTAACTGGAATGTCCTGTATTTCGGTTGTTCCCTCTGCCTCTTGTCATATCTCTTGTCCTGGGGGGCCCAGAACTGGACACAGCAACCAGGTGTGTTTCGCCACTGTCGATTTTAGGGGAAAGATCATGCCCCTGGAGCTGCTGGCAATGTTCTTGTCCACCAGGACACCAAGGTCTTCCACTGCAGAGCTTCTTTTCAGCTGCTTAGCCCCCAGCAACTAGAGCCACATAGGATTACTCCTATCCAGGTGCAGCACTTTGGCCAGCTTTGTTGAACTTCATGAGACTTCTGTGAGCTCCTCTCAGGGTTCCTCTGACAGTACCTGCTATCCAAGACTCCTCACAGTCTTGTATCAACTTCAAAGCTGCACAGGGTGCACTCTCACTCATTGTCCGCTTCAGCAAGGGGGTTAAGCAGCGGTTGACTCAGTATTCCTGAAGGCTGGCCTTATCAGTAGAGACTGAGGCCAAAAAGGTGCTGAGTATCTTCGCCTTTCTCATGTCCTTCATCAGATCCCCTGCCCCATTCAGCAGAAGGGCCACATTTCTCTCAAGCATTTAGCTGTTGTGATTTACAATGTTCACTCCTCTCATCTCTATCCCAGTACTACAAAATCGGATGCTTGTTCCCAGTTTAGGAGTGCTACCTTCATAAGAGTTTCGACTGGACTGCCACTAGCCTATGAGCTACATCCATTCTGGTGCCTTTGCTTTTCAGGTATTTACTTCCAGCTGAGAAGCAAGGTGCAAAGTGTGAGCATTCTATCACTGCATCTAAATCTGTCAGAGCTAATCCGTCAGAACCCTCATTTACATTTATAAAATGCCCAGCTCCTGAGTGCCTCCAATATAGGCAGCTTCTTTCCAAAGGACAACGGGTGGAATATCATACCRCACAGGTGCAAAATGTATACTTACTGGACTAGAATTAACTGGTAACAGAAAGCAACCCATAAGTGGGAGTCTATTCTCATTTTTGCTTTAACACAGTTTTCTCCCTACACTTTCACCATTCACATGGAACATGGAACAAATTTCAATTGTTTATCCATTGCCTGAGAAGGTTTCAGAACTACAAGACATACTCTGTGCATGACAGTGAGGTGAGTGACATGCTGTCACTCAGCACACTGCTTAGGAAGTGGCATGTTATAGCACGGCAGTAACACATCACAAAGCAGATGTGTGACACGACAGTCACTTAGATGATAGGCATGCAAGTTACTCCAAGACCCTGAAGTCTTTGCTTGTTTGCTCTCAGTTCCTACTCACTTTGAACAAATGTTTGTGCCAAGTGCAAAATGTTTCTAAAAAACTGCTTGAAATTTATAACTACACAATAACCTTCCAGATAGATGTGGTTTAATTTTTTAGCACAATTATAAGGACTGATCAGAGAGCACAGTCTCCATCTGCAACGATACTGTCAGTATGCACACTACTGACAGAGTGCTCACTTCTGCACAGCTCATCCTGCCAGAATAAAAACAGGAAAAAGCAGGAATTCACAGTCCCCCTTACCTTCTTGACAGGATCTAGCACGTGGCAGAAATTTCAGAAAAAAAGGGCACAGGCTGGTAATTTTGCACCAAAGTGAGCAGTAAGTGAGAATGCACATTACCACAGGTTCTCATGTCTTCTCACCAGGCTCTTTCCTTCCTCAGCATAGGAAAGGTGTTGCAGAATGCGCAGACCCCTTTCCTGTAGGGAAGTGGGCACGAAGATTGCCTTTGGTTGGGGAAGAATTAGACTGGAAAAGGTGAAGGATTTGTTTGGCATTTTCAAACACCTGCTCAAATCTGTGAGCTTAATCACAATATCAGCAGAGAGAAACAGCACTGATGTCAAATCCCTTCCCAAGTTTAGGGGAAGCAAGATGCCTGTAGCAAACAAACAACAACTCAGAATTATTTCTCCAGGTCTAATGCAAAGACTCAGAGCCAATGAGGGGAGTACACTCCACAGCTCACTGGTTGCAGATTTCTCAAATCAATTTTCAAAGAAAGTTTACTACATAGTTTTTGTATTTAAAAAAATTAAAAGTGGAGTAATGTTTTTAAAGCACACAATAACAGATACAAATAAGTAATTAAACAGCAAATACAACCATTTGCACCTCCCATAAACTGATGCTTCATTTTATGTTGACAAATAGTGAAAAGAGAAAAATAATCTCTCTTCAATAACTTTGGACAGTGAAAACTAAAGAAACAGTGCAAATAATGACAAATACACAAGATTAAAATTTTTTTGATCTCTAAATCTCATAAGATGTTATTAGAAACAAAAGTGAAACAATGAAGCCTGAAATAAATGCAGCTTGGTTTTCTGTGGATTTGTATCTCATGATTTAAGCTCTAATTTGAGCTTTTCTTCTGGTATGGAAATTTATAACCTCCCACAAAACGTGAGCTCTCACTGCTGTCTTTCCTCCAGTCAAAATGCTTATGGGGTATTTTTTTCCAATGCTACTGAGAACTCAATTATCTTTAAGACTACTTCCCTTCTGTCAAATTTGGTTGACACTGGTCAGCAGGTTTGAAAGTTATTAGAGAAGACACTTAGACAAATGAAAATTAAAAACAAATGGGAAAAATATTACATCTATAAAAACAAGCTAAGAGTATTTTTCCAATAATCTTTTATCTTATCTTATGCTCAGTTTCATGCACAGAGAAATATATGACACCTGGRTCCTTATAAAAAGGAAATCCTAAGAAACAAATCAGATTGCTGTTTAAGACCAAAGAGTCTCAGAGGAAAGAATAACAATACACGATTTCCTAGTAGCTGAAACTGCTTTTGCCAACATTGACCCTTGCAAATCTTTACAAAATAACAACAAATGCTACTCATGCTAACAAAAATCAGCATCTCACTAAAATAAATGGAAAGTGAAAGTAGCAGGCAGAGCTCACAAGATCAAATAAGGACTACAGGGCTCAGCCCAACAGTATCTAAACTGATCTCCCCTTTCAAGACACTGGTAATCTGTTCAACTCACTAACTTATTGTTTCCACCTATTTAGGTCAGATAAAATAACAAGCAATTTTGGATTAAATGTAAAAGTGCAGATAAGCTGCCCTATTTTTATTTATCCCTTTACTTTTTACATCTATATAACCTTGCAGAACCCAGAGTTTATATTTTCCTAAATAAAGTGCTTGAAGTTAGGGGCTTTTTAATGAATGTCACAGTTTTTAATGCATAGGTTAATCTCTTATTTGGAAAATAGACCACCATAATATTTAAAGACATAAAAATTACTTTTGTAACACAGGTAATGTCTTTCCATGTGTCCATTTATGGAAAAAAAAAAAAAATCACAAATGAAAAGATTAACCTGAACACTGAGGACACATTTAACATAAGCCTTCCCCAGGCTCGTCATTACCTGTATGGCACTGCTGACCTTGAAAAGCTTTCATGTTAACCAAAAAAGGTTGTAGAGACCTAGGACACGGAACTCAAAAAAATATGCGTTGCCATGCAGACCGCSCTCATCACTTTGGGATTATCACATACTTCTACTTTAAAATTAAATTTTTAACTTTGCTCTCAATAATTAATTTATTCAGTAGCCTTAATCAGAACAAATAAACAGAACATTTATATGAATTTTCTGTGACAAGAGCTGCTGAGGTAAAAATATTCAGTACTTGACCTCTTATGACAGAGAAAGTCAAAGACCAAAAGGCACGTTCCATCACCCATTTTTGAAGGGAAGTTATTCCAGCAGAAACAGAATGCCAAAGGAGGCCTCATGGACGGGTCAGGAAGGGACAGGCGGTGACTCCCACGGCGAGCAGGCAGGGCTTGGCTTGTTCAGCACGGGGCACCTGTGATGCTGCGGTGCCACACTGGCAGGGCAGGAGCTGGGCAATTGACAAAGCAGCCCCGGTGAGAGGGAGACAGCCCTGACAGGAGAGCTGCCATGCTCCAAACACTGCCCCACACACTTCTGCCTACAGGTCAAGGACTTGCTTTTCATTACACTGCCTAAGTAAGCACTAGGAGCGTTTTTAGCAGCAGAACAAATATATCTTATGAGTGTCTAATATCACAGAGACAGAAGCACGATGGTTTTGATTATTTTGCAACTTAAAAGTGGTTTCAGAGACGTGACAGTGGATACCATTAAAATCAGTCAAAAAGTTCTCGCCTCAACATCTGTAAAATTTTGTGTACTTAAGCTCAGGATTAGGATTCACTTGTACCGAATCACTGGAGTGTACCAGGTCTCTGCGGCTTGCACCTCTGAAAACCTACCTTTTAGGGAATAAAGCCATTAGCAAGACAAATAGGAAATGCAAAATAAAATAAACATAGATTGCATGGAATGCCTTAATTTTAATCAGATGAATAAGCAAACTCAGCAAATTCAGGCATAACTTATCAGTAGCTAACAATTCACTTTGATCTTTGTGGTTAATTTTTCTTGTACAACAACAATCATAAGGCATCTCAATTTTTTACTTAAAGGTCATTATTCCTGTGCCTTTTTTATAATATGTTGCTTTAGTTTCATTCACTCTGGTTAAAATGGAAGGGTATGCTTTCAAAAACCAGCAAGACTTCCATTGTCTTCTAAAACTCTCCATTTAGCTGTGTCAAACAGTTTGGGAYGGCCGAGATCAGAAGTTGCAGTTAATTCTACAATTCAGATAGTGAAAAGCAGAAACATTTGATAATCCAGCCTCACTGTGACAAGACAACCAGGACGTATTCTCCCTGGACATGGGGGAAGGAAAAATGATCACATTAAAGATTTTTTTCTAACAGTCTTTAAGCTGTGAAATACACAACAAAAAAGTTAGAGCACTAAATGACAGAAAAGGCAAAAATGGCAACGCATGTAGCTCTCTCCCAGGAGCTGCCTGTGCCCGGCTCTCCTCAGCAGCCTGCAGTCACCCTCAGTTCATGCTGGTCAGGTCTTTTACTGAAAGAGAGTTTTTCTTTCAGTATTTATGTAGTGCAGCAGGCAACTGTTTACCTCACAGGCATAAAAGTAAATCCGGATGTGTTTGATCCATAGTGCCACAGCAGCTCTGTTGCCTATGGAAACAAAGGCTCCTTTCAGGGAGTTCACACAACAGGCCCTGCAATGCAAGAGACTCATCAATTTCAGCCGCTGTATTATTTGTAGGTATTTTGCTAAGATAGAGATATATATATACACATACACATATACTACAAAATATTGTCTCTGTAATATTCCAGTGTGATCAAATAGGACAGGTCCTGAGTGTCCTATTAATTTTACGTTACTTTATTTAAACAACATAATCCCCTTTTAAACAAACTGATAGCTGAAATGTAATAAATGTTCCAGCTAAAAGCATCTGTTTTGTTCCTCAACCTTTCACCATTTAGGTTGTTGAGTACTTTGTGGACAGCAGCTTGACAAATCTGTTTCATGCTTACTCACAAATTCAGTTTTTGAAGATGACCCTGAGCATGGAGTTTAAAGATGCTGCAGAGAATGGATAACACACCAGAAGCACCTTGTTAAAGGTTTCCTTTGAAAAACCACTTATTTGTGAGTATGTTATAACTTCCTAAATGCCATTCCTGTGCAGAGACCTCTGCACATTTTGCAGAAAACTGATCAAGTATGACACCTTTTAACAGATCACAGTGCAATGTTTGTTACAGCCCTTTCCCAGTGACAATCTGAGGTGAGAAAAAAGGAACACGGTCAGATCCAGGACTTGAATGCAAAGTCCATGATATTTTCTTCCACATGTAATGCAATAATTGGGTAAATCTTCAACTRTAGGCAGCTCTGTTGTTGTTAAGAATACAGCTCAATGCCTCCTTCCTCTTTAATGACACCATTAAAGAATATATTCAAAAAATTTATACCTTACATGACTTTCCTTGAAGACGTCTTGTCTGAATCTTCAGATTTCAATTTAAGAAGGCAATTAGCAGCTAAGAGCACCTCATTAGATCTGCTTTTAATTATAATTCACCAATGTTTGTAGCTCGCTTGTAATTTCTGCATATGATTACATTATTATGGATCAAAACGAGTGAACAAAGCTTTAGTTTATGCTCAATGATGTTTCATAGAAAATTAAAAGAAAAAATTTTAACTCATTTAAATGGGAATATTATTCTCCATTAGGAATCTAGGGCCAAAAATGCCTTGAAAATGTCATCTGCATAAATATTCATGTACCTGTGAACAGATAACTTTAGAAGCAGATTTGACAAAAACAAAGAATAGCTTCTTCAGGTTGCAGTAGATGACTAAGATCATTTGAATGATTTATTGATAAGCCAATGTACAGAATAAATACAAAGAGAACAGGTTGGACTTGTTGTTACCAAAAAAATCATTACAAGACTGCCTAGCATGTGCATTCATAAATATAAGAGTACCATGGGTAGGTCTGCATTACAAAAAAAGTCACACATAATAAGAGAAAGACATCAATAACCTGCAATTTCCATTTTCCACTTTTTTGAAGGGGGGATTTTTATTTGTTGGGGATTTGGTTTGATTTAGGTTTTTTTATAACTGGAAGGATGTTAGAATTCAAAGAGGAAATTTTTACTTTTTTTTTTTATCTTTCTATTGACCCTGAATTATGCCACAATTTGGAGCACCAGAGTTGTGGGTAAATCCGAGACAGTAAGGGCAGGCTGTGGGCATTTTAGATGCCAATTCCGTCACTTTTCCTCTATCAAGTGGTACTCACATGAGTAACCTCATTGAAAACAGAAGGATGACTTGTGCACTAAGTGCTGTTTAATGGAAGGGTAGCAGGCTGGAGGCAGACAAAGCAAGACTTATCAGCTGATAAACTCATTGCTTCCTGGGGAAGGGCAAGGGCAACCTCTGGATAGCATCTACCCTCAATTCCCAGAGGTATCAATACTTTCCAACTGTAAAAGACTAAATACTCCRGAAGTTATATGAACAGTCAAAAGCCCCACAGGATCAGCAGCAGCTGCTCAAAATGTCATAGAATCAACTTTAACAAACATATGTCAAAACCTATTCTCCAGATCTCCTAACAGAGGCATTTTGAGGCCGCCTTCTTTCAGGGCCGTGTCTGTAGCTGTGTCATCCTGGGCCCTGCCCTGGAGCTGGGTTGCTGTCAGTGTGCAACCCACAGACATACTGCACTGAAGAGCACTGAACGTGGAAGGCTGATCAAGGAAAAACACATTTTTACTATAGTCCTGTGCACAAAGCTATGCCAGTTTCTTTTCCTAGCTTAGTGTAATTTGGAATGTTCCACGACCCAGCAAGACCAGGCTCAGCACTAAAATCTTACTATCTCCAAAGTCAGATGTATGTGACAAAAATGCTCCTTTAATCCTCTTCCATTCTGTACAGACAATAAACCAAAACACAACGTGGCCACCAAATATTCATACTGATTAACAGCGTTGGGCCTTCTAGTAGATATACTTAGCAAAGCAATGAAAAATTCTGGAGTAAACTCTAKCCTAGTTTTCTCCTAAAATATAGTTCCTGGATTGGTAGTCTACTTAAACTCTTGGGATGTTTTTTACTATGTAGACAATAAAGAAGACAAAATGTTACTTTCTAAATGGGCAAACTATGTGCTATGCTTTAATGCAACAGCCAAGATCATCCTTAATGTTGTTATTCAAATTATCTTCAGAATACCTGACATGGCAATAATCATGTAATAAATGCATCATCCTATAGACTTAAAAAATAGGAGACAGAAGCCATAAGTAAAGAATGAACATCAGGTGAACACTTTCAAATAGACAGAAGCACTGAACTTCAGGACAGTCAGCTTTAAAGAGTTAGAATAAGGGAAGAATTTAAAAGGTCCAGCATTAGCTTCAAAGCTAAATATTATTCTATGTTATGTGCTTTTTTTTAACTTCAGCCTTTAATAAGAGGGGGTTGAACAAGAGCAAAAATGTAGCTGCAAAAGCAGGCATGTTTGACAAGTTTGGCAGCACATGAATAGAACTTAGAGTATTATATGCAGCTTAAAAGATAAAAAAATAACAGCGTTCCTCTTAATTAGAGAAGCCATATGCTCTATGAAATAAATCCTGGTAGTAGGAAAGCTTGTTATTACAACCTTATTTTTAAACAGATCCTTTTGATTCTATTATATTCTGTATTTCTGATTTATTTACTAAAATATTAAGATCACAGGGTTATTATGAAAAAGTGCACTTCACAGTTGAAAGAATAGCATGACAATGATATTGCTACATCTCCTCCTACAAACAGGAGATGATAAACAAGAGTCTACATGCTAAAGATTATTTTCTTCTCTACAGTGAAAGCTAAGAAAATAAAGAAGGAAAAAATAACATCTGTCATAGTGAATATGTATACAGCTCAGTATTCTGCCTGTATGGATATGATATTTAAGAGTGTTCAAATGAAAATAAGCCTGCAGTACTGCCTATACATTTTAAAACCAGAGGGGTCACATAGGGCATCTAATCCAAGCACCTATCTCACCACCTTAGTTTTAGGACTACTCTGAATTTTTCTTTTGAAGTGGGAATGGATGATATTTTTCTTGTAACTGTGTTTTGTTGAATGGTATAAAGTTGACTCAAGCTTTTTAGAATTAATTTCATGCAGAAAAATTTAGCTGTACTTCTCTCTTTTAAATGAAAATATCTTTAAAACAACATTCATCCAGAGAATCTAAAAAAGATCACTGCCATCCTTATTACTTCTAGTCACTCGTAATAAGACTGTTTCATATAAGGAGCTATCAATCAGTTTTACAGACACAGGTATGTTTCTATAACTATATAATAGGTATCATTCTCAAGCATAAATCACAGGTTTTCTAGGTGCCAGACTTCCAATACAATGAAGATCAGTCTATAAAAACATGAATGAGCCCATACATGTCAGAAATGCAATTCACTTGAGAACAAAACTTCTTGCTAAGGAACTTAAGGTGACCTAATTAAATTCAAGATAGCGATTTGACAGTATTTTTAGTGGTATGAGAGGTCCGGGTCCCCTTCCTTCCTAACCTCTCAGATTAGGATTTTCCATTTCCACGCTCGTTGATGCTGACACTTACCTGTACCCACAGTGCCATCCTACAGGCAGGCATACAGTGCAGCTTGGTTCCCCCTTCAAGCATTAACAGCAAGCAGCTGAAACAGGCTTATGCCAGTTCTGCTGCTCTGATTGCTGAGCAAAAAGGACAGGAAATCATTATAGTCAAAACATTTCTAACAAAGGTCACTTTAATACAAAATTACATCAATCACCTTGAAAAAAAAAGTACATTTCAGTTGATGTCATTTGTTCATGGGGCTAATATCAGCTTTAGTTTTGAAAATTTGGCTGGTTCTGGAGAAAAATCATTAAAAATTAACTATGTCTTTCAAGAGAGATTTAAGTCTTGTGTGAGACGATAAAATTGCATGAGTTGTTTCATGTGATAATCTGAATGGCTGTTTGAAAACTTTTATTCTGAAGACATTACTGTGAAAGTAGCATTAATGCAAAAGACTCATCTAGAGAAGATGATTCTGGATAAAGCATTTCTCAGGATTTACCCTGGTCTGGTTACATGCACCATAGAATTCAGGCCTTTAGCTCACAAACGTAGCATTATACAAGTGAAATAAGGCAGAATTATTACACCTATAACTCATAATACATGCACACATTCAGAACTATTAGACACACTAGATGAGG
The DNA here is from genome assembly GCA_018881555.1 of Amblyornis subalaris. Taxonomy (NCBI): domain Eukaryota; kingdom Metazoa; phylum Chordata; class Aves; order Passeriformes; family Ptilonorhynchidae; genus Amblyornis; species Amblyornis subalaris. The sequence continues at coordinate 17,657,053 of JACAXG010000004.1, forward strand.
TATCTGACTTTGTATAAAACTTTTGCGGTTGATTTTGACATGGGCACATTTTAAGAATATCTTAGAATTGCAGATGAAGCTTTATACACCTAAAACTTTTTACTGGGAAAAGCTAACTGAATTTAGAGGTATAAATGAGGCCCCAGCTTTCAGACATTAATACTCAGGTGACTGCTAAATTTAACAATTAAATTTTCAGTGACTTGAGTCATCTTAATTCAGACTATAAACCACTTTTATCTATATCAGAGTACATAAGCATGTGCTTAGAAGTATGCTTTTCAAAGAAACTGAAGGACTTAACCACGTGTCAAATTATTTGCTGAAGAAAAATAGGTGGATAGTTTGGAGACAGTGATTTTGCCTATGRTGGTATTGTGGAATTGAAGTCTACATGCACACAAATTTGTATTCAAATGTTATATGTTTAATCTTCACATTTACATATAATTAACAGACATACAGAAACATGGACAAACAATATAATTATATATAATTTGACAACGCAGAGTAAACAACCCATCTCTGCAGTTTTGTCCTACATTAAAAATTATCTAGTATCTCTGCAGGGTATCTTCTAGTGGGATTAGTCCACTGCACAATTTTAATTCCAGTGCAGTTTTTTTCGAGGCTAAGGACTATCCTTGTAAATTCCTATGTACGCTGCATTTTCAAAACAATTCCCAAAATATTTTAATTTTGATTTATCCACAACACATCTGTGTACAGATTTGTAAATAGTATATTCATGCTGTTTAATTTCAAATCACTCTGTTTTGAAAAGGCTAGTACGAAATTGAATGCCACTTGATTGTTATTCTGCTTAGGAGAGACTACAAATGAAGGATCAGTGAGGGAGCAGAGAAAAACTCCAGTGAGAAATAGGATGAAAACAGAGTTGAGAATGTGAAGAATGAACAACCGAGTGTGAAAAAGAGAAGCACAGAAGAATATAAAATTCTCATACACTGGTATTTAAGGTACAGGAAACTTACACAGGCTACTGAGCTGTGCCGTCCTACTTTTCAAGGGTTAGTAAACTCACTCAGTGATAACCTGGCACAGAGCTTGCTTCAGGAGAAGGTTCACTCAAGAAAAGTTTACTATGTCAAAATAATTGCTCACAAACTATAACCAATATCTAAAATACAATTTTGCAGGCTCTGCAAACCCTCACCCCATCCTTGTGTATTCTCTTGTCAGTGTACACAATCTGTTATGCCCAAAAAACCCAGAAATTTCAGTTCCTTTTAAGAGCAAACAATTCTTTCTAACTTGCAGCCCTCCCCAGAAGAGGCACCTGAGATGCTGAGTAGCTGCTGACGGGGCCATGAACTCTCAGGGAGGTTTCTGCCCTGCTGTGCTCAAGCCATTCTCCTCGAAGACATAGAGCTATCCCAAAGAGACACAGACATGCTGCTCCCTGGCCCTGGAGAAGTCATGGCCACGGAGCTGCAATTGCAGGATCTGAATTTTTCTCTTTCCAGTTTTTCAAGCCGTGGTTTCTAAAGGTGACAATGGTAATTAGTCCTAAACGCTTTATGTGCCATAGAGAAATGTAGGAGAATATGTCCAGCAGGCATCGTTTTTTAAGTCTCTGCCAACACTTTGATCACAGAATGAATTGTCTGGAATACTGTGAACTCTTTACTTATTAAAATGAAACTGGGGTGTTGTATCAATGAAATATATTTTATTGTGTTCTGTCAATGAGACATATGCTATTATATTATCAAGGTACCAATTCAGACTATAAAATCAGCTTTCCATTTCTCTTAATGAGAGACTGTACCAAAAGTAAATTACATGAGTTTTCATCACTGTACTCGTAATAAAAATAGGACATTTTGGCTCTTTTTGTTAAAGAGAAAGCTAATATAGTATTTATGAAGTCTGTGCAGGAAGCAGTTAAGGACTAATACTGAATATCCAAAATGCTACAGGATTTTTAGTCAAAACGGAGCATGACAATATGAAACACAGAGCATTTTGTCAAGAAAAAGAAAAAAGAAGTATTAGGAAAAAGAGRAGTGGTTATTATATGAAGAATGAAAGGGTATAGACAGAGAAAGAGAACTAGCATTTCCAGAAATGAAAATGGGATGCATTTTTTAAAAAAGAAGATGCCTTCTAGACTTTAGTTGTGTTTTCAGGAGATGAAAGAAACAAACTTGTAACTCTCCAAAGAGACAGTAAATGTAGACACTGAAAAATCACCATAGCATTTGAAAAGAAATGGGATCTTATTTTATAACCATAAAACTATAAACTGCCTCTTATTATTTAAGGGGTCTTGCTTTTCTGTTCTATTGAGAAGACTTCAAGGTCAAAATGTCTGTATGCTTAATGCCACTTTAGATGCCAATGAAAGGAGATTACAAGAAAAATGAGAACCCTGGGGCTTGCCAGGCCTTTCTGGGATAACTGCACCTGGTAAAGTCAAGGTTATATAAATGAAGAGAATCCATCATCTGATGCTGTTGTTGGGGGGTTATTTACATTTAAAGAAAAAGAAAGGAAATTAATAATATAAAATATTGAAATGTTTGAAGATTGTCTGCATGAAGAAGACAATTTACCACTGTAATATTTGCAATAATAAGTCATAAATTCTTCTTTCAAGGGAGGAGGGAAGCAATTGTTAGGGGAACAGAGGAAGGCATCATTTGGTAGACAACTCCAAATGACAATTCCAAATGAGGCTAAACCCTTTTCAAATTGTCATAGTCTGTTCCCTGGAAACATAAAGACCTGCTGAAGGTAAACCAAAACTGAAGGGAACTTGGTTGCAATCCAAGAATGTAGGAGAAACTTGCCCGCATCTGAAAAACATACATTTTAACTCTACTAGTGTCAGAAAAAATGTACTAAACTGTACAACCCAAGGAAGTGTTTTGAGGGAATATTTCAAATGTTTACCATCAAGGCAGACACGGACATGGAGAGAAGTTTCGATGCCATGGAGTTTCAGCAGTAATAGTTGTGACCAGAAGTCTTGCCCAGAAAGATTCAGTAAGAGTTGCTTTATCCTCAAGGATAGAGGGATTGTTTTTTTTCCTTTTCCTCTGCCTCAGTCTTATCACATTGTTGATGTGACTTCATGTCTTATAGGAAGGTTATTGTCCTATCTTATTATAATCAGAAGTTCAACCTGGCTGCACTGCAGATTTGCTCTGCTAGGTGCAAACGCTGCGTTAAACTCGGCAACTACAGTTCAGTAGAGAGTGCAGATGTTAAGCCATTTAATTGCCTTTTCTCTATACCTTGATGGAAGCAAATKAAGGTTTCCTGGGAAGTTCCAGGTCTAGAGGGCATTCTTTCCATAWGTTTATTATCTTTAGTGTTCAGATTTGGAGCAATATCCCTCTTTGGTACACAGATTTAAATGATGCTGACAACAAGTACACCAAAGAGGGAATTACTCCTCTAGACTTTACATCAAATTTCACTGTTAGTGGAAAGATCATGCCTTTGCTTAGAGATACATACTGCTGTAACAGAGGCTATACATTTAGCAAGGCAAAGAAGGGGCTGAGGCGGGTGTCAGGAAATAGTTTGTACACAGATTCCAGGAGTAAAAGCTGTCAAGAATGGTAGAAAAGGAAGGAAGAGCCATTTACAAGGGAGCTTAAGTGAGAAAAGAGTCTGAGACCAGTGAGAAAGAGAAGCTGGGCAGAGAGAGAAGCTGGGCAGAAGGACTGCTGGTCCAGAGGGACAAAGGGCTTTACAGTTACAAAATTTTCTCTGTCAGGAGAGAACTCCACACTCTACTGGAAGACAAGGGCTTTGCAAGAACATGCACAAAAAAAATTAAACAATGCCAATTGCATATATGCTACTGTGGCATCCACCTTCCACTACAGAATATGCAGCTCTCTTGTCCACAAAACCTCCCTTGAATTCTTTTGACCTTCGTGCATCTTTGATGGAAGAAGAAAAAGTGCAGGCAGAGTAGTTCCTGCCAAAATATTATCCTCTGGTGTTTGCTGTCCTAACCATACAACATCAGAAAAGCAAAATCAGCAGCTGCAGGTGTTAACAGACATATTTTAGGAACAAATGCTACATTCAGGAGAGGTAATGTCCTTCACTTCCAAAAGGCACCTCATTATTAGGCAGGGACTTTAGCACAGTACTGCAAACACTTACTTTGGGTCCAGTCTCATTCCTCTCCACTGTGTACTTTGTAGATTGTCCTGTTCTTTACTAATCTCCTAGACTGGGCACTTCACCACCAACAAAAGCCGGAGAGGGCCTCTGTAGCACCAAGGGGAGTTAATATTCATCCTTGCTTGCAGAGGCAGCAWAAGGCCTATAACCAAATTAATTTGCACATAAACTCTGCAAGATTCCCAGCTACATTTTTATTTGTGGAAATTTAATATGAGCCTTCTTACATAAGGACTGGAGGATCAAGCTGGTATTTTGATATCAAAGTGCTCCAGAAATGTGGACCTCCAAAGTCATGAAAGTAGCCAGAGAAGTAGGTTTCAGGGACACGCTGAGATTGAGCCCACTAAAATCCATGAAAAGACTTTTTTTTCAAACCACTGTATTTTGGATCAAATTTTAAATCAAGTTTGCTGATTTGGCCCTGGGGGTGCCTGGTGTGTTTCATTATATACAGGCAGATRTGGAACCTGTTTGTTGTACAAGTTTCTGGGATAAGAAGGAAGGTATTCACAGCTGAAAGCTGCAGTCTTACTATCAGCTCTGGGGATACTAAAACTGCAGAGCCTATGGCTCCCCATCCTGCCTATGGTTTGCTTCTGGCTTTATCTTGATTTATATCAACATTTGTGAAGCATTATTAATGTCACAAGAGGCAGACCTGTCAACTAGAATAACACTCTTGGAAAATCTGCTCCCACCTACTTTCCCTTTCAGGTTCATCAGATCTGGCATTTGTGTCTGTCGTTACCCAACCATCGATAAGAAACATGAGAAAAACACATTGTCATTAATTACAGAGGCAAACAAGAATAGCTAAGCACAAGGAGGTTGGGTAAAAGCAACAATCCTTTATACGAATCCACTGTACTCATCTTCTAACGCCAATCACAGCTGAAAGCAGATTGCAGTGCTTTTGTATTACATTGGAAAGGCAAGATAAGTAGCAGAGTATGGTTTGTATCCTAACATTATTCCCTCTGCAAAATCAATAYTCCTATATACGGTTTTAGACATTATCCAGGGGAGATGAAGGGAGTCCCACAGGGGAAGCTTGGCACATGCAGTAACGTTTGCAAGGTCAAGACCCTGTTCTTTTAACATATTCCACCAAGGTTAATGTGCTATTGTACAAGATCCAGGACAAGGCCTATGAGTCACTGGAGTCCGTCTCAAACCCCGGCTGCACAGAAAAGCACTTTTAAGGCACAAACTGGTTACAGTGATATATGTCTTTCAGCACAGAAAATATGAATGTTCTTTTTTGGGGGAGGGGGGGTGTGGGCAAGGGGGTGGAGGTATTGTGAAAGGCTCAAACCCATACACATACCTCCAAGTAACCTATAAGTACGACATATGCAAAAAAAACAAACTGGAAGATCTGAATTTACACAGATAGTTAATAATAAAATAGCTAGGATATTTTTAGAGACAAAGATACTTGCTGGAATGTTGATTTCATGGCCAACTTGAGCTTGGATAAACCTGTTTTGCTGGGGCTGTTTTATCACGGCAGAGATGGTACTTTCTATTCTTAGTAGTTGCCTCAATATAAGAACCTTAAAAGCAAGTTTATCAATTGATTTTAACTGCACTGCAATTAGATACTGATTTATTGGCACTCAGGGGTTGTATAAACCTGATATTAAGAAAACATACTTCCATGCACCTAACTAACCTAACAGGAAAACTGTGATCTAGAAGTAATCCAGATTCCACAATACAGAAATCTATGCTCTACCTCTTCATGTTTAGATCTACAGCAACAAGATAGAGGTTCTGGGTTTTTTTTTAAATTATTATAATTACTCTGATAGAGAGAGTCCTTGGATACAGGTTCCTCAAAGATAAAAAAAAAAAAATTAGACAGGGAAAGTAAATGAGTCATAAGGGCATAATTTCATTTGGAACAGGTCATGCAAGATTAGTACCCCAGGTTGCCCAAAGATAAAATTTAACTATCATAACTGTGAGCATCAGATTTGAAACAGATGAATGTGTGAGAAAGCGCAGGAGGGAGTTTCTTTCATTTTCTCTGCTTTTGGGAAGAGGGATATGTGAGGAGAATACAAATCTACTGATTCATACCTATCTATTAGTCATACCTCTGTTGTGCTGGTTGCTTATTCTGTAGACATTCTCTGTTGTATAAATAAGGTGCACTGCCTCAGGGCTTAATATAGTATGTCTTTATACCTTTGTTTTTCTAGTTTTGTTTCTAACCCCTGATCATTCTGCACTTTCCTTCACATACTTTGTAATTCAGCTAAAGAATTTTGTAACACAGAAAGTTTGTGCCATTTACTAGTACTTTCCAACTAAGAATTTTTGGATTTTTAACCAATGGATGGCAATCCATTTCCTAAAGAAAGAGATCTGTTTCTTTATCATGTTTTAGAGCAAAAATATTTTCACTGAATGTAACATTTGAAGAAATATAGAGATAAGGATATCTTTTAAAAGCAATATATTTTATGGACAGATATTTATTTCCAAAACTACTACACTTCTTAAAGTACACATTCCGAATTGATTTTCTTTAGAAAAAAAAAAAAGAAAAAAAAAAAGAAAAAAGTAGTATTGTTCTTTGACTAACATGAAGAATTATGTTTTTAAACAAAAAATTTTAACACTTTTCTCACCTTCAAAGAAGCAGTTTAAGGAAAAGTATTGGCTTGGCTGCAGTTTTTGATGTAAAAACACCATTTTGAATTAGGCTAAAAGATATGACATGTGAGCTTCAAAGAAAATATTGGGGAGAAGCATATAGGAAAAAATTTAAAACTTCCTTGCAGGGATTTCTAATCTCTCTACATATATTATTTAAAGCTTTGCAAAAGACTAGTCTGCAGTGCTGAATAATTATTTTGTGTGTACTAGTTCAAATATTCCCTCTTCTGTTTGCTTGTGTTTGCTATTTTGATTTGCTAGCAATTCTTTTTGAGCAAAAAATGAAAATTATATGCATTTTTTAAAATAAAACACAAAAGTTACCGTAACATTGGTATTTTTACCTATCTGTTCATACTGTATGAATGCAGAAGAAATTTGACAATTTACATAGCCAAACTTGCAGTCAAAAACTCATTAGTGATATATGATTTGACAAGGAAGAGGTTTAAGTGATTGCACATGCATTGACTTTCACATTTCAAGTCAAGAGTACAATAACCTCACCTGATGTGGTTTTGAACTTATCAGTTGTGACTGGTGCGGAAATGCAATGCTGGTGACTTCACCTCAAACCAACACCGAGCTTTTCTAACTCCAGTACACCCCGTTCTTTTAACCTTGACAAGAAAATAAGTAAACAAAAAAGTTAAAATGATAATTTTCTTCTGGACATTATATCTCTTTTTTTCCTAGTAAAAGCAWGGGCAACAGGCATTACTTTTTTATTTTCAAATTCTATACAAGACCTATTTTGAGGTTTCGTTAGATATTGCCGACCAATATTTCTCCAAAGCAAAACACACAAAATTCAGAAGTGATTTTTCAAGGGAAATTTGCCCTAGCTTCACTTGGATATTTGTCCAAGTACAAGCCAACAATCATCATTTAGGATTTAGCTCAGTAAACATTCACCTGATGACCCGGCAGACCAGTTTCCTGTGCCAGGTTTATGGAGCACAACAATAACATGCTGATAAATAGTATCATCATGTTCTTGGTTCTACCTAGTTAAAAGGAAAAATGAATATGGTACTAATCTGAAAGCGAGTTCCCTGGCTGGGAGACACACATAAATCCTCCTCTCTCCTATGAATGAATACTGCCCAGTTGCAGCCTGCTGGATGACCTGGGAGCAAGAGTAACCGTCTAAACATCTGCGGTATTAGCACAGATCCTTTCAGCACAGACCAAACAAAGCTTCCAACATCATCCCTTAAAGAGGGAGATGTCACAAATCTGGTCAGACCATTACAGCATCAGCAGCATTCAAGTAAATGGGTGCTTTTCCACTGAATGGAAGCCAAATTCTTGGACTTAAAGAAAGCATTCTCTCTTCATCTGGTCACTTTTTCATCTGACCCTTTGCCAGGCACCAAGCTGCTGTTTCCAGATTCTCTTTATAAAAACAAGACACACCTCTGTTGTGTTTGCCTGGCTTCTTTGATGTGTTTAGTGATTGTTACAGAAATTGCCTATGCATTAATTCATCATGCCTCAGTTTGGTTGCGTCCATTGCATGGAAACCTAGTCGTCTTTTACTGCAGTTCCCATTCTTGAGGAAGAATGGTAAACATCATTTTTAGTTTAATTTTTCTGGCTTTATTTTATTTATATATTTTTTCCAAACAAACTCCTCTCCCTCATGGCAAGAGCACCGGATCTTTGGGTCTATCTCAAGGAACATTCTTTGGTATATTGTCTTGGTTAGAGGCATTCAACTCTCTGCCTGTTTTGCATCCCTATTTTAAAAATAAAAGGTTTGCCTATTCTTTTAATTCTCTTAACATTAATTCAAGTCTGTGTCAGACATGAATCATTGACAGATTAAAGTAAATCTGTCACAGCGAGATTACTGTGAGCATAAAACGGTGCTCAGCATGTGCCGCTTTCCTTTGCTGTGGGCTCAGATGAAACTACAGGATTATAAAGATAGGCTTGGCTTGATACAAGATACAGAGCATCTTTTATTTATCCAATGCAAACTAATGTGAAAAAATATGAAGTCATATTTAATATTTGCTATAATTAATTTAAATTCTCTGTAAGAATTCTACATCTTTACTGAAGTTGGAGAAGCTTCATGTAAGAAGATTGGAGGGTACAGGGTAGAACGGCCTAAGGAAGGCTTCTGTAATATTGAAACAGAACTGAAATACACCAACCCATTCTGGCCTGTGGTATCACCCAGGAAATATTTTAGCCTAATGAAAGTGAGTAGTGATATCTTAAATTCATCTGAAAGAACAGAAGAATAAAATTTCAGTGAGATAAAATTATGAGTGGTGTTGAGCAGTATTTGACCAGGCATTAAATAATAAGGAAATTCTATGTCTGAGTCCTTCAGCGGAAAAATTATGAAATAAATTTTGAACCCCAAAAAGAGAACAATGGTGTAATACCCTACCATAATGTTTGTTTAACAAATGTCAAAGTTTCGTATTTAGTCTTTTCAAACAATATGAATTCTTCTTTGTGCAGACTTTGGTGTGGGGGTTTTTGTTTAGGTTTTGGGGGTTTTTTATCACTTCTAGGCAAGATTATTAAAATCAGCAGAAAGAGACTCAATAATAACAATGAGCTCAGAATTAATTCAATCTGCTGGGGTTTCAAAGTAATCATACTAATCAGGAAAGGTCTGAAACTGGTACTCTAGTGCACCACAACAGCCTGATCTCCTTCTATGTGCCATTAAACATCTATACTCAAACTGTTTCCTTCTGACAAAATCACCTGCATTCAAAGGAATTATTAATATAGTTAGATTAAAAAATTTCATAGATCAGCAGTAATCTTCATTATCAGTTGATCTATTTCATGCTTCCAGCAACATGTCAGGTCATTTTGACACTAACTGTAAACTACTAGTTCAGAGATAATAGCTATTGACACTGTAGCTGTGAGTCAGGATGAAAGGGCTTTTGGTGTCACCCATTTGCAACTTCAATTCACTCTGCGGTACCTTCTTTCCACAGAGAAAATATTATTGGTTACATTTAACCTTCCGTTCCTAATGCAAAGAAAAGAAATCAGAGAGACATTCTAATTCAATTTGGCTCTAATCCATACACAATGAGGAGGAAAAAATCCATTATAATAACAACCTATATAAGTTAGTTTTCTTTGCTCTGAATTTGTAGGGTATAATATGATAAAAACAATTCCTATCATCATCAAACCACACAATAAGAAATGTACCACTAGACAAAGACATTAGACCTGTGACTCTGAACTCTGTCATTTATATGATTAAGTTTCCTTGCAGTTTAATATGTTAGCAAAACACCTACCTTTGAAAGTAAGCCTAGCAGAACACAAAAGTACACTGAGACAGAAGATGAAAGTTTGCATGTGGCAAAACATTCAATGGAAAGGAGACACGGAGTAACTCCATACTGTGATTTGGCAGGTTGGTGGGAGGAATTTAAAAATATCCCCAGCCTATCTCTAGAAAACAAGAGAAAAGTATGATTTTAAGAAGTCATGCTATACCTTCCCATTTTGGATCAAATTCTCCCCCAGTATACTAACTTCTGGCATTCTGTAACACCTACATTGCCTACAAGACAGGCTTTAGGCAGTTTTTGGTTATTATGTGATGCTGTTCCATACTGCAGAGAAGTAGCTAATGAAAAATGACCAGTAAATTTCCAGTCCTTGTGCTTCACTTCTGTACTTTAAAGGTTTTCTTAATTGACTCCAGGCAAGAGGAGTCAGAGAACAAGATGTTCTTCAAAAGGAATGGCCTCATGTCACAAGAAACTGTGACTGCTTATTAACTGCTGGGGTCATTACGAAGGATTCCCTATGCTGCCGAAAGAGAAGCCTACATTGACTAATCTGATTTTATCAGCTGATTGTAGGAAAGAGGAAATTCAATTTAACAACAAATTTTGAAAAATTACATTATTTTAAAAATGTATTTTCCCATTTTATTTGTACTAAGGAATGGAGAACAGTTCTAAATTTATTTAAAAACGTGAAGAAGGCAGTTATTTTTTTACAGATTCCTAATGCGTATGGGATGATTATATATTGTATATAGACGAATTGTACTGATACCATTTAAGACTAAAGGGATTGACAGAACTACTAACATCAAAAGATAAAATGTAATCATTGGCTAGAAATAAAGGTCTTTTCCCTCATGCCCTTAGAACTATCCTAGTTTTGTGGGCTCTTTTCTTCCCATTTTCTCCCATGTTGATAATTTTTTACTTCTCTAAATATATTTACATTTTCAAAGAAGTTAAGTGTCAGTATGGGACTTTTCAAAATACCGAAGTTTTGTGGAAAGTATCAGGCAGGGAGCAAAGGTCCTATTTTTTCTGATCAAACTCAGTGTCAGACCTCTCACTAACTTCACAAATGATCAAGCTCCATTTTCTTACTCGTTTGTCATCGGAGTGGTGGACTGATCCAAGCAGCAAAGGTTTATGATTAATCAAAATGGCCCTATTTTGGTTTCTAAATGCCAAATACTGATAGTATTCACTACTGTACTTCATCACCCATTCCAGCCCATATGAATACAGAATTCAGTACTCCAAGTCATGTAAAATGCAAACAAAGGACACACAATGGAAAATGAGAGCATTACCATATTCAGTAGTTTTTCCTGCACTATGTATGATGAAATAAAATTTTCCTTGATAATTTTGAGGGGTTTATTTACATAGTATACTCTGAATTACTCCCCTCTTTCAACCCTAATATATCTAGACACTTTTAGGGAGTGAAATCAACATAACTACATAAATCAAACAGCGATATTTGCTAACTTGATTTGTCTTAATAGCATTTCTCTTCCTTAACTTTGGAAAAAGGCTGGACCTTCATGAGGCGATTACCCTAAAAGAGAACATGTTTCCATAAAGCCGCAGAGAAGAGGAAGATATTCTTTGGATATCATCAATTGATCAAATCAGTAACTTGGTGGCCCAGAGAGGGCTCTATATAAAGGTGTCACCTATATTAAATCTGTCACCTAGTTGGACCAGAGCTGTATTGCCCATACTGAATACTGTCACAGCCAAAGAAACTTAAAAAAGCCAGAAAGTTCCATATTAATCTGGTCCTATTTTAGACTACTGCAAAAAAAAAGTAATTCACACAAAGGAATATTTCTCTAGCCAAATTCAAATCAGTGCTGCTTGAAAACATGGAAGACACAGGTCAAAGAAGGGTGGCAAAATGTGCATATGTATTTATTACAGTTACAATTCCCTTCCTGCTTAGTCTTATATAAGATCAAATATTGAAGACTACCTTTAAATAGACATGAAATATTGCAGATGACAACAAATACAGAAGCATTATCATACGGCCCAATAATATTTATCATAATTTTTTTGTGTTCAAGGTTAYTTAAAGTTCGAATGTAGTCCAAACACAGCCTTCACTCCAGGTGAATACAGGACCCCTGGCTCTGTGCTAATCCATAAGCATGAAGCCTTATTCCTGGCTGATTGCTTCATCTACCATAATAAATTATAGCCGACCTGGGGTTCACTGGGGTTGTGTGGCATAAGCTGGGATTGGTTAGCAAAGAATAACCAGACCCTACTGCTTCCTTAGCTGAGGGAGAGCACTGCAAGCATCACTGACAGAAACCCAACACCAACAAGGATAATTTCTTTCGCAGTAAAAAGTTTTGAAGGAAAGCAGAGGATAACAAATTCATAGGAATTAATAATTTAAAACCTAGGATGCTGTGAATCCTCTTCAGCTGCTGAACATTATAGCTTTCTGTATACTTAGAGCAATTCTTTTTAAATTCAGATTACATATTTCCACTAGGGTCCAGAGTCTGAAGTGCTTATTCAGAAATTGGTTTAGGTAAAAGTCCTACTGAAGCTGCTGGGAATTTCATTTCAATTGAAACTGCATAAATACTGACTGCAGACTTCTGGATTTCACCCTCTAGAGTAATAGACTGTGTAAACTAGAAAGAATAATTGGAGGGTCTAGTAAGGAACCAGCAGGCTCTTTTAAGTAATTAATATTTTTCTTATGAAAACACTAATCATTGTGATGCCTATGACAATTATTTTCAGGGAAAAATAAAAGAGAACAACTTTTTAGTTTCTAAATACCTTGATATTGAAATCCTAACTCATAAGACTGTCTTGCTGTTGTACCAATGACTGCCCATTATACAGTCTCATCCTATTACATCTGTGGATAATCCAATTTAGTATTTCTACACCTCTGTAATTAACATATAAGCACTGATTGACTACAGTGCTATAACTTTCAGCTTCAGATAAATATGTAAACAACTTCACTAATAATGAAACAATGTACAAAACCCATTTTGTTTCCCTGAAAAATAGCCTTAAAAATAACCTGTGGCTGAGGCAGGATCTGAACCCAAAAATTGCTGATCCCTACATAACACACAGAGATGTAAAGCAAAATTCCTTAGGTTGCTTACAGGCCGACTTATAGTAGTTATACACAGATGGTGATCTGTTAGGTATTAGTTCAGCAGAAAAAATCTACAAGTTTTGACTCTTTACTCCCATTTATGCCTTTGTGGTGAAGCAGAGAAAAATCAGAACACCCTTAACTTCCCCTCAGTCTGCACTCAGCAAAAGAGGAACATTCACACATCCACGAGCAGCTGTGGACCAGGACACGTTGCCACAGTCATCCTCTCCCCAGGTCACTAGAACAGATTTAGGTTCTCTTCTCAGCTCTGCCAGAGAGTCCTGTGATGCTTTGGGCAAGTCACACAGGTCTCACTCCTGCCTGCTGGAAGAATATAACCTTTCCATGTATCTCCAGATGTTTTCTTATCCATAAAGCAGAATAATACTGGATTACACAGACCAGGGTTGTGAGGCTTCACCGACTTGGTCTTTGTAAAAGCTCTTCAAGTTTTCATTTATCCCTTGAAGGTGCATTACAGAAATACATATTATGGAGCCACAGGTTTGTATGAATTAATATTCATAATAAGGTCTTTCCAAAAATACTAATATGACCTCCTGGTACCCTGACATATTCCATGCTAAATCTACAAGTGTTAGAAAAATGGCCAAGTTATACAGAAGTTATTCACATGGATAGAGCAGATGCTGTCTTTAGTAGGGTTATTAGTAAGAGTTATTTATCCAGGCTAGAAAATATCAGTCTGACTCTCTCTATGTATTAGTATACAGTGAGTTATGTTACCTACATTAAAAGTAAAGTATAATACAAACTGTTATATTTACATAAAGAACAATATCTCTGGCAAACTGATAGGCAGTAGGTGGGAGGATGATTGCTCCAGATACAGAAAGGGTATGAAACTCAGGGACATATATGTCCCATGATTCAATAAAACATAGCAAAGCCAACACTTTATAGAACAAGACCTTGAATATGAAGATTTCTCCTTAATGATTAAAATTCTCATCATTAAGTTTTACTCCATTCAATCATTTTTTTATAAATTACCATCTTGTCTCTCTTTCTAGAAATTTTGAAAATGCTTCTGCAGACATAGAAAATTGAGATTAAAAGACAAGCCTGTTTCCATTGATTTTCACAAAAGAATGCTGCCATTCTTTTAAAATTACCTTGAATTTAATATTTGTTTATCAACTATGGAAACACTGTTGACATTTATAAATTTGTTTTATATTAAACTGGTTGAAAGCTTTAAATTTAATCATGGAGTAATATGCTTTACCTCCATACTAGCAACAGAAAAATTCAGATGCTCCTCTGATTATAGCTTTAGGATTCCCAAAACTTGGGCTTTCCAATTAACAGTTGTAACATCAAGCAAAATGATTTGCTGGGAACCATGTTGTATCAAAGATAATTCATTTCTTTTGCTTTCCTTGGATCTTCTAAAGTCTTTTCTACAAAAAGCCTTGCCCCCAGAGGAGGACAGTGGAACAGCATGATTGCAAAGCTCATCGTTTGCCTGGAACCTCTTAGTTCGCCAGTGGTCCATCTCACCATGTCCTCACTTGCATTATATGCAATCTATACACTCTATATTCTGCTTTGTATCTACCCAACCCACAGCAGAGAAGCAGCATTCCTCCCATCTCAGAGTGGATTTTTACTTTCACAGAGACCTGGTGCTGTTCCTGACCTAGACGCTTCTGATGGAAGTTGTGTTGGAATTAAGCAATCTTGTAATTAGCCAAAATGTAAATTCATGTCAGCATAAGGTCAGGGATGGAAACGTTCGTGGGGCAGCTGTCAGTGTGCTCTCTGAGCAGTRGCTCAACTGTCTGCAGTCACTAATCAGCCTGAGTGCAGGGATGGGGCCCTAAAGAGCTTGGTGTGATTGCTCAAAGAGTTGTGAAACTTGTCAAACAGCATCACATCCTCAGAAAAAAAATAAAGCAGCAGTCAGTGTAATCTTACAGGGCAAAACCCATCATTCCCAGCTCTCAGCCATAAGAGTGTGCCTCTTTCATCCTCAACATCTGGGAGTGCAAACAAGCACAGATTTTGAGTGGTATCTCATTACACAGTTAAATCTGGGATCAGACATCAACAAGAGGATTGTTTTGTGTAAATCTTTGAACTAAATTAGTCTTTTTTCCTGATATCCAAATGTTATATTTTCAAAGTTTTTTATTAATATACATCATGACTTGCTAACATGCTACCACATATCATACCTCAAAAATTATACCATAAGTGTAAAAAATGTAAGAAAAATGTTGCTTGCTTGATTTCTGGAAAGGATGAGCTTGAAAAAACCTGCCTGCTGTAAGTACAATAGCTGTAATCTTTTTCTGTATCTTTCATCGATCCATGGATATGAGTAAAAGAAAGCTATTTTAAACAGACAATGTGACCAAATATATGTTTCCTTTTCTTATTTTGTCAATAAATCAGAAACGTAATTCCAATAATTTCCATTAACAAGAAATGCCTGCTTTCCAGCAGGAACATAGTTTTACAGTTTAGATTGCTCAGCTCTGATATCTGCATATTTTTGAGACCTGTATATTCATTGACAGATATGCTTACCAAAACAATATTGAGCCTACCTGTGTGTTCATGCTTGAGACCAAAACCACTATAACTARTTTTTATTTAAGAATATTTTGTTAGGGAACAGACCCAAGAACAATTTTTCTGAGGTCTTCATAAACGATTTATGTGATAGAATAGCTAAAATTATTTCCACCCAACACGACTCTTTAAAACTTACTCAAAAATATTATGCAAGTAACTACTCCATAAAAAATTCTTCCCAGTGTTGAGATCACCTCAGCAGAGAAAGCACAGCACCATCACAAACACACTCACAATTGCATCAGCTGTCACCTCATAGTTGTGGTGTACAAGGAGCTGGGTATATGCTGGAGAGCACCAGAACATTTTCTTGTCCAGTCATCCCTTCTCTGCTCCTCCCCAGCTCACTGTTTTCTAGCCTACCACAGAATTTGATATTACTTTTCTGACATAARAGAAAAAACTATATTGCTATCAAAGTCAATAAGTTAGGAATTGATTTGATTATTGAGCTAAGTACTTTCAAGTATAAGTATTGTACAATATGTCAAAATATTGCTCACATAATGTGGAACAAAGGCAGCAATCAACTGTAACAAGCACTTGTTTGGATGTTCTTATTTATCTTTCAACTCTACTCTGGTTCACCTTATCTTGAAAGCATTGTAAATATTTGAAGGAAAGTTGGAATGCAAAAAGATAGCACAAAGATTTCTGATTCTAAAGCAAATGGTAATTCCCTAAAATTAAAGTGTTGAAGCATTTCAACTCCATCTCTTCTTGAAGTGGTTACAGTATTTTGATTTAGTTTAACAATAACTCCATCAGGCCTTTCTCTGTTCATTAAGCAGCAAAAGACTAACCACAGGCTGCCTGGATTTGAACTAAAACTTCCCAAAATATGGAACCTGTCTCAAAACCAGAACACAAACCCATTTAATCAGAGATGTCTTTCGGGTTACTTAACACTACCCTTTCTCTACACATCATCCAATTACTCACATCATCATCTTTGCTCATTTTAACTGCACGAAAGCTTAAGGACATGACAGCTTGTGACAGAACACCAGCTTGGCCTGAGGTTTCAGTTAGATCTGCCTAGACTTTCTAACTTTACAGCAGATGATCAAAAAGTTTCTAAATTCAGAATAGCAAGACTTTTAAAAATATGTTTTCACATGGAGAAAAGCCAAAGTGGCTGCACTGGACTTAACAGAGAAAGGCCAAAGTGACCAGGGACCAGCAGCACAGAAGCAGAAGAGGTTTGTCTGCTTGAGTTTCGTGTCTCTGGGCTGGTCCCAGGCACTCTCTCTCATTCCAGCAGACTGCCCAGACCCTCATGCAACCTCTCAGAAGCCGCAGTTCTCAGCTCCTTGCCGACATGTCCCTGTGGATAACGGTGGGCTGAGCACCTCCCCTGCCCAAGGCCATCCCTCAGCCACCCACATCTCCTGAGACTAAGGCAACAGCCASGAGAAAAATACAGAACATGGTGATGTTCACTTGATCGTTAATTTGGCATCCAGAAGAGAAGCAGCAGCTGCAAGGACTGCTCAGCTCCCCTTCCAGGTCATGTTTAGGGCCCAGGCTTACAAGTTTCTGGCTGCAGATTTGGTAGCGCTCCAGGCTCAGCCTCAGGTGCCCACCCAGGCTTGAACAAGAAGGTGGGACCTTTCGCTAAGTGCCACAAACTTTGTGTACCCAGAGCTGGGAGGTGTAGGATGGGCGGGGAACGTGAGCCAGGCACGAGCAGCACCAAGGCCATGGGTGCTCAGGAGAGCCATGGCATCAGCAGAGCTGTGCACAGACCTCGGCTCCTCCAGAATGGGGCACAATGAGAAGATGCACCAACAATAGCTTAAAAAAACCCCAGTTTAATGCAGCCACGGACACCAGGTACTTTCATGGGGAACCTATGGGTCCCTCTCACCAAGCTGCCGCCCCTGAAAACCCGAGGAAGTCCAGGAGGTGAACCAGGGTGCTTGAGCTGGAGCCAGGGTGATCCCCAGGGCTCCCTTGGCACTAAGTTCTCTTAAGAGAGCAAAGCACTCAGCAGCCTTGTTCTAAAACTGACCCTCCCTAACGGTATCAAAAGAAGCAATCCCAAAATTTACTGCAGAATCAGTGTGATACTACAATCTTTCATAGCAATATACTTTTTTCTCTTATATCATTCAGTTCACAGTGCGTCCACATATGCTTTTCAGCAGCATAAAGCAGATAAAAAGACTAATCTTTTTATCCTTCAAGTTGCCATCTAATAGTTGTTGCCATCTAATTGCAATAATTAAATTCCATTTTATATCATGTATCTATAGTGTAATAAYGTTGAAGATTTCAGACCAGACCAAAACTAGACAGGTGGATGATTTTTTTTTGTATTGTATATTTTCAAGCATTAATGGTATCATTTGCATGCTAAAGAAATGAAATTTTGATTTTGAAGAGGCCACTAAGGATTAATTTAATGATTTGGACAGAGTTTAGGCTGCTTTGCAGGGGGAGTGAAGGTTAAAAGGTACATCTTGATAAATATTTAAAATCTTCACACTTTTTGGTGTAGAGCCAACTGATTTGAAGTCCACTGTTCTGTTACTTACATAGCAAAATTTTAACTTGCTTGAAATTATACTTCTGATCTATAAATCCTGAGGTGTTGTACACGACCGACTTTTTATGTAGCAATTTATAACATTTTAAACCTTCACCTGATGCTTTTTCAACATTCTTATCTAATTCCCCAAGACTTCATGGAGAAGAGAGACAAGACTTCTCTCTCCAGCAGTACCTTTTCCCTTCCAGTTCAGAACACAGCCTCAGCCATAACCAAATGGAGCTGTTGAACAGCTCATTCCAGCAGCTAACAGGAAAAAAAAATGCATAACTTCTTATTGGTAAATAAACATTTTTGGAGTGCTGTATACATTGATTAGTTAACATCTGGTATTCCCCTCACACACTGTCAAAACACAGAACCAGTCCATATGCATGAAGTTTTTGGCAGCAAAACACACTTTGTAGAGCATTAGCTTTCTTTTTCTATCAGATGAATTCTCCTTCCACTATAAATGATACATTACAAGAAATCTGTCCAAAATACAACTAAACTGAGTCATCTTTGTAAATATCTCTGTAGGACATCATTAGTTTATAAAGAATGTAAAAGTTATACACAGAAGCAATAAGTCCAAGCAAAATTATGCAATGATCTCATGAAAGGAACAGCAAGAATATTCGGCCTTTCAGGAAAAACACCAAAAGGACAACAGCCCAAAAAGAAAAGCTGCCTCCTACAGCTGRTTTGCACCACAGACAGACATTACCTGGTAATGCCTGGTATTGATGCTCACGTACTCCAGGTGCACAGATTTGCTGTCTGCTCAATAACTCTTAGCTGTTTTCAAGTGGTACCTTTCTTGACCCTTAATATCTCAGACACAGACAGTTTTTCAGACTTTGAGACTTTCGTGACTTTTAATTTAGAGGGTGGATTTTTTTCCTTAAGCTAAGGATTCTACAATTTAGTCCACTATTTTCTATTCTTTGTGCAGAAGCTCAAGATAATTCTCTTCTGACAAAGCACAGCTCTGTGCTTGGGAGTTTCACCTGTTCCATTCACTGGGTGAGCACCGCAGGGCACCCTGCTGAGTAGGGCACAGATGAGCTATTTGTAGGGGAAGGTGCCTCTTCCAGCAATAACATCAGAAACACGTAAACAGAATCCGTCCCTTAGAACCTACTACCCTATGTGACTTAAAACATGTGAAGATGGCTCCAACAAGAGTTTCAAATCTAGAAAATTTTTCACAGTTCAAAGGTAAGACTTTGCTGTTTCTCAGATGCTTTAGAAAATCCATCTGGGTGCATACCTACCTCTTCTAAAAGTAGTTCTCTGGTTTTTCCACCCCCAAAGTAGCATAAAAATATACTGTCATATGAAACTGAAGTATGAGTACACGAGATTGTATATTATGCTGATGAATATTCTATATTAAGTATGATAAACTTAATATATAATAATAACAAAATAATTCTGAGGTGATCTTAAWCATTGATCATTATAAACAGAGCATCTGAAATTTGCTATTGAATTCTATGGCACTGTAAGTCCATGTAAATTCCCAAATGCTGATTTTCTTAAATTTCTGCTCACAGTAGCAGTCGAAGGTGACGGACCACCCCCTCTAGGGCAGAAACACACTGGAAGCCATGTCTTTGGCATATGCTTAACTGGAACAATCGTGATGCTTTCGAATCATCTTTAAAGTCTGTCAGAAATTAAAATCATTGAACTCCAATATTTTCATTTTTGCTATAACTTCAGTTTTATTTCTGGTAATATATTCTGAGAGGACTTTTATTAAAAAAGGGTTTTATTATAAATTTTATAATCTAAAGGAAATTCAGGACATAATTACAGTCATTAATTATTAGTAATTAATTTTAAATAGTTTCCTGTCCTTTCTTAAAGGGATACTGTTATACTAAATGTTTCCTCCCTCTAATGCAATTGATTTTGACTCTGTCTTGTCATTAAAATGCATATTTCTAGAATTATTACCCAAAAAGGAAGACTTTTTCTTTAAAAAGAAAAAATGCAAACAACCGTTCTGATTGCCAGAATTTGGATCAGCTACAATATGCTGTATGTTAGAACTTGATGAAGTCCACGAGCCAAGAACTGCAACAAAYAGAAACAGAAGCTGAGTCATGAGAGAGGGCTGAAGTAAGTGGTTTAAGAATCCTTTACTTTCAAAAAAAATTGAGCCTACTTCTAATTTCCTGACTAAAGCCATTGTGATTTGTAGATGGATGGCAGAGCTGGCCTGTAAAGCCAGGGTGATTTGTAGAGAGATGGCAGATCTGGCTTGATATTAAATACATCAGGGAGGAAATTAGGTTGGAAAAATCAATGGCTGGTTATGAATACTAAAATCAAAATACAACTTTTGGGGAACAGAGACATGAGGCAAGCTTCCAAAAATGCCCTATTAAGAACTTCTGGACCTAGAGTTGTCTTTATTTAAACAGCCAGAGAAATATGCCTGCTCCTGTCTTTGGCAGAGGYAGCAGCAATGTCCACTGGTTGTTTAAATTAATTCTAACTGTGCAATTCCTTTAAAATATAAATTCAGTTTAAAGAACAAACAGATATAAACAAACTTAATATGATTGTACTTATGACAATGGAAAGTAGGAATAGCTTTGTTAATCACCAGGTAGTGTTTAGCAGATAAAGGAAATCTTACTATCTAATCAGTAACATCAGAAAAAAAATATGGAAAAACAGGACACCGAAAGACCCAAACTGCTTCACGTGCACAAAAGCAAAGTGTTACTGCATTGTGTTGGGACTGCCAGAAATACAYTGGCACTGCTAGAAATGTTTTGTACTAGTTGCTCTAATCTAAGTTTGGTTATCAGTACTTAGATTTTTAAAGTGTGGTTTGTGGTCAGCAGCCAGTAGAGGTGCACTCACCTGATCCCAAAAGGCACACAGAAGAAACCAGAGTATGAGCTAAACCACTCTATGAACCAAAACTGTGGCTGGCTGTAGGAGGGTAAGCTTTATTCCAAATTGTCTTTGCCTGCTTTGGAAATGAAGTAAAGCCATTCTAACTGCTGGTAACAAATACATGAGACACAAGGACATGATTAAGCCGCCAGCAGCAAATTAGATTCCGAATTAGTTGGGAAAAACCCTCCCCTTTCTCCCTCTCCGGGTGTTTTTCACATAAAGTGAAGCTTCTCTTGTCTTTTAAATTCTCTCTGAATATGCATTCCCTCCTCCTAATTTTAAAACCCACCCTGCTCCACATCTACTGAATTGAGAGAACCCTAAATTTAATGAACTTCTGATCACTTCCAGTATTTAAGGAACATAAAGCAAATCAAGGAACCAACTCTCAGCTCTGTGTTACTCAACTTCTCTACATGCAAAGCTCATTGCAGAAATTGTATGCACCATCACAGGGCTTCAGAATCACCAAGCACTCAGCTACACATGACAACTCGTGACAATAATGTTAGCAACTGAGAAGGAAAAGTGGAATCTGTCAGATCTGAAATATTGTGTCTATATTCAGCATTTGCATTTCATTTTGGTGGCAAAACAATGTTTTGCAAATGCGTTTTTAAATGACTGTATACTGTGGATATTTCTGTTAAAATATGCTGAAAACCCTATATGTTCTATGATGAACACACTTCTGCCTCCATGAGAAATTAGAATCATGCATGTTGTGAGTGACTAGAAGTACTAAATAATATTTACCATGTTCAACTAAATGTTGATTTGAAAAGCATGTGGTAATAAAATGTCATAAAGACCAAGACCTGCTGCTATGAAATAATCCTTCCATAAAAGTGTGGATTTGCTGTTCTGCAAGACATAATCAGTGCCTCTGTGCCACATAAAAGCTGCCCATTTAACATCACTTGTTTGTATAAAAGGATTTTGTCAAGCTTTTGAATTCATTTGACAAAGTTATTGTCCAATGATGCATTCTTCAACTGAAATTGATTAGCAAATCTATCAGATTCATACAATTATTTAATCAGCTGAAAAGATCGGCATTTTCCATAGTCTTTTATTATAATATTCAACAAGAAAAAAACAGGAGTAGCTAAATCAGAATAGACCAGACATGGTAAAACATAAGTACTTCCAGAAACTCCAAATCTTAAAAAAACTAAATAGATACATAGAGAAATCCCAGATAATTATGTTGCTTATCTACTCCTGAATTTATGTATAAAAGGAAGTATAGAAACACTGCAAAGTAAATTCAAAGTTTCTGATTCCAATATTTCTTGTGTAAATTAAAGCAGTTATTTTAGGGAGATTGATTCTTAGGTCAAGTGTGAATAGAAAAAAACCCTATGAGATTCCATTTTCATCACTAAAAGCTGCAGCACCAACTCATTAAAATCAGATTACCAGGTAACTTAGCACCTAGTACAATGGAACACTAAGAAGCAATGAAACAGAATATCTTGGGCCTTGCAAAACCTCTTCATTTTCATTTTTTGTGCTTTATAGAATCATAAAAATGATAAAGGAAAGTTTTAGACACATGCCTGGAAGACATCTCAAGCAGTCATCTACTGTACTGCTGGGCCCCACCATCCATTCCGACAGGTTCCTGCTCTGCAAGTCTCTGTTGCTGCCATTCCATAGCCTACAAAGGCAATCATTTCCTACATCAAAACTGTCTCAATTGCACATTAACAGGATTAGTCTCTATTCCTAATGTCAGGTTTTCTTACAGCAGTGTAAGATGATTATTTCCCGCCCCTATTCACTGTGGAGATGGAGAATGGCTCTTTCCCTTCTGTTTTGCAGCAGCATTTTATATCTTTGTAGAGATGTCCCTTTTCAATCTTTCTCAACTCTTTTAATTTTCCTTTGTAAAGCTTTTATTTCTATACCAAATAGTTGTCTTTTCCTTTCTTTTCTGTAGTATCTCCCTTTTGTCTGTATCAGTCTTGGATTGCAGTGTGCTAAGAGCCGCACTGCAGCTCAGGCTTGCTCAGGAGCTCACAAAGGTTACCTCATGCACCTGGCAGGGTGCATCGCTGTTCATATCAGCATCATAGCCTTATCAGGATCATGTTCCCCTAGACTGTTTATGACAATTCTCTCCAGCCATTGCAGAACAAGCAAATTTGCCGTTTTAGATAAGCAAGAGCCATGTTTGGGTCACAACCCACTAGAAGCCCACTACTGCTTCCTACAGAAGTTGGTAGCCAGCTGCTCCTGCTTCCCCTCCCACAGAGCATAACCATCAGACTTCATCCATCATCTTCATAGTATTTTTCCAATTTTTCAGTATAATTTTTGGATTCTATTTCCATCCTCCAACACATCCAAATTGTCTCCCAGATGTGCTCCAGATTTTAAAGGCTGTCACACTATTCAATCCTCTAGCTCATTCATTAAAAAAATGAATAAATACAYGCAGAAAATAATCAAAGCCAAGACAAATAACTGAACACCACTGTTCAACATTGCCTTCCATTTTGAATCTGGATCACCAAGCAACCCTCTGGGTGTGGATTTCCAAGTAACTTCAACTACATTGTGCTTCCCTAGAGTATCCTAAAGTTATTTTCCTTGAAAGCTCTGCTACATCCTTGTAACTGGTTTTTTTGTTTGGTGTTTTTTTTCAATTGGACCAGTCTTTCAGAAAAAGTACTTTAGGAGTTTTGCGTGGCAGTTGAAAATTATCTTTATGAAATACCTTGGTTCCTTTACTGCATTTTTTGGAGTTTTTTTGTTTGCCTGGGAGGATAAGGTTGTTTCTGCTCCGGAAGGTAAGAACCTTTCCAGAAATCACAGATGCTATAATTTCTTCTCTGTCCTCATTCAAACTACCTCTGACTTTAATAGTAATCAGCCAGAATCTACCTAGCAGGTACAATCAAGTCTACAAAAGTATCTCTCCCTTAATCTTTATTATTAGGTAAAAGAAGAGACACAATTTGATTTAAAGAATCTGACTGATTTGTACCCTACTGTACTCCTTTCCCAGCTCAGCCACTTCAACCTCTCTCTCATCATCTTCATGTGCCTTGGGTTACCCTGTCCCCTGCTTRCCAACAGCTTCACCCGAGCCTTAAATTTGGCAGTTCACAGTGAACCATCACACCAATAGCACTCATCATCCTTTTTAGCTGTCACCCAAGGATCAGAGATTCTCTGTCCTCCTTGATCTCTGCCTTGGAACAAGCACATGCAGATTTCATACACACAGCTATGCCTCTTTCCTTGAAGGACTCTTTTTTCTTTTTTTCAATATTTTGGCTTTGTTGAATAAGTTCTTCAAGTGCTAGTATAGCTGTCATAAATTACTTCACAAAACCAAAAATTCTCTACTTTCTATATGCCTAACAAAGACATCAAAGGCGATCTGAAGAATTTCCTGCTATCATTCTCCATCTTTTGAGCTTGTCGCAAAAAAGAAATGTTAAATTTCTGATTTTTGTCTCTGCCCAAGAAGCAACACCACTTACTTGCAGATTCTTATCATCCCGTCATTGACCTTAATTTAAAACCCTGCACTGATGTGATGAAGCTCATGCACATTGGTGTAATTTCCAAGCTGAACCAAGGGATGGTGCTCCAGCAGAAGAGCAAATAAAAATAAGGATTTAAGATGAAACATTATCACTTAACCTGGTTATTTGCTATTTGTTACTTCTTTCTGCTTTATGAAACCTGACATATGCATGAAAGAAAAATGCAGTAACACACAGAAATGAGATACAATTAGAAGGAACTCAGTGGTCACAATCCCCAAGTACCACATGCATTATAAGATTCCTTTAGAAGTTACACCAGCGTGATGTTATTTACATGACTTCTGCATTTAGCTAATCACCGTAGGAATTTATTAAACTCCTTGCTTGTTAAAAGCGGAAGAAGAATAAGAAATTTTATATTCAGGAAAAATTTTGCAAAGCATGTGCATAGATATTTGTTGCCTAAAATAAACCGAGGTTTTGATATATAAGGCATATGAAAAGATTTATTGACACTAAGTAGTTAGGACAAAAATATTGATTCAGTGCACCACAAGCAAGTTTAACCTCCTACTACATTACACTTCCACAATGCCTGTGAAGACATATGTAATAAGCTCTGTGCACAAATTATTTTCTCATTGCTCTTACCAGGGTTTTTTAAGGAAAGATCATAATGGAATAATTATGTTATTGGTTGAAACAACATTTCCACCTAGTTCAGRGACTCCACAGATGGAGCCAAGATGTCAGACTTTTAATAGAAACTCATGGACAGAAAACCCCATCTTAAAAGGTTGCGAGCAGAAAGTTGTCGTCTTTTCAGAAATTGTTAAGTTCAAGACAGGAGTACCACCCCCACACATATTTCCAGTTCTCAAAAGCCGCAAATAAACTTGCCTCAGCCTTCAAGTCTTGCAATAGAAAGACTTTGAAGTAAAACTCTTGCCTTTCATTGACTTGAATCAAACAAAATTTTGAAGAGTAACAGCATATTTAAATTTAGCTTCTGCAACACAAAATTCTCTACTATATTTCCAAGTCCATTAATGCTTTAGGAGAGAATCCATAGTATATGCAAAAATACAGCAAAACCAATACCATTTTAAAATGAAGTGAGGATGAAATAAAGAACAATAATTTTGTAGTAAAGTAACCCTGAAAGTCTGCATAGCAGACATCCATAACAAGGCAAATGCAAAAGCAGAACTTTCTCCGTACTTCTGTTTCCATTCAAGTCAGAGATTTTATTTTATAGGATCATCATTACCTTATATATGGCTTTTCCCTCACGTAGGAAAGTGGCCTGGGGCTGACAGAGATGATATTCATGCATGAGGTTTAAGAGTGAAGGCAGCAGCCCCCGCCATGAAACCCCTGGACAGGCCCTCCCTGCCCCAGCTGGCAGAAACACCTCACAGGGCCCCCAAAAACCCAGACACAGCAGAGCATCCACCCTCACATAAGGCTCTGTGCTGTGCAAAATCAACTTGAGAAGCTTTAACATTCTGTTTCCTACAGAATTATACTTGCCTGTCAACCAGGAGAGAAGACCACCATCATCCTTTTCACACTTTTGGGGGGTTTGTTTTGGTTGTTTGGGAGTTTTTTTAGGTAATTGTATTAAAAAATAGCACATGGGTTATTTAACAAACAAACCTATAACAGTGACTGTTCCACAGCTAGAGAGCACAAAGAGKTCACATTTCTGCTTCTTGTCCTGCTTTGATTAAAAGCTACAACCACTAAATCTGATGATGAAAATCAGAGTAAACCAACAGTGCTCACTTAAGCCAATTAAGCCAACCTAATTTTCACCAGCTGAGGACAGCCTCAGTAACTTTTACAGCTTTAAAYAATCAGAGAAGTAAGTTATTTATATACACATATTTATCACCCACTTTGTCTGTACTTCATGACCTCAAGCTGTTTTATGAAATCCATTTTTTTAGATTGTTCTGGTACCGTCACTAAAGATGGAAACCATGACCACTATTTCCCTGTCTGCTTAAAAGCCCATTTAGACAGGTAGACTTCCTGAGCAGAAAGATAATTTATCTGGTAAAACTATTAATTTCTTTTTATCTTGCTCTACCCTGTGAAAGACAACGTGTGAATCATATGTACAAATAGTGGTATTTCTTTGACACCATCACAGCTGGCATTGTGCTATTTTAACCACACCCCTCATGGGGTAGAGTTGTTTCCCAGCATGCCATTATAAAACAAAACAAGATTATGTTACTGAAATCAGTTTCTGTAAAACAGAAAATTTTTTGTATTTCAGTGATCTAAAGAACACGGCAGTTTACGAACACTACAGCCTGCTGTGGCTTGCTCTATCGCTGCTTCAAAATTACAATTACTGCCCATCAAAATAGCAATCTGCAGGAGCCTAGAATCTCTACAATGTCTCGTGTCAAGTACTTTATGCAGCACTTCACAATGCTTTGGGTYTGATATTTGCCGAGACAGGCGTCTGTGTCAGTAGTGCTGTCTCTTAACTACTCATCATTTCCCTTTTCTGGGTAGATCAGAGGGTCTAATGGCTTCATCTGACCCTATTGCAGGGTCAGAAAGAGTTTCTGAAACTGAGTCGGGATGATCTTTACAGGAAAGCTTGGTATTTCACAACAATAAGTGGATTTCTCCAGTTTAGAGGCATACAGCAGCATCTAGAATAGAAGAAAACTGGAAGCTGTCACTCGTTTGAAGTATCACTGAAAGCCTATTTCCTTGATTTCCTACTACAACAACGCAGCAGGGTGAACTTGTCTTGCTGTCACCAGCCTGTTCCACTCTTTCACTTCTTCTATCCTACCAGCACAGCGTGTCCTCTGTGCTTCCAATGGCAGCGCTGGTGTCCCCACCACAGTCACTCATCTTTCGGTACACGATGCACTCTGGCACAAGCGCCAAGATTCACAAGAAAAGGACACTGCAAAGGGAGGAGGTGAGGGCTCTTCTCAAAGACAACGAGAACTGAGGAGCCCACATGGAGAGTGTCACACCGCAGCCGAGAAAAGAAACACCTGAAAGCTCTGCACAGCACTAAATGGAGGAACCGGGGACAATAAGTTAAAGCAGTGCTTAAATAAATTTAGGAAGAATTCTGTGCTGGTTTTTAGCTATGAAGTATCTGTTCCTTGTGGCCAAGGTAAAGTATAGATAGGGCAAATTACACCTTTCATCTCTGAATCTGTTACTTTCTTTTCCCCTTATTTCAGTTCCCTCCTTCTGCTTTGGCATATTTGCCTTTGAATCCTATGGATTTCAACCTAATATTGCCCAGTCTCTCAGTTTTGCAATATTCAGTATTTCATAACTGAGCAAATTTTTATATGCTAGAATCTACTGATTTTGTGAGAAGGTCAACTTTTGATATACAGATAAAATGAAAAAGCCTCATAACTACAGAGAAAAGCTGAAAATACATGCCCTGAAAAGCTCAAAAACTCCATTAGGAAGAACAAGAAGTTTCTTAAACATCCTGCAAGGCTCAATTTTGAGGTATTTATTAATTTCTTAATGTTTGTCAGTGGCTGCATTTTCTGTGCATGGTCTTCTGCCTCATTTCTGATTCACTCAGCTGCATTTGAAAAAATCAGATTAAAAGCAGTAAAAAACACAAATTGTTTGAAGTTTCTTTCCTGTCCCACCCTCTTTTCTATTTTTCAGCTTTGACTGCTTCAAATGCAAGATTGTGTGATACTTTTACACATTCTTCCTAGTACTATGAAAATAACATGTTGTAATGTTAAGTCACAAATAATTGGTACTCTAATCAGAAAGAAACAA
This sequence comes from Amblyornis subalaris, assembly GCA_018881555.1. Lineage (NCBI taxonomy): Eukaryota > Metazoa > Chordata > Aves > Passeriformes > Ptilonorhynchidae > Amblyornis > Amblyornis subalaris. The sequence goes on from JACAXG010000004.1 coordinate 17,685,691, forward strand.
GATACAGTCATACTCAAATTTTCTCCCAGAATGAGAAAATTTTAAAAACATTAAAAAAAAATAAAAGACCTTGCAATCGTTATAAATGTGCTGCTGTTTCTGTGATAAGAGCACATACTTGCAGGGATGTTTGTTCCACTTCAGAGTAGAGGGTATGTCCCGCCTAGGACTGAAGGACCTGGTGGACTGCCCCTGCCAGCTTTCATTTCATGACCTTTACAGAAGAGAGGCTCACGAGTGTTGCAGTAACTAAGTTTCATCTACTGAAACTATGGAACTTCTTTCACATTCCCCTAGATACAAGGATAAAACAATAATATTGCTTGTTAAAGCCACTGGAATCCTCTTTTTATATGAGAAATGTTAATTCTTCTTAAAATTATGCTTTACATGCAGATGAGTTTTCACAGCAGAGTTCATTAATGAGGATGCTTTTTTTTTTAAAGCAGTTACTGTCAATTGCAAAGTTTCTGAAATTACAGTTGACAATAATTTTGCATTTTTATTCCTAAGATTTTGTATAACATATGGCTGTATGCTGATTTGSCAGTCATAAAGCACAGGTTCAGGTTTCATAATCTCTTTGTAATCACTGACTATTAAAGTCATGATAGCTGAATTTAAAACAAGCCTATTCATATGTACACTATGTCCATGATTCTGCAGATTCTCTCTTTTGATACATGTTGGTCCACCTTCAGGGAGAATAACTACTGCTTCCAGAAGAGATGTGCTCAGTTTTGCAGAAAAGTCATCACCTTTGTAATGATTCCAAGGATCAGCCCTGTAATGTCATGCTGCACTCTGGTACATCACAGCATTAATGGGTTCCACATAATAATTGCTGAGTTTTCAAGCTAAAAGCTACTTATTGCTTTTCTTTCAGCTCATTCCCTTCTTATGCCTGTACCACTTTTGTGCAGAACAGGATCATTTACATTTGGAGCTCATTCCCCTTTGTTTTACTACCTACCTTGATAGCACCTGGGTCATTCTTGGTGCCATGCAAACAAGAGATAATAATGAATCATATTCGTTTCCTTTGGTAAAACACGATTCAGCCCCCTCATCCCAGATGCAATGATGTGTCCCTGAATAGTTGAAATCATGCGATTTTGCTTAGGTAAACTCTATCAAAGACAGCCAATTAGTTCCAGATCTATTTGTGGGAAGGATGCTTTTAATCACAGCTTTTAGAAGCCTAAATGATGGTGTTAAATAATACACAGAGACAAAGCAATATTGATTGCCCAGGCCTGATGTAAAAAAACATTAATCCATTTGAGAACCTGAAGGTCATTTTATATTGTTATATATTATACTATGTCACTTTATCTTTTACAAAATATTTAGATGTGACCACTTTGATATTTATTAGAAAAATAATAAAAGAGCTGAAAGAACCTTAAGAAGTCATCCAATTTATGCCCCAAAACTTGATACAAAGTCAAGTATAACTATGTTGTCYATGCAAGACATTTGCCTAACCTATAATTAAAATTCTGCAGTTAAGGGCATTTCATAGCCTCCACATGGAGCCTTTTTTGCTTCTTAAATATCCATATAATTAATATTTATTTGATCTAAATAATTTTTTCTTAATTTTAAGGTAATTACTGCCTTTTTTACAGCATTTTGATTCTTAGAAACTATGAAAACTTCTCCCTCCCGCCTCTCTTTTCTGTGCTAAACAAACATAATATCTTAACCCTTTCTTGTCAAGCATAAGTCTTGCATGTATTGTGCGATGTGTTTTACATAAATGTATATTTAGTATCAACCCTGAAATTCTAACAGTGCAATAATGTGTTTTGAACTTGCTGAAACAATTTTCTAATATTCCATGGAAATTTTTATTACCTAGGTATGTTGCTGCAAAAATCTGCAAATAGTTGGCATTTCTGAGTCAGTACTTTCCAAAGAAAAACAAAGCACCAGAAGAAAATAAAATCCACAGGACCTTCTCTCTACTAGCAATATTTAAAAGGCCCAAACACATCCTCAGATACAGATTATCTACTAAAACTAGGTATTATTTTTTTCAGATATTAAAAGTTTGGCCTTGCATCAGGCAGTAATCAATTCAGACTTGTATGTTGCCAAAATTGTTGGTAATAACAGTCCTAGTTCCTGGTTTCACAAGTACTAAATCACATAGCTCTTTCTAAAGGAAATTACCTTTTCTTCCTAACCAGACTCTTACCAAAGACACCATTGCTTAAAAAACGTTTGTAAGATTGCCCTCAGATTCAAATTATTCAGTCATTTCTTGCACCAAAACAAAATCTTGCCTCTGAGCAGTTTTCTTTCACAAATCTGAATTCTGACTGATAGAATTTTACCAAGAAAAAAGCCATCACTACTCCAAACTTCTGGTCTATTATGCTGTAAACCATACGTTTATATGTGCCCTTCTTTCTTTGTGGATTCAAAGAGGAAAACAGAAGAACTGAATAATTTTAGGTTAATTGGCTCAATGTACAGAAAATTCTGGAACAATTTATAAAAATTGTTTGTAAGTGCTGGGCCAGCAGCAGGGAGGTTAACAGCAGCCAGTGTGTTAGTCGAGAGCAAACATCAAATCTGTCCAGGTTCCTTTCAAGACAGACTGTGTGAACAGGAAAGAAGGAATAAGTGTCATGGTCTTTAGTTTTAGTAAAGCTTTTGACAGTTTTGCATGACATTCTCATAGGGAAGCTCCAGAAATATGATGCAAGTGAAATTACTATTAGACAGATGTAAAATTAAGTAGATAACTGACAGAGAGCCGAGAGGGACTGCAGGTAACATTGACAAGCCAGGATTAGAGTTTGACATAATCTTGACAGCGGAAAAAAGACAACAGAATTCCAAAGTGAGAAATACAAGTTGCTGTATGTGGGCAAGGGAGACGATCTGTGAGAATCCAAGTGCCTGTATTGCAGGGAAGAGCATGGGAGCTGCTGTAAGTTCACAAACTGAAGGGGAGCTGGTAACAGCACAAATGCCCTTTCCAGAGGTATCACAATAAACAAACCTTACAACAGTACCTGGGATTCCTCCCACCTAACCTGGCATGATTAATAGTTATCTGTCTACACTATCCACACAAGTTCTCATAATTTTAAAGATTCTACAGAGATCTTATARAAAAAAATTATGAGCCCTTTCTTTACCTGCAACAGCAGTTCCAATGGGGCAATCCTGTTTCCCTTCTCTGACTTTGGAGTCCTTCAGGCACTTGGAAATGTATCCCTTGTATGAGTGACTGAAACCCTTTCAGTATTTATTCATGCACACTCATTTTTATCATCATTATCAAGTCCAGAAGAATTTAAAAATTGATCACAATATTAATAAAATAAAATTACTATGTGTTGTTTGTCTAAGTTGGTCATAAAATCTGACCAAGTGAATTAGACCCCAGATATGAAGTAATTAAGTAAAAAAAAAGGATGTCCTGTTTGTCATTAGAAGAGAGCAAGGTATAAAGGAAAGCTTGTGTCTCATGTCAGGTTAGGAGACAAAGGTTAAAATTCAAGCTTTTCTTGCAAAGATTATGTAGCTCCTTTGACCTGTTGTGTAAAGTGAAGCAATTTAAGTAAAAAAGCACTAAAAAATTTAGTATAGGTCAGACTCTTGTATCCTTTTTGTTCTTCTCCTTTGCCATATTTCAGTCATCTCCCTTTTAAATCTGATCTTCCCAAGTGGGTCAGATAAAGTATATACGTTGCACTCGAGTTTCTGTGGGCTGATTCAACGTGACTTTAAATCAACAAGTCTGAGTCACTGCCTATACAATCCTTTTCAAAATCCCTTTACAGGACCAGGAAAGTGGTACAGGAAGCTAGAAACTGGATCTCTGAACTCTGCAGGTTGTGTCTCTATTCTCACCTTCTTCTGGGGCAGAAAGGGGCATCCCTTCTTCAGTGTCCTCAGGGGGGCATGGTGTGGGTCTGACGATGCTTGCCTGAAGCCACAAAAATCTGCTGATGGGCTATGCAAGAGAAGAGCTCTGATTCAGCTTTCCTGTTCTTTCTTTTCTAGGTACCTGATTTATTATAGCATGACTTGAACTTGACTGTCCACTAAGGCAGAGAGCAGGAACAGTTTTAGAGGTGGGGCTCGAATATATGTGATCCTTAAAGAAATAAATTAAAATGACATCTGAAGAGTGAGGTTCAGCAGGACAATCTTTCGTTTCATACCCACTGAGCAGGAGCGACCAGAGTATCACTCATCGCCAACAAACACACAAACCCCCTTGCCCCAGGCACCATGGGCTGTTGGAGTAAGACATGTCAACTGTGTGAGTTTGCCACAATTCAGGCATTTTAAACACACTTTTACTTGAGTTTTTGAATAGATATCCAAGGATCATTTAGCTCCTTGTTGAATATTCCCAGCACAGAAAAAAATTGAAAATATCTTTTTTTCCTCTTCTTTTCAAAGACATCCAGTTTTTCCCTGATATAGGAATGAATGGCTCATATTGTAAAGTGTGACTCTACCCTCTTTATTCATGCCAAGCAATGTCTTACTCTTTAACCACTGTTGACCACACAGTATCAGTACTCGTTAACATTGATAAAGCAGCAGAATTTAGCTCTTAGTCAAGACACTTTCAAAAAGCACCAGACCAAAAATCAGTCCCAGAACATACAGTGGTTAAGTACCGTCCTGTACACAGCTACTCTCATCCCTGGAAGTCCCATAAATTGTCAAGTCATATAATTTGGCTAAATAATTATTTAAAAGTGACTTTGTTTTAAATGCAAGTGATGCTTAGCACATTTGTGCTGAGTTCCATCGTTATTTTCAGCTCCTGAAAAGGCTGCCTGTTAATGACAGTTGTCTTACTCTACTGCATTTGAATGAAGACCTCAAACAGTAAAACAAAAAAAAATTTTAAAACTATACTGCATTATTTCCTCCAGAAAACTCTGGAGATTTAATGTTTGCTGATGCTATACGTTTAATCGAATAAAATTTGGTGATAGAAAAGATGAAAAATTTTGTAAGCTGTGTTGACATTTTGCAGTTGGTGGGAAGGATACTTCAATAAAATCGGATTCGAGCACTGGAAATCAATAAAGAATGTGAGCAGAATGAGAATTTTACATTGCAGAGAAGTACCTCTGATTTCTATTGAAAGTGCAAGAGGGATCATTATTCTGAGCATGATACTCTTATACTGCAACTTCATCCACCATGGTCTCCTCAAGGTGGCCTTTGACTTGCTTTGAATTTGTGCAGGTAAAAGATTTCCCTGCAAGGACCAAACGAATGTCACAGAAGACCTCACAAGTACAGAGTGGAAACATTCTGTGGGTAAGAACAGAATAGCGAGAGAAAGTAAAAGTACTTTCAAAACAAAAGCTTCCAGTACTTAACACAAAACCACACAATATATTTCTCAAAGCAAAAAGAGATTTTTATGCTGTGACAGTCTTGCTGTCCCAGGAGGGCAGCTGGACATTGTCACAATACCAGAGCAAAAGCACCTGCTCAAGCACTGATAAATTTTTGTGATATCTGGGATAGGGTCATACAGACCTGGTTACAATGGAGGAAGCGTGACAATTTCACAGCTCCTAATGTAATTCCTAAGGACCAATCTGCATGCAGCATCCAAAATAAATACGTCTGCTCTTCTTGCTGGAGAAGGGCAGGGTACCACAAGGGCAGCAGTTGTTACTACTGGAATAAAACTAGATGAGCAAAAAAACGAATTTTTAAAAAAATRTATATTTTAGAAAAACAATAATTGAAATATCTCTCCTAATAGACTATGCAAGAAGGAACAGTTTTCCTTGGTACTTTATATTTCTGATATATGTGAGATTTCCAAAAAGGTCCTTTGTCCTTTTGCACTACTTTCAAAGCTGGGCTATATTTGAGGTGTCATAGCTGGTTTCAGTGAGCTAAATAAATGTCTAATAACAGAACAAAGTTTCATCTACTTGGAATAAATAAATAAAATTCTCAACAATACATCAAATACTGAGTTTTTAAGTATGGATAAACTAAAATATAGACCCAAAAACTGCCAAGATCTCCCTTTACTTCAAGCATGCAAGAACTTGCATGTGAACCATGATATTTCACCTCCACCTAAACAAAAGGTTTCTCAGTGATATTCAACTGCCATTTAATCCACAGAATGATCAAAGACCAAACAGTGATATCATGCCCTGAAAATATGAAAAAGTAACAATGCATCCAATAAAACAGCAAAAAAACCATCCGCTGTAAAGTACCATTTTTTTCCACAAAGYTTCGAAGAGCCTTTTCATTCTTAAATGGTTTCCACCAGTGAAATGTAACTTTTGATCTTTATGTGTTTGCTGCCTATATTTCAAGGCACAGACCCAAATAAGCATTAAAAACATTTAACAACATCAAGCTCATTTACAGCAAAGCGCACATCTGTTTCTGAGAGCAAGCTTAAGCCACTGGCCTTTTGGGCTTGTCCAGAACTGTCTCACCTTCTCAGCAGATCACTAATGATTATTCCCCAGTTCCACTAAACCCTTAGGAGTTTATTAATCCACTGGCAGGTTGAATGTCCCTTTTTACAAAGGAAACACCCAAAATCGCCTGTTATATGAATTCCTATTTTTCCTGTGAAATTTAAAGCGTCAATCATACTTAAGTCAGCTACAGAACACCTGTACACGTGATCATTCTGACAGAGCCATGCCAGCGACTTAGTGGTGATAATGGTCTCAAGCAAATGAGCTTCTCAATCCCAGGCTCACACACCAAATAGSAGTTAAATGCTGTTTGTTGTAAATATAGTAGCATATAATATTCTTCCTGTGACTAACAAGGGATTTAAAATTTAAGAAGGGTTATTCAGTTTTCATTTCATTGGAAACCAGCTAGTGCCAAAATAACTGTATTAAACCTCTCTTGCTGAAACTGCAGTCTCTTTAAAACAGTCTCACATAAGAACCTCTGAAAACAATCCATTGAAGCATGAGCCATGACCCAGCACCATGCACTCCCCTCCACTTCTATTATATTTCCAGCTTACATCAGTGAGAAGACTGTAAGTTTGATACCAGTCATTTATAAAATACACACCACTTGTAATACTTGACAGAGTCAGGTTCTTCTGGCAGCAATTTTTGTACAAGTTCACATAGACCTTACTAACTAAAGCAGTTGTTCTGGATTTCTAGAGGTTCAGCTGAGAGCTAAATTTGACCAAATTCTCAGCAGGACTCTTAGCAGAATTGCACTCTTTTTGCTAGATATAGGATCAAGAACAAATGTGTTAGAACATAACCCTGCAGACATAAAGACTTTCCCTTCAAGATTAAGCAAATATTACAATATTTGACCTATATCTACTTTAAATCACAGATACTTCAGATCCCTTAAAAAAGATTGGATAGATTCAAATCTGCTAACAGTTAATCAGATACCATTCTTACCATATTGTTGTTCTCAAAGGACCTGTCAAGTGATTCTTAGAGAATATTTTCTGAAGCCAAATTTACCTCAGGGATTATAGTTTTCTGTCAACACATTATATAATTTGTTTTCAGAACTGTTCTATTCAAGGGCAGAACCAGAGCATATGCTGTAGCATACCTCCCCCATGTACCGTTCTACTGCTCCTTCCAGTTGGTGGCTTTCACAGAAATTAATTTAGCAAGTATATAGTAAAAATCTGGACAAAATAAGATTTTACTGGATTATGGCCAAATAACTACATTTTACACTGCTTTATCCCTATTCAGTAACTAACACATACTTGACAATCAATCTGATTCTCCTGTCTAGAATTTATGAAGGCCAAACCTTTAAAAGTTTTTGGATGGGAAGTATCTGAGATCTGCCTGATTTCCATCCCAAACACATTTCTTAGTATTACAGTTACTGCTATCCATCTGGTACTTACCTGAAAGGAAGAAAAAACCCTTTATAATTGTAATGTTTTTCCTTACATTCTAGCAAATCAATACGCAAATTTTACATTGAAAATGGACACATCTTGAAATTTAGATACTTACAAATGAAACCATGACTTTTTTTCACTTTTTTTCATTTTTCTTTAAAACCTGTCCACACAAGGCAAATATCTCTAAAGATCAGCCCTATCTCAGACCTTAATTTAGTCACATTTTCTTTAATAGGTCAGGCAGTCATCTGATATCTCCAACACAAGAAATTAGAATCTGAAATGCTCTCATATTATGGTTTCCCCTTACTACTGCCACTCTGGATTCTCTCTTTCTCTATTTACTGCTTCACAGTCTCAATCCTATTTGTCTCCAAATGTCTGTGGTGGTTTCACAAAGCTCTTTTTGTCTGCAGCCCTTACTCCTGCTGATTTGATCACAACTGCTACCTTAATTATACTCTTGATACTGACAGTACAAAGCTATGGATATATGGGCTCAGTAGTACAAAAGACAAGTTCAAATCTTAATCACTAAAGTCTCAACCAAGTTCTAGCTGTCAGATGAAACTTCCATGGGAAATCCGTACTGAGATGGTACAACAAGAACAACAAACAATGCTGACACGCATAAGAATTGGGAAAACAACGACAACAAAATCTACGAAAATTTAGTTCCTATTTTGTAACACRTTATGACATAGTGCAACTTGATACATGACAGATTTCTGTTCCCTTAAACTTCTCTTTTGCTATGTCACCACCACATATCTCTATAAAACCAAAATAGAGAAAATTATTTCAGCAAACTTAATAAAATTCTGGTGAGACTCACTATCCTTTAGCCAAGAGCCACCCCCTCTCTAGAATCACTACATTCTCCAAGCAGCTTTGGACAGAGTTTGGTGCTCTCAACTTCTAGTTACTCTGACATCCTTTTCTTCAGGTTTGCATCCTACTCACACAGTCAGAATGCTGCTGTGAAAATAATTTCATGTCTGGCACTGTACCCACTGCTCTTCGCACAGTAACCTCTCTTTATTCAGAAATGTATTTGAAAATAACATATCTGGCAAGGCTACATAATTAATTTAGTGCCTGACCTCTATTAAGTGCCACATGTGACATAATTATATAATGTATATARCACAGCAAGTTCTAAGTTCCAGTCCTGGGCACATCCCTTAGTTCAACAGAAACCATGGTGCATGTCATGGTGTGTCCTGATTAACTTATGCTCAGCTACCTGCTTCCATTCCTCCCTCACAGTTTCCATGACAAATATACAGATACAACCCTCCAMTTCTTGTGCCTCAATCCTACCTGTTAGAGTACAACAACTTTGGTTCCTAAACAGTCAGTTACCAACTTGCAATGGTGAAGTATCATTTGAGGAACATCCCAAAACTTTCAGAGTACTACCAGGGGCATTTGCTGTCACATCATTTCTTTAGTCAAAACTCAGTTTCTTCTTCGAGAAGATTCTTCCATATCAAGCATCCCACTAGGTGTCCCAGGTCATCACCCACAACCCTGGGTCCCTTCTCATGGGAACAGACTGACATGGGTCACTGCTGCACACAGGGAGCCAGAGGCTGCCAAAGGTCTTGGTAAAGCTTAAAACCTTACCCATTGCATTCCATCACTCTTATGCACTTCTCTCCATGACATACCTTTGTGCAAAATTAAAGTCATTCCAATTAGATGCCTTGATTAGTTAAGCTATGAACCATAGAAATCACATATGGTATTTCCAATAATACTTTGTGTCTCAAAAATGACCATTATTGAAGTTGTCACCTTCCTATGGCACTCCTTAGAAGCTGCTTCTTTTGCAACTTATTGTTAAAATGACACCACCATTTTCTTACTCTAACCTATGCAACGAGTTTATTATCTCATTATAACTTTCTACAGCTGGCTTCAGGGCCAATGTTTCTGTCAGAAAAGGCACTGACAGTAACAGTGTCTTGGTTAGGAAGAAAGAAAATCTTTGCTTCTTCACAAATGAGATCACATTAAATCTTATTCATTCTGGCTCCTCATTGAGGAAGCCTTGAGAAAGTAATTGTAAACTTTACTCACATAAAAAGCTTGGGTATCTATTTCAGGGATTCTTTGGCTTTGCAGAAGAGGTAGTATAGGGGATATTGTGTTTTGGAGAGGTTTGTATTTGGGTTTTACTTTTTAGGCTAATACTCTTCAACACTGCATTTCATACTGAAACATTTCATTTGATAACAGTAACAGCAAACATGGCCAGTGCCAGCTGAGTGAATGTACCTTGAGCTACCTTTCTGTAGTTTGGGCCTGTCACAAACGTTGGTTTCTAACATGGCAGTGAGCATGAAAACTACTTTGCATTCTAACCTGAAATTTGTTTTGTGCATGCCTTAGTCCCATTATAAGAACTTGTTTATAAACCACCGAGCATTTGTAACTATTTGGATTTCATTTGAGTTTTTCTGTGAAGTAGTCCTTCCTTTGAGATAACAGGATGCTCAAAAAGAAGTTAATTCTCTGCAGCTTAATAGGTGCAGCAGAGAGCTCTTCTCTCCCTGTTCTGCTTTACCTCTGCATTTTGACCCACACAGTGTGAAGCAGATTTAATTACCAGCTTACATGCCCTCTTCTAGGATTTCTTTTACAGAAGGAGAAAGGTTGGAGGACAGTTGCCCTTGCAAATCCACAAGGAAAAAAGGCAATCTTTTGGTTCACTTTTTGAAAACTAAAGTGTGGTTACTCTTAACATTTTAGTTTTCTTTTTTCCCCTTAAAAACATACGAAATTTAAAAAAAACACCTTCAATCATGCCATTCATTTTATTTATTTAGTTGGTTAAAAAATAAATAAATTAGCCATGGTTTAAATTTTAGGAAGGAAAAACAGAAAAAGCCTAGGAGAACTTTGAAAATATTAGGTTATGTTCATAGAGATCATTACCACACTCTTCATCAGATCTTTAATCCATTAAAGCTCCCATTGGTTTAGCACACACATAGCTTGATTCCATCATTTATGTACCCACATTACAAYTTCCTACTAATTCTTTACTCCCACCCTCCATTTCATGTGTCTGTCGTGGTTAGATGCTGCTAATGAAACCCAAACCTGAACAGATATAAGGCACTATTTCGGGCTCTTAGCAGTAATTCTGATCAGAGTGAATTAAAGAATAATGATTTGCATTATTACAACATTTATGCATGAAAAGGGAAAAGCAGCACACAAAAATATACCAACTATTTAATGCCAAATTCTAACACGGAAGCATTTTGCACTGATGTGTTTCTCTGCATTTTCCAGTTCTTCTGCTGTGACCACTAATACTGGTTAGAGTTCCAGTCATATTGCCAAGTTTGCCTCAGTATCATATTATTATTATTATTCTATTTCTAGGATAATTTTTAGTGTTTGATGTGGGGGGTTTCTTTCCTTTTTTTTATGGATTTATGCAGAACAGCAAAATCCTTTACAGCCCCAACCTCTTTTAGTTATTCTGACTTAGAGACTGTACCTGAGTCTTATTTTGTAGTTTGGGGTGAAAATAAATTAATTTATTTCTTGCTTTTTAAATGCAATCATTAAATCCATTTACACTACAAGTGTTCCGTCATTTAAGACTTTTTTTAAAATAGCTCTTTATTTTTTGCCAATGTTCTCACATCTCTTACTCTGCTTATCTTTGCATATTTAAATCTGCAGAGTCATGTATTGGTTATTGCCATACCCATCAATCTCAGAATTCACAGGGCCCCTGGGAGTGTTAGTTATTTATTCCACACAAAGTTGTTTTCAGATCTTACTGAAAATTATTATCAATAGTGCTAGTAGATTCAAGGCAATTCCATGAAAGTGGCATAAACATGATATGCCAAAAATGGGGTTGGCTTTATAAACATTCTGAGACTGACTTGTACACATTTCACAGCCTGAAGAATTTATAATTTTCAATTTTCTCCTGACAACATGAATTTTCAGTGGTGGGGTTATGCCTTTGAAAAGCAGCAGTGGACCATTTACTTTCAGAAGAATACAAAACACCCAGAAAAGTCAATGCGAAGGAGATGTGAGGGCGGTTGAGCCCTGGAAGAAACTCCTCTGGGAAGTGGTTTTGTTCCCAAGCCTATCGGTGCCCAATAAGCATTTAGACAATGCTCTCAGATATAGGGTTTAACATGTTGCCCTGCGTGGACTCCAGGATCCTCATGGGTCCCTTACAATTGAGGATATTGTTTGATTCTATGAACAGATCACTGCTACTTTGGGCTTTATATGAAAATAGAGTAAGGTAAGSATAGAGTCCATTTCTTAATGACTCACAAGATTACACAAACCAGACAAGGTCAGAAAGCAAAAAAACACTTTCTGTGTTCAAAAAACACCCCAAACAAATCATGAAATCACAACAAAATGGAAATTATTAGTTGGGAGATTTTCTTAAATTATTCAATAGCAAACCTCTAAATAGACTAGTTAAGCCCTATTCCTGGCAGAAGTACCTCAGTGTGTTCAGAAGATGTAATCCTAAGTGGCTACCAACATATGGTGATATTTTTGTTGGATTGTTTGGTTTTGAGTTTTTTTAATCCTTTCTTAAGGGTTTTGTTTCCTGTTTCAAACCCAGCTCACTATTTGAAATTCAGTTGATGAATAGGAGCCCAATGATTAGGCTCAACTAGGAAGTTTTTTGTCACGTATAAACAGCAAGACCAGACAAAAAATAGCAATGACATAAATGTGACATATGACACAAGTTGGATCAAATTAAGAATATGATAAAAATAGCTGTATGGCTGAGAAAATGCCCTGAGATCGAGGGGAAATAGATCACCTAGACCCCTGCATAAAACTAGGCAAAGCCAAGAGCAGCTTAGGGAGAGCAGAAAAGGGAAGAGAGAAACTAATCTACTTCTTAGACCCTCTTTTTTCATGTTTAATATTTTTAATTCAGAATTTTCCAAAGAAGAAAATTCTAAAAATGAGTTTCCTGTTGCCAATCAGTTATTTTGTTATGTTCTATTTCTATTTAAATAAACTATTTGAAGTGAAGCCAGTCAGGATAGGATGGGATTCCTAGAGTTGCAAACTTGTAACGCCGTGTTCCTCCAGTGCCATATTTTGAGATTCAGGACTTTGGCTCAAGAAAAAAAAAAAAAAAAAACCAAACAAACAAACAAGAACCAAAAAAAACCCCACACTCAGAATTAATATTTTGAAGGCAAATGAAAGTATTCTTAAATTTCAAGTGTTAGTTTTAACAAACTTCTTAAGCTACTTGAAATTTCTTTTACGATATTTTCTTGAGACCTACAGACATAAGACAAATAACGCCCTATAGCATTAAAGAAAGGGATTAGTTAGGAATGACTTGAAAGAGTTCAAATTCTATTCGGATAAGAAAGACTCGGGGAAGGAATGTGTGAACGCATACACGTGGTGGAGAACTATTTAATAGGGGTATTTACTTATACATGTATACAGAAGATGAACCTTGAAAAAGTTTCTGAAAAATCTTTGCCATATTTGAGGGAAAAAAACCCATTCTGCATTTGGCACCTCTCAAAGTCTTTTTGGGTGCAATTGCTTATCATCCTTCCAAAGCATGGTTTTCAGTAAAGGAAAAGCAATCCCTAACAGTAACTACCTACAACTTTCTGGAAGCCCCAGCTCAGAGATTCTCTGGGAGCTATGCGATACTGCCAGAAATTCTAACAGTCTGGCAAGAAAACCTAATTAGTAGAGCAGCATTGCAGTAGATCATAGTGCTATAGTTTGATTTGGCCAACAACATAGTATATGAAGGGAGGAATTCAAAATGGATCTCGATAGAACTAAGCAACAACTTTTTGTATAGATTTCAAAGGGTAGGTGTAAAAATATAAGTCTTGTTATAAATACCCTTGAGTGGCAACACCATATAGGAAACACTACATTTTAATGCTTTCACTTAAGAATACCCATATTTTATGAGTAAATATTTTTAAACGTTTTAAAACATTCTCAATTTTTTCAGTCCTTAAACATGTCACAATTACACTTTTATAGTTTTAGAATTTTTCTTCGAAAAAATAATTCTCATTATTAATAGCATGGTCTGTATCTAATGTTTAACAAGCTTTTACTTTCCTTGCTTTAGAGAGAATTTTAAAAACAGATAAAGTGGTCTCTGTCTTGTAACTGTCTCTGCATAATGCCCTTGTTCTGCAGGGAATTTCATTAGCATGTGCCCTGATCTTGTCCTCCAAAGCCTCATTGCTTTAGACAAGCATGGATTTAATTGAGAGAAAACCAAGCTGTGACTGTGGCTCAGGTGTGAAGGCTGTTTCCCTCAGCAAATTAAATCCGATGTAATGATTGAGCTTTCTTTTCCTTACTGTCTGTTTACGAGAGATTTAATACTGCRTATTAATTATTATGTTGGGCTATCTTACTATGATGTTGTTTTTCCCATCCTTTTGTGGGAGATTGATGCACAGATCAAATTGACTGTTTAATGTACTGTGAGGATGATTAACACCTTGAGAATGGATCACAAGGTTATTACAAGTCACCAATTTTCATGTGACTTGTACTTTAAACCATGGCAACAAATGGTAGTCCCTGCTGACACCATGCTGTATTTGACTGAGCCCTTCAGGCCTTGCACCAAAGGCAGAAAGGTCTGACTATCTTCCCCATGCTAGTGGGGAGCTCTCAAAGTACCACCAAATCCTACATTCACACCCAACAACTAATCCCTATTTGTCAGCAGTATCCATGCAAACATTTAGGGAATACTGAATTCATGGTACATCCATGCCCCAGCACAAAGGATGTGAAAAGCCTGACAAACAAGGGAACACTTCCTGTAAGGAAAGTGTTTCAGKAGCATAGAATCTGAACTGGGCCTTACCTACCCAAGATATGCTTTACAGTCACTAAATGTAAATGGAAGAGCTAAATATCTCTAGTATACCATATGATGAGTATATTCCATGCACGCACACATGTACAGACACACATATACCAAATTCATGAATCTAGGAGGTAGAGCACTATTTCCCACTCCCAATCATGAGGAGGGAAGCACTATAACCTTTCTGCTGGGAATGCAAGGAGTAGCTATGCCTGCACGGAAATCCTGTTTATCACTATTGCCATCAAGTTTATGGGCACATAAATTTCCTTTCATAATACTTTTTCATCAAAGATCAATAAGCAGCCAGTAGCAAATCACCCAAAAAGAATGAATTTATATAATTGACTTGCTGTATTACATTCAGGAAATCATTCTAAAGTTTCCTATACAGCATGCAAAGTCTCAGTTCTAAGGAATTTAGTAAATGACAGGAATTTAAGGAAGATCAGCTGTAGTAAATCTACTGAACATTTTATGCTGAGGATTGAACCCAACACATTATTTGTATTTTAGGATCTTCAGTCCATGGATCATACTGTTAACCATGAGACAAGCAGATAGAGCCAGCTATTAATAAGATTATTATAAATTAAATGGATTTATAATGCTATAAGAGTATACCGCATCATACAGATTTATACTAAAATGGTARGAAAAAAGGAAATCCATTAACTAGCCTATCCCCACGGAGTCAGTGTCTAGAAAATTTTGCCACCCACTGGATCATCAACTTAGAGTCTAAAAGATACAGTGTTAACTATATGGAGAAAACAGCTCCTATTCTGTCCTGTGTGCCCACTTAGCATCAACCATTAATAAACARTCAGAAGTGTCAAAAATACTGTTATGTTTCATGCCTTTTGTGAAGAAGTATAGTCTTATAAAAATGAGGTGGGACTAAAAAGCACTAAGGTGTAGAGAGAATGGGACTGGCAATTTGGAAAAGCCCCAGGCTGAGTTGCTCCAAGCCAGGCCCTCATAAAATTGTGCTTTGACCTGAATTACTCAGAGAATAACCCACAATGGGCACAGACGTGCTTCTAAAGATGGAGGCTCTGATGTACCCAGGCAGTTTTAGTGCAAGTCTTCAAGTTCTTTATTTTGTATGGTCAATTTAAACCGAAACTTAAATTTAAAAGTTTACATATTTCTGCTCCAGAAACCTGTAGTAAAATAGAATTCTTCCAACGGAAACAGAAAGAAGTTGCGAATGAAGTTTGTGGATCCAGAATATCAAATAAAATAAAGTATCTTCTCTTCTGAGTCAACGCTAAGAAATAAATATAAACTGTATAGCCTTAAGTGCCTGAAATGGTAACAAATATGATCGTAACCAGAAAGACTTAAAAAAAGACTTCCCGCCCCCCCCCCCCCCCCAAAAAAAAGAAACAAATAGAAGTCTTTTGGTACCTGATTTTCCCCGTTTTCCACAGTTCCAAAAAAGGTGTTTGTACCCATCAAATGACACGTTCCTAAGAGGCTTAGCAAGAGCTACAGCTCTGACTGACCTCAGGGAATGAAATCCACAATGAATAGAGCTGTTCTTAAAAAAAAAAATGAAAACCAACCAAACCACAAATAATTCCAACACTCCTACAAAACCACAAAAACCCCAACAAGCTAACAAACAAAAACACCCACAGCAACTTAGACTCCATTGACCATGGGGCAGCAGCAGCTGTATCAATCTGGCATTTCTTCATAAAAACTGCCTTTAATTCCTCTGCTAATAGAAGTGGCTCAGCACATGGCTTTCTAAAGGAAAGGCCAATTTGTTTTAGCTGGAAGTCTACCTTTATGCTTCTGGCAAACTTGCAGTGAGCTCCTTATAAGGCCACAGCATTCTTGCACATTACGGCAGAAGTGCTCCTCCTCTCAGGTTAAACCCCTAAACCATGTAAAAGGCTGTTCATAGTCCTACTAATAAGAACAGCACAGATGTTGGCTCGGGTGACCTTAACCTTGCACCTCCATAATTCAGAATTCTCTAGTTTCATTGACATTCAGCCTTGATAGCGCATCGGACTGCATTTTAAACTTTGTGAGAATACTTCAGGGCTTTACAAATATATTTTTGTATATATAAATACACAAGAATTACACACTATATGTACAAAAATTTAGACAATATTCTATTAATAATCTACATCCTTAAATCACTACTGTGTTYTCAAACTTCTTAGCACTTTAACAAGTTATTCTGGATGGGAATAATAGAAATTGCAAAACAAGAGGTCAGATACTACTTCTTTGAGATTTCCTGAAAAGCCCCAAATGACTGAAATGAAGGACAGCAGAAGAAACTAAAGACAAGGAAAGCAAGAAAGCCTGTTGAATCAATAATAGACTGTTTCACTCAGAAGTATTCTAAAGAGACTGCTCTTGGGTCATGAGCCTGGGCAGGTTTTTGAACACCCTACTCTTCRGAGAATTTAGCCTTTTGGCTTTCCCTGTTCTGTGTAAAAGTTATCTCACTGCCAAGACTGTAAGATGGTATCTCAATCAATATCTGCTTTAAATATTTCTGGCAGGCACTCTGCTCTGGTTGACAATAATCTAGGGGGGKTTTTGTGCTAATTCTTGCTATAATTTTCTTGCTATGGAATGTTTCATAGGCAAAAAATATTTATGGAAGGTTAGTATTCTGGTATGAGGCTCTTTTTAAAAAAAACTTCCAAAACATTTTCATTGCATCTAGAAATGACCTAGGAACAACTTACTTTTCTTACTTGTCTTTAAGAATTAATACCTTTCCAAATGCAACTTTTATTTACATCTAAAATATAGTTAACTCTTTAACAGTAAGTAAAAATATAATCCTTTTGAGAAACAAAAGGATTATTATTATTAACAGCCCAGACAGATATCAGTCCTTGTTCAGGCTGGCAAAATGTAAAATTTATTCTGGTTTTAAACAGTTAAAGATCCAATTTCTTTTTCTCCCCAGAGTGGAAGCTTACCTCTGTACTCATAAAAGGCAAGGAGATGTATTTAACAACTCCACATTCCATCAAGCAGCAGAGATATACTCTTAATCTGGAAGAGATGGATGACAACAAAAATTCATGTAATTCCTCCGGGATTAACTAATGGATGAGCACGGCCAGTGGTCTTTCTCTAATGTCAGGAACATAGTCAGCACCAACATTTTATTGTTTTTATTATTTTTAAATATGTCTCTTATTAAACACACTTCTTATTTTTACTCTTATCTTCAAGTAGCTGGAAAATTTTAGCTCACGATTTGGTAAAGCATTTAAATGGGTGAGTCCTAAGATATTCAACATGACTGTTTAAACATCCTTAAAATGAAACATTTACTTTCCTGTACCAGAATGCTTTCCAATATTTGTTCCTCAGGGCTCTTTACAGATCAGCTTCCTGTTTTGCAGCATTTTCTAGTCATTCTATAGTAGTTATCAATGAAGACTAGTTTAATTTGGCACGTTCTATGGTGATAGCTAATGTGGAATGCATAAATATTTACATCTATATATATTTTCAATCTATTCTCCCCTTGTTTGTCAATATTATTTTTGTGTGCCATTTTCATGGCAGAGAACTGCTGAGCTACAGGAAAATGGAGGGAACAAATAATGACTACAGAAAAAATGAGGGTAAGTGGCTAAAATGGGGCTACTGTGAGCATTTGCAGGTTTAATATAGCTAGTAGGACTTCAAAAAACATTTGTCAGTATTTGAAGCTTAGCGTGCTGCCATCCTGTGCTGTCCAAGGAAAGCAAGCTGCTCCAGGGACTCTGGGACCAGCCATTTATTTTAGGCCACAGTCAACCACTTTCCCCAAAAACACCCTTTCTGCAGAATTATAGCCTTGGTTTAAAACTTCAGTCACGAAAGTACCTGAGTACAAGTTATACTTACATCTTCAAGAAGGAACCAAAGCAGGATGGTTTCAAACAACGCTACTAAACATGAAGCCACACAGGACTTAGATTTTGCTGGCTTACTGCACTTCATTACCACTGAAAATTGAGYTCCTTCACCCTATTTTGGGACCTTTAGGAACAACTCAGATGCACAGGCAGATGAGATTTATTCTCCTTTATTATAAGCCTAATTTTATCATCCTGTTTAACTGGTGCTCTCAACTAGTGTTTATTGCTCAAATTCATAAGTTTTTACAACCTCAGGGATGCTGGTTAAGAATAAGTGTTTTGACCAAAGATTTAGATACTGTGCTGGTGGCTCCAGAATCAGCCTCTCATTTCAGCTAGTTAGTGAAACGAGCGACTACTTCACCATATCAACAAGGAAAAAAATTAAGTTTCTTAGAATACAGGATTAGATTCACTGCTCAGTCATTGATCCCTCTTCTAAGGTTCAGATTCACAACTATGCTGCAGCCTCTCCATCGCAGAGGAGAGGCCAACATCTCCACCAGGAAAGGACAGTGCTGGTACAGAAGCAGATGGCTCCTGTTTGACCAAGAGAGACATGATTCAGCACCTGTCCCTGGGCAGAAGAAACTCATTTGGCAGAGGGCTGCAGCARAGCCTTGAACAGGCTTGTAAAGGCACCCTCCCGTCAGAGAGCAGCTCCTCTGCAATGCAGCTGATCTCCAAGGGTGCAAACTGGTGCCAAATTGCCTAAGGCCAGATTCATAGCTAAGATTCAGTGTGCATTTGTTTGATTTATTTTGTTTTCCATTACATTCTTGCTGCTCTTTTTTTTCCAGACAGCAGCCTGTGATTTTAATAGGATATGCCTTGTTAAACGCTGTTTAACACTCAGAATGCACCCATAGGATCTATTTTGCCTATTTTAAAGTGGTGCTATAAAGTTTCTAAATTCATATCTTGATTATTAAAAAAAAATAAATTAAAAAATGCTTTCTTTACTTAATGGATTACAGATTAAGTAGGTGGTCCAGTTTCCTGAAATAAGTATAGGGAAAGAGTAAATATACATTTATATACATTTTGTGCAAATGAGCTGTTATATCCATGCAGTCATGTCTCCAACATGGAAGTGCTGTAAACAAAGAGAGAAGTACAAGAGTCTTCATGGTGCTGGAATACTTGAGGAATGCAGGGTTGGAATTATATGATCTTTAATGTCATTTTAAGGACCAGTTTGAGACAGATCATTTCACAAGCTGCTTGGTCCCCATTAGGATGCTGTACAGAATTGCTCACGTGGATGTGACAAGGATTCATATCTATAAACAATGCTGTTGCACATTAAATCACTTGTGGAGGTACAGCCTATCTATCATTACTGGAGGATATCTATAGTTCTTGTCTAGTTTGCTGAAGGACGTGTCTCCTATGCAAAAACCCTTTGTGTGGCTGTTAATTTTGAGTGTATGAGAAATACTGAGTGTTGCTTCAGGTGTTAGCAGAACTCATTCCTCAAATCTGCTCCTCAGGAAAGGAATAACTGCAGATACAATTTTTCCCCCCCTTGCCTTTCTTGCCAACAGCAAAAGCAAATCAGGGCACACTTGTCTCAAGCATTTGTCAGTGTTATCTGAAATTCTTAAGTTGAAACTTAATTTGTTTCAGGATCTTTATGTAGTAACAACAATGGCCATTATATTGTTAATCATAAAATCAACTAAAATARTAACGCCATAAGTGGTTATAATTAGCTTGGAAAAGCATCTGTGATCATTTTTAGGGTGTGTATTGTTTGAACTTGGGGGGGGGGGAAAAAAAGATTTCCACGATGGTGTCCTTTGAAAAGATACCTGGAATTGCTGCACAAATAATGATAAGGTATTTTAGTAACATTTTTACATGAGATGTCAAAATCACATGCAAAAACACTTGCAGGGAAAACTTTTGTTGTGCATTAGAAATTAAACTCTGCAACAAGCACAGAAGGCCTTAGGATTAGATCCTCTCATTTCAAGGCTGACTATGAATGAAATCATTGGTTTGTTTCTTGCCTGTCAGACACACTTTTGTTTCTGTTTTGAATGGTATTTTGGTTTCCTTCACTTCATGTTTTCTCTGTCCAAGTGAACTTATTACACATTCTGTGCTAGGTCAGCAAAAGCCTGAATCCACACTGCACTCCGAGTTTCACTGCCTTCTGCAAGTGCCTCTGTGTCAACATCACCATAGGATGTGAAATTCTTATCTCTGTGAAACACCAAATCCAAACTGTCATTTTTCCTTTTTGTTCATCATATTTTACTGCCTGAAAACTAAGATGAAGTCTCTCCCTATCTCCTCTACTAAAACTTGGGATTTTTGGAAGTACTACCTATTAATAATAGCCTATTAAAAAAAACCAAACAAGCAAACAAAACCAACCCTTTCAAATAATGATCTGCTTAGAAAGATTAGTCCAAGACCTAGAAATGCAGAAGATGCAGGCAAGAACATAAAAGGGATTTCCCGGCAGAGCTCATTTTTTAATCACTTACAACAAAACTGAGGGATCTAAACCTCAGAAGTTACTTTTTTAAATGAAAATGTCATAGCTAACATCTGTCTCTCATATTCCCGTGTATAAAATAGAGTTAATGATACTGTTCAGTGTTTGCAAAAGGTCTGGGATTCTGAGAGAAAAAGCCCTCTCCAGGTGCCAGTCAGGCCCAGGCGTGCTGCTAAGTAACCAAGTCACCCACCATTTACTGCACATTCTTATTTAAAGAGAGAGGTGGAACATAAGCTTATTCCACTAACAGTCTTCCCTCTTCAAGAAGGAACTACAGAAATGGGGAGCTATGTGACTTCTATTCTCAACAAAAACCATTCATGAAATAGAAGAGACTATATGTAACTTCCATACAAGATAGGCTATTCATGGGATGCACAGAAGTTAAGAGGTTATGAGTGGATGAGTTATGAGGGATACAGGTTATGAGTGAAAGGGATCTTTGACTTTAATGGATGGCAGGTTATCACTGGTTAAGTTGCATGACCTAATCTTCAAACCTCAGGCTGCAAGAGGAATGAATAATTATTTATCAGAGAGATGTTGTTCTCTCAATACTCCTTCTGTTCATCCAGCTATTAAAAGGTTCACCATAGGACAAGTTTAGGATATTCCCTTAGGTTAAGGAAGATCCACAGATAAAAAAAAAATTATCATTTTAATGTTTATCTCTGTAACAAGAATGATATTCTCAGTTAGGACAAATCCAGTCAGACTAAATCTGTTCTACAAGCGAATCTGAACTCCCRGTGTTTATCTCACTGCAAATCAGAGACAGCATAGCACAAGTTCTGCTTGGTTACTGTACTGGCTGTGTTCTGGCAAATTATTCAACAATGCAATAGAAACTGAGAAGTAATGCACACCACACAAGGTATATATGACAGTGTATACTCAACTGGTTTATCAACAATTATAAAAATCTCCCAAACAAAAAAGTTTTTAAAGATTACATCTGAAGGCCTGAAAGAACATACTGAAAACGCTTTTTGGTATGCCATGAGTCAAAGCACTATTTTAGCAAAACCACAAATTATTTATAGCAATGAGTAAAGTGTATCATTAATAATAACCACAGTTCCACATATGGATTGAACTCTTTCAGCCAGAGGATCACGGTGTTTTACTGTCTGTATTCATGGCACGAACCCACTGTCTGCATAAATGGGCTTCCATTCTGGAAAACACTGAAAAAATAATTGATTGCAAGGCTCATGCTTCTTTTCAATTGTACCAATTACTTTTGTGCATGACATCAGCTAAGCTGTTAGCTTGTCTGCATTCTCCTGAGCACAGGTTTGTGCTCTTAAGAACCCCTTACAACAATCCAGAATTTTCGAGTTGTTACAGAGCAAGTAATAAACTAAGTTAGAAATAATAAAACAGGTAAAGGCAGACTACAGTCTGCCACAGAGAACCCTTAGCCCTTGTGGTGACCTCCCGACATGTTGAAGCAGAAAGAGTTTTGAACAGAGCTCTTTTATCAACATCACCAGGAAGTAAAGCAAAAAAAAGGAGAAAAGGAAAAAAAAAATTAAAAATTCTCTCAGATGTAATCTACTCTTAATTGTTGCTTAAACTTACTTCTCTGAAGTCAGATAAAGTGAAAAGTCTTGAACAACCACTGTCTTAGTAAAGGCTGCTCCACTGACAGGGAGCAAAGTTTCTCCCAGCATTTAATCAAGTGAACTGTAATTTGCCGTGAAAAAGATACATGCTTCTAACAAAACAGAGAATAATGAAAACTATGCCAAAGAGATTTGTAATAGTGCATTAACAAATTAATAATAATTCGTACTCCCCCCAAATATATTTATGCTTATGACAGCATAATTACAAAATATGATAACCAGTTCTAAATGAATTCAGCAAGGAATGTGAATCTGCATAGCAAGAGCTCCCTCCCAGCACTTCCGGATCAAACAGATGCAGGACCAGACTTCCATAAGGGTCCAGGGGGTTAATCTTCAAGGGCTCAGCACCCTCAGTTATGGATGGACAGATTTTTCAATATGCCAAGTTCGTATTTAGACACTTTCATGATTTTAAGAAGCAGCTGCCCCCCGTTGCCCTGGCAGTGCCACAGAGATCAGGACTGCGCACACACACACAACACTGAGCTCTTGGGTTGAATACGATCACTTTGTTTTGGTGCCTAAACTGGGGATAAGCTTTTGAAGGAAGTCTGGCTCACATTGTGGATAATGACTTTTCTTTTAAAAATCTGGTCCATAGAGCATTCTTTGGATTTCTGACRAGAACCTCCTTTCTCATCTAAATCCAGACAGACCAAGCGGGTGACCTGCTGTGCATAGTTACACAGAAGCTGAAAGCTTATTGCTCCATCTGAAGTGTGTACCAGCCAAGAATCCTAACTACAAATGAATACAAGTTGTAGTTTTTCCTCTTCAGTTTATTGTAAAATTCTGTCCTTCTAGAATGGGTTATGTGGCACTACAGTAACACCTGACAGCCTTTACAAATGAGCTCTGTGATCTCATTTTGCTGCATTATTACCACTACCAAAGACTCCAATGGATATTGGGTTCTAACATGATAGTTGTGTTGTAGCACAAAGAATGTTGAGACAGGCTCACGTGCACAAAGAGTTATTAGTAGGGTTCATAGTTAATGGCATACTCTAACAGTGAAAGTTATTTTGGTTACAAAAGTACAAGAAAAGGACAAAGAGAAAAGACAAATTAGATCTCTGTCCAGTAGCCAGCTGGGGGGAGATGAGTATCCTACCCTGGGCATGCTCACCAGTGCAGCAGGTTGGCTACCAATACATCTCCCACAGGAACTATCTTGTTTTCATCAGGACCTGATCAAACTCCCAACAGGTTACTCCTGGTCATGATGCTGCTTGCACTGACTGGAGCAGGCATTAATCAGGGGCAGGTGCTGCACAGCAGCCAGTTCGTCACCTTTACACACATGTATCATTGGCTCTCCCGCTGTAAACCAAGAGCTACCACCAACTGTCTCTMACTGCACACCCCTTTCTGCTGACAAGTCTGTCATTGGTAGTGATCACTTCCCATGGGAATTTTATATTGTATTATTCTGTATTTTGTAGACATACCTTAAGTGCCATTCAGAGCAAAGGTTAGATGAAATGGACCCTTTTCTCATCTCTTCCCTATACCAGATGCTATGGAAAAGGCAACATTGAATGGCTATCACTGTATTACGAGAATAGTGTATACTAACGTTTTCCACATCAAGAAATTTACCCTTTTTGAATAACTGTGTATAAATTTAGGGATCTGTAACAAATAATAAAAATTGCTGATTCTCAGAGAATGCTTTACTCAGTTATTTGCTGTGAAATGACAGGAACCTCAGATAAGTCCAACGGGTAATTCACTGTGGAAAAAGATGCTGAGCCCCCGGGGCGCACACACGGTGCGCATGTTTAGAGATGGCAGTGAAAACCAGGTACCACTTGCAAATCTTGTGAAACATGCACCTGTTGATGATTTTTTAATGGAAATACTGCTTGACTTACAGGAAAGCCAGCTTGTCAGAGCATAAAACAAAGGGTCTACACTCCCTGGCTTAGAAAGACAGCCCCTATCCAAGGAGTTTTCAGGGTTTTGCTGCGTTTGTGCAGTACCTGGCTACAACCAAGTGCAAGTCAATAACTTGTGCTCCTCAGCAATGTTGAAAAGAAGAGTACATTTCTCTGCCATGTCACAGAGTGTGTCATGATGTACTTTCCTCACTCCTCCACTCTTATCTCCTGAGAGTGGTAAAACTCAGATTAAACTGTATTCACTCCCACTCTCCTGTTAAGGATGCTTTAAGCTTTAACTTCTCAACAGACTGCTCCTGTTTCTCCTTCCTTGTTGCTCCCTGTGGAGGTGTGAAAAGGCTCTTGCGGACATGCACTCTCCCAGGTCGCACATCCACTCCCTCACAGGGGAATGGTGCTCTGGCACCAGCTTCCTTTAAGGGCTTCTGTGTTTGTCCTGCTAAACAGGACAGGCAAAGCCAACCCCCTCATCCTCCAAGCCAGCCATGGGTTGAGAGCTTGAGCCCACTGAACAGGTTAAATCCAACAGGCATAAAGACACTGGCATTAAGCTGGAGGCAGGAATTCACAAGGAAGGAGCAGTTAGTCCTCACCTCGGTAAGGAAGCACTGCTTCAGGAATAGCTCACTTCTGAAGACATCCCCTATAAATGCCCAAAGCCCTTACCTCAATCTCTTGGCCCCTTTCTGCTCTCCCTTCCACATGGCTACCCCCATCACACTTTCCTGGAAAATGGTGTCAAGGCAGAGGTGGCTCCACAAACCACSCTGGAACGAAAGCACTTTTGAACAGATCATCCTTTGGGGTTCAGCAACTTCTGTGGCAATGAGGTGTCCTGTCTCCTCAGGGAGGGGGAGCCTCTTCCTCCTCCGCAAAGCTCCTGGCTGAGGGCACAGCCTCATGTGCTACCTCAACATCCCAGGGCAGTCCCACAGCAACCTCTACCCCTCACAGCCAGTTCCAGCCATCCTCTCATACCTGCCACTAAATCACTAAACAGCTGAACATGGAAAAGTGATATTTTCTTCTTCTTTTCAGCTCAAGGGAACCACATCTTCCTGCCCACGAAGAGATGGAAGGGAAAGSAAAGGAGAGCCAGCCCTGGGACAGTGGGGACAGCAGAGCACTAGCTAGGAAAGGCACTGTCTCACCCAGGGTGCACACCGGAAGCCTGCCTTGGCAGCCTTAACAGACCCCAGGCTTTCTGCCACAGACTCCTGAATGATTTGGAGAAAAATACCCTTCACCTCTTTGCCTTCAGTCCTCTTGACTAAAATAACATAGCACATTGCTGTGCAGCTCCAGACAGGACAGACTCAGCAGTGGGGTCTCAGTCAGCAATGCCCAAAAATCAGGAGTTATACTGAGCTATATTCCTTGGTTTAAGTTTCTCAATCTTCTCCCAAAGAGCCCGTTATATTTTACTTGGGAAGTAGTAAGGCAGGTGTAACAGCAGGCCTGCTACACTAACAGTGATGAAAACCCAGGCTTCTGCTGCGAGTAAATCAGCCATCATCAGCATAAAAGATTTTATTTTTTTTCCTTCCTGTTGTAATGTCTTGAAATTACCTTAACACACCAACTGGCATGACAATGTTCTAAAATTACCATAACTGTTACTATAAAAATGCTAGAAGATATTAC
The DNA here is from genome assembly GCA_018881555.1 of Amblyornis subalaris. Lineage (NCBI taxonomy): Eukaryota > Metazoa > Chordata > Aves > Passeriformes > Ptilonorhynchidae > Amblyornis > Amblyornis subalaris. The sequence continues at coordinate 17,712,073 of JACAXG010000004.1, forward strand.
TCCTCTCTTTCATCTTTTCTGTTTTCCCCAAATAAAATGGAAAGCTGCGAAAAATATTAGAGAAAAAGGGCAAACAAACAACTGGAGATTCACAAAAAATGTTAATATCTTAAATTACTAAATCCTATTTTCATTTCTCTAAGGTTTTCAAGTATATATTTCTTCTATTTGGTGGTAAGTGCTTAGGAAATATAATCTACGTATTTGGCCTTGGAGAGCCCTATTTGGTACAGAGAAAACCATTTCAATCTCAGTTCCAGCCATACAAAGCCATAATAACAACTGACTTCTGTGGTGCTCCTCTACATTTATCTCAGCACAAGTGAGTCTAGACCCTGACCCTTGAATTGTTCACAGAGAATCAAATGGAGCCCTTATTACTCTTGAGAATAGAGATGTTAGTAAAGTGGGTACTTGGAATAATGCAAAGTGCCTCTTCAATAATGCTGTTTGTGAAGCTGCGTTGTGTTTGGTTCGTAATGGACAGCTTCACCCCTGCTTCGGCACTGGGCAAGAGTTCTTAGAGAATGCAACAAAGATCCATAGAGTACCTATGTTACTGAAACAATTAAAATCACTTTGAAGAAGAGGAAACATCCAGATGGAAAAGATGAGACACCAACAATTACAGAGTGACTGGTTTGGTGAAAGATACCTGAAACAGAAAGAGAACTCWACACAACAGAAGGAATTTATGTTGACAATGCTTTTAAGAAAAGCTATCAGAAACAACCCTTTGTTCTAGGACCAAAATGTTTTCCAGGACCATTACCTCTTCTAGGCTCCTCACCCCCTTCATTTTTAATTAGCTGTGCTTGGTTCCATTTCCACTGTAATAGSTGTCTTTACTGCTGTCCTCATACCAGAAACATTAGCAGGCAATCAGTGCTCTTGGAACAGGGACTTGGATTAAAGGCACAAAGAAGCAGATTTACAGGCCAGGCTTCTCGTGCCTTTGGGCAGTATGCTGGTCTGGGTAGTGGGGTCTAGTCAAAATGGATCAAGAGACGCAGCTGCCTATTCCTAGATATCTGCCTAAAGCTAAAAGCAGAACCAGTTCAGAGTAATAATGAGCCAAATACTTGAAGCCATACTGTTTTAAAAGCAAACAACTCCACAAGCAGAACTCAAATCACCAGAGCCACAAGATCAGATTTTGTTATAATTCTGTAACACCTTTCATTTTTATAAAGTAATTCCTGGCTTCTACCACTGCATCTTAGACTAGAACCTAAGCTCTAGATTTCTCCAAAAGAAATAAATAAATCAACYCTCTGTATCATCTCCCTTCCATTATGCTCCAAAACTGTTAAAGTTCTCAAAGAGTTGATCCTGGGGATTTTGGTTTCATTTCCTCAAATTTCCTGAAATATTCCATAATGCTGTAGCTTTATCTCCACAACTACAATTGTCTGCTCTCTCCCAAATGGATTTTTAGCCAGTAGGAAGAATTCTGTAGTAGCTAAGACTATTCCAATATGGTAGAAATAGACAGTAATTAACATCCAACAGCCATTTTTGCTGTTCTCATTGCACTTGAGCAGAAACTTGTATCAAGTCACAGATTTTGGGCTCTCCTTTTCCACAGATCACTCAGTTCTGCTGTCACTTCTCAGAAGGAGTGTAGCAGAGGGAGTTAACAAACACCGCATTTTTACTTCTGACAAAGGGCATGACAAAGTCAACCTTTCCCAAATACAGTCAGGTTAATAAGAAACTGTAGGCATTTCTCTTGGAGCTGATGTTGCATTCATATGCTGTTCTTCCTTATGGTTTCCTACTATAGTTATTTGTAAACATAACAGGCGTGATAACGAAAAAAACACCCAGAAATTCCCAAATACTTAAGCATAGACGAATAAACTACTTCCCTCTCCAGAATTACCTTATTTATGACATATTTCCTTGCTTTCTAGCCCCTATTAATCAGAGGAGTTACTGAGATATGCAAAAATGATTATCAGTTTCTCAAGCATTCAGTATTCTTGAATATTAACTATAGGTTCAGTTTAATTCTATTTTTATCTGAACCAGTCTGCCTATATCTAATGGCTTGGTTATGTTCCAAAAAAACTCTCTTTCTAATTTTAGCATAGAGATTGCAGCACACTCTCCTCATTTATAAATGTTTTAAGGTCCCAAAACTACAACTTTTTCCTCTTTTCCATGTTACTACAGAAAGGTGTATTTTATTTTAAACTGCTTAATTAACACACATTTTGTAAAATATTTGGCAGTAGTAACTTCCCCAAAATGATGATCTTGCAATTATGAACCAAGTTGTCATGACAGAAGACCAGTTGCTGCAAAATTAACAACAGCAGCATSAAACAGCTGTCTCCCTGAGCCTGTTTACTCTTATCTACTGATCTAGAATTCTTATCAAGAGCATGATAAATTATTAAGGTGTATGACAACAAAGACTCCTCCTTGAGTGATACTACAAAGACATTCTTCTAATGATAAATTTCTTCTCATTATCAAAGCAATTGAAAGAGGCAGGAAGATGAAGTAGGATCCTGTACAAGATTTGTTTCAGGAAGATGCGTACTTAAGATCCTCCAAGAAAAGAGGAGAGCCAGTCAAGGGAGAATGCTGAACGTACGGCAGTTCACCCCAACACTCTTGCCATCTTCCATTCAGATAGTGACTGTGGGAAATGCTGAAGAAAAAAGTTATGGTCCAATATTCTGCTGGCAAAGTACAGTCACTAGCATTTATTTTGTCATCATAATAGCCCTTGGCAGGCTATCCTTCCCAGCAATACAGCAAACATTTTAAATGCCTTTTCAGCTAAGCAGCTTGGAGAGCTGTGCAAAAATAAACCACAAGTAAGCAGTTTCAAACCAAAAGTTAAAGCAACAGTAACTGTTACTTAATTCCTCCTCAATTGCAGTTCCCACTGTGGCAGCATAAAGAAAGTAGGCAGTCGGGATTCATTGCTTTGGTACAGTGATACAAAACTGATTAGCTATTCAGTTGTCAGCTAAGATCATAGAACAGTTTGGGTTGGCAGGAACCCTAAAAGTCTTCTGGTTCCAATATTCCCGCCATTGGCAGAGACACTTCCCACTAGACCAGGTTGCTCAAAGCCCCATCYACCCTGGCCTTGAACACTTTCAGAGACAGGGAGTGAGCAACTGCTCTGGACAACCTGTTTCAGTACCTCACCACCCTCACAGCAAAGAATTTCTTCTTAGTATCTATATAAACCTATCCCCTATCAGTTTAAAGCCATTCTCCCTTGTCCCACACTACAAACCCTTGTAARAAGTCCCTTTTATAGGTCCCCCTTTAGGTACTCAAAGGGTCTCTAAGGTTTCCCTGAAGCCTTCTCTTCTCCAGGCTGAACAGCCCCAGCTCTCTAAGCCAGTTTTTGTAGAAGAGGTGATCCAGCCTGCTGACCATCTTCATGGTCTCCTCTGGTCTCCCTTCAACAGGTCCATGTCCTTCTTATGTTTCAGACCCCAGAGCTGGATGCAGCACTGCAGGCRGGGTCTCATCAGAGCAGAGGGGCAGAATCCCCTCCCTCACCCTGCTGCCCACACTGCTTTGGATACAGCCCAGGATATAATTGGCTTTTTCGGTTGCGAGTGCTTGATGATCAACAAATTTCACTGAAGGGATACATTTGCTTAGTGGAATAGAGTTAATAAGCCTCTGGGATGAGAAAACAGTGATTGAACATGAATAGTAATTTGCTAATGAAAAGACCTACAGATTGCTAGTGAACAAAAGTTTCCAAGCACTAAACTAGTGTGTACTGAACTTGCATCRACAGCAACTTTTCAACCCGCAGGGTTTTCTTAACTTTCCTTTTGTAATTCAAACTTCACTCRTCTAGAATACTGTGCATATATGATCATTTTTATACAGGTTCAAATCATACCTTTTTCAACAACATTCTCAAATTGTTTATATTGTGGAGACATACCTTACGGTTGACAGTAGGCAAAGAGTGTTTTCATGGAAAGGGATCAAGGAGRGAAGAGACTTAAAGTACTCATTTACAAGAACTAGTAGCCTGGAATGAAAGATTTTGGGGGCTTTTTTCCCCTAGCACTGCACTTGGATCTTGGACCAGTCACAGCCTCAGTCTCTCTYCTTCTGAGTCTCAGTCTCTAACATTTGATAAGCCTCCAAGACCCTTCAAGACGAAAAAGAATATTTTCTCCAGATCAAGAGAATCCCATCCATTTTATTTCTACTGCTTTAATGGGTATAGGACTCAGATATAAATGCACATGACCCCCAGAAGGAGCAAAGGAATTCAAAATTAGAGAGAGTTCACCTGGTAGGTATTAAATAAATGTACAAGCCTAGACTCCATTGCTCCACAGTACACATTCTCCAAAYGATACACTCTAAAGCAGCAGAGGAGAGAGACTGGTCACAGAAGCACAGACTTTGCCCTTCAATCTGTGACTTAATGCACCTACCAGACACAGAGTTGTTCTGAGAAGTAATGTGCTCTTAGGATAAGACAGGCAAGACTAGAGAACTAGAGCTGAATCATGGAACACCCTATCTAATCCCAACCCCATGTTACATGATTGTCTCACCAACTGACTAGTTTCCAGCTTAAAAGTAAATCTACCTTCCTTTTTGGTATTAAGGTAACAGTCCAGCTGCTACACCCGCTAACAGCAAAGCAGAGGCACAGCCAACACTGGCTGCTTTGTCCTTTCTAGTGCAAGACAGAGGAAATTGAGTCATATGGCTGCAGGTGAAAGCAGATTTCCCACTCACTAGTCTTGCTGGAAACCTGCTCCTAGCCCTTACCCCAGGAAGATTAGAATTCTACTTCTAAATCAGTCTAAACATTCCTTATTTATCCTTTTTTTCTTTTATCTTTAATTTAAATACACATGATGATTCTAGTTTTCATCCATTTGTCATTCTTCATTATATTTCCTTCCATATACTTTTAAACAATACCCTTTCAAATATTTTCCTGCTAACCAAAATGATGAAATTTTGTGCATTCCCTTCACTAGTCACCTTCTCAAAGTACAATACTGGTTTAATCTACCATTGGCAACCAATTCTCGTTTTATACTATTTATTTTCCTTCTCCCATCATGTATCACTGTTTTCTCCCGTTCAAATTTTGTTAGGGAATTACAAGCCATTTCAAGGTTGGACGAAGGCTGTACTAGTTAACTGGCTAAATACTGTACTTTTCTAAAATGATTAATTTATTTGACTGACATTAAATGCCTGTTCTGTGCTACACTTAAATAACCACCCCGAATGCCAATCTGGTTATCAGAGTTAAAAACCTTTTAAACTCCACTCCTGCAAATCTGTTTTCTGATTCTGTTTTCTCTACAAGAGAAAAAGCTACAGGAATGATTGAGCTGTTTGAGAACATGTCCCACAAGCCTTGATTTACAAGCTGATGAGTCACTAATTCTGACTGAATTTAATGAGAGTTCAAGTTCTCAGCACATTTYGGGTTAGAGCCCCAAGCTCAGGACCAAGCACTAGAGAGAAGTTTTCAGTGAACATAGAGCAGCCATAGAGAACAGGAAGATTGAAGAGTTTACAGAAGAATAGGTAAAAAGACAGCAAAACTGGGAAAAAATAATTTGAACATAAATCTTTAAATATCTGAAAACCCAGATCAGCAGCCAATGCATATGTTGAATAAATGAGCCATTTTTCTTACTCAAATAATCAYAGCAGCATACATTTTGATGCCAGTTTGAAGAGATTAGAGCAGCGATAATATTAGATTCAGTAAACAACTAGTGAACGTACATTAGTATTCTGCATCTTTTATTACTTAACCCTTTGGAATAGCAATTAGTTTTCAGTTTAATTGACCAAATAAAGTCGGTAGAATGACAAAACTGAGGCATTTTATTGATCATAGTTTTTAATGCAAACTGAGGACTGCTGAGGTAGCAGAACTGTCTACAATAGGTTACAGTGTACAGCAATAAACTTCCCATCTCCTATCAAGCCTTCAGCGTGCTGTTCACTACACAGTCTTTATCTTCACATGCTGACACATGTAATCTAACATTCTCACTTTGCCACAGTAGAAGCAATTGCTTGACAATTTGATTATGGTTTCCTGTCAGCTCATACACAGAATATTCTTGGAGCTTTCAAGATCTGCAAAATATTTTGATTCTACAATGATAATAATCTTGTGGTGAAAACATCATTTAAAATATTGATTTCTGATAGGAAACCTGCTCCAGATCTGCATGCAGATACTGCTCTGATCGTCTAGAAGCAGATATGCTGCACATGAGAAGAGAGGCAGAAATGACAGTAATGTGCAAATAACAGAGGGAGAGGGTCAGTGGATGAAAGCAGTTACTGTCTGACAGCTGCTCTCCTCACTGTGCGAAATGAGTGGACGGTCCCAGTCTGGGCTGTGGGAGACAGGCATCCTCCCCACAAAATTCCAGACAGTGTAAGCATAGAGCCCAAATCCTGAAAGGACACAAGGACACCTTTGTATTTAAAAATGGCCTTGGCAAATCCTGAGTGAGGTTCAAGGAAATAGGGAACAGCAGAAGACATGCCCAGTTGCTGCCTTTGTAGTTGCACCATTGAAACAATTGAGCTCTCCACAGCAATTGCTGTCAGTCTAGCACATCGGGTTTGTTTTTCAGAATGTGCTGTATAGCTCTGTATTTGTGGGTTGCAGCCAAAGAGCTACTGCCCGAGTCAAAGGTCAGGGCCAAATCTGAACGGATGCAACCTCTGCATTCCCTCCGCCCTGTGGTGCCTTGGTRTTAGATCGCGCCCCCCGCCAGCTTGTTCTATTTTATATTAAATGTCAAACACCCCAATGGGTCAAGGTGACGTCTAACACCGCACAGCAAAGTTTAAGTCAAACTCTTTGACTCTGGCCATGTCCTAGAAGCTTAGTTTTCACACCGATTTCCTGGTATGAGATGTCAAGTGGGCTCTCTGTGCTAACCAACCCAGCAGAGCAGCTGCAACATGCTTGGTAAGCTGARCCTGTGCAGTTCCATTTGTGGCCTTCAAATGAAATTTCAAGAAACATTTTTGTAACAAAAGAACACTTGCTTCCCCAAATATCAAATGATATAGAGGTCTACATCCTGAGGAACAAATTGTGTGAACATTTTAGAGATCAGTTTCTTCCCCCATATGGTCTAGATTCCTACCTCCAAATGAAGCGAATGGAAGACAGACATCCAAAGATTTTTACCTATGTGGCTGTTGACCATATGTGAAAATATCCTAAATCCAAATTGCCTTGTCACACAAAAGTCAAAGTAGACCTTTTACTTGCTTAAGATATAAAGTGTTACGGGTTTGGGTTTTGGTTTGGGGGGTTTTTCTCGTCTGTATTGCTATTTTCACCAAGTCAAGAAAGTACATTTTCTTTTCATTTTTCTTGTTGCCATTGTCCCCAAGGTATGACAGTTACATGAAAGAGAACAAGAGAATAACTACACTGATGCAAGACAGAGCAGTCTTGGATATCTAGAATCAGACTGAAAAGCAAGCACATTAAAATGGAAGAGATACCACTGAAAATAATCCTATTAGTGAAACTGCATGACTAATAATAATTTATGTGCACCCAGGAACATATGTGCACCCTCAGAACACAATCAATCACTTCACCTGGAATACAGCCACTCAGCACTATAACATTCATACATACAAGCTGTTAGCTATTATTAATCAAAAAGCTTTTAACTAATTACTTAAACTTTTAAACAACAAATTTATGAATTTACACTAAATTACCAAATTGCCATCATATCTTATTTTATCAAAAGGTATTCAGCTAATAATTTGCACTGTAACAAACACTAGACAATCTTAGTGTGTCACAAGAGGCAAATATGTCAAACTAGACACCCAGTACAGTGAAAATCTTCACAAGTGTGAAGGGCTGTGACATGTGAGATGGGGAGAAGACGACAGCGTGTTACCCCCTTACATTTTACGGGATCACTAGAAGTCTTCATATAGAAAACATCCAAATGTAAGACATCCTAACCTTCTATACAGTATACCACAACTCACGGAAGTCAGTTAACCGTCGAAGGGGAAGAAGAGCTTAGGAAATAGAAATTATCTAGTGTAAAACAAAAGAAGCTTTCTTCCACCAAACAGAAAAGTACAGAAAGCTTCTTTCAACCTTGTTAGACAAGACAGTTTAACCTAAGGCGCTACAGTTTAAAGAGGAATTATTTAGTTGTAACCAGTTGATTCCACTGTTGTGCTGTACCCAGTCTTGCCAACAGTGTCAAAATACCATTACTATTTCATTATAGATTTTTGTTAAAAAAAAATAAAAATGACAGCCTGCATGAGAACAGAGTATGAACTACTAAAGCAGAGTACTTTGACAAACGAAGTCTCAGATTAGATTAATTGAAATATTTGTATTTTCTAAAATGTAATTATGTATACATTTTATAACAAATGCTGACTCACACATACAAAWGAAAAAAATAGCAATGCTCAGCAAAATGCAGCTCAGCTTTTTCAATTCATCTGAAATTTTTCATCTTTAAAAAGATCAAAATCTAACTGAAGTGCTTTTTAGATGGTATCTAAAAGCTTAAGGGGCTTCTTTTCTGTTCTAGCTTAAGGTTTTTGTGACCAATATAGCATTTCTGAACAAACTGCTCTTTTCAGAAAAGAAAAAATATCTGAGCCTGCACTGCCCAGCAGTGTAGATATGAAGCTATGATAAAACACTTCTGGAGTATTTCTCTTCCACAATTCTGTTTTCATTACGATGCAGATACCCTTCCCAGAAACTGCATGGAAGTCATTAATTGAATGGCATCTAAACMACATTGTTGGTCCTTTGTGGTCAGATCTAATAAACATTGACAATATAGAGATATTACCAAAAAGAACTGCCTCTCATCTCTGTGGTTGGCTCCCTGAAGCACATAATTTTTTTTATAAATGAAGAAAATATATTTTTATAATTGCAGCAGGTGTGGAATATAGATGCCTTTTTATTTATGCTAATAATTAAAAATAAATGTCAGGCCTACCACATCCTTGATCATTTAAGTCACTTTAATGATACATTAAATATAAAATAAGTCTCCACTAAAGGTCTCTAAAGAGAAAAGGGCAACAACAGTAAATAAAGAAGGATTATCATGCTGGGGCAAACTTGAAAGGAGATGGTATTCATACAAAATGCAATTTACTTTGACAGTAATTTTCTGTATTTTCCATGCTACTATTGAAGATATGTTTTTGAGTAAGAACTTTTTTCTGTGAGAAGTCATTCTCTTTGGTCTGAAGTTATGTCATGTAGTCCTGTTAAGTCACATGTTAATGGCTCCCCCATTAAGTACACAAGAAAAATTAACATGATGTCATCAACTTGTCATTTAGAGCCCTAATACAGGGTTAGATAACTGAAAGAAGTCTCTTGAGAAACTGAACTGCAGTGTGCCTTCAGAATTTTGAAGGTTTATTTTGTTTAAATGGAGAACAAAAAAAACCCTGAGGAAAGGTACAAGCAATTCCTCAGGCATATATGCTTTTATGTGGGTGCTGTAGACACATTTTTCAAACACCCATTTTCAGTCTCCCTACAACGCTATTCTTGAATACACTGTGTAACTTTAAATCAAGATCAGTTTTCTTTTTCCTATCTCATCATTCAGAATGGTCAAGCACTATTGGGAACACCCTCACAGGGTTTATTTCAAAAAAATTTGAGGAAATATTTGGTCCTCAGCATTCACTATATCTCAGGGTTTTTCCTTCTAAAGAGCTCTGTCCCTTTGGGTGGGTATTATCTGGCTTAGTGCCATGTCAACAGCATGTGCAAGTACTGTTCTGCCTAAAAACCTCAGTGTGAGCAGGTATGTGAGGATGCAACCTTCTCCTGGCTGCTGAGCAAGGACAGACCCTGGGTGCAAGAGACTGAACTGATCTTCCTCACAAGGGTCAGGGCCTGCTCCAGGCCATGGTACCTCCAGGTGACATGTGAGACCAGGTGACATTGTGCTGTCAGCCCCAACTGCTTCCCTGAGAAACAGTGACCTGACTCCAAAGCAGAAGACCAGGTGCTTCTACCATACCCACCCCGGAAAAAGGATGTGTTAATGCTGCTCCTTATGTTCCTCAGGAACACTCAGACAGGCAGGTGACCTACAGCAGGAGAGGAACATTCACTTTGAAAGCCTTAGGTGAGACCCTGTCAGCACTTATCTGTCTGTAGGACTCAGTCAATCTCCACAGAACCACATTCCTTCGAGAAACATTTCTGGCCCCAAAGTTCTTGGAGGTTATTGGAAATCAAATATAATTTGACAAAGAATGATAAAAAAAGAGAGAAACTAACAATATGGAAAGGTCAATAATGAGATGGTGGACTGACAGAAAGAATATGAAACACCTGTCAAAATCTCTTGTTGGAATACAAGGGTGCAGAGCTCTTATCCTCTAATGATTAGACCCCATAGATTGTTTTATAAGTACATGTGGCTACAAAACCATTCTTCACTTGTACATTGGCTATAGCATTTCATGTAGTTGTCCTTTCCTACTACACATCTGCAACAGAAACCAATTAAGGCACTGGACCAAACTAGTTGTCTTCCTTGGCAGTGCTGTGGCATTGAAAAAAAATTTCAACTGTGAAACTGTATAGATTGCACTTCAGTCCCTTCTCAGGCAGTTCTGTGAGCAAGAAGCCAATGCTCAGCTTCTTTGCATAGTTCTGCTGAATGCTTCCCATGAGCAGGGTTAACTGACATCGCGGAGAAATGAACCAGCCCTAACTGAGTTTGTGTTTGCCATCATTGAAATTCTCGAACTGATTTCAAATAAGCAGCCCTAGAAGCGAATAAGAGTTGACCCCATTAACTGCCTTATCTTTGGATTCTATACATCCCCAACAGAGCAGATTGGATTTCTGCTTGACCTTACCTTGACCTTACCTTGACCTACCCAAAACAAGAGACCACGCAAACATGAAATTAAAATCAACAAGTTCAGTCTCATAGAGCTTAAATGTGAATGACGAACGCACAATCATTTCAGAATTCTTATTTTACTCCAATAATTAATATGGTGAAGGCAAATCCATTTCCAGAGATTGTTTCTGAATTGTTATGGGTGATTATTAGTTTTAGTTCCTGTACTTTGACCTTTAGAGACCCCAAATCACTCCAAAAAAGGATAACTCTAAGAACCAGCATTAATGTAATCAGATACCACTGTGACCCCTTCCCAGCAAACACAGTCACTGTTTGGCATTGTAGCAAGACATGGTTGATAGCACTGTAGGAAGGCAGACCTCAACATCCACTCAGACTCTAATCTGAAACCTTTGGATATATTCAGTGGAAGTCAATATAGCCTAAAAGAAACCAATTATCATATATAACCAATTTACAGAAGGTTATAATGCACTAGTTAGAGGAGATGATGCTGTGAATCAGTATGCTCCTCCTTTATACCTCAGAGGAAAGGCAGAAGGATCCCTTTATATCTCAGAGGAAAGGCAGAAGGATCTCTCTTTCCCTTGGTCTGGACAAAACAAGGTCAGATGTGTCACCACCTCTGCGGTCCCCCACTCTCTGGAAGGCCAGCCCAACTCCTACATCTCCCAGCTCCCCAGTCCTATCAGCAGCAGTCTCTGGCCTTTATTAACACTAGTGCTCTACATTCATTTACATGCACCCTGTTTCAGACCCTGTTAGTTCAGTCTTCTGGAATAAGTTTGTCTTTATTATTTTTCCCCTACTCTTGTCATTTACAAACCATGTAGGTGTAGAACAGCCCTTTTGGGGAGCACTCTTTTAGCAATTGCATTGGCTTATGATGTGGATATGTAAAAATCAGGAAAAGCAAGAACATGTCTATCTTTATTTTAATGTTATTGTTCTCTGCATAGTTTAACAAATAGCTTCCCTCTATTGGCAGCCATTTATGCCACAAAAAAAAAAAAGCATCTCTCAAATCATAGCAACATTGACTTTTTTGCTTTACCACTGTGCTCTCATATTCTTACAAGGTAAAATTAGTATAAGTGGCAGCATGTTTCCACGAGGCACAGCAATGAAGCTGTCATATCAGGAAAGCTGGTTTGTCTCACTAAAAAAAGTTACAGAGAACACAAGCCACAGAAGGCTTTTGCTGAGAAACCATCTGCTTTAACTATCAGACCATTTCCTGCTCGCTATCTTAMATTAGTGCAGGGTAAGGGCTATGAAGGATTTCTCCCTCTGTCAAGCAATCTCCTTGCACAAGAGCCTGAACTTTAGACATCTTAGATATACATGCTTACAACATCCTTGATTTATAAAACAATCAAAGACTGAAAAGTGTCACAGAAGTGATGAGGRGAAATTCCCCCCTTGGCACCAAGAGCAGGAGTGATTAGCTACATGGGGGCAGGGACCAAGCTTCAGCACCTGAGGTCAGAGACACCTCTGCTTCACAAGTCCAGAATTTCTCACAGCTTATCCAGCCTGATAGCACTCCTGTGTCAGGGGACTACCAATATGAAAGTAGTTATTAAGCTACTATTCATGCTGAGTCAAAGTGAAAAAACAAGGTAGACAAGCAAGCAATGCGAGAAATTGCTATTTAATAGTCACGGTCCTATCAAGGACTGTTCATCCACTCTTTCCACTCTTCTTGCTGCTGAGCATCTCCCTACCACTTCTGCTCTGCTGCAATAACTGTTCTCCTGTAAGGAATTTCCTTGGGGCCTTGCAGTGTCCTCAACTAGCCTCCTTCAGCAGCCAGCATTTCATTTAGGCTTTGTTTCTCAAGGGTTATAAAATGGCTTGTTTTGTTGGTTTTTTTTTAATGCCAAGTTTATGCCTTTCTATTTAGTTGCTATCTGTCCAGTAGCCAGGGTGAAATGAGTTGGTGATCGTTTTCCAGTTTTGCAGCAATACATACATGATCCAGTTAGCATCCACGCTTGTCACACCAGACTCAGCATTTCAGCTAAAGTCCAGCAAGCACCAGACCAGACCTCAGGGGCTGCTCTACGAGGTCATTGTGGCAATGAGAAAGAGCTCAACCAAACAAGGCTTGTTTTCTGAATGCAGCGTCTGCCTCTATCATACGTGCTTCCSCTTGCCTGGAGATAGTATGAGATGGTAGGGGAAGGGACATCTGATCATCTGGTGACTACATCCTGTCTGCAGAAAGCCCTGGGGTAAAGGCAGCAATACCAGCAATCTTGCACACTTACCACAACTAATGCTCCCTGCTGGAGCTGCTCTTAGTTATCTGCTCTTAAGTACCAGTGTGCTGTGAGGGTACTGGTACTTCCCTGCTGGAGAAGGGTCCTGAAGCAAAATGACTAAACAACATGCCTGTCCCACCCTGCCATGCAGTCACTTTTATTAGTGGCAATATCTGCTCTCCTACCGTCAAATCCCCCCTTCCCACACAGGGAGCATAGAAAGGGATTTCATACTGTGTTTCCATTAAATACAAAAGCTCAGAAGTAACTCAAACTGTCAGGATTTATTCTGAATCAATTTTTCCCATAATAAATAGAAGTTCAGTTTTCTTGTGGTTAAACAAAATGAAATGCACACAGTGAAAAAAATCAAAGCTGTTGAGCCATTAGATGTCTCACAACTGTGTGTATAAATGTTCAGATTTTAATGGTGAAAGGTGTGAGCTTTAGTAATTAATATTAGATGTTGCCAGTAAAGATTAGACAGTTTCAGAAAACTGGTTGACCTCTTGATACTCCAGATCATTGCATATGAGATCCGTTTTTCATTACACAGTTAAACATTCACACACAACATCCTGTTTCTGATTAATATAGCAAGCAGAAGGGGTATTTCTTACAGTGATTTCCCTACAGGTTTGATAACTGTGGAGTGGGGAAGAAGGAATTTAAGCAACTAGATGCTGAAAAGTTGGTTTATACCATAATTACTATCATAACTTATTTTTACCTAAATATTCTGCTCTGTATTCCAGTTGTGAAAGGACAAGAGGTTGGTTTTTTGGACCAAGCGTTTGAACTAAACATAAAATTTTCATACCAGGCAATGTAGTTCCTGGTCTAGTTTGCAATAAGACTTCTGGAGAATTAGGGGAAAATACTTAATATCTGTTCTCCAAGTGACAATTTTTGGCTGCTGAGCATATAGCCCACAGCAGCAGATCATGTGCTGGACAGCCTCTAGGGAACAAGAGACAATATTCTCTGCTGATGCTGAAAGTAGTGCCTGTGTTACCCTCTTGCTTMCTGCTTGTTTCTATTTCCAGCAGAAAGCAGTGGACCTGTTTAATATAATGTTTGGTTCAGCCCAGCTGCTGGTGGGTGGGTGGCCATATCCTTCCTTGCTTATTTTTTCTATGACATGATCTGCTTTGGAGCCCACGAGTCATGTGAGGGAGGGTCACCTGCTGGCAGCTACCACAGTGCATATGGACCCTTCGCAGCCTCTGGGGCAGTGACTGGAGCAACTGTGGACTTTTCCTCTTTTGTGCAGCTCATGGTATAAGCACATAGTGAAGGAGCACCATTTAGAAGACAGAAAGGGCAGCAGGCCAGAAGAACTCATTAAGAGCCACAGATTTGTCTAGCTATCAGTGAATGAGCAGCTGGAATCACCCTGAACTCACACTGTGCACGGAGCAGCAAAGGAGCAGATCCCAGCCCACCAAACGCTGCAGTTCTGCTGTCTCCATGTAGAGCAAAGCGAGAGCAGACTCCGCTTCTCCAGCTGTCCTCATACCTCACCTGTACTTCCAGACCCATCTACTGCCTGCTTTGCCACAGCACTATCACCAAGCTTTCTTGGGTTAAAGTTATGGTGATATGCAAAGTGCTTACAAAGATGTAAGCTATGAAGAGCAACTAATTTGCACTGGCCATTCAAACTTGACAGCAACGCTTGAACAATCTGGCTGCTCAACCCTTCCCCCTCCATCCCTCCCCCCCCATTTTGCTGCAGCATTAGATCATCCTGAAGTGAGGGAAAATGGGATTCTTTTCATGAAAGCACAAATAAAAGTGATCTTTCTTTTACCTATGAGAACACTTTAAAGAGGAGAAAATTGCATTAAACACACTCAACTATATTTACTAAATTATTAATCTAACAAAAGCCAAGCAAAGATCATACCTTCTGGAAATACTGCATTTTTTATTAATTGGTTGAAAAGAAAAGTCTCCTAGTAGCTTCTTCTAAGACTGAATATTGTTTAGCAATGAAGAGTTAAAAAAAAATTGCTTTATAATTAGAATAACTTCTAATTCAGCAGGTATGTGAACTAACAGGTATATTAATTTCACTATTTCTACTAATACTCCTTGTAAAAGCCCACCTATGCTATATTATACAAAGGACTCACACTAGGCTTTATACCACACAAAACAGCCCTCACGGCTGAAGTGGCTCCTGAGATTCCAAAAATTTAGAGGTTGTGCTTGGGAATGCAACAGCTCCTTCAYATGCAGGAGGCTTGAAAGTCTCTTTCTGACCATCCTTCCTAACTCCTTGCCTCAGGAATACAGTGGCAAAATAAGACTCACTATATCTTTGGATCAGAASAAGGCAATGGCTTCACTAGCATTCATTCAGCATGCCACACCACGCAGCACTGGCCTTCAGCCTGGCTCGGGCTCCAGGGCTGGGCAGAAGACTCGGCTGTTTCTCTCCCCAGCTGGGATACCCACAGAAAACTCACCTGGGGAGGCAGGCAAGGTCCTTCCCAGGTGGTGGGGCAATACTCATCACAATATGTAACTGGGCCACCGTACAGTTTCTAGCGAAAGGAAGCATTGACCCAAATGGAAGGCCATCCACCCTACAGGCTCTCCAGCAATTCCACAGGTAGGAGTGAGGTTTATACATCTGTCCTATTCCTGGTTCACAAAGATGTTCACTGCAGTTTCTTATGTAGCTTCCTCAATCCTGCTGCTAAAAGCAATGGACAAAGACCCTCCCATTCCTTCCCAAATAAAATGGATGTTAGAGAGCCCACTACTCTTCAAACTAGATCTTTTGTTTTGTTTTGGGCTTTTTGGCTTTTTTTTAGCTTTTTGAAGAAAGTATGGTAGAAGCTTATCTAGTTCCTAGAATACATAGATGCTTACTTATCATCATTCAAGTCCCTCTTGGACAGAAACCCTAGGTTGGCCCTGCTCTGAGCTAGAGGTTGGAATAGCACTGTAATGTTTGCAGCATTACCTATGGAAGCTGTATGAAATGCATAGAGTACTCTGCAATACCCTTAAGAACTGTGGTCTGGTTAGAGTACAGTCTTAGTGAGCCAGTTATTAGGTGTCAGTCAGGAAAAAATCCAAACATACTTAGCTTTACATGCCTTGGTGAACCGAGATTCAAGAACTGGGAATCTATTTGTACATCAAAGTACCAAGACAATACATCACTCAACTCTCCTGTCAGATTTTGTTTGCTGATGAAGTTATCTACTAGAAATGTTATAATTTTTTGCTTTTTCCCCTGACCTTTTGTCATTAGCAAAACCTTTTTCAACTCAAAAGCATAAGTAGGACTTTTTGACAGAAACACAACTGCTAATGGCAGCAAAGACACTCGGCACGGTTCAAACCCAGCTCACTCCAGAAGACAGGCATGGCAGGAGGTCCACATAACTTGGGACAACTAGGCAGCAGTATTCCCTCCACAGTTGTTTCCTGCTTGTGTGCAGAGCAATGTTCCAGGTTGCCAGTGCCTTTCCATGTTACCTACATGGCAATTCCAGCCAGCTACTAGACAGGAGCAAGAGATGATGCTACAACTCAGCTCATGGGCTCCATCACCTCTGCAGCAGATGCAAGTCAACCCTGTGCTTTTAATGTCAGCACTGCTGACTTGTACCCATCAGAGCTGGGCATTGCCTTCACTATCACAAAAATTCTTTAGATGAATTATTTATTAAAAACTTTTTTGTCTATATTGTATTAAGTAACATAGGCTTCTCCCTGACCAGTGTCTCTATAGTGTATGCACTATAGTGGTATTTGCTCATCTACGACACCAAATAAAACCAGCACTAGCTGAATCCCAAATTCCTCATTGCATAAGGGAGGGAAAATGAAAGTTTGACTTTAGCTTTTAGAATTAATATAAGTTTTGAAGTGCCACTTAGCAAGATACAGCTGTCCTCTAAATTTATTGTCAGCTCTTTTCTCCTATAATTCTTATATCCATGACGGTATAAGCTTGGACACTTTCACATTTAAGCCTAGAAACTATCTGTTCAGTCTCTTCTTTGATCTTTATGGACATAGCTACCTAAATGATATAATAGAAGTCTTTATTTTAAAAGCTTTTTCTCATTAGTGTCTGCTCTCAGCTCTATAAATCACTGTGCTATACGTGTGATTGTGCCCTGCCATACATCTCCAAGTACAGAATGGACAAATGAAGCTGTTACAAACCAATACTAAGTGACATTGTTAACCCATACATTTTGAAAACTTTTTAATTACATATTTTCTATGATTTCTGATTAAACCAAAATTGCTTTCAATGACACATAATAAATCACACCGCAGAATTATTCACATTCTTCCCAAATGTAGTCAAATGATTTGTTTGCCACATTTGGGACTAAAGTCCCTCTTCCATTAATAAAATAGTATATCAAGAGAAAGTATTTCTAAATACTCTGATAACTCTGTATCTTTTCTATGACTTGTTGTTCTCTGTCTCGCTTATGGTCCAAGGAAGCTTTGCTACACCTTCTGTAGGTAAAAGAAAACTTAACAGTAGGTCTATGCATAGCACTGCCTGCCAGTGACAATGCTCTGTCTGCTGCTTTGTACCAGAGTCCCTGTACAAAGAATTGTCAGAAGAATTGCAGTTTGTGGTCAGCTTTCATTCTCATGAAAGTATTACAGCAAAATAATCAGTTATCCTGTTAAGGAATATAGGATTCTCCACAGCCAAATACTTTGAGAAATAAAGTATCCAGCAACTTATTTTGTTCATCTGTCCAGGCCTTGTTTCTCTAAGAGAAGACTTTTAGACTTTTCTTGCTGTCTTAAGCCATACAACTCTTATCTCCCCCTATTTCAAATAAACATGTCAATGACACCGCAGTCAGCTTCTAGAAATACCTAGACAYGAAGAAAAATTGCTTGATTTACAAGTATTTTATGTTAAATTCAGAATTAATGACTACAATACTGAAAGTTCATTTTATACTGATCTAAAAGAAGTCTCATTTAATCCCTTCATCATCTGGAATATGCAAATACCTGCATTAAATGTAGTTACAATCACTTTTGCACTCCTGGGTCTTTATCACTATATTTCATTGCAGTAAAAAATATGGCCATTGCCAGCTAAGGAACTGGTAATTCATGGGGAAAAAGTCAACTTTTCTTTAGTGCTTTTTATGTATACAACAGCTCTTTCTGCCTCCTTGTGAGGGTGTTACAGCTCTATCTCAGTACTTTGGAATACAATACCACTCAACTGTTCTGCAATTCGAAAAGATGCAATTTAGAGTTCTCTACTAGGAAAAAGTTTTATTTGCTGTCTTACAGACTACAAGATAGCAATAGAGACTTATGAAAGATAAAAAGTTGTGCTTACTCAGCATTAATTTACGCTTTGGAAGCCCTCTTAATACAAAACATTTGGGATTTTACTATCCCTGTGACAGCTTAGTTTGTCTAACACTTCCTTTGGGAGATAAGAGGCCTGGGCAACAGTATAATTCTTTGAGTAAACAGGAGGAGACAGCTGCAATATAGAGAATATTGGGCTTATAGAAACTATTTGACAGAAAATTATTACCAGTACAATGGCAGCAACCACAAGGCTGAGCTATTGCATGCTAACTTCTTGAAGTGGGAGAGTTTTCAATGTTTGAATGCTGCTGTTCACATAATTGCTACAAGCAAAAAAGCTGTTTTCCTGTGTCATATCCTCTACCCTTCAGAGAGCTAAAACAGGTAAGCTCCTTTCTACTCCTAAATTCATGTGTGAATTTCTGAGGAAGAAAAGAAGCCATCAACAACTCAAATTCACCTCCTCAAGCCAAACTAGAGTAAGTTCCCTGGTTTGTTTACTCTTTATCTTGAGAGAAAGTCCAGTTTATCATGGCTCTCCCCTGACAAGTTGCCATCAGAAAACACAAAGCCACTAGCCAAAAAGCAAAAAAGAAAGCAGTCACGTGCCTGCCTTGAAACAAGGCTGCTACATTGAAAGATAAACCCCCAGAATCAGGTTTCTAAACTGATGATGGAAAACAAATATTTTGACTTTGAAATCATGGAAAACAGTGTTTTTAAATTCTCCTGCTGTCTTAACTGTTGGTTTCATGTCTTTCTAGGGGAATCGCACCACAAAGGAATTTTAATTAGACACTTCTTTACTCAGCAGCTCATTTCCAAGCTGAATGGCAGGAAACAATCAATGCCTTGATGAATAAATTGTCAATCAAACCATATCCCTACATTTGGTTACCTTGAGCTTCCTCAGCCAGAAGAGCAATGTGAAACAATACTCCCGTTATTAACCCTCTCTGCCCTGCACCGTCAAGAACAGGGTGATTAATCCATTTTCCATCTACCCTTAGCACCACTGATAAAATTGATTTTCACAATAGTAAATCTTTTGTTTTAGTCTCTCACTCTGCCACTTAAGACACCCTGTCAAAAACATTTTTCAGATAATTCTTTTTCTACCGAGCCATTTTAAGCATGAAAATTGCTAACCATACAGATCCATTTTGCAATATAAAACATTCAATTAAGCTGCACCAACATTAATGGTGATTACTAGAGATCAAATTGAAGGGCAAACAGAAGTGACTTATCCATGCTCAAGTYTGATGACCCTTTCATTCCTTGCCAGGTAATGTGAAGAAACAGATTAATCAAACACGATAGCCATATATTTGCTTCTTTTTTAAAAGCAATTATACTTCCACAGTCAGAACAGCACTGACAAGTTGTTGCATGATTTTCTCAGCACCCATGGCTCACAAAATCTTGTGTTTGTAATCAAACCACAGCAAATAACTGTGGCTCTACCTGTCATCACAGCATGAAACTCTTACTTCTAGGACGTATTGTCTAGATGCTGAAAAACCCTTTGACTGAAACATTGTTTTAGGGTAAGAAATACAGATGTTTAAGCAGGACATCAGAGAACTCCCTTAATGTCTGTCCTACATTTTCATGGAAAAAGCCACTAAATGCAAGACATTCTTAAGACCTTTTCCTCAAATATATCTGTCATTTAAAACAAGATTTATAACTTGAAAATTATTTTTCCTCCCCTCACAGGCTTCATTAGGGGGGAGATGGAAAAGAATAAACATACTGATGAGAAGAATCTTATTTTAATGGATTGACAAAGACAATTTTGTGGATGATGTGACTGCACTTATTCATTTTTAATCACAATGTATTAACCTGTGGTGGAGAAGGCCAAAAATCAGCAATGCATTTAAGGAAGTCTTTAAATCAAAGCAGACAAATAGCCACACTGCTGGCTACTCCCATCAGATCATTAAGATGCTTAGAATTAAGCACCAGCTTAATATATCATTTGATATGTCCTTAACATTGGCAGAGCAGAAAAACAGGAAATGCAGAATATTTAACTCTTATCTTACAATTATAGTCACAGGATCACTTATTTTATAATCACACAATTCTGAACTCTTGAGAAGAAAAAAAAAGTTTCTACACTTCTCTGGAGTTAAGGTTGTGGGTTTAAATTTAGGAATTTGATTTGTAGTGAGTGACATTTTCAGTAGGATGGTCAGACAGTGTGATTTACAGGAAAACATCCCAGCCTGAACAGCTACCATTGTGTCTCAGCAGATTACGTAGAACGAGGATTTTGACCCAGTTCTGGCAACTGCTGTTTATAGCTCAACCYGCAACTGACTGACTTTCCTGGATTTACCTCGCTCTTTCCAATGCATTTATCTGGTTTTAGGTTACTTTTTGCTTTCTTTAATAATTCTGTTCTGGACATGCTGCAAGGCACCCTTCCTGATGAAGTGGATGAATTTACCAACACCTGGTGCATTTGAAACCCTAGAACAGCCAGATGGTAAAGAGACAGCCTCTCTGCAAACGTCATTACAGCAACAAAAGCAGTGTTGCTGCAAACAGAAAGTGTCCCTTGGGAAGGGAAAGCAGGAGAGAGGGTAGGTTGGTTGGGTCTGGTTTTCCTAAGGGTCAGCTACTTATGCTGCTAGAAACCCAGCACACAGTGGCATGCAGCACGCACAGACTGGAACCAGCAGGTACACAAATAACTGAGCCTACTCCCAATCCTGCTTCTGAACTCTCAAAGGATTGCCTCCAAAGCCGTATTATACAGCAGCCCAAACAACAGGTGGTTTTGTGGAGCTTCAGGATTACCTACCTAATCTTCTTAAGGAATGAAATAAAACAGCCACAGAGGGCTCTACAGAGGAAGATCACAAAGTTCATCAGCTGAGATGTGATTATAAGAGCTAATCAGTTTAGCCACAAAGTAGATCATACTATTTGTTCTTTRGAAAGCTCCTAAGCTTCTTCAGAGATTCTCTTTTCTCCCCTTTCCCTGTCCTTGCCCCCCTTCTGTTTACTCCCTTTTGCCTACCTACACAGAAAACACGCTATGTTAAATATTTCATTTTAACCAAGGAAAAACAAGTACATATTAAAAATATTTCCAACATACTAGTGTAGAACAGCAAGCACCTTAAAAATCTAGGAAAGGATCACTCCTAAATTATCACTTCTGTTTGTATCTCTCAATTCCATGTGCATCTATGCTCCCCGTGTTGCTGTACTTAGTTTTCAATAGAAACCAGCTCCAGGGTTTGCACAGCAGGCAGTGTCATGAAACAACTGAGATGCCATACATCTGCATGGCTGGTCCAGCCAGAACTCAGTCTGCAGAAAACAGACAGAGTATTTCTATTGTTAACAGGCAAAACACTGTTAACACCTTCTCTCCTAGTCCAGGGTTCTCCAGAAGCTGTGCTCTTCTTTTGGGGAATAACTATCACATTGCCAGAAGCTCATTTAAGACCTTTCAGACCATGAAGTAGTATGCTCCTCCATAAGCATCATTTTACTATGAGCAATCTTTAGCTATAAACAGAAGCAGCATCTAGTGGACAAATGAAAGTAGAAATCTTCTTGGCAGCGTGATCCCTTACTCTTATTTTCTGTATTTCAGCCTCAGTCCCAAATAACAATGCCAAGGGAACTTTCTCTTAAGCTTACCAAAACAGATGCAGGAATAGCTACAGGATTTATTATCTGAACACACACTTGTGAGGTTTGGATTAAAACCACAAGTTCATTTCACTTACCAGTCAATAAACAATCAGCTTTCTGTAATTCCTCCAGCTATCCAGGCTTCATAGCTACATCCAGAAGTTAAAACACTTTATACTGCAAAGAACTACATAACTTTTTTTTTGGTTGCATAAACTCTTTGCTTTTTAAGACCTAATCTTAAAATCTCTAACTCAGTAACAATAGCCTTGAGGATTCCCTGATATTTCCTGGGGAATGATCTGATTGGCCACAGAAAAATCACCCCCATCTGCACATTGAGTGAGTCACTCAGGTGCCAGACTTTAGGTCTTATCATCTCCTAAGCTAAAGGTCTTTAACACCTGGGGTTATTTCCATGTTAGAGTACTTACATACATTAAGCCCACATTTGGGGGGAAATCCTAATAATTCATTTTTGTCATGTGTTTACTTTCTGTTTTTTTCACACTTGTGCTCTCTGAATCAATATAATGAAGATCTGTAAGAGAGCTGTAAAACTCATGGGATATATTGATATGTCTGTATAAGTCCAACAGAAAAAAAAATACAGAGATTAATGGAAAACCCAAACTGCTTTAACTCACATAATAAAATTTTAATTTCCATTTATTTTTATTTGATTTTGAGCCACCTCTGAGATTAAGTGGAAAGTTGCAGAAGACTTCTCTGTTTGCTACTTTAAAAAAGCTATTTCTTAATAACTCTAAAATAGTTGATAATTTTAAACCATTGGGACCAATCTAAGGTAATATATAGAACTATTCATCTGCTTTCCCAGGATCTACATCTTTCCCAGCAGCTAGTCCTCTGCTTCTAGGATCATGAAGGAGCATCACAATGGTCTTGGTGTGTTCTGTGTGCAATCAGAATTTGCATGTGAA
Organism: Amblyornis subalaris; assembly: GCA_018881555.1. Classification (NCBI taxonomy): domain Eukaryota; kingdom Metazoa; phylum Chordata; class Aves; order Passeriformes; family Ptilonorhynchidae; genus Amblyornis; species Amblyornis subalaris. The sequence goes on from JACAXG010000004.1 coordinate 17,735,206, forward strand.
GGTTAAGAAATTACATGATAGAGTTCTTCAGTAACACTTCTACCCACAGGGAAGRCTTGTGTGGGAACCACCTCTTTAATTACTGAAAGAAATTTTTTAAAGTGCAACCTGGTAGTCTTCATTACACAGGTCTAGTACACTTTGACTCTGGACCAATACACTTCAACAATTATGTCTGGCAGGTTTTTTGAGACTTCCTAATTTTTACAATTCTGGAAGATTTACAAACAGTACCAATACATTTTCTACTATCTTATTTGAAGAAAGAACTCGTACATGTTCTCCAGCGCACCTCCCCTCAGGAATGCATGTAAATGCAAGCATTGTGTTTAAGTGCTCTCCTAAAGATATTTTCCTGAGTCAGGACTTGAACCGAGGTCAATAGCACATGGATGAGCAATCATATATTTCTTATACATATATTTCGTTGTGAACAAGATGACATAACTCAACATTAGGTCCCATGAACAGGCCATTAACTTTGTCATCTCAGAGGAGAGGCATTAGCCTAAGAAAACCTGCAGTATCAACCCATCCTCCTAAGGTCACTGAAAAATTCAAAGGAACTCTGGATATGTTGCTATTTTTTATGTATGTATGTAGAGTATTTGTTTGCTGGACCTTATTTCTGAGATTAAATTAAAACCATGAAAAACTTTGTCATGCATTCCTATACTCTCTTCGGGCAGGGCTTTATGATCAACTCTGATGGTATTATTTTTGCATTGAAAAAAATGCAAGTAAACTTGCCTAACTAGGCAGCCAGACTTATGCCACTACACAATTTTTTTCAGTGAGCTGTTAAAAGAAAAAGCCATGTAGTCTTTATTGAAAAACAAAGCCAGTAGTTGTCTAAAAATGTTCAGTGGTACAGGAATTGTATGCAGGGAACCAAAATCTGAGTTCAAAGCTACTTCTCTTTAATATACACCATACTCTAGATTGCCTGTCAAGTTGGGGAACACTGCAGATATGAATGCAGCCAGTGCATATGCCGGCTTTCTAAATAAAACCTGTCAACTTCATATTCAAGGGTCTGTTTTCCATGTCTGTCTTCTCAAGCTAACCTCTCTCAGCACTCTACAGTAAATTAAAAAAACAAAGTTCCTTGCTAAAGAGTGGAGAAAACACTACAGATTTTTGATGACTTCCACTGCATCAGGCGTGGACTTAGGAAGAGCTGTGGGAATGTGCTCCTCTCCCCCAGTCCCAGGGCTGGGTGGTGTGTTCTGCACCACTCTCCTCCGTAAACCACCTGGTCACATCAGAGCTACTTCAGCCTTTTCACTTGAGTTATTTCAGCCCCCATTGTTGGTCTCAAAAACTGCGTTTCTGGGATGGCCCCTACTGTAAATTATTGATTATGGTTGAAATTGCGAGCTCTTTGAAACCAATGACAAAAATCTCAATGCATATTTAGGATTTTTGCCACTCAGCTACAAGGGGACACTTTGCATTTGTGGGTCATGTTTTTTATCAATTAATTGAAAAGTCTCTTTTCTCCTTCCTAGAGACTTACAAAAGAAGTTCTTGAATGGGTAAAGTTGTTAGCTAATAGTAAAGTAGTTGGTTCATTTACTTCAAAGTCCATTTGAGTTTCTACTGTTCCCACACAATGTCCGCATAAGTTAATACACACTATTTTTCTGAGCTCGTCCACCTATCTCCATTGCCTTCTGTCTGATTTAATTTCAGAAATTGCTTAGGACAAGGTTTGCCTTTCTGACCAGTGGGTACCTAACACGTGGAGTCCCCTCTGTGCCTGGAGCATCAGGTGCGGCAATAATTCCGCTTGGAACCGAAAGTTCCTAAATCTGAAAGTGAACAGGTGCACAGGCCATTTCCAGTTCACGTGTGTGAGATCCATGAGCTCAGTGGAAATAAAGGACCATATAAACCATCCTCTGCCAGTTCATGGAGTTTTGGTTAGGTGCATTAGAGTGACAGTTTCACAGGTAACTGCAGGGTCTCTGCCGAGGGCTTTGGATCTAAGACAGAAACCTTGAACTGGACCTTATTCAACGGGAACGCAGCGGAGAGTGTAGTGCAGGGTGACATGTTGACGGTAATCTGCATTGCTAAGCCAGTAAGTGGCTTGCAGCAGTTAGAGGGTTTTCACAGTATTTATCTTAAGACCTTGATGTAATGAATTGCAATACTGAAAGTTAATAAGCTTATGTACTTGGATCATGATTTCTAGACCTTTCTAAGAAAAGGAGGCTCAATCTTCAATCTGATCAGTGGCAAATAAAAATATGTGTGCTTTAAATGCAACAATACAACATCAATATAAGACTGCTGGATCATTCCCTTGACAGAGGCGCTGTGGAAATAAGGCCTAAATTCATACCTCAAGAAGCCAAACAGTTAAATTACAGTATTAGCTTTTTAAATGAAATACTTTGTTAAAGGAATAAAACAGGATAGAATCAATTTTTATTGCTCTATCATGCCTCTAAACCGATTGCAGCTGTAATAAAATTAGGGATCCCATTTCATTTAAAGCAAGGAAAGTAATTTTATTTACTTTTTTCAGTCACACCCCCACACAAGTGCACGCACAGAGCAATCAGCTGCTGCACTTGTTAGCTTACTGATTAAATACTTTGTCACTTAATGCTGCACTAATTAAAGAGAATTGAAGCTGCCTCTGCGTCAGCTAACATGGCATTAACTTTAACTGAAATCCCTATGCTTCACTCATTCCTTGTCTACAGAGTTGGGAGGAGGGAAGACCCTTTTTGCTTTTTTTCAGCCAGTAATTCCAACAGATCCATCCCCATCTGTTGAGATTTCTTTGGCCAATAACTTTTGATAGCTGTGCTAAATCAATAAAGTGTCCTTGTACCTGCAGCCTTGCCAGCTTTGTGACCCACAAGTGCCCAGCCGGTGCATGGTGAAGGTGTAGCGGTGAAAGCTGGGGAACAGCTCAGCCCCACAGCTCCAGCTACTGCCTGAAGCACACCATAGTGTCAGAGGGCAGACCCTGTTACCTACCTCCTGAACGTGTTTGCTTGTCAAAATAATTGCTTATTGCTAGAACTTGTTTAAAGTCCCACSCCCTGGACGTCTGCTAATTTGTGAAAATCACGCCTATGTTTTTAATGGGGTTTATTGTTTTGTTTTATTTTGATTTTCAGACACAAATCCTATAGCCTCAGATTCTAGAGACTAATTAATAAGATTTCCAAGTCTTTACATCTCAAAAGTCATGATTTCTAAGCCAACATCAGCATTCCTGGGAGTTTGATTCCCCAGTTTCAAATTTTGTTACCGAAACAGAATTATAGCCCAGGGAAAACACATAGATCAGGAAAAGCCCCCTCATTGCAAAGTTAACCACACTAAACATATGAATTTGTTCTCTCCTCTGCAAATGATATGCACTGTACTGACAAATGAAGTCTAGATTGATTAGCTGCGTAGGTGTGTGTCTGTGTTTGTAGTTCATGGAGCTGATCACTGAATCTAAACTGACACTTAGACTATACATGTTTCACCATCACGTTTTTTTGGAATATAATCAAACAGATGGTGCATGAACATCACAATATAGTCACAAGCTCCCAGAAGCAGTTAACAATTTTTTTTTAGAATGGCAGCTCATTAGATATCATAACCAAGGTTGTATCACCCATTTCCCTATAAACTGTGATTTTCAAGGGTTTACAATGTAACCATGATAATTCATTCAGACTAGAAAAATAGCCTGAAACCAAGAACTCAGTTTTTGTTGAGAAATGTCAAGCAAGCTATCCCATCATCACAGAGTTTTCAATTTTTAAATTCTCAATTCTCCCCATGCGTTCTTATAAATTGGGGGAGGAGGGAAGAGAGAGCTCATAAAAGTAAGTTAGTTCTTTAAAGAAGGTAGATAGTTTGTATTTTTATGCCAAATTTTAAAGCCGCTTGGTATATATAAAACAGCTTTTATGAGCTTTTAAATTTATGGTCCCACTTGCAAAATTCAGTTTCGAGTTTTTTTGGAGGTAAGGTCAGTTTTCTGCATACAGACACATGTACACATGCCTTTTTTTACTGTACTTTGTTTTAGAAATATCAAGCCTGCCCTGCTGAGCATGCTTCCATGCCCATCTCTGTGCTTCACTCCAATCCATCATTCTGTGACTTACACTGTTATCCCTAGAATTTTGGGCTCTATACAAAGATATATAGGGTCATACCCAACTCCAGGCTTGCTCTCCTTACTTCCACAAGCTAAGCTTGTATTTTATTTCTTTTTGGAAGAGCTACAGTTTAGACAGCAAATGAGATGACGGAGAAAACAAAACCACGCAGCATTTCAGAGCTGCCTCCCCTATCATTTGTACTCCAGTTTTCATCTCCTTCATGTTCCTTGTCATTTTTCTTATGGTTGGGTGTGGGTTTTTCTGCCCGAGTCTGTAAAACGGGGCTTCTCCKTAAAATTCCTCAGACGCCCCTGTAAATAATTCCCCGTGCACATTGCAGAACTGTGGCTGTGGTAGAATGGCACGCGACGGCTTGGCCGGGCCAGCAYTCTGCCAGTCCCTGGCAAGCACAGCCCAAAGAGACCCGCTGACCGTCTCCTGCGCCAGCGTCAGAGTGCCCGCATGGCAGCTGGGCACAGGGAGCTGGGGCAGCCGGGGAAATCACCGGGGGCGGGCGAATTGTAGCAAATGCTCTTGACTGCAGAACAAAATTACCCGCAGTGGGAGGCTTGGGACACGTCACCAGCTCTGCTGAGACACAGCTCAGCACTGCCATGCAGGCTACAGCTGACTCACTTTGCTGTGCCTGGCTACCACGCGGGCTTGCCCCACACAGCCTCTGCAGGCACCGAGCASGAACACGGGTGGTATAAAAGCCGTAGGAGTGCACAGGCAGAACTAACTGGCCCAGAAATGGACAAAGCCGAGGAAAAACCACCACCGGAGTCTTGTGCCCTTGGCCTCCTGCTGACCCCAGGAGGCCACAGAGCCAAATTAGTGCAGCAGAGGCAAGTGACCGGCTGTGACCCAGGTCGCGTATGACACACCCCACAGCAGCCCCAGGGCACAGCTCTGGTCCCCAGAGCGGCTGCCTGCTCTGACTTTTGCATGTCTGAACACCAGGGTGTTTCACAGCTATTCCTTTATGGCAAGTTCTGGTTGAGCTGTACTAAAACAGAGGTCAAAAATGGGATTCTGAGGACATGCCTAATACAAGATAAAAGTTATAGGCACTCAGGTCTAGGAAAAAAAAAGCTTAACATCTGTTGCAGAATAGCATTAATTAGGTATTACTTTAAATGATGAATTCTGGCCCATTCCCACGTGAACAGCTGGCAAACATACTGTTCCAATCAAGTTGGATTTGGAGGGTTAGGAGTATTGGGGTTTCTTGATCAAGACACTTTGTTATAATTACAGTCTATGAAGACTTTTTTATTAGTTTATTAAGGCTTTTTCTTGTTGTCTGCAYGAACTATACTGAATAGTATTTCTATTGAATATAAAACAATGGCATTAGAAGCAAAAATGTCACCAAATACATTAATAAAGCCTTCTGAAAATGCAGGTTTATTTTGCTCTCTTTGTGATCGCTCAAGCGATGAAAGACATTTGTCCACATCCAACAAGGATGTTTATTCAGATGGCTGATTGCTACATGATCACGATTTCTTTTGTTTTCCTCACTCAACATATGTTCCGTGCCTTGTAAACTGCATACCTGTAAGTAGCAACCCATCTTGTTTAGATTAGAGAGATTCGTACATACTGTGCTCTTTTTCTGAACAGATTTGCCTGGAACACTTTCAGGCTGACATTAACAAGATAAGGCAACATGCAATAGAGATGTGCTATACTACTTAGAATCATCTTTGAGCTTAAATGCATGCAAGTCTGGACTGAGATTTCTGCATTTAATGTGGGTCCACACCTATCTATGACGTTAGTGATGGTCAGTGATTTTTTACTAAAAAATTTTGAACAACGTTTTCCCTTGATTTTTCCCTTGCCAAAGAAAGTAAAATATGTTGCCTTGGCATAGAGAGGGGAAAACTTGATTCAGCAGTTCCTAAATTGTAATTTTGCAAGTATACTGCAGTTCTTTGATTCCTTGCATGGATAGCTGTAGGACAGAATTAGGCAATTTAGGGCTAAATGTTTCCTAAACCTGATACAAAGTAGTTCACTTTATATGCTCAGTGAAATCAAGAGAAACTATTTGCACCATTGGCAGTAAAATTTATTCTTATCTATAATATTCCAGAAAAAAATAAAATTAAAAATCTGTGTAAGACTGGTTTTGATCACAAACCCTTTGGGGCAAAGACTGCCTCTTCACACAGTACCCAAGAACACTCTGAACTCAAGTCATGGCTCCGACTTGCAGGAACTGGCACAAAGAGAAATAAGACAACAGTGTCTGTTACGTGACATCCTGTGGTGTCTTTGCTGACACCTTGAATATGGACTACATATTGCTTGAACCCCTAAGAAGAGGTGAAACTCCAAGATACCTATTTTCACTGGCCTATCATACACGTCATTTAATACTTTTAAGACCCTTACTTTGACAATAGCAATTTGTCACCAGATAAAATACAGGAAATGTCACTTATTTTAAAAAGCTATATTTAACACACACAGAAACTGCATTCAAATGCAAGTAAGATTGTGACAAGCCATGAAATGTGTAAAATTACAAATAATGCAAAATTAGTTTCTTAGTCAGAGAAATGAAAGGTTTCAAAGTGTATGAAGCCTTTGCCTCCTTCCCATGTAACACAGCAGTATAGAGCTGGTGGCAGGCTGAACAATTGGTAGTTTGCTATGCCATCAGTAAAGACAGAAGGGTTTCTTTTTAATCTCTCTTTCTATGGAAAATTATTGTCAATTTTTATTATAATACAGTGCAAGCATCAAGTTTAGTCTTAGCAGCATGTCTCCACTCACGTTGTGAAAATAATTATAACACAGGGAATCTGAAAAGTCTTACTAGTAAGAATAATATCTTATTTTTACATGGATCATTTTGGCCAGAAGGGTTCTGGTCACTCTTGTAAACCATTGCCACAATCTTGTTTTCAGACCCTCAAGGCAGTGCTCAGCCCTGGTGCTTGACTATGCCTGTCTGTCCAGAGCCCAGACAGAAGCATCACCCTGGCAGCTCAGCACAGATGAAGAAATCATGATGATGAAAGTCACATCCTGTCCATGAATCCGAGATCTGAAATTTGCTTTTACCTCTGAAAAATCCTTGCTTCTCATTTACCCATCTCCCAATGGCTTCTGGAAAAATATCTCAACTCCTTGGTATTTCTACAGAAATCTTTGGTCTTCTTGTGGAACTGGGGTCAAGATGGTTTCAGCCTCTGCAAGCTTCTTGTATGTGTCTGGCTGCTAAACCTGTGAAAAGACACTRGAGAAGACAGAAGGATAGACCACTGGTTCAGAGAAGGCAAGCTTTCTGAGGACAGTTTGTACTTAAARGTCATGGATCCTTTTCCTGATTTAAGATTGAAATACATCTGGATCAGTTGTTTTTTCAATGGGAGGGGAAAATTTGGGTGTGCTGGGGCAGCAGTATAAATTAGTAAAACATTGTAATGTAATTGTAATTTTCTCTATCTTCCACACAACAGTACCTTCAGGAGGCTGCAACTCTGGTTTAGTAGCAAGTGATTATTAAGTTATTTTGAGAGGGACTGGAAGAGTTCATAACATCTTCCAAAAGTAGGACTTCAGATTCCAAAGAACATTGCCCTATAGAGCAAGGTGCACCCTTCAGTCTAGGAGAGGAGTTGGACAACATATCGAAGGGCCAAGAGCTAAGAGGTAAAGTTGCATGATGTAAAGATGCAAGGGGACAGAATGGACCATCAGACCAAACACTGACAAAATGTTCCAAACAAGCCTGGAGTAGAACAGAAAGAGTATAGAGCAAACAGACTTTTTGAGGAAACAAACAAAAAAAAAGAAATAAGTTAGAGGAGCAAAAATGTCAACAAACAAGCCCTAAGCTAATGAACAGCCATGAAGAACAAGGCAAATGCGTGTATGTGTGTCTGCATAAGGGTAGGCACTCAGCCTCCTGCACAACCAGCATCTTCTAGGGGGAAAGGTAAGCCTTTCCATTGACAAAAACATATATCTTCCTCCAGTGTGGCTTTTGTCATTTATTCAATTTTCTGGCTAGAAATAAATGGTTTGGCCACAATAAGCTGTCAAGGGAAGGAGCATCTGTTACGGAAGGCAAATTGGAGAGATCTACATTAAAGTGGGATTTGAATAATGGTTGTTTTCCACAAAATTTAGAATATTTCCAATTTTTTTATAACTACAGATGTAATTAAATAATTCATAGAAATTCAGGCCACACACTGGTTTTATTCCTGGGCTTGGACTTCAGCTATAAACAGTTATATCTGAACATACATTCTGACAAGAATTAGGCCTAAATTGCAGTCTCCAAAATTTTCCCCCAAACTGGCAAGGACTCTGAGTTAGGGCTTTATTTGCCTCAATTTTATATTTGTTTTTCACCCTAACAAATTCTGTGGAATTGTTTCAGATTTATCCTTATATCCTTACAAAGAAAAGACTCGTACAAAGTTTAGTCCCAGACAGCAGCTTACTCTCTTGTTCTAAATTTACTTGTCACATTGCCCCAGTATTCATAGTCCTATTTCTGTTCCTAATTTTCTCCAGAAGTATATCAGCCAACAATGTGATAAATACGCATGCATACACTGTATTTCTCTTGATTGTGCCATGGAAAAGTACTTTATGCTGTAATAAAAACAAGCATATACATAGTAGGAAGCATTAAAATGTAGGATCAGTCACTATATTTTGAAGAAGCACTTCCCATTCCATCCTGTGTAGGTCTATACCTATTCTAACAACCAACACATCAGGAAAATGGTTTCAGTGCTATACATTCCTGATATTGACACCTTTACTGGAACAGCGTGGTGCAAACAACATAGGCAGCAACATAAATCATCTTTTTTCATGCATTCTATTAATAGACAAAAATGTTAAGTATGCATTTAATCCAAACTCCTTTAAAAGAATTTTAAGGACAGTAGGAGGAACATGTGCTCATCCCTGCACAAGTTTAGAATTCCTACTCAAAATTATGTCTGCAAGAGAGGCTGGAGCTGGGCAGCTGCCTCAGTTCCAGGGGAACTCTAGGACAGGTGCCACCAGCAGAGACATGGGATCTATACACTGCCTGGGGCCAAAGTCATGTGGAGGAACAYTGCTGAGATTTGATTTTAACATGTGAAATTGCCTCTGACTGATGGAGCAGTAAGCACCCCCTGCTGTGGCATTTCTGATCTAAAATTTTTTGAAAGTTTTTTGTCTTGTGGAATTGTTGAAAACATCAAGTTTCATTCTAATTTGAACCTGAGCTACTACCAAATTATAACTATTTTCCCATGGAGGAATGATTCCGTTTCAGACACAGGGTAAGAACAGGGAGGGAACAGTAAATTGCTGCCATGAATGAGCACATGAACTCCTTGTGCTTTTCTGATTTTTTGCCCCTTACTGCAATATATACTTATCTCCATGTTTTACCTGAGAAGACACCCTTTTTTAACGAGAATTACGTACACAGTTTACTCCAGTTCCAAAGTAATGCAGATTTYATACTCAATGTTGAAAGGCACAGGTTTCCATTTTGCATCTAATTAGTTTAGGGAAATAAAGCAGAAGAGTCAGCAATGCCCTACAATGCCTGCGAGGGGACACTTGCCCAGCCTGGCTACGAACCCTGTCACGTTCACAGCACATCCAACCAAGAGTGTTGCAAGCACTGCCAGCAACACAAGGGCTGGCAAACCACACTGGAAGCTCACTGCAGTTCATTGATTCATAAGGCAGAGAGGAGACTGTATAAACAGCTCCTGAAAACTGTGCCACTGAGCCACCAGGAAAGGCAGCTTCTTCCAAGAACAGGATCTGCCACAGCAGGGCTGTTTCATCAGGAACACGGCTAGAGCCCGGGGAAGAGAGAAGGGATGGGCAGCTGGCACACTGCACCTCTCCAGCTTCCTCCTTGTTATGCTTCAGAAAGGTGTAGGAAGAAGGAAGGTGGTGCTGGACAAACAGGGCCCTCCAAGGGCTGACTTGTAAGTATTCACCTGCCAAGAGAGCAGCACAGCATCTATAACAGCAAAGCTGCCAACAGCATAGGCGACGTCCAAGAGACTCGGTGGGCACCCAGGCCTGRGGGGTCACTGCCTCTGCTCCTTTCCCCCAGGTCCTGCTCTGCTCCCAGGCAGGGACCTTGTCTGGTGTGTCTGAGAATGGTGACACCACAAACAAAAGCCATGCCAAGATATTTCAGCTCTGGCAGGGATGGTCCTGCTATTCTCCCCCACTTAAGAAGTTTGTGAGAGGAAGACTCAGAGAGACTCGATGCAATCCTGCAGGAGAAATTCCCGTGCCTGTGTGGGGAGGCAGCCCAGCTTCTCGGGAAACATGATGCCAAGGTCCCAGGCAGTGACTGCTAAAGGGTCCACGAAATCGTCTGCAAGTGTGGGAGTGTTAAACATAACAGTATCCAGGAGAAATTTCAATTTGGATAAACTAAATTATTTCTGGATTTACAGTCAAACGCAGAATTATCTTTTCTTTCTCTGCCAAATCGTTCTGTGATATTTCTGAGCTACTGTAGCCCAGACCAGAAAGAGGTGAAACGATTTCTGCCTTGGAAAGAAAGGTGTGTTTTCATTTTCCCTGTCTTGTCTCTTTTTTTCTTTTTTTTTTTTTAACTTACAGAGCAGCTAAAATTGAAATCTAGAAGCAGAGACACGATACCTATTAACTCTATTTTGTATACTATTAAAGCAATAATGTGTAAGACTGAAGTGCTTTTATGGTATGCTCTATTATTTCTAACAGTACTTGGTTGGGGGTGACCATCAGCTCAGTTCTGGGATGAGTAAATCTATTATAAATCTCTTTTATTTAAAAAGAAACAGCAGAGATGTTATTTTCCAGCCGGAAACTTGTATTTCTCTTGTTCAAGGATTTTTGTCTTCATTATTGTTTCTTTTCTTGTAGATTTGCCACTGTAACCCTTGGCATTCAATGGATCACATCAAGCAGGTAACCTAAAGGGTATGCTTCTATTTATTTTTAAAGAAAGTAAGCTACTTCCTTACTGTCTACATGAAATTGCTAGATATTATATTATTAAAAATTGTTTTAAAGTGTGTGCTTAATTTCTTTACAAAAAAAACCAAATCAGGTAAAAACATTAGAATTGGAAAATGTTTTGCACCAAGCTTCTGCTTGTAACCTGCAAAATGCAGTTAGCTTGTTTAACTTGTTATTTTGTTTTAGGCTATGTGGGYAGCTATTAAATTGAAATGAGCCTTTTCAAATACAGTTTAGACATTGGACCAAAATCTAAAAAAAAAAAAAAAGAACATTTTGCTAGATATGCCCATATAAAATAATAACTAACAATAATAAAGGAAACCTGAAACTTTAATTAAGCATTTGTAAAGGTTTCTGAATTTCTCCTTCGAACACCTCTATGGAAGAAAAATAAAAGAATTTTGATGCAGGAATACTAAATGACAAACTACCCTATTCTCTGATGGAAAGCAAGAGAGGGTGACTGCCCAAGTTGTGCTTCTTACTGGCTCCTATATCATTGATTCCTTTTGGCACTTTCTATCTAGAACACAATTAAGTTGTTCTGTCTTCATCATCATGCTACCTGCCAAGCTTTGTACTGCCTGAATTTTTCTGCTTTATTTGGAAAGAATTAAAATTATCTACTAGAAGGGATGAAAATGTTTGATGCTCGGGTTTCAGAGTAAGCAGCTGTTCCCAGTCATCCATCAGAGTAAAAAGAACACATTATTGTTGCATGTGCTGTGTATAAGAAGTCATGAAAACTAAGTGCGAGGCAAAACAAGAAGTGTATATCATGACTTTTTGCTTTTAGAGTCTGTGTTCATGTTTAGATAAATTTTTCATTATCATGACCTCACCCATCCGATTCTACTCTTAGTCCTCAGATAGTTAGGACAGAAATTAGTGTATGGGAGGTGGAACAGTCCTAGCTCCTCCACTTCATAAAATCTTGTAGATATCAAAGCCAGCAGAAGATTTTAGCCATGTCTGTTCTAAAAATTACTCAGAATTAGGTTATTTGCACTCCCAGCAGGTGAAGTCATTGCTCACCAATGGAGGTACATGGACAGTAACAAAGAGGCACTCCTGTAACAAAGAGCAGATYAGCTGGTGATATAAAACACTGGCCAGCAGTTACAGCATTTGCTGCTGTCCTGATGCTACTGCATGTGTTGTGAGATGAGGAGTATTCTGCAATTCAATTTTAAGAAAAGAGCAGTATGTCTGAAAAATAATTGAGAAGAATTGTGAACAACCATGACTAGGAAATTTCTAAGTAACATATATTTTGAGTATGCTCCTGGCTAGAGGGGCCACTGTCATGACTTTTTCCTCAGATAATTACAGAAGGTGCAATGTAAAGCAACAAAAATGTGCTTTTAATGACTAGAGGAGGAACCCAAGCCCCAGTGTCAGTAATAACAGACAACCGTGTGAGCATTGCACCAATAGGCAGCATTGTTGCAAGGCTGAGAGAGAACAGGCACCAGCCTTTACCAGTGTTCCTCAGCTAAAACTGCTGACCTAATCAAAGACATTATCCTTCTAAAAACTCTGCCCATTTAAATCCCTAAAATATCAGCACAACAAAAACGGTACTGTTAGCCTTTTGCATATACATGTATAAATATACACATATCTCCACTATAAATGTTTGTATTGATAAGTAAATTGTTCAGGATATTTCTTAAGGTTTTTAGCATAGTAGTGATCATCAAGTTATTGAGGAGGGGTATGGCAGAAAAGAGAATTTTTCTAGCTCATTTACCATGGATAATGATCAATCCTTATGAATCCTCATGATCCTTACGACCCTGAGATGAGCTCAGTTGGCTAGAGCATGGTGCTCAAAACACCGAGTTTGTGGGTTCAATCCCCGTAGGGGCCATTCACTTAAGAGTTGAACTTGATGATCCTTGTGGGTCCCTTTCAACTCAGAATATTCTGTGAGCTGTGATTATGATTTATGACCAGTCAAGAAACATGTATAAGTTAGAGCTACCTCTCGTCCAGGATAGAAGTGAATATTAAATTCCTCCATTTACTCACAGTTAAAACCACAGGAACAGCACCTAAAATGCAGATACTTGATGTTCAAAACCAACACAAGGAACAAAGGCTGCTTAAGAAGTCCTCTGCAGACTGCATGAGATCACACTTCTCGGTGTCCGAATACCTCCATTACCCCAAAAGCCATGCCAAAATCCAGAATACCCCACTTGAAAGATCACTTTCTGTGTTCCCCATAACACAGATGGCAAAATTTAATGTGAGGACTGAGGTGTGTTTGTACAGCAATAAGAAAGCATACCTTCTCTCAAGCAGCTTGCTTTCACATGGCAAAACCRCCTTTTATTTTCTCCTTTTCCCTCTAACCCTATCTTTTTCTTTATAGTGAGAGAAGAACTGAAATTGCTTGCACTCACTTTGTACAAGTTCAGCCTGCAGTAAATCCCAACACTAGTGCTTGGCAAGACCTGCTTGCACTGGGAGCAGGGACCTAAATGGCAGCAAACGACTTTCCAAAGGTGTTCCAGCTTCCTACTCCCTGCCAGATCCCCCTTCCCTACCTGACAGGGCTGACAGCTCTTGGAAGGACAAAGAACACGCTCAGCCCTGCAGCAATAGGGTCCTTCTGCCAGCCAGGATCTAGGAGCAGGGCTGGCAGGGGAGACTGTGCTGCTGCTGACTCAGCGTTCTCAGTGCCGTAGGTCACTCCCGCAGAGAAGCCAGTGGTGACCATGGGCAGCAGAATTAGGATCAGGCAGGGGAAGAATGAGGGTCATTAAAACACTTGCAGGGAAAAAGAAAAAAAACCAAAAACAGCCTGGCAAGTTTGGAAACCACTGTAGTAAGTAGAAATTCATAAAATAAATCTTATTGCAAAGTATATCTTTCTGAGGTTTTCTTTTTATAGCAAGCTTTATTTTTTGAAAATTGATGTTCAGTTTTACGAGATATTTACAGCTCTTACGAGCACAGCGATTCCTGCTTTCCGTACTGTTTTGATGTTAGAACTTGATGAACACCTTTGGATGTGCTGATCTTTATTATCAGCTGCAGCTACACTAAACAACTTAAAGGAAAAGTATGTTGGCTCACCTGTTTGTAAGAGCCATTCATTACAATATGCAGAGAATTGGGCTGCACACAAACTCTAGTCACAGGAAGTAGGAGGCTGGAAATACTTGCCATTGCCGAAACAAAAAGAAAAAAAAAAATCACCAAATCAGGGACTTTCATTTTTATTATTTATTTATTTTAAAACAGCTGAGGTGTTTCTACTCTGCAGACACTGAACTCCATGTCCATGAAGCCAATTAGCATAGTCACTGTTTGTTCATTACTCAAATCTATGTCCTCCAATTTACACTACCCATATGCTGGGCTAATTTTGTATGGCATAAGAYGCCAGAGAAAGGTGCCAGATCACTAATACATAAAAATTACAGATACTGCAGTGGCTCAGCTGACAGGGAGGACTGCTTCCAGGATGGAACTCTGGACCAGTCAGTCACAAAAATCACCCTACACGTATGAATCCTTTAAATCTTTTTTTCCCAGGCTAAGATTAGATTTTAGCAATGCGAGGGAGCAGAAGGGGAAGGATTTTCCGTGATAACTGATTTTGGTGGTGACTGTGCAGAATCGTATGGGAGGTTCTGAAAAAATTAAAAGAGATCACTCTAACAGTCTGAAGGGGGGAGGGGGTGCAAACACAGAAATAACTCTTATAAGACATAAAATAGTTTTCCACACCAATCTGTTCCACACTACTCTGTGCCACAAACCCACAGTATATAACATAGGAGAGACATATGATTACATCTATAGAACAAGGCATTGCARAGGTGTTGCTGAGGCATTGTTTGACAAGAGAAGTCCAGGTTTCCCCCAGAGCTGAGAGGGGAAAGCATCTCCCTGTTTTAAGACCCTTAGACACTGATGCATGGGGAATCTCACCAGCATCAATAAGAACATGGATAATTTCACGGCTGATACAGAAGGCGGCAGTGAGACTTTTTAGTGTTTGGAGGAAGGAACACGTCTTCCCTGTTAAATCTSCTGGTGGCTTACAGGAACTCTCTCCATGAGAAGGGGAAGTAGGCAAGAGCACGCTGGCGACTCATAGAGTGGCCCAGTCTGAATGAATGCGCAGCCTCAACCCCACTGGGATTGCTTTGCCTGCTGCAAAGCAAAACAGGGCCTTAGGAGACTCCACTCTTGCCCATCCCAGACAGATTTGAGGCTCTGGCTGGTCTCTGCCCCTCTGCCTTTCCTGATGAGTTCCCATCCTCTCTTCTCCACAGCACAGGGTGCTTAATGCACACCGTCCTGCACAGACACACCAGTACAGTCTAAGGAAAAAGTCACTTCTATCTATGACAGCAGAGAAATTCAGAAAAGCTTGAACTTTCAAACTAAGTGGAATATAGAGAGAAACGTCTGAAAATAAAAGCAACAGTGGTTGTGGAGGTTTTTTCCTCCTACTAAGGAAGACAAAGTAACGGTGCAGGGGCTATGTGAACTGCTCACCATGCACTGCAGTTCTTTACAGAGCCCATCCAGCAGGAAACACCAATCAAACAGGCCATGGGAAAGCCAGAAGCACGATTAGCACCTGAACAGCAACAAGGCTGAGACATGGTCCTCTGTAAGGGCAGGAATTCAGGTGTGCAGCCTCCGTCATCTTCATTGTCCCGTAACGCAAGCACATAGAGCTGTAAAAGGAAGATCCTCCTGCCAAGACCCACTGCAGATGCAAACATAACTGTCTACAGAAATTAGCAAGGCAAATAGATCAGCAGAGGCTTGTGACCGCTATTATATTTAGCTGCCACAGCTTTCCTGGTGGAAATCAAACACTAAGTGAAAGAGAAGAAWAAACCTTTTGCACCTTCCCTGTCAGTGAGCCATGTGCAATCCAGCCTGTAAATAGCTGAGCTAATTCACAGTTGTCATATTTTTAAATGTCACCAAAGTGCCAAAGGGAATACAGAAATCCAGAGCCATGCATTGTTGCATTGTCCCCGATCGGCAAGAACAACACCACCAACCCCTGCTCCTCTTCTGCCAAAGGCCACTGGGCTAATGCAGCTGATAAGTGTAATTCAGAAGGCCAACTGTCAAAGCAGATGAAGTGCATGTTTTCTTCCCAGCCTTCTAATGCAAATCAGTACATCCTGTCAAAAACTGACAATTTCAGGTTTCCTTCTTGTACCTGAATGAAAAAGTGCCAGTTCTCAAGACTTGCAAAGTCATATCCTCTTTATGCACAGGCCAGCGAGGGCAGCCAGCTACACTGTGAGCCTTGCCAACATGCTCCCTGCCAGACCTAGAGCACATGAGCAGAGGTTGGATCAGACACGATTTTGATGTACAGTCGTGTCCGCTAAGAACTGAACAGATAGCACAAGTTGCTTTTGTGTACACTGCTGAATTCCAGAGAAAAAATGGAAAACCCCTGCTTGTTACTAATTGGGAAAGTAGTAAGACTGTACTCAGAAGTACTTTTGCATCTCGTGACCTTGTCGAAAAGCCAATGTCATCTACTTAAGTGCACACACAAAAGCGTTCCTTGTGTCTTKCCCCTGGCATGAGAATCTCATCACTTCAGAAAATATATTTAACATTATAGGAGTTTAAGCCTCTGCTGAAACCTTTTAAAAATGTCACATACAGCTCTTCAAAGCTCCAATCCCAGAGCCTTCCTGAGGATAATGGAGAAGTTAAATCAACTTTACTCTGGGATTACCTTGCCCCTCCAAGTCTTCCCTTGGTCAGAAGTAATTTATTAGAAGATTACCACCATTAAAAACAATTCTCTATCCTCCTTGGAAGTATTTCCTTCCAAAGAGTAAAGAGCTTATGCTAGACTTAGAAAAGCTGGCTAATCAGAAGGACATCTCTGTTAATTTCTCTAATGTTCTTTGCAAAGTGCTGGCATTGCAGAGAGGCTGCTCAGGTGCGTGGCCAAACATCCTGTCCATTTTTTCTCCGTTTATCAGAGACACAAATTCAGCCTCCATCAAAGTTGTGCACATCATCCTGCCTTTACTAACGTCACTGACATGCGAGTGGCAGGTGAGCTATCTCATTAACAGCTACTGCTTTCAGTCTGTGTGTTAGTGATTTACAGTACAATGGCTGGAGCTCTCTTTGCATAGCTGTATAGCACAGTAAATAACACAGAAAAGTGTTCATGAACTTGTAAAGTATGGTAGCAGACAGGGTCAATGACATATTTATTATCTTAAAAAATAGATTAACCTGGCCTTGCTAGAACAGAATAAAAGGTGGAAAGGAGAAACGTGAAATCCCTATCTGTTAGTCTATGACACAGTGTAAGCAAAAAGAGCTTGAATACCAAGTTTTCTGTTCCAAGGAAACTATTTCAGAGAATGCCTATTTCCATCCTTTGAAAGGGTGGAGATACCTTTCAATCTGTTTAAATTATCCCTGTTTCTTGGTCGATAACAAAAAAATGTGAAAACAGCATTGGCCTTAGCTCAAGGGGAGCTATTGTTAGGCACATATGCAGCTGTTCTCTGTTTCTAGGTACCCTGTGCACTCCACCACTGCTCTGTGCAGCCTGCTCTCCAGGATTCCCTGCCTCTGGTAGCTAGAGAACAACCCCTCCACATAGGCAGAAAGGGGATACCCCCTACCCAGCAGGAATAGGATCAGGCTCCCTGCACAAACCCCACAGCTCCCCACGAACCCTTATTCTAATGAGAACTCTTAGGCACTGAGAAATCAGCTGAGAATGTAAGATGTAAAATGTTAATTCAAATATTTCGATGGTAAGCAGACTGGATTTTAGCTGCATTGCTTCAAAAAAATTAACAAATATAAGGGGATCATAAAAGTGTAACTTCAGATTTCACACACAGAAGTAGAGCTGGGTTTCCTCAATAATGCCCTGACACAAGAAGCACTAGAATAGAGGTTTTCTTCTTTTCTGACATCCCTTCTCCTATTAGGTGGTATGAGCTGTATCAGTACAAAATCTCTGGCATTTCACATGCATGTTCTACCTGCCCTCCTCTCTCACCACCCTCTCAATACTCTGTCATTTACAAAAGGAAGGATTTTGATTAATGAGTTCTTCCTGCCAAAAAGATAGCCTCACAAGCAGCAGAACAAAAATAAGTTAGATTCTATGGAGCCCATAAATACAATCTTTCTGCACAAAAATCTCCAATTAGTCGCCAGGCGTACTTGCTTATGAGTCATTAATGAATACTTCTATATGCTGAACATTCATATCTTTCTGTTTGTGACACCGCCTCCAAGCCTGACCCCCTGTCATCACATCAAAAGGATCAAGATTTCAAATGAGGTATTAGCAATTTCTTTAAAAGCTTTTTTTAACAGCAGGGAAAAACTACTGAACCATGACTGTTCAGTCATAGACAACTATTGAAATCCCAACACCTCATCTCCTCCATCCTTCAGCAGCTGAAGGCAGGAATGCCATGTGTTTCACCATATATAGCATTCCTGTATAAGAGTGAAGGAGTTTTTGGTTGTTTAGAACCCAGCCACACAGTGAAGTCTCTATGGGCAGTTTCCTGCACTCACGTGGAGATTTGCAGGTATAAACAGCAGAAAAGCCACATTCTGTAAGACAGCAGCAGGAGGAACTCACCTGTAATTCACTTTGCCTTCTAAAATGCAGTTTGATTCCACCAGGTATATAGATTAGAGAGAAACTTAATTAGTATGTCTTTTATTCTGCTATTCTTTCTACTAGCCCTAAAACTGCCTTTTTAATTATCTACAACTTATTCTGTGTTTTAAAGTAAGGTAATTACCAAACTTGGGCAAATTACATTTTTTTTAAACATACGATGGCTGATACCATTTGGTTCTTGGATCACATCACTACCAACAGTACCAGTATCACAAGAGTAGTAAACAAGGGGTTTGAGTCACCTTTGCAGGCAGGGAAGCAGTTTCCTTCTGCTCTCAGCCCTCCGCTGCACAGCCAGGATAAACCTTCCCTTTCCCCCACCCCCGAAGGCAGAAGTACCAGCACTACTCATCTGACTTGCCTTCCTCCCCAGAGCCCTCTGGATCCACAGTAAATTTTTTACTGCTTGGCATGGGATTTGTTTAAAATCCCCAAATCACTGCGGTACAAGCATGCTCCCAGGTTTGGCATAGCAGGGCTGGCCATGGCATGATCCCTAGCTTTGTCCCAGTGCCGGGCACAATTCCTATCTCCTCCCCAAAGCTTTCACATTTAAGTCCATCACATGGGCAGCTGTGACATGGCAAGGTGGTCTCTCCTGGGGACAAGTGTCATTGTTCACCTTCCCCTCTGATGAATCAGAGGATTCTACCGCAACCTGGTTCACCCAAAAATGAAGCAGTAAGATTCAGATACATTCAGCTGCCCTTGCTGCCTAATAAATGAATGCTGTCAAAAGAAATCCAGTTCTTGTTATTTTGAGGCTTGCATAGGGTCATTGTATGATGATTGTTCCTTAGGGGAAAAAAAAAAAAAGGCAATTTTTGTGGTAGATTGCTCCTTTTAGATAGAAAAAGCCATGTAAGGCAGAGGATGCTAAAAAAAAATTGAAGTATGTGCAGAAGAGGCTCGCATACACTATTTTAGGCTGGAGGAAATACCTTACAGTAAGAAATCTGAACAGCTCAATCTGTTTATCTTATCACGAAGAAGATAGAGTGGTGAGTTGATTACAACAGATAAGCACCTCATGGGGAGAAAATACCAGGCACTAAAGGGATTTTTAATCTAGCAGAAAAAAAGCGTAACAAGAAGCAGTGGCTGAAAGCAGATTAATTCAAACTAAAAATTAAGAATATACTTTTAATAATTAATTCAGGGACCTATTGAGCCTATTGATAGCAAACAAGGGGAAACTGAATAGTGTGACAGAAAGAGGAGGTTTGACTGGACAACCTCAAGATGCTTCTGGCCCTGCACTCTGAATTTCAGAGTGAGGAGGGAAACAGGGAAGTATTCTGGTTTAAGAAAGTGCAATTCCCACTTCTTGTCAAAATCAGACAACTTCACTTGCCCATGCTTGATTTCTTTCTTTCCTTGGTCAGTGAAAGAAATATTATAAATTTTGTTAATTAAGAACATTTTAACAACTTAATCATTCATGTATTTCAGTGCATATTTCTATTATAATGCACAGGCAGAAGTCACATTCAGATAACATTTTAATAAATACCAGGAAGTAAAATTCTCTTCATATACTTTGTTAGGGAAAATTATATATCCATATATAAGTATTTCATAGTAACCAAAGAATAAAGCTGGAGAAGTAGAACTGGAACCAGACAAAGGAAGCTTTTAAAGAGTCATTAGACACAACAGCTCAAAGGGGCAAGCTGAAAGGCAGCATTCACCTCTGGAAGCGTCTGAGATGCACCTCTTGCTCCCCTCCACATTCCATCTCACATTGTGGGCACAACACTTTGGCTGGGATGGGCAGAGAGTCTCACACTGCACAGTGTCACACAAATGTGCCAAGGGAACCTCATCTCAGTCAGGTCAATAGAGTTGTAGCTTGGGGATCTCTTATATGTCTCACTAGCCATTTCTTCATCAAGCCATTGGACAAGAGTGCTGGAGAAAACATTTTGCTTATGTGAAAGCAATATTTTTGTGCATTTTCAGTTCCACATTGCTACACCTGCTGGAAAAACAGCACTGAAAAATAAAGCTTGTATAGAAATTGACTGCTTTCCTGCAGCAATCTCTGTCGTGGTATGGGGAGCTATAAAGCTAAAGATATTTACCTTGGGGTTTATTCTTCTATTTACTGTAGATTTCGGTTTAAGCTATTGCTCTGGTACCCTCATGTCAATTAGTATGATCTCGAGATATACTCTATGTTCCTTTAAAATGCACATGTGCTACAAAGAATGCAAATAGTATCATAGGAACTCCTACTTTTTAATTAGAAACTGCATTCAATTAAATAAACTTTAATAAATCAAATTCTGCTCAGCCTGAACAATATAATGGAATGGACATTAGTACTATTAAATTCATGTAAATTTTGTAATTATGATGATAGGATTTCACCCAGTAAAGCRTGAAAAAGTCTGAATATTTACTAAAGAAATGAGGTAAGGATCCACACTGCGACCATCCATCACTCTCTCATCAAATGAAACAGGTAGTTTAGATACTAGCTGCAACTTTGCCCAGTTGGACAACCCAGTGGGTAAAGCAGCTTGGCTCTTGGGAATAAAATACAGCAACCTCCCAACTCAGTATTAGGATTCCTGATCATTCTSAAGAAGAAAATTGCATATCATACACCAAAATTACATACTGGGTCAATACTATAGGTGACAGCGAGAAAGCTTCAGGAATCACCATTAAACATTTGACCAACACTGGAAATTGTTCATGATGAGAACCCAGTTACAGGACATATTGTTTATCTCAGAAAAAAAAAAMCATAAACAGTGAAGATACTGCATAATAGTTTATGCAGTGTGAAGATCTCTTAAGCATTTGGGCTTTTAGTTTCTATCGTAAGTGCTCTTTACTAATCAGCTTAAACAATGATTTGAAATTCCTATGGACAACAAGTCCTTTGAGGTCACACAGGGCCAGGGAGCCTGCATTGATGGGCTACCTCAACTCAAAGACATCCACAGGAAAAAAAGAGAAGCTTCTACACCCAAGTGATACATCAAAAAATTCAGCTGGTAAACAAGATTAAAAGTAAACAGAAAATCAGACCTTTAGGCAATTAACAGATATGGGATGAACACATGAACACATGGAGTAGGCTGAAGCAGAGCAACCCGTTCCCACRGCCGCTGTGTTACAGGAGCAAAAAGCGTACACTGAAGACAGCTCAAACTGTCTGCAATACCATCTCATGTATTTAATACAAAAATCACGAGACAGCTGAAGGAAGTCCAGCAATGCAGCAGGTATGGGATCACAGGCAGAGAAACCAGCAGGTCTCCCAACAGAGTTAGGCAGGGAAGTGGAGGATGCTCTATTCTACAGGCTTGGTCTCAGTTGATAGGATAAGCAAAAAAGTAAGACAAGAAAAGGTTGCATCAATGATAAATTATCCATAAAAAATTATTACCAGATTTCAGATATGGAAAACATAGGTAGAAGTCTGGCATAATGAATTTGAGTATTACTCAGTTTAATTCCATCTGTAGTTCTGACTGTCATCTGATTTCCATAGAATAGAAAATATCACAGAAAAGAGAGCTAAAAGAATTGACAGCCTTGCTGATGAAGAGCAACTACAGTAGCCTGGGACGGGGAGGCTCCCAGGGGCCTCAGCACCATTCAGAAATGCTTTTCAGGGTAATAGTCAACAATGAAAGTTGGGGATTAATCATGGACTCAGAAATTAGCATAACAAAAGATGGAGAAGCTGCAAAAGGAGGGGGTTAGGGCAGGTGGTTTTGCCAGTGAAAGCAGTTGTGCAGTGTGGGCACAGCCAGCTGCCTGGGGTAGGGGAGGCGGGATGGAGTGGGGCACCCAGGGACCTTGCAGGAGGGAGGGCACAGGATGGGGACCAGGAGAGCCTCTTGCAGCCCTGCCTGCTGTGATTTATCACTTCTGCTGTGGCACAGTGGCTCCCAGGCTGTGGAAGGAAAACAGTGCATAAGCAGGCTAGTGCTCAAGTGTGTGGAATCATTCTCTCAACCATCACTTAGATGGCTTCCTAATCACTGCGTAAGAGGCTATTTCTTATCAGACCTCTGTTCCGAAAGGGGTTTTCTCTATTTCCTCTCAACTTCAATTTAATCCGGCAAAAAGAAACACCATGATGAAGGCTTGATAGTCATTGCAAGACCAGTTGCTTTTTGCCCATCTAGACTTTTAATACATTACATGAGTAAGGTTGAATCAGACTTACAATTAAGATATTTGGTCGTGCAATTAATGATGAAATTATCTGACRCATGTGTCAGTAGAGCAGCATGGCTCCTGTGGAGCTGACAGGAGTCCTACTTTTGACTTCAGTGGCAGCAGAGCCACCCTAATGGTGAGCAATTCAGAGTTTTCTACCTTAAAGCTTTTTTAATGCCATGAATAGCATGCTGTATCCTTGGTAGCATATCTTTGAGGCTATCTGTTGGCATGGCTTAATTATCCAGTATCAGTTTTCAACTATGAACATATGAATTCTGACATGGCTGTTAGAAGTCTAGCAGCTCTTTACCCAAAATGTACATGCATTCTCTGGAGTCCTTAGGCACAATTTTTCTTCTCCATCACAGCAAAATGTGACCTCTTTACTGGCATTAGCAGTGATATTGTAATTCATAAACTATCCTTAGTTGGGGCTAAAAAGCATTGTAATGATGAGAAATACTTCACTGAAAAAATAGATTCTGCTTGCTGAGGTACTGCCTGACAGCTTCAACACTCAAGAGTCAGAATGCTAAAGATATTCTGAGTCAAAGAAAGCTTATGGTAATAAAGAATAGCCTGGTATATAGAGAAGTCATTGTCTTAAGAGTGAAAATATAAGACTGACTTCAACTACATTTTCTCTTAGTCTTTTCATGCACCTTATTACATCTCTCCTGCAACTGTGACAGAAGAACTGCTTTAGAGCAAGCCTTCTCCCGGGCTGCAGTCCTGGACCCCACAGCAAATCCCAGTATTCCCAAAGTCAGCCCTCTCCTCTGCTTACAATGAGAAAAATGGTATTGGTAGGAGCAGGCTGCGGTGAAAACTGTTCTTCTAGAGAAAAGCTTCCTAATTCTATTATGATTTTCATTATGTTCCCATTTTAAAATGTCCAAGCAATAAACTCATAAAAATACATAATGAAAATAGTCAGACCATTAACTAAAGTCAAATGCAATGCCGCTATAATAAAACTTGCAGGTGCTTCTGTAATCAGCAAAGCAACATGATTCTGATTAAACCAGGAAGAAGGGATTCTTTGAAATCTTTTACTCCTGCTTCCAAATATTTAGAAAATGTGGGCTTAATGTAGCAAATTGTGTTTCTTTATGTCATTATTCTCCTGAACTGGATGCTGTGACAGCAGTCTGCATTTCATAAGGCATGGCTTCCAACCAGCAAAATCTATTCTCAACAGGAAATATGCTCCACTTAGTCCAAATGTTCTGAGGACATCAAACATATTTTTATAAACATGCTGTATCATAATTGAGAGACTTGCTAGTAGTCAGGATTTAGACAGCACTTTACAGCTTCAAGGTGCTGTACAAACATTTAACTTATTTATTAATTTTCTAACTAGGGACATAACCTAGATTTAGTTAGAAGAGAGCTGTGGATGAGAGGAGGTTGGGTAAACAGGTTTATTTTATTTATGTAAAAGACCATACAGAGTCCTCTTAGAGGTGCTTCCTCACCAAAACAAAAAAGGTAAAACATCTCAAAAGCTTCTAATCTTGACAGGGAAACTAATGGGCAGCTCTATGAAGGCCAGATTGGACCACCAGGCTGAGGGTTTCAGAGGTATTTTTCACTGGTCTCCCCAGGTTCTCCCAGAGAAGAAAAGATGCTTTCCATTGGATTCAGGGAAACTTCGATGAATATTTCAAAAAACATCTTGCTGTCACTCAGCCGTGTCCTTCCCTAGTCCATAAACTAGAGCACTGCAAACCAGCAGCCTCAGCACTCCTGCTCTGGCTTCTGGGGTTTATTACCTGTCCCACACCAGGGTATATTTTCAAAGACTCAGGAGTTATGACCTAGATTTACAAAAATATTTAGATTTGTAATTCCTATTAGCTGTTTAACATTAATTGACATCAACAGCCTCATTGCCCATCTCCAGAAGGGTTTTCGGTAAGAACAATTTACTTCACAGCTGATTTTTGCCCAAATTACAAAATTGTTCTGAGTCAAACACGGTACAGCTAAAACCATCTGTCCTCTATGGGTTTATGTTCTGACAACAGAGGAGAGTGAAACTCTCTCATCTGATATAGGAGTGTCTCTGCAACTTATTACTCTTTCATTGGCACATAGTAAATTGAGCTCTGGCAATAGCAATACCACTGGGAAATAAAGATAATTAAGAAACATAAAGCATGCCACTCTTCTTGAACCCAGTTGGAATCTTGGTTTTCTGTGTCTCTCATTGTAGGATTATGAGCCTAGTTTTAAGTTTGTATTCTCATAATTTTACATAATTGACCATTTGCAATCTTTTATAATCTAAAATGTCTAATAACTATGCAGAGAAAGTGAGCTCTTTCCATAATATTTATAAATATTTCATATGAACTGGAGTTAATACAATTTATTTATAATGCATGGGAGTCTGCAGTGGGTTTATAAAAATAATGTGTGTTAACATGCAGTCATGATTTAATAATCAGAGACTAATTTCTAAAATACATACAGAGAGTGGCTGATTCCAGTAATCAGCAATAGGATTGAGAGGTGCAGATACAGGCAGATGACTGAGCTATGTTAACATACCATACAGAGTGGAGCAAAGATGACATTAACACAAACTTCATCCTATTCATCCCTTAATAATTTCAGTATCCACCAGGACAAAACTAGAATAGCTTCTTCAGAAATCCCCAGGATTAATTCCATATTCCTGCTAACAACCATTGTGGTAGAGGATGACATCACATATATTATGTAACCGCAGTGCAATAAGACCATCCCAGGATTTCCACCCGCTCAGGAAACTGCCAAGAAGCCATAAAGCTACGTGAGCCACTAACCATCTATTAACTAAATGATTCAAAACTGTTCAAAGGGAAGAAAAGTTCCCTATCTGTTCCACAGTGAGTGCATCTCTCACCTGATACACTGAGGTTGCTTAAGCAATTTCCACACCACTCTGGAGATGTACATGGCAGATGGGAGTGAAGAAGCCTATCTGTGGGAGAAAATAGATGAAGTTATTGGATTGACTGGAGAACATGCATGCAGCTGAAATGGACCTTCTGCTTCTGCTCTGTGGTGAATAAAAGGATGCAGAAATAAGCAAGCAGATGCAATTGATTGTGATGATAAGGCCACAGTTGCAATCAGACACCCACACACAAGTTATCATAGAGAGCCCCAGGCAAGAAAATAGACTTTCCATGTTAATGTCATTTTTGACACACAACTCAATTCATTTCCCATACTTTTTTAGCAGCCTGTGTATGAAAGACAACAGAACAGCAATTGTTTGTGCTGCTAGATGTTCATTTCTTCATTTGGGGGAGGGGAGAGGACCTTAACACCCACAACTGGCCCATGAGATCTCTACTGCTGTCGTGCATGCATGCTTCATCCCTGCAGTTTCAGCTGCATGTTGTTTATTATTCATTATGAGACTAATCACACTTTCTATAATGGTCCAGTGACAAAATTACTCTAGATATATTTCTCCATATATTTTTTTACTACTCAGCATCAATAAACTGTGAAATGTGTTATAAAAAAATATTTCCAATGGCTTTCTTCTAAAACACATTTCAGGTTGTTCATGTTACGAAATGCTTATCTTTTGAACTCTCTGACTGCTGGGCTGAGCAAAACAGGGCCTTAAAACAAAATTAAAAACAAACAAACAAAAAACTCAATAAAAACTAGTTCAGATCCCTATTTTAAATAGAATTTTTTAATAAGAATATGAATGGAGTAAGCAGCTGTTTTAGGGCAGGTGGACCAAGTTTCTCAGAAGTAAATGGATGTTCAGGCAACAACTTATGACATGAGATGACTTTAAATATTTCAATTTCCTACTGTAAAATACTTTGTGTTATCTGTTTGGTACGATAACCTACGTATTTATTTACAAGACAATGCAATTACAAAGACAAAAGAACCCTTAAGAACTAATATGAAATTATTCCCCTAAGTAAAGTTACTTACAAGCTTTAGCATCTGCAGTTATAAGTTGTACTGGCTCGGTTCTCCTATGAGTATTTACCACACCTTTCCTGCTGATTCCCTGCCCCATTTTGCCTGCTGGTGGGGCCCGTTATGGAACGTTCCGGCAGGGTCACTGCAGACTCCAATCAGAACAGCACATTTATATTTCCTGGAAAAATATTGCTTAGATCCATGCGACTCTCTATAAAAAATGCATTTTTAAAAAGTTGCAGTATATACTAGTTAAGCACATAACATTTCTCATTTTGGATGTAATCTGTGATTTCAGACATCAGGTGAAGCATATGAAAAACAAGAACATTTAGATTACGTTTTTGCATAAGTCAGAAGGATRTACATGGCCAATACTTAAAGTTACAGCTTTTTTGATTCTGATCTGTGTGAAATGCTGGGCAGGACTGGAAGCCAGTGGCAGATTCSTCAGTGGAGCAGATGCTAATATCAAAACATGCTCTCCCGGCTTTCAGTCCCTGAGAACCCAGCCCCAGATCTGCAAACAAAGCTGGTGAAATCAAAGAGCCAAAGAGGGTAGATGGGCCAAAGGACACATGGCAGGCATCTTTGAAAGAGCCAAATCTGAACCCTGCATCCATTGAAAGCAGTCATATCTTTACCATCAACTACCACATGGATGCTGAATGCATCCCCTTGGCATTTAACTTCTGATTTCAGAAACTTTTCTTTCTAATCCTTTTTATATATTTGTGAATAATTCTGAAAAAAAATAATTCTGTTAAAATATTTGCTTTCAGAGATCCTTTGTACTTTCTCTTTTATCAGCAGACCTGTCCATTGCCCAGTTTCCCTCTCTTAACAAACCCCAGATTCTGCTTAATCCAGTTTTGCTTTTCTGAAATTACTTGTCTATTGTTCACAGCTCTTTTTAAGCTACATTTTATAAGAGAAACCTCCAGGTTCACATCTTTTTCTCTCTGTACATGCCTTTTTGGAGCATAATACAGCGAGTTCCCATCCTCTCATGTCTTGAAAACAGTCCTTGGATCCCTCAAAATGTCCAGACTCAGAGGAGAGGAGGGCATGTGAGATGTTTGATATAATTGTCTTTTCAGAGCATCAAGGAAATGAGGAACAAGAGATTAGGAAAAGAAATGCTTACCCTCAGGAACCTTACTCTTAAAAGCCCTGGAGAAACAGACCTCTGAAAACAAACAAAAGAAGCGTCCAGATCTGTGCTGCACTGCGGCCTGAGCTCACGCGCCTGACACGGGGCTGTGTCTTACACGGCTCTGGTCTCCTCCTGCTCTTACTGATGCCAGTGGCCGAACTCATGCAGTCGTTGCTCTGTGGCCTTCTCCGCTCCACCGTTCCTGCAAGGAAAGACAACTCTGTCCTGAGGGAGGAGGCACGGCTGACAGCCCCAGACTGCTGTCCCTCCATCTCCAGCCACAGATGCTTGGGACAAAGGGACAGGCCCACCAGCTCTCCTCAGCCTGCTTTCACACACAGCACACCACCCCTAGAGAACTGATGCATCCATAGGGTATAATTTCAGCTGGGAAATACATTTCCCCTTCTGCTCTTTTTTTTTCCCCTCCTGAGGTGGAAGCCTTACCAATGCATGGAAAGCAGAGCTCCCCAAGATGTCTGAGCATCTGCAGTAGCCTAGGTGACCAGTACACCCTCCTCAGGTAATCTAGCAAACTTTACGCACRAGAGAATACAATCATAATGATGTATATGAGAATAAATTTGTAAATATTACTGATCAAACTTCAGATCAATAGATGTTTTACATACCAGAGTAAACATATAAACTTCACTGCCAGCTTAAGCTTTTAATCATTTAATTCATTTGTGGATTCATTCATCTTTCTATAATCTGATCTATTGGTCTGGGTCTCCAACATAAAAACCATTATCACAGCAAATGTCGCCATTTTAATTTGTAACCAGTGTCCCAGAATTTTTCATGAATTAATTGGACAGTCTTGCACATTAAATATAGTAATAAATGTCTTGCAATGCAGGTGAAATTTAAATTTAAAATATAAATAAATGGTGTTGGCTATAGGAATGTGAATATCCCGATATTTATGTTTAGTCAGTACACAAGTCTGCTAGAGAAAGAAAACAACTAACATAATCTTGGCCCTGAAGTCCTC
Organism: Amblyornis subalaris; assembly: GCA_018881555.1. Taxonomy (NCBI): domain Eukaryota; kingdom Metazoa; phylum Chordata; class Aves; order Passeriformes; family Ptilonorhynchidae; genus Amblyornis; species Amblyornis subalaris. Next base: position 17,764,323 of record JACAXG010000004.1, read on the forward strand.
TCTACACCACCGCAAGGCTGAAGGAATTGCACGTCTGTGTGAAAAAGAAGACAAGGAAATCAAGCCAGGGCTTCTCTCGAATGCATTGTGGGAGAGTCGTCCTGGGGCTGGAGAGGCAGCACCCAGGGGCTCACTCACCTGGAGCCCACCCCTAAGCCATAAGGCTCCCAGTTGGATTCTCACTAACTCAGACCTCTTACACAGGATGAATCCTTGCCTATCCAATCGCCTCACCTAGGACCCAAGAYAGCTTCCTAGGATCAGCACCTTCTTTTCTGTGTCTGAAGTACCATGGGTGAAATTCCTACTCTGGTACACAGCAGTTAGACTTTTTTTTTTCTTTGCAGAAAAGCCAGCTGTATGCCAAAAAGACTTAGACATTTTAAAAAAACTAAAGCATTCACGTCATGCAAAACATCGCAAGGACACAGTGTCATCATCTGAATTCACTTTACTACTTCAAATATTCAGTGGATAAAACAACAAAAATAATTCCAGATAAAGCAAAAACAAGGAGTTCTGCTAGCTCCAGCAACTATGGAAAACTTTAATCACAGGCTTCCTTTTTGCTTACGGCAGATCCATACACAAGGATTACTTGTACCTACGTCACACCCCAAAACTTCTGAGGTTGAGATGGAGGCTTCTGGATTAACAGGCAGGGTAATCAGCAGTGTACCATCCAAAGGGGCAGCAGGAGTCACTCCACATCTGTTCCTGAATACCCCAGACACATTTCTTCACGACTCTTCAGCCCTGGGGACCACCCTGGATGTGCACAAGCCCACTGCAGAATGGCTGGGCAGGCAGAGGCTACGGTGGGTGGCGTGGATGTGAAGGACGCAGGAAGGCTGAATGTGCACATGCTTATATTTATGACCCGAGTCAAGATGGGTTCTTTCTAGCAGTAAAATACTCCTAGTATTAAAATAATCATTTTCTCTGAAAAAAGGAATACGGCTGTAAATTAATACTGTTGCCTGCTATTTGAATATACATGGAGAGACCTTCCTCTACTTTAAAATCATAGCAAAGATCTTTATTTAGAGTATTCAGTTAATCATCTAACAGGATCAATTCATCTGTTTTTCACAGCCATGACAAATACTTCAAATTCAGAACGATGTATAGCTTTGCTTTTACAAGTAAGTAGATGAACCATTGTTAATTTGGACTTGTAGTATAACATAGCTTCCTAGGAAAGTAAAGATACTATTTTGGGGTAAAAACCAACACACTGTTAAAGTAATTTTTAAATGTGCATGTGGGCATAGAACATTTAAAAACAGACTAAATAGTAGAGAACCTTTTAATTTTATTCCCTCCCAAACATCATAGCAAATAAGAGAGTACTTTGAAAGAGTTTGTATAAGTTATACAGCTAAATTTTCAGACGTGAAGAAAAAATTAAAATTGTCAATGAAAGTCCTTTCCAATATCCTGTTATATTGAGTATAAATATGAGTATCAGACACACAAATCATTAAGTCCTATCACAAAAAGCTGAAGGAAACTTCAGAAATAAAAGTACTAATCTCATCTACCAATTTGTGTAGAAAACCATACCTCCTGTGTTTTGAACTACAGAAATATCTGTATTATTGTTTACATATTTCTAATACAAACCATAATTCAATCTGCTAAAATCTGCTTTGATGTGTAGACCCTATGCTGCAACCTAATAAAGCAATCGAACTGACCATACTCTTAGCAAGAGATTGAGCTTTTCAATAAATGAAATGCCCTTTCCTAAAATCCATTACAAGTAAACTGTTAATTTGCAGCTGCAGAATTCTGCTGACGTTTACAAAATGCTCTTGAAGTTACTGTTTTGCAGTAATAGAGGAACAAAACCATTTTCATAGCAAATCCAGTCAAACACTTAATGTTTACATCATTGCAAACTTGAAAACATAATTGGTGATCTGTCTAGTTACCTAGAACAGTTGGATAGTGCTGCCCTTCACTGGTTCGTAATGGTATACCACAAATCAAAACTAATGGCTACCTGACAGAAGTGTGGCTCAGCTGCATGAAAACTGAGTTTTCCCTGCTTCTCCCTCCAGGACTTCCACATTCCTATCAAATGAACACCCAAAGCTGCCTCTTCATAACCCAAATTTTCATGTCATAAAACCTWTTATATACTTATTTTAACCCTTTCCTTGGGAGGGATAAGATAGTTGCAAACATTATCCCTGCCCATTGTTCTTGTGTTTTATCCCGTGTCAGACCACTACTGTAATTCCCTCCTCAATATTAAATTATGCTTTTCCTCTATGAAACAAATCCATCAACAATAGAATAATGAAAATTATCCCTGGAGTGTTTCTATGCAATACTAAAATATTGGACTGATTAAAAGTGATACTAAGTAATGTCCATATTTGTGTAGGAACACGTGGGTAAATAACCAGCAGTTCTCAACCTGTGCATTTTGCCCTGCTGAGGGAAAGAATACAGCTGGTTCTTTAACACAGCAAATGTAATAGTCATTGTGTCCAAACATTAAGCTTCATCTGGGAAGTGAATTCAGATTAGCTGATTGTTTCAGATAGATATCATATGCATACTAGGAGACCTACATGTCTTTAAAAAAGCTATTTTTTCAAAGCAAATACATTTAGGATAGTATTAACAGCTAGAAGGTGTCTGATGACAGATGATGAATGACTGTTAATTACTGTATGTATTATGTGCTGCAAGTCCAACCTTAGATGCATAACGGAGATGAGAGCAGTGCTTGGTTCTGTACACAAACATAAGCAATAGTCCCTGACTCCAAGTCCTGACAAGTCTATCTGCTAAAAAAAAAGCCCAAGTACATGAAATACTTTCAAAATATAGAATCAAAAGATAGAACTTCCATTTCAAAAAGAGGTTCAATATTTTTTGACAAATAATCTATTCCTATTTATAATATATTGTGTTTACTATTATGTTTGAAAAATGGCTGAAGCTTGCATTGGTGCTGGCCATTTCTACAGAACATATCATTTTTAAAAGCCTTTTTGGAAGTGCAAAAAAACCTTGCTATGCACATTTTGGATCAATTGTATTGACAGCTGTACCCTATGGTCACCCATGAGGGTAAGTAGGCTCCCCCAGAACTCAATTAGGTTACAGCAGTGCGAGCCTCTGTGAAGCTCTACATGACCGCGTGTTTCCATGAAAAGAGTGTCCGGAGTTTCCATGAAAAAGTGCCCAACCAGAAGGTGAACTGAGAAGAGAGAAATTCAGAAAATAGGGAATTTTGAAAACTTTCCTCCAAAGCACCTTGGACAATACCATTTAGTGAGTTTGTCACTGTAAAGATGGCTGAGTCATCCCAGCCCAGTTACTCTGCACTCACCCTTCTTAGGGCACCTCATTTTCATTGATTAATAAGTATTGGCTCATGAATAGCAACTGGATTTTTACGATCTTTGTCTTCTACAGAATGCATAATGATGGCATGAAAATGCTTCAGATAAATCTCTTCCATCTCCTCTCTCATTTCACGGTGGAATATTAAGGTTTACTTTTTCTGGAAGGTTTGACAAATTTCTGAGGACCCTCGCTGTCACCCCCACCAGTAATCACAACCAATGAACCATCAACAAAGACATGAGTTAACAATTGGTTGGAACAACAGAAATAAAAGCAAAACAAATATGTAAATAAAAAGTCTTTACAAAGCAGCCTAATAGAACATCTCATGTTTTATTAAGCCTTTGGTGTTAATGAATTACTACCTTTCCCAAAAAGTCAGCTCAGCCTRCTCTGGAAAGACAGCTGTTTCCTGCACAGTTTAGCAAACCACAGTTACAYGTGACTTCCCTGAAGATGAGACAAACTACATTCCACCTTGTAGCAGAAAGCAGTGCTAAAATATCATCTCATTTGTTAACCAGGGCTCATGAGCACAGCTACAGCTTCCAGCCCAGTGGCTGCTGCCGGCTGTGCCAACACCGTGAGGAAGAGCAGTCACACCGTGAGGAAGAGCAGTCACACCGTAACCGAGAGCAGCCGCACCGCCAGCTGCCAGGGGGACAGCCATTAGCAGCAATACAACCCAAGGCTTTGTCAGGAGGTTTCTCAGCTCCTGCTGGTTTCTAGGAAAAGATGAAACCTAAAAATACTGGACTCTGGAGGGAGGAATCAATAAGTGAGAGAAGGCTGTACCTATATCTGCTACCCTGCACCACTCCGGTATCTTGTTAGGCATAGCATAGAGCCGTTCTCTGTCCAACTGCAGGAGTGACTGACCCCAAGTAGGTAATTTCCTTCTTTTCACTGCAGAAAAGGACTGAAACTATCACATCTGAGCTTCCCTTCCCTCCACTGCTGGGATTTTCCACGTTTCTGTCTATATTTTGCTTAGGATACAGCTGCAAAGACTTTCTCTTAGCCACGTCCCTTTCTTTGATATTAGCTATTTTTCTTTTTTAAAAAATAAATGTGTGAAGTATTTGTTTATTTCTTAATTTGTTAATTAAAGGAAAACATTTAATTTAATGACATATCTGTTCACAAAACAAAAAAACAGTGATTGGAAATATAATGTATGCTACCACTTTGTGAAAGTCGTTTACAGCACAGAAAGACCACTTTGGCAGATACATTTATGTATTAGATTAGATTAGATTTTGCATCTATTATGGGCATGTGGCATATTATTAATTATTAACACCAAAAATAAATGTTTATGTTAGCAGAAAAACAAGCTGCTAAATTCTGAAAAAATGTTGTTGAGGATTTACACATTGTGTCATGTATGTTATGTAAATGGGAACAGCAGAGATTCAGTATTTATTATTAGAACAAAACATTTTTCATTCTGCAAGTGGAAATTCAGGCTGTAATTTAAGTGCATCTCTGAATCAACAAGTACAATACTTAAGGACAACACTTTGTATAAAAAATAACTGACTTTGCCTTCTCACTGAGGGTACACCTCATGGAAATTCTTTGCCTGCATTCCCTGGGGAACTGCATGRGAATTACAAAAATATTGCTCCCAGGAGACCTGAAATGGTCCATTTTCTATCCTAAACCTGAGAAAGGAGTAATGGGGTCCCACAGCCTGCTAGCAGGAAACAGTCCCAGCCAAATGAAAAACCCTGATGATGAGGTAGTCTTTCTCCCAGATTACACACATACCCTATTTCAAGATTTCAGACCCCAATGTCCTGTTTGGAGAAGCTCTCAGTCCTGAAATATCACTAGGAAAGATCCCCTTACCCTCTAAGGAGAAAAAGTCATTATCAAGCTGTATGGAAATGGAGGCAGGAGTAGGATGTCTCACATATCTATTTATGTAGTGTTCATCAGTGTAACATCATACTCCCAGCTGGCTGCCCAGATTACCTTACTCAGGGGCATGCCTCCACCAGCCCTTTCCATTAGGATTTCCCAGGGCTGCTAGCTGGGTCTGCTGGTGCAGAGTGCTATGATGGAAGCTGTGGTCTAGACAAGGYACTTGTAGCTATCAGCATTTTTCTGTTCTGTCACCCAGCCTGCTCAGACAAAACCACTCACAAACTCTACTGTGATGGAGGTTTCAGAGCAAGGAGGGACAATTTTTTCAGTAGTCCCCCTTGTCCTCTGCTCTTGAGCTATGTTGAAGCTCAAGCAGTGTCAAAACACTGCTTAGGGATGTCTGTGTTTTCACTGCTTTGCTGAACAGAGTCAGGATTTGTCCCCCTGCCTGTACAAATCATAGAATGGGCTGGGTTGGTTTCTAGTTCCAGGCCCCCTGACATGGGCAGGAACACATCTTCCACTAAAYCAGGTTGCTCAAAGCCCCATCCAACCCCACCTTGAATATTTCCAGGAAGGGGGCATCTACCACTTTGGGCAACCTATTCCAGTGCCTCATCACCCTCACAGTAAAGGACTTCTTCCTAATATCTAATCTAAATCTACCTCCTTTCAGTTTAAAGCCATTTCCCCTTTTCATATCACTACATGCCCTTGTAAAAAGTCCCTCTCCACCTCTCTTGCTGTTAGTCTCCTTTAGGGACTAGAAGGTGCTATAAGGTCTCTCCAGAGCCTTCTCTTCTCTGGGTTGAACTCCAACTCTAATGCGGAAACCTTTCAATTTTGTCATTTATCTAAATACAGTTTTCCAATCATTCTGTTGTAAATGACAGGTTGGAGGCACTAAAGATGGAAGCCCAGACCAACATTCAAATTCTAGCCAACCAACTGACTTCAGAGGCGGTTAAACTACTGTGGGCAAAGCAGCAATAAAGTGGACAGATGAGCTCTGCCTCTGGGAGAATTTGCTGTTTCTTGCCATTTCTAACCCTGTCTCAGCTCAGCAGAGGGAGGCACGGGCAAATTAGCGCTACTCCTGATCTTGTCTCCCACACCTTTTGCCTGCTGCTTCACAAAACCTCCTTCAGGTGGTGGCAAAAGAGGTCAGAAATATGTGTGCAGCGTGATGGAGGAGCAGAGCAGAACATGAAGCAGTTAGTGGCTCCACAGAGCAGAGGTGCACAGGAGCACTGAGATGCTCTCTGCACAGCAGGACCCTCCCTGTCACCACTCAGCCCYCCCCGGCTGCACCCACTGCCTCCTCTCCTCTGTCCTGCCACGGCACTGCCCCTACCATGATCAGCCTCTCTGTTTTGAGGTCAGGTCTCAGCCGCTGCATCACATCACATCTGCATTTTTCGCTGTRGGCCTCAGACAGCACTGTGCTGAAACACGGAGCTTCAGGCAGGGAAGCTCCCTGTGTCTCTGGGTACATTTCCAGGGACACCTGCTACTTCAGGCAAAGCCAGGTACTCTGCTACTGCCCAGTGCAGCAGTCCTCTGCTGTGAGGAAATGCATTAATAAAATAATTCTGCAGTATCATTAGAGGTCAACTTGGACTGGAGCAGGTAATAAAAGATTCATAATGGCACATGAGGCGATGCACTAAATAGCCAAACCACAGCTTGAAAACATGCAAAGCTTGTTTAGATTTAGGACTTGGTTAAAAACGTGCAGTTYAGCTGGTGTTTCACAGAAAAGTTTGAAATCAGCGGTATCACTTCTGTACCAGCAATTTATGCTGCTTCCAGTCTAAATTATGCCTTGTAGCAAGGAGTGTCCTAATAGGCATAGGTGCTCCCATGCTCAGGCCAGTAATCAAAAATTAATCCCTTTCCCTGATTCCGTTTGGGGCCAATGCCAGCTATTACTGAGAAGACATAGGAAATACTGCTGGAAGCACTTTCAAGATAACACTTTCCCAGYGTTGTGACTTTCCATCCTCTGGTGTTTAACAACTGGCTAAGTCTACATTTAGTCATTTTCCAATCCTGTAAGTGGAACCTGCAGTGGTCTGTATGTTTTTAAATATTCCCTTCAAGTTTTGGTTAATTTTATCTTCTGTTTATATATCAAATCTGTTTTAGGAATCCTGCTCAAGTCCAGTGTCAAGATGCTGTGACAGCRAGTTGCCCAGTCCATTTACATGTGAAAAATCATTATCCACTACTAAAGGAGCTGTCAGAAATTTAATACGCTGGTGCAATATTTTCAGTTTGGTTATAAAAGCATTGTCCCTTCTCTCTTTAACTCTAGTTTATGACTCTAAAAAGAATAAAAACAACACAGACAAGTCTTCTCAAGTTGCTGAATTCCATCTGCTTTTCCATCCTTTCAACAGCCTTTGACAAAGAATTTAAATCAGATCCCTTTTTTCCAGTGAGCTTAAAATTTGGCTGTGAAGTTTGGCCCCATTCTCAGACTGGATTTGAATTTTGGCTATCATTTTTACCAGTAAAGGACATCTAATCTCAGACTTGATGACACTGAAAACCAGCTGTTCTAGCTTTGATGCAAAAGAGGCTAATACCATAAGCATGAAGAACTTAATGATGTTTGACATATCAGATGACCTGGTCCTGCCTTTAATCTTTGTGGCCAGCCAGCCTCAGTCCCAGCAGGCAAGTAATGGTCTCAGGAGAGAGGCCAGAGACTCTGCACAGAGGAGAGAAAATTACCAACAGAGCCCTGTAGGTGAGGTTTAAGGCATGTGACCTGAGCAGCACAAGGTGCAGAGCAGGTGCATATGGCATGCCCGGCTCTGGTCTCCCAGTACGCTGCTGCCGCTGACATTATATGACATGAAGAGCTATGCTTTCCACACGTGGAGAGAAGGCATCCTCTCCCAACTCAAGTCTAAAGCAAGAGAGCACTCCTCAAGCACTCCCAAACCATTCCCCTTGCAGCACCTGCAAACAGCCGATCCAGCCTGGCCCACAGACAGACCAAGMCAACACACTTGGAGCACCACAAGGCAGAGAAACCCCACAGCTGTCACGGGCAGAAGGACTGGTCCATCCGCACGTGCCACTGCAGGGACTTGGCTCAGTGCATACAGTCGCTTGCACTTCGCTGTACAGCCCACCATCTGTCTRGTAATTAGGAAAATAACTCTTTTCTCCAAACTGCAGCGAAACTCTGCCCCTCTTCTTTACAAAAGACCCTATGGAGCCTCGATGCCTGACACACTTCCAGTTTAAGTGGAAAGAAAAAATTACTGATTTCCATCTTCTATCCTTTGGTACCACCTCAAGGACCAGGAAGCTGCAAACAAAGCAAGAACTGCTTTTGGGGACTGMAAATCCCTGAAGCTGATTTTTCCCACCCCTTTGATCATTCCTGGCTTTTTCTCACAAAGAACTTTTCCATGTATGTGGCACCTGCACTAACACAGCCACAGAAATTCCAGAGAATGAATGGAAAGGCCGAAACAACACCACTGCCCACACAAGGAAACAAAAGCTGGGAGAAAGTAGGAGGCATCTTTTTTTACTTTGCTGGTTTACCTGGCATAGGGCGGAAAAGTAAAATGTCCCTCCTAATGGCTCCTGTTAGTTATTTACACGACCCACCAAATTCCATGGCTCAAACAGAGAACAAATTTCTTCCTCTACCAGAAACCCCCAGTCTCATTTCAACTGGTTACCTACTAGCATTGCAAAACGCCAAATTTTGTCAACAAAACACAATGGCACTGTTGCCTACATAAAAACATTTAACACCTCTTAACATGCGAAACACGCAAACAAACGATAAACGCAGCTTCTGAGTGTTCACAATGCAGCCAGTGTCCCACTGCCCAGCGCTGGCAGCTGCAGTCGGTCAAATTCAGTAACCAGGTAGTTGCCAGGAGTAAGCGCAATTCCTACACGGGACTCACTAGTCATTATTAGTTTTGGACATCGCTTTGTAGCTTGGAGAAATCAGAAACGGAGAAGAGCGTGCGCCTCTCGTTTAAGAGACAGAAGTAGAGGGCGTGCAGGAGGGAGGAAGGAAGCACAGCTGACCACGGGGCCGGAGTTTCCGCGTCTTTCAGGAGCCCCGAAGGGCTGGTACGGGGCGGGCGGTCCCGGCAGCACCAAAACAGCAAAGTCGCGCTCCCTCCCCGTTTCTGTGGCACTTCGGTGCTGTGGGCAGAGGACGAACCGGCGTGCCCAGCACCGCGGAGGGACCCTCCTGCGAGTTGGGCGGGACGCTGCCCTCTCCCCGCGGCCAAGCGCGGCTGCGGCGGGGCGCTGGGGTCAGCCCGCCGGGCTCGGGGCTCGGACGGCAGCAGCACTGACAGCATCCCCGCCCGTGCGTTACCAGGCTGAAGCCGAAATAACACGGGAAATTGAGGCTACTCCAGCGGGCAGGCAGCAGCCGCAGACCCGCCGGCTCCTGGGCGGCTCCCGCTCGGTGCGGGGCGGCGGGTCCCGTCCCGTTGCCCCCCCCCGCGGTGCAGGCGGCGCCGGCGGTGCGCCCGCGGGGGCGGCGGGGCGGGGAGCGCGGCGGCGGGGGGGCGGGCGCGGCGGCGGCGCTAGGGCCGCGCGTTGCGCGGGCCCGGAGGTGGGGTAGCTGCCGCCGCCCCGCTCGCCGGCAGTCGCGGGGAGGTCGCTCGAAGTGAGGAGGCGCTGCCGCCGCCGCCCCCCGAAGTTYGGCCGCGCCGCCGGAGCTTTCCGCGCCGCAGCCCCGGCCAGGGGCGCGCTCCGCTCGCCCCGCGCCTCATGCCGCGGCCGCCGGCGCCCCGCGCGGGGCCGCCCCCGCCCTGAGCGGCGGTGGCGGGCGGGGAGCCCCGGCGGGCAGGACCCGCCCGCCGCCCCGCCGAGCGCCGGAGGAGTGCGGCCGCCCGCCCGCCGCGCGCCGCCCGCGCCCCGCCAAACTTCGACGCCGACAAGTGCCTGGGGCCAGCGGCGGCCCCGCCGAGCCCCCCCGCGACCCGCCGGCAACTTTCCCCGGGAGGAGCATCTCCCCTCACGCCCTCCCCGCGGCCCTTCATGCCGCTACCGAGGGAGCCCCAGCGCGTCCCAGCGCCGCGGCGGCTCCGCGCCGCCCCGCGGTGAGGCTCGGGCGGCCCGAGCCCGCAGGGTGAGTACAGCCCGCCCGCCGCTCCGGGGCGGGACGGGGCGCGGGGGCTGCGCGGCGCGGAGGGGTCGGTGCGGTTGCCGGGGGGCGTGTGCGGGATCCCCCCGCCGGGCTCGGGCCACCGACCGAGGGCGGATCGGCGCGGGCCGCGCGCCCCCTGCCGCCCGCGCGGAGCGGAGCGCGGCCGGGGCCGGGGCCGGGGCCGGGCCGGGGCGGTACCTGCGCGGTGCCTCCTCCGCCGAAGCCGACGCTCGGAACCGGGAGCCGGAGCTCGGAACGGGCCGGGCTGCGCCGCGCCGAGCTTTGAAGGGGCGCGGGCGGTGGGAGAGCCCTGAGGGAGCGCGAGCCCCGAGGGAGGGGCGCGTCCCTCGCGCCGGCGCCCGCCCCGCAGCGCGGATTTCCCCGCGCGGGGGCCGGGGGAGACCGGCGGTCCCGCTGGGCTGAGGCGGGGGCGGCGGCGCAGGGCATCGCCTGCCGGCGAGGAGCAGCGGGCAGGTCACCGGTACCCAGCCTGGAAACAGTTCCTCCCTTGCATCGGAAATTGCAGGCGGCTTTCCTAAACATTCACACGCACGCAGAACCCCCAAAGAAACCCCTCATGGCGGTGAGCAGCGCAGATCGGCTAAACGCGATAAAACAGATGCTTTTGTACCCTCGAAGTTGGTRTATGTGTGGTTTTGGCCTCTGATGAATATACTTTTATTGTTCTGCAATCAACTTTTCAATATTCTGGATCTGATGTGGTAGGAGCCAGCGTTACTTCTACAGAGATGTTAGCGGAGCCAGTGAGTGGAACAAGCGGTGGAGATGCTTTTAAAGAGGGAATAAGTCACTGTCTTGCCTAAGGACAATGCGGTTGAGGATGAGAAGCTGTGGCCTGGGAAGCCCGTCAAAGGGAAGAAAACCACAGCAGAACTTCCCCTGGCTTGTTTTTTTTTTTTTGGTGTTGTGGTGGTGGTGGTAGTTTGTTTTTTGTTTTTTTCGTTTAGTGGTTTTTATGTGGTAAAAATAAAGGTTGATTTCTGGTATATTTCTGGACCTTAAAAGGATGATTACCAGAGAGTTTCCAGCAGTTAGTGACGATACTGTCRTGGAGTTGTGAACTTTGCCTCAGCCCTCTGACACTGATAAGCAGCACCAACTTTCTACCTTTGTATGTAAAATATAGCAATGGCACAGAACAAATTCAGCAACCAGTAGGCATTCATTTTTGAGGCTCATAACTTTCAGTTAGAAAGTCATCAGCTCRCACGAGAACTTGAAAGCTTTGTAGCCCTTGTACCCTGGCTACACTGTGTGAGAAGCATGCATCACCTTATTGAGGGTGAAAAATAATTTTTTTAAAAAAACAACCCTGTAACTGCCCCAAATGCTAACTTAAATTCCCAGAGGAAGAACTTGTGGAACGGATTGATGCTAGGTGCAGAGTTATTTAAGGCTATAAGCCACAATTATAAAGATTCTAGAGGGAAAAAAAGCAGCTATGTACTAAGGTTCTAAAATTTAAATAGCTGAAATGCTTTTTACTCCATATTCTGACAGCTGATGATACCTGGCAAGTAATAGCAGTGGTAGTATGTTGTGTCAGTCAGCAAAGAATAATGTGTGAAAACCAAAAGTATTTCAAGTATAGTGCCGAATRCCAGTTTTTCCGTAGCAGATCACTATTTTATTTTCTTCAGCCAATAGGTATTGACATTTTAAATTTCTCCTGAGGCAAAGAAATCTTTTTCTGCTAAATAGTTAAATAAGCTGGATAAGAATAGAACCTAAACTTTGATTRGAACTGCATTTGTGGCCAAAGACACCAAAGCAATTGCTTGAGTATACTGCATTTCGTACAAGTATTGACAGAAATAATGTGTATTAAATCGTTAAATACAGGTTCCTTTCTTTGAATAGATAAATAATTTTGCATTATAAAAGGAGCTGGTTTGTATATGTACCAGGTTCTCATGGTGCCTAGGTGTAACGTTGTAGAAAACACAAGGTTTAGTAAATGTAAGTTGCATGAGGGTTAGTTCTGTTTTCTAATACACATTAGTTCCTATGTTCTAAACTGKCTTTAAATAATTAATAACTGGACTGGACACAAAGGAGCTTTTTACTTGGGCTTGATTGGATACATTCATCTGCTTAAGCTGTTAGGGATACAAACTTGAAACATGTTTCCTTTGGAAAAATCTGTTCTGCAGCTGCTGCTGTTGGGAGGTGACAGCCAGCACTCCTTGCCTTGCTTCGTGATTTTAGCCAGTTCTCCTCAGGTTGCCGTGCCCTGTAATAAGTGGTGTTGGCTCTCATTCCTACTCGTTTGTGGTAGCGGGGTACACTCGATCCAATGCATTGTCGGTGTGAGAAAAGGTCGCTCATTATCTTATTGCGTCCTTCACGTTCCTGCGGTTTTCCAAAGAGGGAGGCCCGGAGCCCACCCCTGTGGCTCGCACGGTGACTTCCCGGCAGGGAGCTCCTGCGGGGCACCGGGCCGCTGTGGTTTGTGCGGAGGGAGTCATTTCGGAAAGGGGGTGGGTTTTCACAGTGATGGAAGGACGCAAAGGAGGAGTGTTTGCTAACAACCCCTAACGACACTCGAAGTTCTCCCCTGGCACTGTTTCTGACAAGATGCATTTTGTCTATTCTGTAAAGAGGGTGTCTGCTCCATCTGCAGAATTAGCATGCTGCGTGAGGTGTGACTTCCTCACCTGGAAAGGGATGCATGTGCTCAGAGCCTCCTCAGCTGATTTTAGTCTGGGGGTCAGCTGCGTGCCGTTCTTCTCAAAAGGCTGTAACAAAACTCGCTGTGGCCAGAASGACCAGCACTTCGCAGACGGAGCAGCGCTCAGAGGGCAAGGCAGAGAGAGCAGATGTGGCCTTCTGCACCGGTGCCTCCCGGGTGCCACCCAGTGTTTTCCRTATTGCAGAGGCTATGGCACATGGGAATGTTCAAGGCCCGAAACATCCTGCAGTTCATCCCGCTGTTGCCCCACACAGAAGATCGCCGGGAGCGGCGTGCTGTGGAGGCTTTACATACATTACCCAAAGTCCTTCGGCAGTTTGCCGTTCCCTCGCCCTCCGTCTGCAAGGACGCTGATCCCTCTTTGCTGTCAGCATGCCCCCCCCGACACCCAGGGTGTGCGACTAGCAGAGCACGGCAGGCTGGAGGGAATCAGGGTATCAAGTATTARTTATTCCTGATATTTTTCCTTACCTTTTTCTAAAGTCAAACGCACAGGCATTACTGGGGACAAAAAAACCTATTGCTTTGTGTTGCCCACAGCTAGAGGCTGTGGGCACTACACACCTGGTACAGCTTTAAACTTCAGAAACGTTACTCTAAACATTTTTAGACAGAATAATTCAAATAGATATGTCCTTAGCAATAGGGCACTGAAATGTAAAATGCATATCATGAGTGACTCTGCAGGAACAAATATAAGCAAGACAAATCATATAGCTCCGTCAGAAAGAAACCTGGCAGCGCTCAGCACATGATCCTTAATGTGCTGTGGTCAATATCTTCCTCTATATCAATGGAAGCTCATTAAAAGAAGATACTGCAGACTAACTGAGCCATGCCATACTAGTTCTTGCCAAAGCTTGACATTTTTAATACATTAATAATATGTCTGTAATGTAATGGAAAACTATTAATCAGAACTGGTTATATGCCAGAAATTYAAGCTATAATTGGCTGCTTCTTGTCAGGAATGTCTGTTGTACACTGCTACAGCTGCCTAATGCTCAGATGTCTTGCACTCCTCTGCACTTTCTTCTTGTCAGTGCACTAAATTCAATCGATGTTATAGTCTATAATTCTGTGTAACGACCATCATTATGACTGGCTTACTTTAATGAGAATTCGTTATATGGGAAGTATTTTAGCACAGTGTGTTAAGGTAGTGGCTTGCTTCACATTATTTAGTTCTACCCAGTCCTGTTTATTAGTGGATCTGAGTCTCAGCAGTTATAAAAGGTTACAGGCAACTGAAGAGCTAGCAAGGAAGATATTAAAGAAAACAAACTTTTATTTTTTTGCCTGAATATACAAACTTGCAGTCTAAAGATAATTACACTCAGTAACTTCTTATTTGTACACAGAAAACTTATATTTACTCACTGTTTATTCCACCTTACAACCAAGCCATCTACAATAAAGAGTTCTTGATTTGCCATAAATTYGAAATAATTTGGCTCCTTTTCTACCAAATAGTTGTTTCTCATTTTCATAGTGACTGTTCTAAGCTATGAGGTCTTGGGGATGYTTTTTTTCCCCCTTCAAAATAGTAAAATACATTGGAAAGGACCAGAGAAGAAGACTATGAGGGGTCTTTAGAATGACATGGAAAGTGTTCTSTGAATTACAGAATTCCAAAATAATAAGTAAACACTCCCACAGCAAACAAAAGGAAAGAATGTAAGGTTGCTACAAAAACAACGGTACTACACTGTGTGCTTCTTAAAAAGATTTAAATTTAATTTGGTCTTAGATATTTCTGCTTTTGTGTCAAATTCAGATTTGAAGCTTAAATATGTTTGAACAAATTGAAAATTGTTATTGCATGAAAATTCAGATATTCTGTGCGTATTCTGATAAAATACATGGGAGTTGTATGGTAACACTTGATAAAATGAATATAATGGAAAATTGCATTTACGTCCATACAGCAATTATTGTAAATTACTTTGCTATGGAAACACAATTCAACCATCTGTTGGCATTTCATGGTGKCTGTAGTTTAGCTCAGTTTAAGATGAAGCATTATTTAAATATAGGGAGGCTGTTTGCGAATAGCTTTGAAGATAARTTTTGAAAACGCACATTCCCAACGTGACACGTTAAGGAGATTACCAAGTCACATACCTCTTGCTGTGGCTTTGGAGTGTAGGAGGCTTCATGACACTGATCATAATTTAAAGCTGGGAAGCCAAGCAGGCTACAGAAAGTGGTGACTTACRGTTGTTTCTTAACATCTGTCCAACTGGTTTGCCTAGATGTTAGCATCCAGACAAAGGAGGTGTGGAAGCGCTGCGGCGCCTGGCTGAAATGCTGCTCCTGCCTAGAGCCCAGCGCCCTGGCTGCACAGCCTCGCGTGGCACAGGCTGACACCAGGCACAGGCTCACAGAAATTCATTGAAGGTCCTAGCCCTGGTTTTCCTTGTCCCTCTTTAGAGTGCTTACTCAGTCTTTGCAGATTTTTGCATACGTAATTTGGATTTTTACCTGTGTTTTCAGCAAATATATATTTTAAGTTGTGATAATATTCTAGCATTTTATGCCTGTAATAATGTGATTCAGGTGCTACAAACTGAGAGAATTTCTAGTTGCTTTCTGAAGAGKGGAAAGGGCATCTATCTGCTCTGAAATAAGTGCTGAGTACTCAAGTACAGCCACACTCAAACCTAAGAAAATAAGAGAGGGAAAGCATCCTTATAGCAAGCTACAAAATAAACCATTATCTTAGTAGTTTGTCGTCAGTGTGGTCGGTAAATTAAGGTTCAAAGGAGAAAAAAAAAGGAGCAAAGCTCTTCCAATGCTAAGGAGAAATTTCAAGGAAATTGAACTGTACTTCCCATATCTTTGTTATTCTTTAAAAAAAAAAATTAAAGAAATATGTACAGCTTTTGGAGCTCCCTGAGGTCCTCTTGCCAAGAAACTCCCAGCACCTGGTAGCCCTGATACCCATCTCTGTGTCATTTTAATAAAAGAACCATCCTGCTGCTGCCCTACAGTGCTGGGCTGCCTGCTCCCCCACCTGCCTGCACCATCTGGGCCATGGTTGAGTTCAGCAGTTTGCTCTCCAGTTTTGCTAGGGTGAAAATACAGTTTTGGAAGCAGGAATCTAACTCACCTGGAACATTATAAATCTGTCTTTGTTAGAGAAGAGTTAAATCCTTCATGTCAAAATACTTTTCGCTGTGAATGATTTTGGTAGTTTGTTCATTCTAGCACAGAACTCACGGTAAAGGTTATCCATATTATACCAATTTGCTTTATATTGCATCAAATCTCCAAAATGTCAACATATCATATATTGTGTAATGCATTGATTCTTGGACAATAACTCTAATTTTTATTGTTTCTAAAAGGGTGCTGCTGCCAGAAGAAAAGAATGATTGATGGGAAACAGACACCAGCCTGTAGACACTCACCCTTTTCCTTCGGATACTGATTTATCAGTGTGTCCGGGCATCCCCTGCAAGCCCTGAACACRGAGGATCACTCAGGGTTATCGACAGTGTAGCTGAAGACCTGCAACTTCACAAATTATTGTCTGCTATTGGACATCTTTTACAAGAAGCCCTGACAGATAAGTTATAAGACGAAGGACAAGCKCTGCATTGCTGTGAAAGGCTGTCATCAGGGCCTGGGTGGCTTCTACCAAAGTCTTTAACATAGTGAAACAAACATCCTGTCCTAATACTTCACGTTTGAGTTGGAACCTATTTTATAAATATATACGTGTATATGTACATATAATCTATAGACTGCACATACGCCAGCACTGAGCATCCTTACAAAGCTGACATAAAAGGATTTAGAAATGTATTTGTCAAGATTCCTGTCACTTCACGCCCTCTGGGTTACTGTGTCCTCCGTGATGCAGCACTACCCTTCTGTGTGGGGACACTATGACGTGTGTAAGACTCAGATTTACACAGAAGAAGGAAAAGTATGGGATTACATGGCCTGCCAGCCAGAAGCCAGAGACATGATCAAATATGTAAAAGTGACTCTGGATCCCCCAGACATAACGTGTGGAGATCCTCCTGAGACTTTCTGTGCAATGGTAAGGCAAGCTTTTCATTTTGYGTGTTTAGTGGGTGTATATTTGTGAAAGATGGCTTCAACATGGAAGCCCTAGAGCGCATATGAAATTATCCAAGAAGACCTGCATCATATTCCAAATGTGAAAGGTTTTGCTGTACAAAATTCTGAGCAGTACATTAAGCTGAGCAGTGAGATGTTCTGCTTATGAGGACATAACTTGACTTTATCTGAATTCGGTGTCTCTCTCAGTCAACTTTTAATGTATCAAAAGAAATCAGCCTAAAACTCCTACTGCACTAACTCATATCTGCAGTGGCCTTTGCCTGATTGAGAAAGGCAAAGGCCTWGAATGAACTGATTCCTCTAAAATCAGTTTAAAGCATCATAGCATGGTATAATTAAGCATAATTTCCGAACAGTGAGACCAATTGAACTCAAATTGCTGAAGCTTAAAAAGTAGTCATGGGAGCTGGGCTAGTAAAATTTTCCAGCTGCCCACGGAGCTGCAGCAGGTGTCCATACGTATGTGTATGGACAGTGCAGCAAGAAACACCTCCAAGTGAGGGCCAGCTCTAGCACCTACTCACAGCTTTCTTTCTAGCTGAAACTGTAGGCATTCAAGCGAACTAAAAGAGACCAAAGTCAAGCTCCTTATTTTAGATGGTCCTAAAATTAGACTGTTTGGAAATGTTTGGCTTTGTAAGTAATTGTACACGTACGAGAAACCAGACAGACACTATATATGTATACAAACACACACAYACATATATATATGTATGAATATCAATCTTTTAACAGCTGTGCTGCTCCCAAGTGTTTGACAGGTCATGCTATGAGAAGTCGTTTGAGTTAACGGAGATCTTTAACTTGTAGATAACTTCTTTGTCCTCACACACAGAGGATTCATTTTCTTTGCCACTGAATATTTCTGTTAAATATTGAGTGGAAAATATCGAGTTCCTTGACTGGAAAATATGAGTTGAGGTACAAAACATACGTACTTATGTCTGTTAATACAGCACCGGAAACGTGCATCACATTACCTTCATCATTTAGATTTGAAAAACCAATGAGTTCTGGTAAGTGAGGTTATCACCACTGAGAAAAGTCTACAAGATATTTATCTGCCTGTGTACAAATCATCATTGCTGGGTGACAGCATCACCACAGGAAGGAAATTTGCTTTTAAATGCCTTGTGGCATCATTTTCCACCACTGCTGTTCTGTAAGGAGTTCAGATCCAACCACACATACATTTAAGGCATTATTTGCACGCATGCAGCTGCTTCCCACATACATTATGGTAATAGCCATGTGATAAATTGTGGAGCTACATGAATAAATTACATTCACTATGAACCTTTGACTGCACCACTTGCTCTCTGCCCGCTAATCCATCTCTGCTGACATGGCTTTGACACTCTAAACCTCTGAGCAGCTTCAAGCAGCCACTGTTTAAAACCAAATAAAAGTCATGTGCCCCACATAATATTGTCTTACTGGGTTTTTTCTTAATCTCGAGATATATTTTCTTTCTCTGAATAGTGATAGCTGTGATTTAGCACTCAGTAATATTTAGTAACTCATCATGTAATGCAAAAAGTTGTTCTTTTAACGAAAAAAAAACAAACAAACCTGCCCAGTAAAACTTGTTTCTTCCTTTTAGTGCAGATAAACATTGCAGCAGTGCCTATCTTAAGTAATTCTTTAAGTTTCTGAAGGCCTTTGTTATCAGCATGCTTTTTAGTTAGAATAATGATTTTAAGCACAAAACAACCAACCGAAAAATATTTTCATTAAACCTAGGTGTTAAAAATGGTGCCAGAATTCCCCCTGAAAACATTTGACCTCACAAGGTCATCAATGCTGTGATGTGTGATGAAAGTTTGCTTGGGAATGACCTGACATTACAGCTATAGCTCACTTGCAGTTTAAGTGAGATGCAGAAGGCCACCAGAATCCTCACATGAGAAGTGGAGAAAGAGGAATAAGTGGGGAAGAGAGAGAGAGAGCATGCAGAATGAGGGTGTGTATTTAGCAACACAAGTGTAGAGTGACTGACTCTTACATGATAAACTGTTGGATTTGTTTCCAGTAGAGATGTATATCGTAGATATACACTATATTTAGATATGCATTGGTAATGGCTTGGCTTGCTTGAAACATAAGGAAAATGACAGAAATATTTGATGTTCCTAAGGTACTGCCCATTGCTCACAGCAGAGTTTTCTAAAATGCTCTAAAAATGCTTCACATCTATCTGTACTATAGCTACATGTAGGAATTAGATATTTCCTTCAAAAAGAGGTTTTATATATTTTGTAGGGCTGAGCCTTTGGCATTTTTGAGGAGATCTTTTATTTTGGTGTTCACTTTTAGTTTTAGAAAATGAGTTAAGAAGATAGCACTGACATACTTGGGGAAGGTGGGCAGTGGAAAAAAGAGTTCTTTCGTGTTAGGCATGTTCTTGTGCTAAAAAATCCCAAATTTGAAGTGACAGAGATGCAAAGGTTTCTTTTCAGCATTATGAAGTGCCAAACTGGCTCACACAAACGCTTGGTTTTCTAGCTGTGTACTGGATATGTGCCTGCTAAACCTGTACCACTGTTTTTGAAAATTATTGAAATCAGGTTAACGCTGACTTGGAGAAGATCAGGGTCTTTTCAGATATTCTAACAATAAGCAAGGGTACCAAGCAGCCAAGTCTGTTTCTGCAGGATGACAAGGAGGTTGAAGCAGCCTCCTGTTTTATTTGCATGTCAGTTCCCTGATCAGGGTTAATAATTTTCTGTTCACCCCAGATTATATGAACTAAGGTAGAAGCTGTTGAGTATCTGTCAGGCCTCGATGTAGTATAGATTATATCCTTGAAACAAACCAGACTGAGAAGTTCATTCAAGTCCTGCTGGGAGATTATGGTAGAATCTAAGACAGTCTGTGAGAGTAGTTGATAATAATCTGCAATAGCACACAACACAGTCATGCATTGCAATGCATTSAAGCATACAATAGAGAGGAGATGGGTAGTTAAATTGACACCCTACTTATTTCTGCATATTCCCTATGGAATTAAATATTCTTATGAGTCCATTATGAGTTTTTAGTTAGTGAGCTTGTTTAGTTGACAGACTGAATAACAGGGGTTTGCGAATGTAAATTTGTTGCAAAATACAACACCCCTAGCTGGCAGTTAAACCCAGCATGTGGCAGCTCACCATTTGCAGGTACATTTGGGTTGTCCCTCSAGAACAGCATTTGTAGGTATTATGGGGAACATGCAGCAGGAAAACTATCCCATAGTTGCTTTTAGGCATCTATTCTGAGAATAACATTATAGTTTCTGGTGACATTCAATATTGACAGCTCATGAGATGATCCTGAAACCTCAAACCCCTRGAGTCCTACGATTATGATTATGTGAGATTCTCAGCTTTCATTTAAAACATCATCTTTATTTTYTTAGTCCTTCTGGTTGCGGGGAAGAGTTTGAAAATGAAACCAAGAAGCTCAAAAAGCAGAAGCCAAATAAACAGCCTTCCAAATTATTATTTGTTTAAAATCTCACCAGATTTAAAGTCATTCAGGATTTTTACAGCTTGGAAAGGATTTTCGCTCAAGAGGAGTGATGCATGAAAGAAACATATAAACAAATAAGTGGCTAAGAGCAGTGAACCCTTACAGGTTCTAGATGTGGAGTTGCATGTGTCTGTAAGGAGGATGTGACAGCATCCCTCCACAATAAGCAGCACTCCTCCTGCCTATGGGATAACCAGMGCTGTGTGGAAAGGGTTCACTGGTCATCTTTGGCTTCCTTGTATGTTTCAAAGCAATCTCTAGCTGCTTAGAGYGAGGCACATATCCTGGCAGAAGGTGCATGTCTGCTTTTCGTGGTATTCCTTCGAGGAAATTTGGCCATCCTTTGTCAGTCACAGAGTTGGACCAAAGAGCCACAGTTTTGAGCCAGCGTGACCATTCCTGCAGGTCTGTAATTCATGAACTTTGAGCATTTGGCATTGCTAAGAGTGTGTCTGGCACCATATGCTTGTGCATAGTTGGCCTGGGAGGAGAGGGAAGGGGAAGGAGAAGAGAGGAGAAGCTATTTACATTTTCAGAACTGCAGGTTTCACTTTACGGAGACACTAAGCAAATTTTGAAATACCTGGCAGTGCTAGCTCTGGTGGCCTGCAGCATTTCAGTACAAAACAAATCTGTTTTAAATCCCTGGGAATAACTAACATTTGGGGAAATCTACTTCCCTGTTTGTAAGAACTTGTTACAATTCCACAATATTCTGTCCAGTCATAAAAAGAAACAAATCTGACTTCTCATGACCGTCACCATCTTTTGCCCTGCAAGAACAGTGTGTAGGTGGCTTCTGGCTTTTCTTCTAAAACGTTTGCCAGTTATAGCCCTGGTAGAAGCATCAGGAACCCGATGATGCTGCTCACAGCTCAGGGGTCCTGTTGCCCCAGTCACACCTGCCCTGCGCGTGGACTGGCCCCCCTGCTGAAATCCAGCCTTTAGCCTGGGGTTTGCATTCAAACCTGAGCCGGGATTACAGTGCAAATTCATAGTGAATTTGACGAGGAGACTCCTAGTGGCTGTTGCTGTAATTGGCAAACTAGAGACGAATTTATGTTACCGACCCGTACTTGCAGCTCAAATGGCAACATGAAAATATAATTTTCTGTTTGTGTTTAGACCTAGCTATCATAACACCATCCCAACGGCTAAAAAATGATGAAATTATCATCAATTATAGTTGCCTGCAGCTAATTTCCTTCATAGGTTAAACAGAAGCTTGAAAAGGAGCCTGCAGATGGGAGTACTGTGCATTTGTACAATTTATAGAGCAGAAATGCTGATGACGGTAGAAATTTGAGCCCTTGAGTGCTACTCTGTATTTCATAGCCAATCAAAACTAAATTAAGAAACAAAGATTATTAAAAAGTCTTCTGCACATGTAATTCTGGCATAATATTATGAGGTGGACATTAAATTTTTCCCTCTGAGACTTTCAGCATCATTAATATAGCATTCCTTTAATTACAAGTAGGCTCATATTCCTTAAAAAAGGGGAAACACTGTGTAGCGTAGTTAGTGATACCATTATTATGTTTACTGAAATAATTAAATGAACTGATACTCTTCTGAGTTAACGGGTAAATCACAATGTGAAATAATTTTTTTTTTTGAAAGCATTTTGGTATTCATACATGCATTCTCAAATAAGGCATTTTAAAACAGTGTTGTGCGGTATCATTAAGAGATGCTCTTAAGAAAAAAAGCTTTTTTCTTTTATGGGCTGAATAAGAATTTACAATCCTCCATTTTTAGCCTATCTATATAATCTTATTAGATAGCATGGGGTAGAATGGGAACAGGAAACTAAGGGTGAGACATTGCCAATGTCTTGATTAAAGTGGATTTTCACAGTTGTATACTTTAAAAGTACGTACAGCTCAAAGTTATTGCCGACTTTATTTACAACATCTGCATTCGTCTAATTTRAACTCTTTGGGCACAGGTAATTATTACAACTGTCGCTTTGTCATCGTGGGAAAGCACCTTACCCTTCAGGGAGCGGAGTTGGTTTTTTGGTGCTGCTTCTTAAGTTACTGAATATTTCCTCTCCGATACCCCGAGACCTGTGAGCTACAGCCCCGGCCCGTGCCCTGTCCCGTGCGTAGAGCAGGACGCCTGAGCCCCGCTGATGCGGCTGTTCCCATCACAGCGGCGCTCAGCCCGTCCCGCGGCGCTCGGAGCGGCGAGCGAGGAGCGCAGCTCCTGTGCCCGCAGCTGCCTCCCGCCGGCCAGCGCCCCGCGGCAGCCTGCCCGTGCCTCTGCGGCAGCCTGCCGCACACGCCTCCAAGGCGGCGGCCCTCGGGCCTCGTGGGAACGGATTTCTTGGTTTCATTAAAGATTAAAAAATGAATATACTTAATGACAGCAGGAATAAAAAAATAGTTTGGTAAAATCTCTTTTTTCTTCCAACAGGAAGCAATCTAAAAATTAATAATTGCTTCTAAATCAAAACCGAGGGCTGGCAGTAAAACAGATTTGCGTTTTTTCCATTGTCACACATCAAGATTCTCCAGTAAATCATTAGCAACACTGTCCAGTTGCCTTTTTTTTTTTTCTCCTCGGTTACACTTTGGCTACTGGAATGTTTTCAAGTCTTAAACAAAACAAAAGCACGCCCACAATGTACTTAAGTTATTAAAAATATTTGAGGGTGAAACAGGGTTCCTAAACAAAATCAAGGGTTTCTACGTGTTTTCAGTTGCAGGGTTTTAAAGCACTAGTATGTGTAGAAGTGCATCCTTTTAAGGAGATGTGTATTTTATAAATACACTTTGTAAAAGCAGCTGTTAAGCATTTTCTAGCATTGCCTTTATCCCATTTGCTACTTGCTCTTCTAGTTTGGTTTTTTCTTCCCTGAAGTTAGCTGGGAATAAAAGACATTTTTAGACAATTATTTTAATAACAACTGATCTTAAAAAGCAAGGAACTGTGCTGGGGGAGATTGTGGCTCTATGGATGAGGTTCTTAAAAATACTTGAGCTGTTGTCCTCCCTGCTCCCCTCCTCCCCAGGCTCCCTAAAGCACCAAGGTGGGTATCTGGGCAGAGATACCCAAGTACTCCCTGTGAACTTGGGGTATTGGCCTTGTTTGAGTATGGAACAAGCAATGCTCATTTTATAAAGAAACAAATATCTTCCACTATAAAATGAATACTCAGACATCTATGGTGAATGTGAATGGCTTGCTGTCAACGCAGCCGGACCAGAAACGTCCCCTCAGCAGCACCTTTAGTGCCATCTTCTGCGGTAAAACAATACTACTTTATAAATAAAATCTTTACTAGCAACCTATTGTAATTTGAACCACTTCTGGTGAGGCAGAGGTGATCTCGAGCCTGCGGCTCACTGCAGGGAGACTCCTCAAGAGATTTGCTGGGGTGCAGAGAGACAGTGCAGTACAGCAGCATCCTGGCTGGTGCTCCTCGGCCGGAGTAGCACGGCGCCTCCCTCCTGGGCTGATGGGAGGCAGCACTGGGTGGCCCCATTTCTTCTCTGCTAGAAACCCTGAACTGAGAATTTTTTCCGGGGTGGTAAATCCTCCTTTCAGCAGAGTGACCTTTGCTTGCTAACCTGCTGGTGTCACGCAGGCAGGCTGGAGGAGCGGTGGTGCAGGATCGCCCCCTCACAGGAATCGRCCGCTTTGCTTTCGCGCGTTTTGGTCAGGGGCACGATGCCCTGCGGTCCCGCGGGAGCTGTGCAGCATTAGGCTTTCCAGGCTGAGGACCGTGTACAAGGAGCATGATATTATATATCTTCCCACTCTGGTGGACAAGTCTCAGAGTGTGAATTTTGGATTTACTTGGCAGAACTGAGCAGAGATAGTTTTATGCTGCTCAGCTTTGTCCAAATTATCTGGATAAACATATTTTTCCTTCTTCATTTAGTACCTGTATGTCTCTCAAACCCCAGAGTTTCATGTTTCTTGCAGAGCTTGTACTTTGTAACAGCTAAGAATCACTGGAAACCAAATGCGGGTTCCTGAGGCACTTCCATATATTAAAATTTCCATTTGTAAGCATCTTGTTGAAACAAAGCCAAGTGAACTCAGCTGAGAGTTCTACAAACCTAGCGTAAGTCAGGACAATCGTTCTGGTTAGTGGGCTCCCCRGAGTCCTTCGAGAAGGCAGAAATCAGTAAGTTGACTCTCAAGTAATGATTTTAACATTTAGGTATTTATGTTACTTATAAARCATCCAGCTCTAATACAGCCCAAGTCACCTTCATTCATTCAAGAAAAAAATAAATGTACAAACTGAGACAATAATCTGCACTTTCATCCCTTCTGCCCTGTGCTGAGAAGCAGAGGGCAGAAATACAGACAAGCATTAGCAGTCCCTGTTGACAAAGTATGGAAATTACCCATCTCCTTATGCAAGGATGAAAGCCTGTCATTTGTTTTTATCCACAGAATTTAGAAAGGGAGGAATTTGCAGGAGCTGGTCAATTTTAATATGAGTACCACTGCTGCTTTTCTTTTTAATACCGATACTGTTTTGCCAAAGCTGCCATTTCCAATACACAAAAAACATACCTATTTGAGAGTAGCTAAAACCAGGTAAGAGATCTGTTAAACCAAATATTTCTTGTTTCAAGGCCTATAAGTACTAGCTGAATATGAAAATAAAAAATAATCCCAGATACTATTGAGGCCATTGACTGATGAAATGCAGATCCCTGTGTACACTGGAATGCTAATCTCACTAGCTCAAAAATAGGAGGTAGTTGTCTACCCGATTTACTTGTAGAAACAGTGACTGTTGATACACATTTTAGGTATGGAAGTTAATGTTTTCACAGGTCACTTGCAGTGACATCATCTTGATCTACAAGTACAAATATAGCTAAAGACATGAAAATTCTTGGCATTGAGCTGACTTGGCAACGTGCATAAGTGATTTCATGTAGCTTTGATGTTTGCTGTGTTGTATTTTCTGGAAAATGGTTTTATTTCTTATCTTCTTGTTCTTTAGGCAGATTGTTTATATCGAATTTAGGAATAAAAAAAGGGGAGGAAAAAAGGGTGCAAATGCATTTTAATTATATTTACTACAAGCAAGAAATTGTACTATATCAGGGATACTTTATGTCAGGCTTCAACCCAGAAAGAATTTTTATAGCTAAGTAGTTGTAAAATCTCTAAAAGAAGACACCATTATGATGAAAGGAGCATTTTCTTACATGTACATACAGCATCTTTCCAACATCTTGGTGCATTTTAGGTTTTTATCTGTGAAACTGTCAAGAGGCACATTTTAACTCATCAATTTGGTTTTTACCAGCTACACCTGCTCATAAGACACTTTCCTCCAGTGAAAACTAGAAACAGAGCTACTTGTGGGTGACATTTACAAGTGACTGGGGGTGGGGAAAGGTAAAAAATAAATAAATAAAAAGGAATAGCAAACAACTACACAAAAGCCCTCATCCTCTAAAAACAGCGCTGTGCATAGCGATAGAAAAACGTACAGAATGCAATTTTCTAACTGCTAAAACAACTTTTTCTACACGTGCTRTTTTCCTCATCTATTTTTATCACAGGCTTCCAGACTGACATGCCTCTTGGCTTCCTTGACCATATGGATCTGCCAAGTGGTATGAATACTGTAGGGATAGCCTGCAGAAATATCCTAGCAAGGTGTCTCACTTTGCGAGAGTTGATTCAGACTTCCAGACGTGTTAAGTAATGGGTTTAAGGGGTTCAAGCATTGTAGCTTTCCTCACTAAATTTGTGGGGAAAATTTTTGCCAGTCATTTGCAGCTGAAAACCCTGTTTTCCTGAAAAAGAAGCAGGATAAGCTTTTGAAAATAAAATGTTAAGAACATAGAAGCTTTTTGTTATCTGAAGCACCGGCTTGATTTTTGAAGAGACATACCCTTCAATAACTAAAAGGAAATTAGAAGTGACTCATCATGTATGTTTCATGCCTAAAATCTAGTGTTTGACTTTACATCAACAGGACTTAAAATATGATCTTCCATTGAAATTAATGTGTCCTGTGTTAGCCAACAGAAGGACTCCTACTGACAGCAATGGATGGTTACAAAATACAGCTTCCTTAGTAGTGAGCATTATCCTCTGTACCATACCAGTCTGGAACTCAACTAGAAACCATAAAACCATCTTAAGGTAAAATGAACTGAATGCCTTTATATACTAATGTTTTTCTTGTCAGAAGCAATTTCACTGAAGTTCATTTCCAACTTTTTTAGTTTGAAGATCTTTACTCATTATACTGGTGGCTGGATTTTGGATTACTTCAGCCATGTGACCTCCAGTGCAAGGCTGTTTATCCCTAGTGACAGAACAGGATTTGGATAATGGGACATTATCCATCTTTTCTTGGGTACAGTTTTGGGGCATACAAGAATACGTTGAAAGCATATTTTAGACCATCTAGGTGGAAAGTGCCAGCTAGGACACATACATAAAGTACATAACAGGGTTTGCATATGAAAATATACTATTTTAGTTTTATGCATCTCATGGATTATTTGTAAATAATTGAAAAGGACAGAAGACAATTATTGACTAATCTTCCCATAGTTCTCCATAACTGCACCATCATTGCTTGTAGCACTTGAACATTAGATAAGCATCATCAATTATGAGCGTCAAGTTTTGTAGGTTTAAAAACAAGTCTCCAAAAAACACTGCAACAGTTGTCCTTTCTTTGTTAATCAGAAAAGGTGGAGTTTTCAGCAGAACATTTTTTGCAATTTTAGCCTTAACAGAAAGTATGCCATTTTTCAGTGCTAAACAATGGACTGATGTCTGAAATACAACGTGGGGTTTGTTCGGGTTTTTTGGAGTCATACACACAATTGTTTCCCATTTCCACAAGTTGTTTCTTCAAGTCCTCAGCTGGTGTAAAGTGGTGTATGTACATTTAATGGGATGGTGGGGCAGGCAGCTCTTGTACATCTGCCACTTGTGCCATCTGTGCAACCCTCCTGAGTGCCAGCCCCTCTCTCCCTGTCTTGAAAATGGTGGAGAAAAGAAAGACTGAAGAGAGAAATGGGGAGTTGTTCCAAAGAACAGAAGAGCCTGCCTTCCTTCTGGCTGCACCCCTGTCTTGTCACACCTGAAATGCTCTGCACCTTGAGAAGCCACCAGGGCTGATGGATTTGTTCTTACATAGACCTCTGCTACCCTTTTTGGGTAACAGTCTTTCTGAAAATGGTAGACCGCACAGACCTCATCCGTGGACTTTAGATGGGTACAGGTAAAGTGTTTTCTAGATGTTTTCTAAGTTTAAAGCGTTCAGCATAGGGTGGGAGAAGCATGTGCTGGAACGCGGATTGGTTGGGGACCCCCTCATCATGCTGCTTTTCCCAGATGCACGCTCTCTAGGACAGTAAATACATTGCAGGAGCTCAGAGAAGGCAGGCACAGCCCTTTTCCAGGCAGTGTTTGGCTCTCCCAATCAATAATTGGCTAAGAAAGTAAATGTTGTTCTGGTGATTGTATCTTGTCAAGGGCCTCGTACTGCTAAGTGATGGGTTTGGAATGATAAAATTGTGCATAAGGTCAGAAACAAAAATCAGAGAGCAGCAGGGCACCACTGAATTTTACGTTAGCATCAGGGGTTTTTTGCAGTTCCAATCCTCAATGTCACTGGACCTCTACTAATGGAACCATCAACATCCTCGTCCTGCCAGGCCAGTTCTCATAACTCCAAAAGAAGATTTACAGGAGCTGACCAAGAAAAGATAATGTTCTTCACAAATTGTTACAGAGATGAATGGCACCTGTGCCTGTGATGACCTATTTTAACACTTTTTTGATGACACCACCATGCATGAGCTTCTCTCAACTCCTGTCATGTAAGCCACATCTGGGTTTTTAGTCTTTCATCCTAGCCAACCTCCAAGSCCTCAGAAAGCAGATGTAAGGGCAGTGCTAAGCGAGCCTTTGCTGTCACTGCCTTTACTCTGAGCTAACAATTGTTTTGTTGATAATTATGAGCTATATGAAGCCTCACAGGAAGAGCAGAACAAGTTAACTTTTACAGTGATGAAATAAATCATAAATTGGAAACACCTTGGAATTGAAAAATATTCCTCTTAGCCAAGGATCAGATGCACAGCATTTTGCTAAAAGCATGAATATTGGCAGTGCAGCTACAGCAAAGGGCAGCTGCTGAAGAGGAGGGCAATAAACCTCCTCATCTGAGCCAGTAAGGCAGCCTACAAGGTAATGCTAGTCTTGGTAGCAGACCCTGCCTTGTATCCTACACACACCCAGTGTCCCAGGTGTTGCAGCCCCTAAGCAACCCATGCACATCCAGAGAAGCACATGGCAATGTTGCATCTCAGAAGATAACAGAGATCCCTCCTATTTCTCTGCAGAACTTGAAGGATTCTTGGATAATTTGTTTCCAGTAGAAATCAGCTTTTTCCCATATAAGAAATGCTTGTGGCATTCTAACAGTATTGTCACACAGACTTTTTTAGAAGACATTATCTGGCCCATAAACACCTGAGGCAGAGGAACTTATAATTGAGCCTACAATACTACTGTACCTGACAACACATACACTTATTTCAACCCTGCGCTGCTGAGATCTTCACATGCCAGGTAGTTGGGTTCAGTTATTACTGGCTTTAATTACTTACAGTTTTCTGACCTAGGTTTCTTAATACTTTATGCAGAAAAGCAGTACAAAAAGTAAGCACAACACAATACAGGCACACTTTGCAGGTAATTTACAGAACCTTAAGCTAATGAGAAACAAGAATCCGTTCCTACAATATCTGTGGCTCAGTGAAACTTGCAGGCATTAAGAAGCCATAGAAAAGAGCTATTTTCTGATTTGCTTTGGGGTTTTGCTGGAATGTTTTTAGCTTTTCTGAGTTTGATGAGTCAGGTTCCAACTATTTTTTTATCWATATAATTTTCTTTGCTAATTGTACGTGCAAGGGTCACAGAACTAAGGTTGTAAAAAAAAAAAAACCTAATTTTAACCTGCAGTTGATTTATGAAATGATACTGAGTTCCTTCAGTTTGGGAAAATAACATATACCACTAATAATCTCTGGGAACTGATTTAACACTGYATTCTATTGCAGTGCTAGGAACAAGCCAAGGACTTGTAACAATCTGTCATTTGCAGTGACATTTTTATTACTCTTTCAGAAATGCTGTGCTTTAATTGTCTCCCTGCTTCAAATCAACTGCTTAGTTTGCTTCAACAGTATTTTTTTTGCTATAGTTACCATTGCCCTTGCTATAAGAAACCTAAACTCTGTGTATATTTCTGGCATGGTTACTGCTAACAGGAACAGGAGCAGAGAACCTACCCATGTCCTTCTAATTTGAGAGAGTGAATATGCTACTGATTGCAAGTCACATTTTCATGGAGTTCACACCAAATTCCTTGTAGACCTGCATCCCAGGCAATTCCCCCTTGATTCACTAGGATTGACCCGAGAAAAAAATCCATTAAAATAATATACAATTTTTTCCCAATATTATGGAGTTTGCAACAAGCTGCCTAATAGAGAAATAGCTTTGCTTTCAACTATTATAAAGMAACTGCAAGCTCTTAATTTAGTAGCAATGTCGCTAGTGCTTTAGCRTCTTCTGCAGTGTGCCTCCAACTGATGAACTGAAGCACAACTATAAATAACGATGATGTCTTTGTCAGCTTGTGAGAAAAAAGGGTTGGATTTTGGTTTTGTTTTTTGGGGGTTTTTTTTCCACATTTCCTGGAAGTACATGTAGTAAGATATCGCTAATCTCTTCTTCTGCTTAATACATAGATTTATCTGTTTGATGGGTTACTGAGTCAAACCACCAATTTGTTGCCTGCTGGTTCACAACAAAGCTCAGTGACCAGTAGGAACACGGCCCTAAGGTTGTATTGTATACCATGGGCACCCCAAAATTTAGTGATTGCATTAAGTCCTCAGCTTTACAGTTCAGAACTTTGCCTCTCTTGAAAAGGGTAAGAGCACCTCAATTTCCCTCTACCCCAGGCTGGACTTGACTGAACCTGGCCAAATTGCATTCTCAGACCTCTACTCTCTGTGCATCCCCTGTGCATCTCAGTGATGGGAGAGCCTCTCCCGGCRTCCCAAATCCTTGAGATCCCAAATCCTTTCACAGTTGGGCAGCTCCTTCACCACTCTGTATTTCGTAACTAAGAAGTTGTGCAAGGAGCAAATGGCTTTGTTCAGTTAGGTCTACCAGCTCTGTATGTTAAGAGAGTACCTGTCAGAAAAGCATAACATTTCACAAACCTCCAGACTGGGGACCCAATGCAATGATGAAGAGGAGGGACTTGATGGCAGYTGTGAGAGCCTAGCTGGTCTGCATGCTAAGAGGTTTTAATGGAGCAGATGAAATCCATCCTGGATTCTGAATCACATATGCATTCAGGCAAAATACAATTGGGGGAAAAAAAAAAAAAAAGAGTTAATTTTCAGGGCTTGTATGCCTTCAGATTTGTTTGCTTGAGAATATTTTTGGAGGGTAATGTTAGATGCTAAGGGAAAGTTACAGCAAGGCTTGTGACTAATGGATAAGATGCAGTATGCTCTGTGATGCTGAGAGAAAAATGCTGATGCAGTTAGCTGATATCAGTGAGATAAAATAGCACCAGCATAAAAAAAAAAAGCCAAACTGAAAGGTTTTGTCAAGTTTTTGAGATCCCAGCTTGGCATCATTTTAGAGGATGTTTCTAATTAGTAACCACACAAATAATTGCTGATTAAAGTGTGGTACAACTTGATTAAGTAAGTGAAGGAAAAATAGCAACATTTTCATTTTAATGAGATGTCTGCTCTCTCCTCCTCTGTACTATGCATCTTAATGTACCTTGCTGTCTGCACTGACTTGGGGCTCCAAGGCTTTGTCATTTCTTGGCAATTCCATTCTCTAATTTCTTCTGACACACAGTGCTTAAATCCACACAAAATGTGAGGTGAGGCAGAGAGGATTCCTGCAGACTGCCATGCCATAAGAGGAACACTCATTTGCATTATTCATTAGATAAATGCACTGATTTGCATCTCATTCTGCTCTCCTCCATTTCCAGGCAGAGGATGGAGACAATTCACGGAATTGCTGAATTTTTATGATATTAATAGTGTTCATTTGGGATTAAGTCTCCATTGTCTGCTGCCCTGTATTTTGTCTCACACCTACCTTAAATACCTACAGAAATTACATCCTTTTGTTCTTTTAATGGTGACATGTAGCTATTTACTGCATAGTAAAATGGTGCTAATTTGCTTATCATTGCAATTTTGAAAATATTTATCAAAGCCATAATTCAATATTTGATCATTATTTGTGATTATTACAATCTTTTTCCCTGTTGTTCTGAGGTTATGGTTCAAAAGCAGAAGCTTGTAAATCAACTTCAGTGATCTGACAGTATCTATAATTTTTTTTGCCATTCAGCATTCTTGAGCAGTAAGCTTTTAAGAACTACATGCCCTCTGTTAACTAACATGTTAATACAGTAAAGTTGAGAAATAGTATAGCCCTAGATAACTATGAACATTGTTTCATTCTTTTCTAAGCTTTGTGAACCCATTTACATTATGCTTAGCATTAATATTTGATTCAGAAATCTGTACTGTAAAAAGGAGGAGATATCACTGTTCTGTCCACAGRGTATGAGGGAGAAAGCTAATTTTGGAGGATGGGGGTTAGCACTATTGAGCTCCTTCATYCTGTTATTAAACACAGGAAACTGTCTGAGGGAATTGGGAATTTTAAAGGACTTAAACCAGTATCGTTATTTCATCAACACTTTTTGAGAAAACGTACATGATAAACACCTTAAAGTGCTGCTGAAACCCAGAGCCATTCCCTGAACCATCATTTACCTCCAAGGACAGCAAACWGCAAGAACACATAATGGCTTATTAGCTCCGTGGGTTACAAGCATCGTGCTGATAACACCAAAGTTGTGCATTCAATCCCCATATGGGCCATTCACTGAAGAGCTGGACTCGATCTTAGTGGGTCCCTTCCAACTCAGAATATTCTGTGATTCTGTGACTTTCAAAGTCCTTAGTTACACCTGGTGCTGCACTAAGCTGTATCTTGCCCAAAAATAAGGAAAGACATTGCGCCCATTTTAAATAGCTTATAGCATAAGGGAAACACAAATGTCAAAAGGAATTAAAAAGTGGGGCTTTGAATGCTGACTTAGGCATGGGTTAAGGCTGATAATTGTGCATTATTTTTGTTGAAATTGTGGCATGTCTCTATGGCTGATGGTGAAGCTGTCTGATTTCTTGGGGGTACCATGTTAGACAAATTCACTTTGGGCTCTTGAATCAGAAGGGGGGAAAGGCAATGTGCCTGAGGAACAGTTAGTCAGGACACTTAATCTGTAAGCAGGGTTATGGCAGAAAATACAATTAAAATGGCATTTGAAAATGAAACCAGTTTATACTAGGACCCTGCCTAATACATCACTTAATTATAATTGAGTTTGCCACAAGTTAGTGACAGCTGAATCTAGACAAATCACCTAGATAATGTGCTGATTGCACTAACAGCAGTTGTTGTCAGGGGCAGAAGATGCCATATGGCTCCTCTTCTCTACCGAGGTCAAAATATCTTTAGGAAGAAGCTTAACTACATGGACACAAATGAGGAATTAGCCAGTCTGGCTTTCCTCCAGCCTGCGGTGTGCGTACACGTCCCAGGGTCTGGCCATTCCCAGGCACAGTGAGTGGCTACCCAGATTTTTCCAGAATGCACTGAGTGGAGGAGTATCATGGTACTTGAGGACAAACAAAGGCAGCTGGTGCTCAGTTGCAGTGCTCAGGCACAGCTTAGCTCTCTGAGACATGCCCAGATTATGTTTGGGCAGTTTGTGAAAGGAAAATAAAGCGTAAGTGACACTGAATGCAAACCGGGGCAGGAGAACACAAGGGCTGAATGACGCACGAGCCAGTCCTGCACAAGGCAAGGTCGGGTACAGCCACAGGGAGGGCTTTTTGTGTGAATGAGGACACAAATCAAACGGGAGTGAATTTGGTACAAGTCTTCTGAAGTTTGTACAGCCTTTTTATTTTGTGAACAGATGAAACTGTAGTATAAATTTCACAGTGCCGTTACCAAGATGCTACCCCTCACATTCCCCTGCAATTTCAGAATCTTGTCCATTTACAAAGAGTATCAAATGCTAAGACCAGTCACTAATAATAATGCAGAAGCTATGTCTCCTGCAAGAGCAGCAGAGCCTGGTTGCACCACCACTTTGAAATGAACTTTTAGTATTTCTATTCTAAACTGTGTGATGCTTTTCTCGGTTGCATCAGACTGAAGCGCGGCAGAAGTACAGTTTATGCTATATTAAATTGTTATTAGCTACAAAATGTCATCCAAAGTATAGTGTTCTGCCAGTTTGAATTATATAATTTTGTTACGCTTTTTGCTTTGAAAAATACACACTTGAAATTTTTAAGCGTGCCAAGTAGGCCAGATGCTGCCCTTCAGAAATAAAAATTGCCTTAACTGATTCTGTGACGATTCGGGTTGTAGAAGAGCAGTAAAATTTCTGGCAGACTTAAAATATCTTTCCTTGAACACTGGTCCCGCTGTGCTGATCTTGCTGTCAGCAAGGGTTTGCAGATCCTCAGTTATGAAACACCTTGTCACCACTCACCCAGCAGCTTGCTGCTGCTTTGCTGTGAAGTTTGTTAAAGCATTTTGTTCAGACTTTGAGCTATAGAATGTATTTCCTAATGATTTTTTAGCAAAAGGGTTGTGGACAGTCCTTTGATAGAACTCAGGGTAGCTATTCTGTAGGCTGTTACAGAAAAKGTGAATAATTCATTATGCAGAAAGTTTTAGATTATTCTAAACAATATCTACCCTTAAAAACGTCCTTGTCTAGTGCAAAGTGAGGAGAGCAGCTGTTCAGAATTTATTTTTATCATCGCTCTTCAATGGATATTAGACCTTTCTCTTTTGGGGCTTGCCACAGTGTCCCTGACAAATTTACTGCACAACTCTGCTGCATTCATTACAAACCACCTATTGTATGTGCCATGGGCTTCTCTGCACCATCAGCAGTCCCTGGGAGTCTGGAGCAAGCCCACTGTGGAAGCACCTAGACCCTGGTTTGGTTTCTCCATACTGTCTTCACTCATGTCAAGTAGACAAAAAAAAAAMCACACCAAAATAGGCATTAGGATGGAGCAGAGGATTTTTACTGGCACAGAAAAAATTCCTCCAGTGGCAGAGAACTGGCAAAATCAGCTCAATGCCATCTGCTCTTTGATCCTCCCCCTATTTCAGAAGCTTATTCGGTAGGTGGACCGTGCCAGCAGCTGGAGGACACGGAGCAGATCTGAGAAAAAATCCTTCCAGAGAGTCAGAATGCTGGGATTTGTGTAACCAACATGACCTAGAGCAGCCATTAGGTTGCTCTGAATTATGCTCAGAGTTGTTCCAAGTCTTAATCAGGATGAAATGCTCTTTAGGACTACTTTTCTCCCTCTTCATTTGTGCTGAGCATAAACTGGAAACCAAAATACACAAATTTGCTCCACACTGTGGGTAACAGTTTCTACAGTATGTTCATAAATTTAAAAAGTGAAGCTGTTTCAAATAAGCTTCAAGAATGACAACTGAAATAAAATTTTCAAAACAAGATACAATAGAATGATAGAATCATTGAGGTTGGAAAAGACCTCCAACCTCAAGTGGCCTTGACACATGACCTCCATCATCAAGTCCAACCTGTGACCAAACACCACCTTGTCAACTAAACCATGGCATTAAGTGCCACATCCAGTTTTTTCTTGAATACCTCCAGGGATGRTGACTCCACCACCTCCCTGAGCTGCTCCTTCCAATGCTTAACCACCCTTTCAGTGAAGAAATTCTTCCTGATGTCCAGCCTGAACCCCTCCGGCACAGCTTCAGCCATTTCTCTTGTCCTGTTGCTGGTTGCCTGGGAGAGAGGCTGACCTCCACCAGGCAACAAACTCCTTTCAGGTGGTCTTAGCAATAAGGTCCCCCCAAGCCTCTTTTTCTTCAGGCTAAACAACCCCAGCTCCCTCAGCTGTTCCTCATAGGACTTGTTCTCTAGACCCTTCACCAACTTCATTGGCCTTCTCTGGACATGCTCCAGCACCTCAAAGACTTTCTTGAAGTGAGGGGCCCAGAACTARACACAGATCTTAGGTGCCTTTTGGCACTATGAGAACAAGTCATTTGCAGCACAGAAGACTTYACAGGATCCAGCCCTTCCAACATGCCTCAGTAATTACAGAAAGCTGATCTTCATTCGTGCATCTCTCACATGTGAAATTCTGAGAGCTGAATCAAATTAAGTTCCAAATGTATTTTCAGTTTATGTTGAGAGATGCCACTATTTCAGCAAAAAGAAAAGGAATATTGCTTTCCTTCAAGCAGTATGAACAACAGTGCAAGGAGCTTACATCTGTTACAAGAGGAAAACGCTATCTTTATGCATTTTTGTAAAGCAGCCAATGGCTAATGGACAGGAAGTCTTTCCGAAAGTTTTGCAAATCTACATAATGTTCCTGAGTACTGGAGTGTGCATTTGAATCACAGATTTAACAGAGAGAAGAAAAGCGGGGGCATTTGTGCAGCCAGATAGCTCA
This sequence comes from Amblyornis subalaris, assembly GCA_018881555.1. Taxonomy (NCBI): domain Eukaryota; kingdom Metazoa; phylum Chordata; class Aves; order Passeriformes; family Ptilonorhynchidae; genus Amblyornis; species Amblyornis subalaris. The sequence goes on from JACAXG010000004.1 coordinate 17,800,642, forward strand.
CTGTTGGCTATGTATCTGAGAAGGATCAAAATCACAAGTCTTGGCAGCCAAGAATAGCATTATCTGAAGTTTAAAATTACTCCCTTTATGATGTTTCTTTTTAGTTCATAGCACGTAAATCAGTGCTGCTTCCTGCCCTTCATGGCAGACCTGAATGTTTGTAGGTGTTGTGCCATGATAAATGTGGATATCTGCAAGTGCACGGAGTTGGTCCCTTCTCCAGAGCAATGACTCACATGCAACCAGGGTGTCTGACAGAAATCCTATAGAGGCATGAACTAATCTAAATTACAAGGACCCAAAATAAACATGTACAGTGGTAGCTGATTACACTACAGATTCTTAGCATGAGCTGAAGCATACAGCAGAGTTGTTAGACTGCTCCTGAGAAATGCAGATGTGCAGTCTTTGATGGACTTCCATTGCACTTAGTATTTGTGTAGTGGATGAAATGCATCATGGGGTACTCTAAAACTTGAAGACCTCTAACTCAAATGACATGATTTATACCATGATCTTTCAGTTCATTTGCAGTGCCTGTGACAATCCATATACTTTCAGTAACATGCAGGGGACAGGAGCCAGCGCTTGCACCTCATCTCACACCAGTCCCATGCATGAGCAGTCAACTTCCCACGATAATGCACTGATTCTAAATGCTTTAGTGTGCAAGCTCCTATTGAATACTGTGATCAAGGATTCTCCCAGAGGAAAATTACTATAAGCAAATTATGGAAAACCATACTTCATATTTCCTTTTCTATCTCACTGTTCACTCGAGGTACCTTCGAAAGAATTAACTATATTTTTTAGTGCTGTAGAGGCTATAATGGAGATCACGGAGCATTAAAGTTCCTACTTTCGTATAGAATTCTTGAAAGTCAGTCATGGTGCTGGCTTTCAAGGAATACTGCTTGTTTGCTATGCCAGCTAAATTTTGGAGATTATTCCTGTAACTCAACTCAGGCATTCCAGTTAGTTTTGGGTTTTTTTTTAAAAAAGTTGATGGTGCTATTACAGTAACTTCATCTATTTGCCTCTGTCATTTTTTAATACATCTCCTTCAGCTAAGCAGTCCAGATTTTCTTTGTCTAAAAACCTTTCCATGCTTCTCACCCTCTCTTTATCACGAGGTAATCAGAGTTCTCTGAATATGAAATAGCATGAGAATAACAGCAGTAACAATGTCTAAAAAGTTGTAGGAGTCTGCAGGGGAAGTCAGGCGGAGAGTAATATTACACTCTGCGTCGGCACTTAATGATGCAYCATTTCCATAACCTCAGTGAAGATGGGAGTTTAACTGGTTGATTCCCAAGTGAGCGTTTTCCATGGTAAAAATATTTATACAACTGTATTATTTAGGGTAACGTGTATTTATGAGCCTTTCTTGTGCTGTGTGCTGTCCAAACATCTGGATGATCCCCTACCCCCAGTGCAAGCTCTCTTTTTATAGATAAATGGTGAAGTAAGTAAGCCAGCATCAAAGCAAGTTACTAGTTGTAAAACAGCACACAATTAATATTTAGTATCATATTTCCACTAGTCATTGCTGCAAAAGAGAAGCCCTTTAAGGAGATTCATGATCTCATTTCACTGATTTTTATGGAGAGCTCCTCCCAAGTGTGAAAAACAGCAAGGGAGAAAGTAGAAGTGTGCCTGTGTAATAAATAAGTAGAAGTAAGTAAAAATCAAACAGGTAAGGAGTAAAGGCTCTTATCACCAAGCAGTGATATAAAGACAGCAGTGGCTTCTGGTATCAAACTGGAGATTATGAGTGGGGCAGGGATAAGCAGTGAAGGGTTTGGAAAGTGAGGGCAAAAAGCTGATGGTTGATGAGATGGAGAAGGAGTAGCTGGTGCTGGAGTGCAACAAGAGCATGCAGTGAGCTAGAAAAATGATCTCAGCAGAAGCATTCTGGATTTCTGGATGGTTATCAACAGGGCTAGACTGCATTTGTCAAGGCCAGAAAAAAGGTTGTTGCTGTAATCAAAACACGGTATGGCGAGAGCCTAAATGAGAGTTTAACTGGGAAGATGGATAGGAAAGACTGTATCGTAGGGATATGATAGCGATGTAGCATGGAAGCCATAAATCATCTGGCAGAGCCAGTCCACTGTCAGCAAGGCCAATTAGCCTATGATGAGCAGTGTGCTGCCAAAGCGAGGTGTCTGCTACCCAAGCTATCGGGCTTTTAGCTATCACAAGAACATCTAAACAACAGATTTGTAGCTAGCTCAGTTCTCTGCTCTGTGCAACTAAATACAGTGGAAACATATTTAGCCTAAGTGTGACTTTCCAAATTAATCCACCTGACAGGCAGGAGGTACAGCTGATCCTGCTCTCTTTAAGTCATCATTTGCAGAATGTTTCCTTCAATTACAGTTTTCCTTCTTTGCAGTCCTGCTTTTGACTCACAGTTCTCAACTTCAGTCACTCACAGCCTCTCTCCTTTTGCTGATCAATTTCCCTACAGCAACCCCGTGTCCTCCTTCAGTACCTCGGGTTTGAAACTGAGGGTCCAGTTCTACCTTCACTTCCATATCATTGCAAACAGTGTTTGTCACGACAAAAAAGGCTGTTCAGCAATGACACACAMTGGGAGGAGTGACATACTCAAAGGAATAGATGTATCCTTTGGATCTGTTGTTCTGCTGTATTTCTCATAAGCAGCATATTGTCTGGCCTCAGCATGTCAGGTTCTCCATGACTTTATTCAGGGCAATTAAGCATATAAGGTTTTCAGATCCCCGCTTCCCACAGGGTATTTGGGAAGTCACTAGTCATTCCAAGACACACCTGTCTTACAGTCATTTGGCAGTTCAGGCTACACTGGTACAGGATCCACATGTTCCATCATAGGCCCAAACTACTCAATGAATTTACAGTAAAGAACTACATATGCATGATAATATTTGAGAGCTTCCCAATGATGCTAAATGATAAACACAGGCAATCTGGATAGGGGAAAACATGGAATCAAAAATGCTTCTAAAAATGGTGTCAAAAAAACCTTGCAAATTCATGCTGTGGTACTTTGCATCTGATTATACCATCAGTATACTTATTTTTTTCTGAATGGCCAGGATACAAAATTATCTTTAAAAATATTTCATATACTTGGGATGACATTTTCATAGAGTTATTAATTCTTTAACTTCCAGATGTTAAGCCTTTGAAGCAAAAAATTAAAACAAATGTAATGTGCTTGATTGCATAAAATAAGACCTAGCTAAATGCCTGTATGAACTTGCTAAACTTTACCAGTCAATGAGTTTTTGAGAAACTAGAGCTACATTTACTATGAAGTACCTGTCCATGGATTGAGAAATTTAATGACTGAGAGAAAAATAAAATTTAGCTAGTTTCAAACCATTCCTCAGAAGCCCAGAAGGTTCATGTTTTCATGACTGGGGCCCATGAAAAAGGTTCTGGTCAGCATTAGCCAAGCCAGAGGCCATCACTGTATCTATTAGCAGTGCTGTGGAACACTACAAATCCTGGCTGGTGCCTGAGTGCGGGTCCTACACCAGCCCAAACTCCCGAGCTATGGAGCTTGAGGTTTGATAGAAATGTCAATACTACGTTGCTGTAACTCCACTTTTAATGCACATTGTGGATTCTGCTTCCCCCAGTATTTACCCTGCCTCCTTAATTTCTCCTGATTTCATCTACATGTATCTCAACCACTAAAGCACTCTCTTTCCTTACAAGATGCATGACAAATTCACACACTGATACAAGAAAGGAGTGAGAGACTTCAGCTGCAAAAGGGTTACCTGTTGTCACTGAGTATTGCAAGCATTAGAGAACATTGGATTTCTATCTATAATTTGTATTTAAGGTTTTATCTCAATTTTATCCACTTTAGACCAGCAAGAGCGTGACTTCTCTAGAGTGATGTGAAAGAAGGAACACACAAGATATCTTAAGCCTTGGCACAAACCCAGGCTGAATTTGACAAGACAGTGGCTCCTACCTTGTGCCCCAAAAAATGCAAGTAAACCTGTTTCTGCCTCCCCCCACCAAAAAAAAAAGGGGGAAAAAAAAGAAGAAAAAAAAAAAAAAAAGTGGTGGGAAAGACCTCTCCTCCCTTCATTTTTCTGCAGATCTGGCACTTCAATATGCTGAACAATTAGTGGTATGTTTATAAAAGTCATTATAAAAAGTGTTGTTTTCAGCAGAATAAATTCGAGGGTCTCCCTTATCAATTTTAAATGAGAGTAGCAGGACTGCAAGGTCAAAGGTATGAGCTTAYGCTGTTGCTGCTTTGAAAATGCCAAGAGAGGGATTTTCACCATAACTCTGCTTCATTATAGGGAAAAGCCTGCTCCGTTATCTTTTTAAATTAAAATGGACACCAAAAAGAAATGTTATATGCATTAAGAGAAGGGACTTTGCAGTGTGGCTTGATTTGGAATAATTATAATGGTCAGGAAGTATTTTTCCGAGTACACTTTCTGTCCCTAATTAAATCCGTGGAAATGCCTCATTTTCTGGTTATTGCCAAAGTGTGTTTCAAACTCACATAGAAATGCACGATTGTAATTTCATTAGAATTCCATTTCTTCAGGCTATACAGGTGCAATGAAAGGAGAGGTAAAATTAATTAAAACTGTGGACATGTTTATACCCACCAGGTGTCATAAAAGGTAGTGGCTGAGACATTTTTCAAGTAATTAAGCAGACAGTTCTGCTTTTTCTGATGAGTTATTGCCCTTCCCTCTTTAATCTATGTAAGAKATTTCATCACAGAGCTATTGTGAGGTGATGGGATTGCTCTTTACAGGCAGCATCCCCCTCGCACTGCCTCACGTTAATCGAAATCACATCATCGCCGCAGAGAGGCAGTGACATCAGGTYGGCACATTTCCAAAGGCAAGCTTCATGTGCCAAGGTCTGCCCACAATTTAGGCTAAAAAGGGGATAACACAATTTTCAGTTTAACCATATTTGGATTAAATAGCTTGAGTGTTCATTCAGGGCATAGCACAGCTTCTGCATGTAAAGCTCAGTTCTCCTCAGTGAGGGCAGCATTTAATCAGATTCATATGTGTCGGTGGTGTTTGTGTTATCGAGTTTTCTCATTCCATTTCTATTTTGTCAGGAGTTTTTCTTCTGGCCATGTTGAGATAATCACTAGTTTTCCTGAAGATGTGCAAATTGCCATGGTCGCATCCTCAGGCAATATTGTGGGTAAGACTGTAATGATGGCATTTTCTAAGTTTTTAGTGTAAGTTAGAACCAGAATTTTGTACATTTTCTTTCTCTGCCTTGGCAGTAGATATAAGTGTATGTCTTAGCTCTTCTCTTTGGGCTTCCAGTACATCAACACGACCTCCACACACCGCTGCGTGTCCTGTGTATACAGCTCTGCCTAGGGGAGGAGCAGGTGGTCAGAGCACCCGTGGTGCTTTCTGRGCTCAGACACGACCTCACATCTTCGGTACCGAGAGTAGGGCCGGCCTGGTTCAATCAGCCTGTACAGAGAAGGTGACTCCTGGGACCAAACAGCGCTGCCATTGCCCCTCCGGCAGGGCTTGTGGAAGAGCCGTGCTAACCCTGTGCTCCCCACAGCTCTGTCAGCATTATTGATAAGCACAGCTGCTCTCACCTCCAGCAGCATCGCCGGCACATGAAAGTTGTTTTCCATCCCACATCCAAGGGAATGGGCTAGAGCCTGCATTGTATAGCAAGTTGTGCATTGTCTCTCCCCGTCCTGTAGCATTGATGTAAATAGACTACCGAGTCCACCAGGCTTTCTTAGAAAAGTAGTCATTTCTTATTTTATTTCCTTTTTCAGTTGGTTTGTATTTTGCAATTGCTATTGATTAAGTATTTTCTAATGGGAAATTTTTAATATTTTTTAATATTGCAAGAAAAGAAGTCAGTGGAAAATAGATTGCCCCGCATTTGACAAAGTGGAACATGCTAACTGTATTCGGTTGCAAGTGTCCATAATAATGGACATAGAGCAAAAAAAAATTCAAAATGACAATATACACTGCATACTTTCATTTAGAGTTGGTACCCTCCCTGAGCATGTTTTTCTTGTTTTTTATAAGTTAATAAAGACAGAGCATTAAATATCATTTTAATTAAATTTCCTTTCATAATATTGTAATATTCCCCTACTTTCAACATTATCCCTTACAAGGTCATCTCTAATACATGACTAATGCATTTGACTAAAATGCACAAATAAAATATGATAGTCACATTAAAGCATATGGGACTGTGCTGAGAATAACAACTCAGTCCGAGCTTTTAACAAAAAATAAAAAAYACAGTAAAACCTTGGAGATGAAGGATAAAGTCATACACTTCTAGAACCAAATTCAGTTTGTGTATACTTTGTACCTGCTGTTCTGGGGCTGAATTTGACCTTTTGAGAGTTGAAAATGGATTTTGAAATAGAGTTGTTACTTTTTTTCCTTTTCAAGTTTTAAATAGCCATTTTATTCCATGTGAGTACTAAATTCTGCCTTCTGCAACAACCAGCATAGGTCTGGAATCTACCTTGACCTAAATGGTGCTTTGTTGCATTTCTGCTTCACGTGTTCTTTACCTTTTTTGCAATGCTTAGGCTTTCAGTTAAACATCATAGGATTAAGTTCCATCAGTAACACATTTTAAATATGTTGTCTGTTCCACTGATTTGCCTCATTTCATTAAGAAAAATAACAAATAGAGGTCTTTACTACTACTTTTGTGCMAGCAACACTATGCTGTTGTATTTCTCCCTAAACATGCTCTCATTATTCCTCCTGTAAAAGTCATCCCAGACATCTAATCATTTCTATCACATGATTTTGAGTCTTTTCTATTTCTGCAATGTTCTATGGCAGGTGAAGAAAGCAAAAATATATTTTAAGAAAGCATACAACAATGATTGATGGAGTAACATCTCAATATTTCCAATGTTTTTATCCTATTCCTTTTGCATCCTAATATTATGAGATTTTTTTTTCCCATGGAATTTTCTGCTCCATACACATTGTGCTTAGATTCTTTTATAGACTTGAAAGAACTTTGGTTTACCACAGAAAATACTTTAAAAATTGTTCACTAGGCACCGAACTCCTCAAAGCTTAAGCTAAGATACTTTTAAATCAGCTTTAAGTAAAATACAATATGGACATTCTTAAATTTATCTAGGAGGAAGCTTTTCTGAGAAAGTTTTGGCAATTGATATTTTACATCACTTACTGGAGGAGTCATATGCTTTTAACGTCCTGGAAAACAGTTTGCATGGCAGCCGTGTGCTTTTAGAGCATCTGGTGCCAAGTGCGGTCTCTTACTATTCTTTCATGAAGTAGGGTAACCTTTGATTAGTATAGAGTCCTTTATTGCTTAAACTTGACTTTAAGCTCCTCATTAGTAAGTTATTAAAGCACACATTGTTTGAAGGCCTTTTTCTTTCACAGTACATRTCAAATTTTAGATTAGAAAAAAGAGAAATTCTGATGGTGAATACTCCAGTACTTTGGACACGCTACTGCAGCTGCCCCTTGTACCAGGCTTGCCTTTTGATTTGGTGTCTCCCGACATGCTGCAGCCTTCCCTGGTGAGTGAAGGGGGCACAGCACACAACCTCACAAACCTTTAGCTTTGAGAGTTTGAGAGCCAACATTACTGCACAACTGAGACACACTACCACCACTCAGGACATCCGGTACAGTCCGTGACATTGGTACCAGCTCCAGCAGTGACTCAACATCAATCGATCGATTTCTTTCCTGCCAGTCATCTCCTCTGACCTCCCCATCAGCACTTGCCGAGAGCACTTCAGCAGGAGCAGACACAGTAAAACACAACAGTTTCAACAAGTAGCCACAGCACTAGAAATAAACATACCGGCTGCCCATAAGATGCTATCCGTAAATTAATAGCCACGGAAGTCTAGCAGAATAAAAACCATCCAAGTCCTATTCAAGCAATTTGAAACTTACCTTGCTTAGAACTGACGAGAAGCCATCACAGCCTTCCACTTAGCAACATCTACAGACTACCCTTGACATGCTCACTTAAGCTCTTAGTTAACAACCACCATTACCAACCTTAATTGGGTAAACTTGTGGAGGTTTTCAAACAGAAGAATCATCCACTCCTAATTATCACCTTRTTTCTGAAAGCTGGGTCCGTAGTGAGGCAAAGCGTTCACCACAGCTGTCAAAAGAAGTCAACCTAAAAAACTGAAAAAATGGAATTGAAAAAAAATAAGTGCATGTTACAATACTCACACTTTAATTAATCAGAAATGGAGCACTCCATCAGTATTGTGTTTTTATATGATGAAAATATATAGAAAAATGCAGTGCACTGCATTTTTAGACTTACATTTTTAGAAGTAACAGTCTAGTGTGGAAATTACATAGGATTTGAAAAATGCCTCTTTTTAGAAGGATAATACTCCTTTTAAAATGTGAAACTGGAAGCAGAATGGTAGCACCTGAGAAAGATGTAGGTGGATAAAACTTCGATAAATAAATCAAGCAGAGAAAATCCACTGTCATCTCTGCGTATCTGGAGCGTGTTCTCATCCTTTCTCTGTAGAGGATACTTTAATTTTATAAAAAAAGTACATATTTTGTATGGTCAAAAATCCAAACCTATAAATAAATAGGTATCTTGGAATGACACACTGAAGCTTAACATTCAGTCAAGCTAACTAAATCATCCTGTTTGTACCTGTCCTAATCCCACTCTTTCCCTAGCCCACATACATGTGTTTTTCTAGGTATGGGATCACTGAATTTTTATATAGCATGTAGGCAGTTATGTATGTCATTACCAGTGTGGCAGAAACAAGTTAGTTCTGATAACTAAACTTTTCCAGTGTAATTTGCTAAGTGAGAAAAAAAGAGAACAGAAAATAATCGTAATCTATACGGCTAAATGCGACAAAGCTGAGCTGTGCCAGCAGAGTCTGGAAAGCTGCAGTCATCTACATGTCTCTACATGTCCTGTCTTCTCTTGTCTTGGGACAACAGTCCTCTTTCATTGCTGATAAAAGATTGACTCCATCACTTCCTGGAATGGAGGCTGAAGCTAGACATGCATTTCAATAAAACAGAAGCTGATCTAGGGAAGCATCTGCAAGAGAAGTGGTAATCTTGGAAAATTTGTCGCTATTGTCCTCTCTACTGGCCACCACCTCTGGAGGTTTTCTAGTTTCACAGAACCTGATGTTTCAAGTGTCTTTGAAACTTCAGCATGTTTACCATGTTGCTGAAGATAGATTGTCCTTTGCTGCTGTCTCCTCCTCTCCATCCTTGCTGTGGTTATTGCCCATTTCCCCTCAGCAGAGGCCACAAAGGAGACTCCCCYGTCACTTCAGCCCTGAGCTCTCTTGGTTTAGCTCTAAACTACAGCCACCAGGGCAGTCAGCAGAGCCGATGAATTTTGTGCTGATGTGAGCAGCCAATCTTGTCTGCCAACTGCTGTGGGTCTGCAACCTTCAGGGAAGGGCCATGAGTTCATCCCTCCAGCCAGAGTCACTGGGGAGCAGATGTCAAAGCCCTTCGTGAGCTGGARGTGTCATCGTGTCTGAGTCCAGCAGCGCTTCATGTCTCTTGGTTTTGGATGGGTGCTTTTATCTAAACAAAGCTGCTTCTCTGTTTTTTGTTTGTTTATTTGCTTGTTGATTTGACATTTACAGAGAGAGGGATCAAATTCCTTAAATACCAGTTCTCTGTATCTTATAACAAGCAGACTAACCATGTAATAGTAAACTTGTGCTTTCTCGTGCTAAGTTCTCACCTTCACTTGTTTTATTTTGGCCCTGTGGGAACATCCCAGCTGGTCCTCTCAGATATGCCCACATGGAGCCATAAGATCTTTTGTTTTCCTTTCCCTGGTTTCTTCAGCAGCTGTGTTGATTTAAATCCGTACACAGCGTTAAATTGCTGCAAGCCATAGTCCTGCCTGTCCCACCCATGGCAGAATATAGTGTCTCACTACCTGCAGAAACAGCTCCCCATCTTTTTTCTGGACATCTTGCAAACCACTGTCAAAATTGTTTTGTGCCCCAGTCTCCTGCCAAGTCTCTTTCACATTCAGGCAATGACTTCGTGTTTATTCTTCGAGAGGGCCAAAGGCTATCCATGAGTCCTTGTTTTCTGCAGCACTGTAAGCTTCCTGAGGCAGCTTGGGAAGTCCTTGAAGATGCGTTGGCCATGTACCACAGGCACCCTTCATCACAGATCCTGTCAGGTGGGGTCTGAGACACATGATGTCTGTCAGAAGCATTCAAAGCAACACCTTTCTTATGATCCAGGAGTCTCAACACCTGCATAACTTCCCATTGTACAGCCAGGACTGCAAACAGATAGTTTTGTGCTTTATATAAAGCATAAAGTTGCATTTTCAAGGAATACAGTAAAAAGCCTTTTCACTTAAAGAGAAAATTATCACATCTCTTCTCTACCTGCTTGATCTTTTCCCATTTTTCTCCTAAAATGGCCATTTCTAATGGAGGTGGTAGAGGCTTGTGCTCACGGGGAGKCCTGGTCTCACTCCCTCGGGGAGGCTGAGCTGTGATTAAACATGACCTCACTGTGCCAACCTCACTGTGCCATTATTTACTTGAGACAGGCAACACAAGGAAATGTTTCCTTCCTCATTTTCACTACTTCTACCTAAACCAGATTTTTGCAGTAAAGGATTCCTGCCTGGCTTCGTGGGTATACGGTATACCAATATAGATATTTTGGGATTGTGTTCTTAGATATTTCAGAAATTGTGCTTTAGTCTGGCAGCTTCTGATGAACTTCATCAGTTAGGAGGCTAGAGGTCTGACCTAAGGGGTTTGTATATCCAATTTTATTAAAGCCATCAGTATTTGGGSAACTCAGGATTACTGTGATTGGAAGTTCAAAAATACAATGATCTTTTGTGTCTAGTGCATGTTATGCAGGAGAATATTTAAATCAATAATAATGCTATCAGAACTGGAAATCAAATGCAAAGTAATTCCCTGGGCTTCCCATGTATAATGACATTTGCTCTTTTGATGAATTGCTAATGTATTCTTGGACAGAAGAGCCGGCAGCCCAGCCAGCTTCACTATATAAATGGCAGAACGGAGAGAGAAGGATTGTATTTACTACTATTTACTACTAACAAACTATGCACCTTTCAACATGTTATGTTATGAATTATATGCTATGAATTATTCCTGTTCTGAAAAGGGAACATCTAAACAAACTTTAAGACTAGTCTTTTAAGAAATTACTATTTTCTTCAAGGAAATGTCAGTTCGCTTTGTTTGTTTTGAAGTGACAGCAGCAAATTGAAACATTATCTTTTTAAAAAGGCAACAATGATTTCAGCTGTGATGCCTGCCTAATGCTACCAGCAATTTCCATGACTAACTGTAAAGTGTTTTTTTTCTCTGTGTTCATTTCTTTTGTGTTACTTTCTGACACCGTGTGCAAGAGAAGCAGCCTGACCTAACCTGCGGCAAACCAGCACTGGCAACAGTGAAAGGAATTATATCCACAGTACCGCCCTATGGAGAGATGGTGAAGGGATGAGAAAGCAGAGGAAAAAGAAATTCTCTATTATTTTCATTTTATGCTGGTAGTAATTTGGGGTTTCATCTTTCACAGTAATTGGCTAAAACTCACTCAAATGACCAAGCAATGATAAATCTGAGAGTTGTTTTGCTTATTTTTTTAATAATGTCACCATAAGGATAAAAAAAAAGGGCAATGATTTTGAGTTTTATTACCCTGAATTATTAATTTTGTGAGCATTTAAAAAGAATAGTAGTTTGGAGATTTTTTTCTAGGCATACTGCTGTGCTGATTTCTTTTCATAGTGGATTCATAAAGATTTTTAAAGCATGAAATATTTCTGATTCCCAAAGGACTCTGGCTGGAAGATGACAGCTATAAGACCGTACGGAAAACTTTATATTGGTGGGGGCTCTAGTAATTTTTAGCAGATGCATCTTTTTATCTTGAGATTGATTGATGCTCTGTACCCATAATATTTAGGTATTTTACAAGCTTAACTCCCAAGGTGTCAGTGCAATTGTATGACTCGTATCTGCAGTCCAGGACAATCTGCATTAATCCTGGTTACCTTTCATGTTTCTGTTGACTGCCACCAAATTCCACAGACCATGCTTAAAAATCCTCAACTGTGTGATACAGATTCCAAAACATCTCTCCAAAGGTGTGAGACTGTCAGAGAAGAGCAAGTTCAAGTTGTATTCTTCACAATCGTCAGAGTCTATTATTTGACCGGCAAGTAGAGTGGCAGTGCCCCAGCAAGGCCCCCGTGCCAGCCGTGGCGCACACAGCCAGTTTATTTTCCATTCATTTCTTTTGGATGCCAAAGTCGTGGGAATGCATGGAAGTTAGGTGATTCCTTCTTTCGCTTCCTTTCTTTCTCCATTGCTCCAGAGTCCTGCATGCACAGGATTAGGCTCTTTACTTATGTAAATCGCTGAGCTCAAAATATCCCCAGTTGTGTGTCCTCGTTACAGACTGCAGCACGCACCATGCCGCTCTCCCAGCACGGAACGATAGCCAGTTTATTCCCTAACACAGCAAGTGCAGATTTTACCAGGGTGATGGATTATGTAAGAAAATACGTTTCCCCCATTSATTCATTGTTTCAAAGGATCCATTATCTCTCCCGTTTTCTCTAGCATTCCCCTAAAGGTCATATCACTTTCTGGAACTTTTTGAGGAAAAAAATAAAACTGTAATTCTTTTTTTTCAGATCTGTAAAAAGAATAATTTCACAGCTGTTAGCAAGAGGGTTAAGGGTGTGCCAACATCTCTGATCATTAGCACAGGCTGCTTCTGTAGCCTTGTTTGTGGAGAGCTTGTACACTGTCCTGCATGTTTCTCCAGTTCTCATTGCAGATCCTGGAGAATCCAGGAAAACTCTTCTATGAGAAAAGCAGCTTGGTGTCAAAGCAGTTTTGCTGATAAGATTCAGTCTGGTTTGCCGCTGGCACTGACARAGCTTTAGGTGKCTAGTAAATAATAGATATATTTGTGCTGTATGTGTGAGCTGCTGCTACCCTTATAAGGAACACAATCTTGCTGGCTTTTGGCTCTTTGTGATGAAGTGTGTCTTAAAAACAATTTGTCTTGTAGAAAAACTTAATTGGTCTCTATTTCAGGTGTTTAAACATGATGTGATCTATTCATTTAAAAGGATATCTAAATACCTGAGGGTTTAGATTATCAACAGGTCTATGATATGCACCTGCATTCAGAGCATTAAGCCCCCTTAGATATAACTTTGTCTCTGAAGAGAGGTGCTTAAGAAAGTGAGAGTGGAGAGCGGCCCCGCTCCCTGTGCCYGTGCTGGGGCTGGGGACAGGTTGTGGGAACAGGCTCCTCCCGCCTGTGTGAGTGTGCATACAGCCCCCCAAGCCCCATCGAATCCCCTGTGACTGTGCCACAGGGGGGTTAACCTATTTCTGAGCAGTCACTTGAACTGCACAGACAACATTTCCCTCTTACTGCGCCTGACATGGGTGCCTTTGCTGAATGTCTCTTCGCCGATCATCAGTGTCATTCTGCATGGCAGGTTTAAACGTGAAACCAAACCCTAGTGTAAAGCAGGCACTCTCCTGAGAGGGAGATGAAGAAGCTGCCAACTGTTTGGTGCCAACTGCTGTGGGCATCAAGCCGCTCACTGTGTCCTCCCCAGAAATGCAGGCATGCATTTAAAATACCCAGCCACTCTCGCTGGAGACTGTATCAGTCAAACATTAGATATTCATCTTTCATTTCTGCCTATTACTAATTGATAGCCGAGGTCTTTAGCATGCGTCGTATCTCATTGCACATCATAGCTGGAACTAAGTTAAAAATACAAAGACSTCTTAGAACTTGGAGACTTTATAGATCTTAGGTTTACATGCTGCTGCTTTTTGTACAGTAATTCCTGTTCTTCAGCTGTTTAGGTCCATGCTGTGCTCTGATTTGCACGAGTTAAATCCAAACTAACATCAGTGGTTTTAGTGGAATTAGTACAGGTTTCCTCTCATATCCTCTATCAACATTTGTATTTTTTTCAAGCCCCACCACAGCAAGGGTTATCTAAGCATTTAGACAAAATYTGAGTTTCAGGAAAGATGGAGAGATGTGAGAGCAGGGGATGAGATGGGGTGAGCATTGTGCTTCCTCTCCTTCCTTCTGCACCTTGCCCCCAGCCCAGGATTGGTACTGAAGCTCTCCCTTGATGCCAAGTCTAGGGAAAGCAACCCGTTCTTCAGAGGGGGAGACTACCAGTTAGTGGGGTTTCTCACTAATTTCCATTCATTAATAAACCATTTCTAATTGAGAAATTTGCAGAAAGAAAGAAAATCTAGACTATTTGAATATCTCTTCCATTAAGCCAAACTACAGGGAGGACTGCATGCCCAAAGTAAGCTTGAAAGCTTACTTCCAGTTTCATTACCTTCTTTCTTACCTTTCTCTCTAAAAACCCTGCAGAAAATTCACTTGAAATGCTGATCCATCTGAACTTTAAGTTGACATCTGCATGAACTTGTTACCTATGGTTTGGGGTCAGCTTCTTAGCTGCTGAATATGCTTTAACATTTTTAATCTTTTATTTTTCTAGCCTTTTTGCAACTTGCCAGATTTCAGYACTTTTGCAATAGCATATAGAGGCACCATTTTTTTCTCTTATCAATCAAGGGAAAGCAGAGAAGAAAAGGAAATGAGAAGAAAAAAAAAAAAGAGGAAGAAAAAGAAACTTGAGCAAAAGAGCAGGCACCATTATTTTTTGAACAGGCAGCTGCTTCTGACAATTCACATAAGGTAGTTTTCTTTTTCTCTGTAGGACTCAAATTCATTCCTCTTAAGACTTTGGTATTGATCCTTTTCTTTAGAGTTCCTGACCTTCCTGCTTTGCTGTCCCAGCCCAGCTGGTATGYTTTCATACAGCTTGGCTAGCTCCTCGGCACTTGTATTTTACATTTCAGCAGGGATACCCTTAACATACTTCATCTCCTCATGTATACCATAGCAACTGAACTGGTTAGAGTTACTCTGTAGATCTGGCTTGATTTATTTGGTTTTTTAATAGATGATGTTATCTTTGAAAAAAAAAGTCAGGTTGATTTTGTCACAACTATGAAAATCTCACAAATAAATGTCATGGTCTGTCTAGAGCTGCCATTTCTTGCTTCTCTGTATCCCCCTTTTTTCTGTTTTTTTCCTTCCCCAAAACCCCAAAATAATTCAAAGTGTTTTGCATCAACGTTTTTAAGAAGCTGTATTTGCTACATGCAGAAATTATTGTTGGTGGAAATTTTCTTTCAAGTGAAGTTTTTAAATTTCTAAATTTTCAGTTTGATGTCCAGCTCAGAGCCCAGGCTTTGAAATCTCAAAGTCTTTCAAGAGCTACAAGTTCTGCCCTCTTCAAAGCACGACTGGAAACTGCCTGACCCCCCTTTCACAGTCTGTTCCCATTCACTCTCTGCAAGGGATGCTTCTGCACATCCTGTGCCTCGCTGTCCCTGTCACCATCTGAGAGCCCATCTGCCTGCCTTATGCCTCCGAGYGTGGAGGAGAAGATCCCAGAGGCTGTCTGAGGACAGTGCGGCTGCCGGGCTCTCGGGGCAGCGGGGCCTGGATGCGAACCGTGCCCGCGGGAGTCAGAAGGAGCTCTTGCTGGTACTCGCAGATAAAAGTGGCCATAGAGAAATCCAGAGGAAATGGCCAAGCGTTGTGACATAGGGAGGACAAAGGGAAGGAGGAGGCTTGCTTTCTACAATTCAYATCTTCTGTGGAATGGAGGGCAAAAAAATTGACTTTGGAGTTGCTGATTCCTTCTGTGGTGAAGGGAAAGAAAGTGTAGGTCGCTGTGGAAATGGAAATAGGCACTCTGTCAATGGCTGAGAAATTAGGAAAATAATTCTACTTTTACACAATAGGGAGAAGGAAAACAGAGATATATGTTTAACCATGGCAGAGGAAGTGAAAACAAGAGCTGTCTTGGTGACACCACAGAGAAGAGTA
Source organism: Amblyornis subalaris (assembly GCA_018881555.1). Classification (NCBI taxonomy): domain Eukaryota; kingdom Metazoa; phylum Chordata; class Aves; order Passeriformes; family Ptilonorhynchidae; genus Amblyornis; species Amblyornis subalaris. The sequence goes on from JACAXG010000004.1 coordinate 17,816,640, forward strand.
GAAAATAATTATTGAAGAGAAAAAATCTTCAATAAAATATATTTTACATTTTATTAGTTGTRCTAGGATGTTTCTTGAACCATCATTAGTATGTTCCTATTCTTCTATTCCACTCCTCTCTCTAGCCCCATTCATTTTCTGATTTTTTTCCCTTCTTTTTCCACTGCTCCTCATCCTCTTTATTGGTGAGTAACTGAGATGATTATTATTAACAATCAGTTTTCTTCTTCTCAACATGTAACTGTTCAACAGTTACCTGGGAGACTTTTCCACCCTTTGGCCAGCCCTACCTTTTCATGTACCTGGTATAATACRCTTAATGCAAAATTAAATTTAGGTGGTGGATCTAATGACTCACAAGACAATTTCTGTGTCATTTGAGAAAAATGCCATGATGAGCATTTTTCAACAGTCCCTAGGGAGCATCCACCCAGTCTCAACTAATGTGAGCTACCACCAGAAAAAGCACAAGGTATTCCTTTTTTTTTTCCCCGCATCGTTTTGAAATGACTGCCAAGCTAAATAAATAAACAGTATTAATAAATCCCATCCTAATATGTCTGATAGTGAAAGTCAGTAAGAGTCACCTGTATTTGTCCAAGGAGGAGTTTATTTTTGGCAGCATTTCTGTAGGCATTTCCTAGGTTAATTTTGGTAGATAGATTTATAAAAAGAAAAACTGTGTAAAAGAAAAGATTGTTAGAAGTGTGTCTGTTGGAAGAGGCATTATTCTAATCCTTTGGGAAAATGCTTTTGCTCCTATTTAAAAGCACTTCTGCAATGCTGCCCTGGAAACATTACTGTGCACAACAGCCTCCAGCCTGCCTGCTGGGGAGTGAAACCTGCCCACCTGCTTTTTTTGCCCAACGTGGATGCCAGGTGTAGAAGAAATACATTCACTTTGTAAAATCTATAAGTGTTACATACTAATTCAGATTTTAAAATGTATTGTCTCAAAAAAAATTGCATTACTATGTTCAACTGGACTAAGTAAGATGGCCCTAGGCTGACTTACACTGGCTGAAGATCAGCCTGCAGTTTTCAAATGACATGTCCTCCTAATTAATAAAGGAGAGCTTAYACTGCCTAATTTGAACCTGTGCCAAACATGTCTCTTTCTCCACCACTTAATGTTCACAGCCCCCGATCGCTTGTCTGAGGCTTTGTGGTTAAAGGACTGGGTTTGCTGCATGGTTTGATGGCTTGGGGTTTCTTAGTTTCTGAGAGTATATATCCTTTCTGTTCTGCTTTGACATTGACATTGTGTTTGCTTTGGTCTGAACATGTTAGAACAGACAACCTGATCTGCATGCAACATTTGTGTCACACTCCCCTCCTGAAATTAGTATTCTTCAAAACAACCCAATATGTTTGTATTGCATAGAACGGACTATCTGTGACAGCCAAAAAAATGAGTACAGTACGCACGCTATTTGAAGCTGATTATATTCATTGCAATTCAGATCATAGCTTAGATTAATTATTATATTTGTGTAGGATGTTCGTTAGGAGGTTTCCTGATTGTTGTTCGGAAGATTGATTACTTGTTACATTTACCTTGTGGTTTCTGTGGGGGAAACAYCTTTTAGGCTTCAACATTTACAAGCATACTGAGGCCAGGCAGGGCCACTGAGAAGCGAGGATACCTACACCTGCCACATCAAGAAGCCATGACATATGTCTGCATTAATACCAAGCAAGAAAGTAGAAGACGTATAAAACGAGCATTTATTTTAAAGTGCCTCAGTCTAGAGATAGTAATGTAGCCTTAGGCACTGATGTACCTCTCATAATTAAACTAAGGGAAAAGAAATTCAAAAGCTTCCAGAAAAGTGCCAATTGGAAGATTTGTATAGATGAGACAAATGATTTACAAAAGAGTCCGCCTGAATCCTGGCAGTAGCTGTCATGCAGTTTGCAAAAATCCAGGTTTCTAGGCCTTGAATCTCATCATTTGACAACAGAGTGACCCAGGCTTTGCAGGCAAATGCAATGAATTGCATGATGTTTCTCCTAGAAATTGGCTGGCTTGAGGCAGAAGTAGGAATATGAAGCTTCCTGGGGAAAAAACCGCAATGTTCTAATTAGTATCTAGATGATTTTACAGGTATTTTTAGGAACACTAGCCTTAAAGGTATATGTTCCAGTCAAATTAGGAGACATCCTTGAGCCTGGTGAAGGATAAAGGCAAATTTGAACCATTAGATTTTTATCTCCTGTAGCCCTCCTGAAATACATTAATTAACCAGACAGACTCATAGTTCGTATTTCCTGACCTGCTCTTCATCTTTTTTGTCCAAACACATGATCATATGCAGCTGTTGACAAGAATAGAAGTATGAGGTACTGAGAAGAAGATAAAAAATAAAAATAAATCAGCAATCATACATGCTCTAAATGGGTTTTAAAAATGGCCTTGCAACGCAGTGCTCAAATAATAATAGGAATAAGCTATAAGGCTATGTATAACTTTGCAACAGACACAAAGTTTGTCTTTGTTCATTTATATAATTCACTTCAATTGGGGGCTAATAAAGCAGAAAAGAATAATTTTTTTTTTTTAAACTTACAAATAATCACTAGAGCCTGATCAAAGATCCCAGCAAGCCTTTAAGGTGGTAGTATTGCCAACAGGAGCTTTGTTTCCTATGAGTTTTCCTAGTGGAGCCAGTAGCAGTCCCAGTTAGAAAGGGTTGAGAGTATATGAGGACCCCTTTCTTTTTAGTTGTTACAATGAGAGAAACTGTCAAGTAGWGGGTACTAGATGTGGTGATGATGAATATGACACAGTAGCACCAAACAGATAGTTTGGCTTGCTACTAAATCTTTGCATCCAGCAAACAAAATGTTGTGCTGCAATAGCKCTCTCAATGCGGTGATCAGCACGCCCTCTCGCACTGTCCATCCGGTAAGTAAATGGGTGTTAAACTGTGACATCTTTTCCTCAGCTGAAAAAAAAAATGTTTTAGACGCATCAGGTAGACTTATTTGCCAAACACTGTAGGACAGTTACCTGTTAGAGTTGCCTAATGCTGGAGAAATGCAGTGTCAGTGAACCAGACCACCAGTTTATTTTTCAGTGGAAACGTACAAATCTTCCTTAGTGCATTTGCTGTGTCTCATACTTTTCCTTCTCTCATGCATTTAGTTTCAAAAATGACATGTTAAGTAAAATTACTTAACATTGCAAGCCATAAAAGTAAATTATGGTTAAGTTCCATTAGGAGYCCACTTCTGGTCACAAGCATATACTCTTTATAAGAGCATCTTTAGACTATTGGGGAAGAAAGGTAGGAAAACAGAACTTACAAATTTGCCCTTCTGACTGTTACACGTAAGTTCTTGTTCTGGTCTTTACCATTTGCTTTGTCATTTAGCATAATRTCTACTAAGGTAGAGGAGTGAAAGGAAATTAGGCAGTAGGGAAAGTTACTTAATGGTAAGTCACTTTTTTGTAATCTAGCACTTTTACATCCTATTTTCTTTACCCATCTTCAGACAGCGACCTCTTATTTCCTTTTGCTTTTCTTCTTGTGTGCAAAACTCATTGTAGATAGGCCACTGCCTTCAGACTGGATGCTCAATTCTTTGCTTCATACGCAGCAAAATGGTGTGATTTTATATGCATGAATGTAGTTCAGCAATTTGGACTGTGTTAGCACAGAGGAAAAAAGAAAAAGGGTGGGAATGCCTGCCCATGGGAAGCAGTGAACTAATTCCTTGTTTTGCTTTGCTTGTGTGCACAGCTTTTGCTGTTCCTATAAACTGTCTTTATCTTAGCCCATGAGTTTTCTGGCTTTTACCCTTCCAATTATCTCCCAAATCCTGCTGTGGGGGGAGTGAGTGAGCAGCTCCCTGGGGCTTGGTGGCTGGCTGGGTTAAATCATGMCATGTATTCAGGGGAATGACTTGAAATAATTGAGGACTAAGGAGGAGGAAAACAGTAACAAAAAAGAAGTTTTCTTTTTAAACTTTAGTTGGCTTTTGCATTTTTTTTTCTGATGACCTCAGTTCTTCACACCCCTCCTTTCCTGTTTCATACCATTAGCACCTCTCTGTTTCAATTTTATCCGGTGTTGCCGACAGTTGTCACTAACTTGTTTCAAAACTCGGTTGTACTCTTTCCTCCCTGCTGCTCCCCCCCACTTTCTTTTCAGACTTCTTTCTTGACCAAGGACACACCCTAAAGCCTACCTGTAGAAATGCAGGAGTAAGGACTGCGGTGCCATAGAGCTGGATTCCTGTGAGCASGCACTCCTGTGACACTCTGGTCACTGATCCCATTTGTACAGCATCACATGCAGCTCACACAATCAGCTCTCAGATACAGTTGCAGTATCTTCACAGAGGCTGCTTTGGGGAGTAAAGGCTCTGAGCTGTGAATGAAGAATTCACATTTTCTTCTSTGGCCAGAAGGTTATCAGCAGCATGTGCCAGTAAATGCTGCCTGTGAAAAGCACAGCCCGAGCACTGCTCCTCTGTCCCTGAAACTTTCCACTTCTGCAGCAGTTAACCATTCTGGGGCACTTTGAAAAGTAAAAATCCCAATAATGATGCCAGCATCAGTWGTGATTGGTCGGGGATCCAAAATGTAATTTAGTTCAAATATTTGAGTATCAAAATACTCAGCTTCTGAAGTCTTAAAGTCTTTTTCAGAGAAAGTTGATTTTGATTAAAGATACTGCAGRAGAACCTACTATGTTTAAAGATTTAATTTCCTAATGGTTTTTTTTTGTCTGTTGCAGCTTTAACAAAGTCACAAAAGTTGTTCCCACTTTATCCTGATTTACACAGACTTCCCATAACATTTCATTAAAGATAAAAATGCAAGCAATGTAGTCCAGATTTACTAGATTTTCACAGCACTAAAGAGTAAATGTATATTTTTCCAGAGATTTTATTCAGACACTGTTGATATCATYTGGGAGGCTAGAGATGATCTTCCCTCAAACTCTGCAGTGGTTTAGGAATGCAATACAGCATCTCGTTTGTAATTAACTTCTTCAATATTATGTCATGGAGGAGTGGAAAAGACACGAGTTTCCTCTAAAACTCAAAAAGCAACTGTTCTGAAAGAAGGGAAATGTATTGTTCTTACAAGTACTTGCTCATCGTGGATCATTGCAAAAATTAAGCCTTCCCCAGCCCTTCTTACTTATCTGCTCTACCACAGATTCAAAACCCAAAATAAATCCTACCTGCAACCTTCTCACCATTGAGTTGGTTATACTGCAATGGCCCTTTAAAGAATTTAAAAATACAAAGCATGAAACCCCTAAGGAGACTGCAGTCTGGGATACTGTCTTTATAGATGAATGGTATATTTTCTTACAAGATCACTCCCACAAGTCATTATTATTGTTGGTATTTCACCAGTTCAAAAAGGTTTGTTTCCAAAGTCTAGCACACACATGCACCATTAGTGCCTGTTTGGCTACTGCCATGCAGGCAGCATGCTGCAGCCTGCCCTCAAAGCAGCAGTTCTATTTGCAGAACCTTCTATTTGTAACTTAATTAAACTCACTTGGTGAATTATTTTAAATGTCATAATTCATAATTGGTGTTTGGCTTTTTTTTCAATGCAGATATATTAAGGAATAATTAATTTTACATCAAGTTAAGTCCAGTAATAAAATAACTCCAAACAATGAAACACAGTGGGAGGTCAGTCCTCATCTGAGATAACTAGAGGGRTACATTGTTTGTTGCTATAATGTCATTCTTTTAACCTTTACAATTATTCACCATTAAGAGACTGATTTTATTCATGGTGTCCCACATTGAATACAGTGTGTCCCTTCATTATTTTTCCTACAGTTGTGAGAAAATTTTGTCTTATAGACTCTTGCTGCTTTTTATATAATTGGAACATCTAGGAGCAAGTCTGCTTCAATTTAAATCAGTGCAAAGATTCCCACACTCTAGTGGGAGTTAAGCACGACACATGAAGGACTTGTCCATCACAAATACCAGAGTAACAGCACCAAATACATATATGTATATACGTATATATTTTCTTCTTATACTTCTGCTGCTTCCTGAAGTTTTCCTACTTGGATTTACTGAGGAGTGTAGGATGTGGCTGTTGTTCATCCCCTTCTCCAAGGCACAGCAACAAGCAAACACTTGAGCTTCTCTAGGATCAGGACATGCTTGTCAGCATGTCATCATAATAGTGACAAAAGAGCAGCTGGCCATCAACAAAATAATAAAACTGGCAAGGAGATATGTTACAATGCYGTCAAGATGGGCAATGCCTCCAGGCAGAAGTTGTCTTCATCCCTGTTTGGAAAATGCCTCTCAGCAAGCTGTGGGCTTGCACCACTCCATGASACGCCACTGCAATATCAACGTGTAAGCAAATAGCAATAATTAAGACATTCAACAGAATGACATCCAGCARAAAGCTTTTTTCTCTATTTAGCTTCAACCATTGTATAAATCTTGTTCGTGTAACTGAGCTATAAACATTTTACACAGACCTATGCTATTGAACACAGGTATGCCCCTCGGACCACTGGGTAAGCTGAAAATTGGCTCCTCAGCTGCAAAAAAGAAGCAGGGTGACAAACACTGAGTTTAGACTCTCTGACATCTATGATTTTTGATGGCAAGTGTGGACTATCCAGTACATAATAAGCATTTTACACCATTACTATATAACTTACACTAAACTCTTCTGCAGGGTGATGAGATCCATTTTTGTATAAAAGCCAGTCAGAACCTCAACAAATCTGCCTTTTCAGTCTAATCTCTTGTAGTTACATCATCCCATGCCTACCTTCACCCTGCTAGCCTAGACTCAACTAATAAAGCCATGCATTTTTAGGTGTAGATATTAAAAAAACCAAAMCAAAACAAAACAAAATCCCATTTGTGATGATGACTGACAAACAGAGCATCTTAAATGGAGGTGTCCCGAAGGACTTAGAGCCTGCAGTGTAATTTAATTAAGATATCAAAGTGATAGCATTATATCATCTATGACAGCTGTTCTATTACAAAGTATTTCTTTAATTAACAAAGGCAATACCTGAGAAAGCAAGCACTGGTATGAAACACACTTGCCGTACACTCGGAGAAACACAATTACTCTTCAGACTTGAGTCACATGTGTTTTACTGCCTTTTTATTTGCCTTCGGGTGGGGCTGCAGCCCCTGTTCCCCAGTTTCGTGAGCTCCCCACAGCCCCAGGATGCCACAGAGATCTTGTCCTAAGCCCTGCCACATCCATAAGCTCCAGGAGCAGAGCGGTGGCTTTTAGTTTTTCCTCAGTCCAAAACTGTCTCCTCATTTCCCTCCACCGACACTGGGGGAGCGCAGCTGATGGCGAAGCAGGGCAGCTTCAGAGAAGCGCAACGTATGCGGAGTTAAAAGCTGCTGGGAAGTGACAGGATGATCTGGGGCTTCAGAAGCGCTGGGATACCTCCTGGAGCTTTTATTCAATTGCTATTCAGGTTTTATTCAGTAAGAACATCTGTTGGTTTCAGCAAATTCATGTCTAGGAATTAAATTAATTCAATCTCAGGACAGGATTTGCCTCATTGAAAGGAACTTCAGAGAACTTAAAAAAACTATAAAGTCCTAATAAAATATTTTCTGTGGCATAAAGCTATAAAATAAATATTTAAATATCCCTTCATATATTCAACATACAGTTTTAGATGGTTTTCTTTAGTACTTGCAGATTTTTTTTTTAAAGTCAGAAGTTTCTATTTTTGAGCATCATATCTGAAATGTTGGCATCAGCCAAGTCTAGTCACCTGCAAGTATGCAGTCAGTTTCTCCAGGTTTGGGGTGGTTACAGAACCCTATAAGAAACTGCTGTGTCAGTGTTAAAGCTATTTGCAAACTTTTACGTAAATACATATATATATATATAGCTGTGATTCTAAGTTTCTCTTACATCTGCAAAATAATGTTTACAAAATTAWGTCTAGAAAAGCGGTCTAATATGAAGGAACTTGGAAAGGAACTTGAGTAGGCATAATATCAGATGGAGGAATTGATTTTATAATTTAAAGCTAGTCAGTACTGTGTTGCACAATATATACAGATAAGTAGAGAGATAYAGAGTCACAAATATTTGGAAGGAGGCTAGAGATAAACAGCAGATTTTTTTCTTTAATAGCTCCTAAGACAAAGACAAGCATCTCTCCAGCTTCATGAATAAATTACACTAATGCATAATTTCCATAACCTTACAATGTCGCTATGAGTTATTAACATCAAAGATACCTTAACAGGCTTGCTTTCTTCTTATATACRTTTTAATTATTGGCCAACTTTTTGAATTTGCCTGTGCCCACAAAGTATTATTTAACTAGTGTATTCAAGTGCTACATAACAGAATTCACAAAAATAATCTCAAATCCATTTAAAATTATTTACAGCCTTATGTTCACTTCCATTATAAGCTAAAACTTAGTTATTTTCCATTGATCTCACTGCAGCTCTTTCAGTAAATGCCCAGTGAAAAATTAGGAGAAATGAAAATTTAAAAAAATCCAAGGGCATATCTTTTGAAGTTGCTTTTTTCTTTTTTACTTTTGCATTAACATATCACAGATGGCCATGTGGAACAGGGTGATTTTACATGCTGTCTAAAGACATTGTTATAAGCAGAGCTATGCCACTTCTTATCCGTAAAACACTTTATTGGGGCCTGAGAATACTCAGATGGTATATGCAAAGGKTTTTTTGTATAAACAAAATGTAAATGTTGCATACCTTTAAAGAAAGGGACATATGGCTTTGGTTTGTAGCATAGTACAGCCTTAAATTCCGTGTCAGAGGAGAGAATACCTCACCTTCTCTGAGGTCTTTTATTTTTGCACCCTTACAAGTACTGACTCATTTTATAAACAGATGCTTTTCATTCTACTAACTGCACTTCATATAACTCCTTTCATAACAAACTGGAACCTAAAATTCCATTTAAAGATAAATGCTGAACAGCACTAAGTTGTTTAAATTATAGAGTACTTGTAGGAACACATGRAGGCATATTATCATATTCATCCCTTTCTGGCTTCAGGTGCTGCCTTAACCAGCTACCATCTGACATCAGAAGCACATCCCAGTGTCAGGGAGGTGATGTCACTGCCATGCTCCTCACAGAGGCAGCTGAAGATGGAGCTGGGCTGTCCCAGTACACTCCTGTCCCTTAGCATCCCTGACCTCTGGGCTGCACAGCCAGGATACTGGGGGCTGGTTTTGACCTTGCTTATACCTACTGCAAGAAGCAGAGTCTGTTGGAAAGTAGTCCTACAGTCGACCATCAAGTCATTAAACAGCATTTTTCTCAAAATTAGTAGAGCAACTAGACAGGCTAGGATAAGAGAATGTAATTTTTCCCATTTCAAATGGCAGCAGTTAATTGCATTACTCTATCCAAGGTGTTTCTCTTTATCACATCTTCTGTAAGACGTGTGATGGGTAGAACTGATAGCGAACATAATATACTGTAATTTATTACTTCCCAGGGTGGTACTGTGGAAAGATGCATACTTAGAGCTTCTCTTATCAACTTGCTCTGTAATAGATTGAAATGTATTAGGATAAAAGGAAACCCTGTCCTTAAACTTTACCTTCAGGCATCCCAGCAGGCAATTGTAGAAAGTCTATTTTTATTACTATCGAAAAATTACATTCAGTCACTTCTTGTGAGAAACTTCTTCACCTAATGCTTAGCAAAAGTGAAATACTTTTTAAGTATTCATTCTACAGTGTTCATGAATTGTCCTGGCATACACACCCACATTTAATCTCTGTAGAGGGTTAATGGCACAGAAAAAGAATTGGCAGCACAACATCCACATATGCAAAAATCATTGAAATGCCAAGCACCACTCCATGGCCGAGGCTGCCCTAATCTTACTACCAAGGTTACCTGAGTTAGCCCAATGACTCCTCCAGTGCCAGTGACTCCTCCCAGTGAGAGTGGGGGCATGCAGAGGTTCGAAGGGCAACATCASCTTGCAGAAGTCTTGCCACAGCTCTATGGGGAAAGAAGCCTCTTCATCTCCAGATTTGAATTGCTTTATAGTCAACCCAGGAAGCAAGTTTGCCTCAGTTCAAGGGAGTTGCTTGCATGCTACACATCTGATGAGTAATTGAAAGTGTTACAGACCTCGTCATAAGCCTTTCTTGCACTTGGAGATGCTCTTGCTTTATTTCAGATAGAAGATTCTCATTCAGACTTGGGAGGTACTCTGTGTCATTTGAGACAGTACCTGAGGCTGTGAAATCTTGTTGGGGGCTGGTTTTATCCCCGTTGCTCTGAGCTGCCCACCTGAGGCAGCAGAGCCCAAGAGGCAGCAGCAGGGATCACGCAGGCATTACACCCCTGCCCTGTGCATGGGACAGGAGCAGCTGCTTTCCTTTCCCTTTTAGCAGCACTGCCACGCAACCAGTTGGGCTTCTCTCATATTTCAGCATGCTATGATGAAATAAGTTTTTTCAAATGACAGGCTGTTAGAAGGCAGTGCAAGCACATGTTGTACCTGAAGGGTAAATTTGCAGATAACACTATTAATGATTTTAGGAAGTAACTGTATATTTTTCAGAGCTGTGTAGTTATTTTTTACTATGGACATATGTAATAAAGGAAATTACATGACATTCTCCAGCACAGAACTGAACAAATTACCAGTTTATCACAAAGTTTGCAACCCTTCCTCAAAAGATACTGGGGGGGTGGGGAGGTGGTGTTTATTGAATTACTTGTATTGATGCAGTATCCTAATGTGGATTTGACGAGCGACTTCATTCTTTTTCAAAGCACTGTGTGCTATAATTTGAATGTGGAGAGACATCACACAATTCATTGTGAATACTAATAAGACATCCCTTCACTGTATAATGAAATTCAACATTCAAATTTGTTTCTATAACAATTCCACATTATGGAGGTATACACTGTGATTTATTAAAAATATTTATTTTATCATCCTGACAAACACAAATGAAGGGAAAACAATGTGGCCCAGCTTTTAAGAGAAATGAGGTGAAATTTGGTTTCACTTACAACTGTCATTATTGTTTATGTTCCTTTTTATTCTTACTTTAAGTGGTTCACATACATGCAAGGGTCCTCTAAGCCTGGGAATCCTGTGACGAAAAAATTACCAAATGCTACAGAAATGAGTGCAGATTCCATAGCAATAATAAGACAGGATTTTTTATATGTATTAAGAGCAGTGCTTCTGCATAACATCAGCCATTCTAATTGTGGTGTTTGACATTCAGTGTTAATCCATCAGCTCTAAAACTTATTAAAAATGGCAGTAGACATATTGGTAATAGAGGAGCAGGTCTGAAATTGTCAAAAATAATACTGATGTTAAGAATCAGAAATAAAATTACAGTTATTGTAGAAATACAATTTTGCATGAGATCCACGAGCACAGAATCAATAATACTCTGGAGTAGGATGAAGAGTGCCTACAGATGCAGACAGTCCCAAAAGCACAGCTGAGACATCCCCAACAAGAAAAGAATTTCTTCTGTCTCTTTAGTCCCTTTTATTTGTTGTCTGGCTCTGCAGTTTCTTTTCTCTATGGCATTAGCCATAGAATTAATGCAAAGACAAAAAACGCCCTCTCTTTGAAAATAAAGGCCTGTGAGGCAAAGGAAGAGGGTCTGGCTTAGCCACCACTTGTCTGAGCAGTAATTACTTCACCTCTTTGTCTGATCTCCCCCAGCTGTAACTTTGTGGGCAGCTGAATACACCTGCTTGTAAGTCCTTTGGAGATGTAGAGCTAAAAAGTAGTGGGCAAAACATKACATAAACATGCAGTATTATGTAAACGTGGATTGAAAGGTTTTTTTACAGCTTTAAGTGACCCGGTTTTGCTATATTTATTCATAGCTGGTACACTACATCCTATTGAAAGTGGTGTGGTAGCATGCAAAACAAAGGACTGTCAGAGTTGGAGAAGACAACCTGCATTGGCTTAGCAAAGATCTCTAATTTCAATGGTAACAAAGTAAAATGTAGCCCAGCTTTGGGAAATTAACTGTGCATTGAAAGGCGCTCAGCATTTCTCTCACTGGGGTGATCAGGGGAACATCAATCTACAGCTTTGGTAATGCTCTCGTGAACATACACATTACTTGGTGTAGGTTGTACAGGTATTTGATTAGACCATCTGTTCTAAGATTACTTTCTTTAGGAAGAAATAAAATTAAATTAAGATAACTTTTTTCTAACTGTGTTTTGCGTTACATTTGACGGAAGTTATTTAAGTATTGCTACTACTTAGGAATCCTCTTTAGCAATCTCAAAAGTCTCCCACAGAGCAAGCAGGAATCACCCCAGGAAAACTATTAAAGCTGACAGTGGTTTGTCACAGGCAACCATTAATGAATTCCATGGAGGATTTGGTATCCTTCTGCTCATTGTCTTGCCATAATTCATAGTCAATATCCCACAGATTTTGCAGAATGACTGTCTGTGTAGCTGCACATCTAGGCAGGCAAATAGCATCTTTTAAGTTAGTGGAAATTACAAGTGAGAAATAAATGATAAGATCTTGTTTCTGAAGGTGAATACTTAAACAAGGACTCTGTCTTTACAAAGCTGGGTAAGGTTTAGGGTTTGGTTTTATTAGTTTTCCCACTAACTTGGTAGTACAGGAGTTGTTTCTGTGCATGAAAATAGTTTTGTATAAACTTCTTGTCAATCAGAGTAGCTTGGTACAGTGCATTTGGCTATCTCAGTCTTCACTAACAGTCTGACAGTATTCAGAGTAAAACATAAAGCCTACCATCACAATGACATGACATGGCATACCTTCCATCACACTGCTGTACTTCCCAGGCGTAGCATATTCTACAGTTCCACTTTCAGGGAAGAATAAAATTATCAGATGAAGCAAATTAAAATTATAAAGTGTACTTGCACATGTGTGTATACAGGGAAAAAATGCTGCCAGTAGGATAAAGAGAATTCTTCATACCTGAATTTAGATTGGAGAGGTTTCAACAGCAATACCTGCAGTGCAGACCCAGGTGAGCATTTGCAGGTGCTATGTTTACATCTGTCAGAAGGGGAATAATCTGAATTTGTTGTCCTAAATCCTGCTGCTCTTTGTAAGAATAAAATTGTGATGATACCTTGGGGGGACATATGTAGTGAAATTCATTTTGTTGGGACAGAAATGGATGTGTCTAAGTCCAATACACATGTACACCCCCTGAGTAGTCTTTTACAGCATAAATAACACTTGCACATGCAAGTAGCTATTTTTATATGTAAGTGACCTTTTAACAGATAAGCATGAGTATGACAGCGCAGGCATAATTTAGCTCTTTGTTCACTATTTAGGGTGCATTTTCATGCCCTTAAGCCAGTCAATCTATCTGCAGTGCTTCACTTCATTCCCAGCTGTTGCATCCCTTCTGGCAGTACCAGTACTCATCTGGCCAAGCAGTGCATCAGAACAGAGACTTGACAAAAAAGCTTTAGACTGGGGAAAAAAGTACTTGCTTTCCAGACACATCCGGCTCACCAATACAGCAACATAATTGCTAGGCACAAAGGTGGGATCTCCCAAATTTKTAGGAAATTTGTCCTTAGAGAGAAGCATTCAGCTCGGAGACCATGAGCTTCCTAGCAGGAGTGCAGGGGGAAGCAAACAGGGAGAGGGCTGAGCATTGCTAAATGCCAGGCTAATGCTCAGTGGAGGCAGGACTGAGCCCATAGCAAAGGTGCAACCCTGAAGGAAAGAGAGCCACTGGAAGTTGCTGGACCAGAAAAGTAGCACAACAGTATTTCTTAAATTTTTTTCCAATTTCCCCCTTCAAACCCAGAAGAGTTAGTCTGTGCTGTTTTAAAGAACAGCCTTATTTTAATTTAGTGCACAATTACCTGTGGTGACTGGAATTACCTGTGCCCTGGTCTCTTTCACTGTGCTGAGGGAGAGAGCAGCAGGTGAGTGGCTGGGGGCCCTTTGGCCCTGACTGCAAACACAGACACCCACCCTTACCAATGTGGCTTCCAAAACACCCCTTAGAAACCACATGGTACTGCTTTGTAACCATAATTTGAGCTTCACTGAATCTGAAAATTCCCAAATTATTAAACGCTAATTATAAAGGATATTACCTATCATGTTGTTCGGTCAGTCAAGCCTAACATGTAACTTGGGCTATTGTATGAACTACACATATGAGTGCACAAGTTGTTTTTACATACTCCTAGAGGGATATCAGTATTTCAGACTTCTACTAGCTAGTTTGAACCTGCACGGAAGACAGTAATATAAGGGTTAAGTGGGTGTTATTTAAAAAAAAAACCTGTAGATTATTTGCTTTATCGTAACTGTGTATAATAGTGCAGACTTTTTTTATTACTCTAAATACAGTAGAGCTAAAAAAGCTTTGCTTGTTTAGAAATAGTTTAGTGTTTTGCACTTTACATTTTTGTATGTGCTTATGTAAAATACTTTTCAAATTTAAATCAAATGCAGCAGTTCTACTCTAAGTATTTGAACCCTGGAGGATAGCTGTGTGCTACTAAAAAGCTATGACAGTTTGCTTTGGTGGACAGTCAGTTATTAAAGTGAGGTTAACGAGCTACATAGCATTTTAGAAAGCTTCTGGATTAAAAAATACCATGGCTAAGAGAAAAAAAAAAATAAGGAGCTTTGTACATCTTTCTCAATAAGTAAATAATGCATTCAGCATTATCATTAAGCTAGTTCAGTGGCAATTTGATGATGGAGAGTTTTAGTCCAGATATATTATGAAGATTTTTAAACTGCAGTATAAATCCATCCCTTTATATCCAGCATATTACCATAATAAGATATAACCAACCAGTGGCAGCTTGGTGAAAAAAGTTTTCACTATAATTGCCTTTAAACTATATAGACAAAAATCATGGTTCTGTCCTTTAATGGAGAGATCCAGAGCCATGTAGTTTTCATTGAAGTCATTACAACACTCCATTTATTTTTCATTAACTTCAGGATTTTTGTGTTTCTATACTGCTCACTTCTAACCTCACATAGCATTTGGCACATACATGACTTCTTTAGAGCTGTGATGAATGCTCTACATAAAAAGCTGTCCAAGTAAGATGCATTTACTGAAATTAGCACAGGATAGGATTGCACCGAACACTATTGTAGCTCATCGGTTAAACACCACATCAGTGCTCTGTTCTGYTCACTTCATTTGATTTACAAAAGTCAGGTTGAAATTTTTGGGCTGTACCTGAAGGTGCTCAATGGCCAGGACTTGTGGCATCAATACTTTGCACAAGTCTGCATAGTTATTGCTCCAGAGCTGTCCACTAGGAGGACAAGGAGACCCTTACCACAGGAGCAGAAGATGAAGCTTTCTTGGGAACCAGTTTGA
Source organism: Amblyornis subalaris (assembly GCA_018881555.1). Classification (NCBI taxonomy): domain Eukaryota; kingdom Metazoa; phylum Chordata; class Aves; order Passeriformes; family Ptilonorhynchidae; genus Amblyornis; species Amblyornis subalaris. Next base: position 17,832,006 of record JACAXG010000004.1, read on the forward strand.
AACCTAAGAACAGCCTTTCGCAGAAGCCACAGCCATTACAACCCACCTGCCTCCGGCATTATTGCACAGCGCATTTCTTCACTTTACCTGGGGGCAATAAAAACACAGAACTAGTTACTGTTACATACTCAATTGTGTTATGTACCAGAAAAGACCCTCCTGCCATTCACACAGAACTCAGGCACTGAGAGGGAGCACCCACGCCGCACAGCTCACAGCAGCCACTATGCCCTGTGTGGGGAGGTCAGGAGCCCACCCAGATTGCAATGTTCCAGTTTCCTCACACCATGAATCTTCCATCAATTTTTCCTGACACCAGTTTCTGTATTCCCATGATCTGATTTCATACTTAGCTAATATACCCTAGGGCAAGCTGTGGAACTTTGCATTTCTGCTGTGGCCATTCCCTCACTCACTGCATATCCCTCAGCAGGTGCCAGGGAACAGCAGGAGCAGAGTCCCCCAGTGTAGGGGCAGATGCAGGATCACAAACCCACCTCAGCACCGTCCCACATGGCCAGAGCACAGCTGGGGGACACTGAAAGCCCATCATTAGCCCCAGCTACAACAAGCAGGCAAAGCAGGGTCATCAAGGGAGCCCCATGAGGAGAAGTAGAAAGATGTAAGACTGCAACACAAAGCCTAAGATCCACTCCAAAGAAAAAACCAAATAGAGCACTCAATCTGAGTTTAAATAGGGTCTGGCCTGGGGCCCAGGTGAGGCTGGTCAGGGACATCAGCCCCTGCTCCCAGGTGGGGCTGGCCRGGGACATTAAGGCCTGCAGGAGTCTTCCATGCTATCAAAATCTGTTTCTCAGACTTCTTGCTATCCAGAGTTTTCTTTTTTGGACCAAAACCCTGAACATAATTGTTTATAACTACAAAGGAAAAAAAATTTTTTTAATGTTTCCAGCACCCTGATTCCTCCTGTCACCACCAGGACGATTTAATTTCTCAGATTTTGATGCTCACATTCTCTCATGATCTCTGCGATCACCGATACCATCTGTTCATGATAATGGACCAACTTTCCTTTGTGTTGGCTTTTCCTTGCCCAGGGATGGCACCTTTCAGCTGTAGTGTTTTAGACTTCTCTTTCTTTCTGTCTTCTCAATGGCTCCCATTCTAATGGGATAGCCCATGGATAGTCCAAAATAATCCAAAAGTGAGCAAGATGAGAGCTGTATCAGAACACAAAGTCTAAGGTAGAGACACCAAGGTTGTTGTCACTGACAGTGTAAGCTATTCCCAGTTGAGGACACCCCCTGTATCTCCTGCACCACTTCCATGCCAGAGCTCCTGCAGGGCAGCAGGATGGCTGGAAAACTGGCTCAGATGAAAATGCACTGATGTGAGCTGAGCATGGTGCCAGAGATGGATACCCTCTGCTGCCTTGTCTTGGGAGTGCTCTTGTGGATGGGCTGGTTTACCCAGGACGAGTGCCAGTGTGCTGAGAGAAGGGGATACTACATCCCCTGAGATTTCAGTTTCTTAAATCTAAATCTGCATCTGGTGTAAAAGAGACTGGGGTTTTCTTGGAATATTTGCTGTATTGTTCAGCCAGAGCTCAGCACAATGGGGTCCCAGGATTAGGCATGTCATGACACTGCAAAAGCTATAAATAGGAAAGCGATTATGTTGCCAGATACCTGCTGATGCAAGAGGAAAACACCAGTACTGAGCTTCTGAAATAACAAAACCGCACTGGGGTCAGTGCCAGTAGATCTGCCGTAAGATTATGCCAGAATGATCAAGTGGCCCAAGTAACATCAGCAAGGTTGCCAAGTCAAAGGTAGTTTCAGTAGCATAAAGCTACCAGTGAGGAAAAGTAGGATTTTCACCCCCCAAAAGCGAGTCAAAATATTTCAGAGGAAACAAAACTCCATTTGCCTCATAAAGTAAATTGAAAAGCATTTTCAAAAAGTGACTAAAGTAACCGATGAGAGAGAATGTTCTGCTAGGAATTAAATGCCTTTGGCGAATGCACCAATGCATTTGGTGCTGCAAATATTAAAATGTTTTCCTATACGACATTTTCAATCCATACTATTCAAAAGAGGCAATAATCTGAGAACTACTCTGAGTGCCAGGAATACCTTCACATGATCTACCAAAAGGCTGTTCAAGAAACAGTACAATATAATCAGGGATTACAGAGTTCATCATGCAAAAGCATTTCTCTCTAATTCTGCATCTATGTGTAAATTTGGTGTAGGATTCCATACCTTGTGTGGAGGTGTTGTCATGAAGATTAATTGGCTAGGTTTGTGTGCCACAAGGCAAAGTGCCAGATGTTTAGAGCCTTAAATATCTTTTTGAAATCTGAATTACAAGGGCCTTCTTGCACCAAGTTTGTTGCAGGATCAGGACCATAATCTGCAATGTACTTTCAAGCTTAAAAGTGCACGAAGTTGTTAAGCATTATTGTCTATTTTTGGCCAGTCACATCCTCCCTGGTTTAATCTTTTTAAGTCTCCCCAGAAGTTATTGATTTAAACATGCTTTTATTTTCTTTTTTGCTCATTTTGAAGAATGTATATTGTTCAGCCTGCAGCTCAGAGTTCAAAGTGCTAGTCTGGGCATCCAGATGCCTCTCACTTGGGAGCTCTTGAAAGAGCATCAAATCTTCCACTCAGATTTTAGCACTTTTTCTTTCTTAACTTAAATCACTTAAACTTAAAATGCTGTCACTGCAGTGATGAAAGGCTATTGATGGTAAAATGTTCTTGTCTACAGCCATTCCTGTCGTCATCACAACAATAATTCTGCAGACATTGACCAAGATGCTCTCAAACCAGCTAATGGATGTAGTGAGCTTGATAACATCAATTATCGTGCAACAGATCCTGTGCCTTGCCAATCCTCCACCTCACTGACTGCCCTTAGTAGGACACCACCTAATGAGTAGTATCTCACAATTAATGGTTTCATAATCTGGCTGTGTCACAGTAAACAAGTAATTCTTGGTTAGAAACCACATGCAAAATATCAGCATTAGGGCAATTGCTGCTGTTAGCTATTACTGTCTAATTAGTCATCTGCAATGTACAGCATGGCACCAAGTGAACTAATTGTAATGATCTCTTGAAAAGGAAAACAGAAATACTCCATGATTTCTAAAAGTGTGACTTGAATGCTGTAATTCACCACACAACCTCACTCCAAACGTGAGTCAGGCTGTATTAATTTCTTGTCTTGGGCATCTGAGCTAATTACCTTGTGGCAGTGGTATAAAAATCAGTGGCTGTGATGCACTTCTTGGAAATTTATTTTGGTCCTTCTTAAAATCTTGGCCTGCTTGACCTCAGCAGCCTCCACCAGTTTGAAAATGCAAGTTATAATCTTCTGTAGGGATTTAGCCAGGTGTCTATTCCAGCATGTAATCTGTGATACAGCTTCCAATATTCACACTACAGAAGAGGTAAGCCCCTCTGTCTTTGTTCTTGAGTGGAAAAGTCCATGAGGTCTTAATGTGGACACGGAACACATTGAAAGAGGCAACAGCTTCAATCAAACCCTAAGCCTCTGTGGTGCCACTGAGGAGCTGTGCGGGTGAGAGACCAGAGGCTTCACCTGAGCAGCAGCACTCACCCTTGAGCGGCAGCTGCAGCCCTGCTGCTGCTCCCCTGCTGGCATTCAAAGGTCACACTCCTGCTAGACCTCTGGCTTTGACCTCAGTCCTCACGCTAGGGTCACTGTGCTGTTCCTGAAGAGGTTCTTGGTAGGACACACTGCTGCTGGCCAGTGAGAGCAAGGCCAGTCCTGGTGCCCCGTCCCAGCCACGGACACTTGCGGAGCAGCTCAGATACCACTATAAAAGATCAAGCTGGCTGTCACAAACAGACATTGCTGTGTGCTAAAACAAACTAAATCCAGCTAATTGAGGGGAATCCCTACTGGGACCAGTTAGCCCTAGTCAGCAGCTTCTCAGGTATCTCTTCTTTTCCAGGCAGGGCTGAATGTAATCAAGTTATGTGATACAGCCACATGCTCTCACTGTGCCTTCAAATTGGGTACCTCTTCCTAAAGCAAACACTTTTAGACTATGTCGGTAGTTTCAGTAATATTTTTAATTTCATGAGCAGCCAAAACCAAAATAAATAGCCACTTAATTTGCCTGCCTGCAAGGAGCTATTTAGTATCAGTCTCCAGTTACTGTACAGGAAAATAGTGGACTTCTTTTAGATGGTCATGGTTGTGGTGTTGGGAAAGACTCAGCTACCCTTTATGCTAATTGGAAGTAAAATGTTTACAAGTATTTATCAGTGTTTAATTATTTAGAATTGTTCTAATGGCTTAAATATCATTTTGAAAAGTTATAAGTATTTTCCACCTTGTCCTACTGAAGAGATGTTCCTTGGAAGGCTTAAATGAAGATCTATTTACAGCTGCCTGCTAGTCACAAAATTACGTACAGGTGTTAATGCTCTGGTCCTTTAGATGGCCCCAACACAGACTGAGCTTAGTTTTCACAAACTAGGGAAAGTTTGTCTTTGTTGTATTCATTTTACTGAGACGAAAGTCTTAAAGAGGATTATCGTAGAGATCAAGACATTAAAATATGCAACTAATCCCAGTTAAATTAATTGTTTTCATAATAACATGTACTAAGGGACATTTGTATAGAGTAAGACCCTTTTACACTGTTTTGGTAATGTACGTATGACTTACCATACAAATTACTTTTAAGATTAATTAGAAGCAGTTGAAAACCAAGTTGCTGGTAGAGAAAATGGGAATCTGATTCCAAGCCTCTGAAGTAATAATTATGTTAAATATTTCAAAATTACATCAGCAATTGCCATGTCAGTAGACAGAGGGGAACTTACATAAACTCATAATTTCTCTCCCCCTCCTAGTGTTAGAATTCAGGACATTTATTATATCATCTTAGATTTTTTTCTCCTGATTTTTTTTCGAGTACTTGAACTCCACACAGGTTATTTTGGTGTCATCAAATCATTCACTTCTTAGAATACAATTGTGTGCCATAAAATTAAAAGAATAACTCAGTTTATTGGGGAGGATATGCCTGAAGCTTTTATTAGGATTCTCTTCTGCAGTGATGTCCTTACCCCAGTGTTTCAGTGGCAGGTTGTGCCACCAATGTTACCACTGGTAAAGTTTCAGGTGCAGAACAGCACTGTGATTCTGACCTATTTCTCACAATACTCTGCCATTAATTGGAAGTCTCATCTTTCCCAAAAAAGCTTTGTGCACAGAGTTCTAACTACCATTCAGTTGCAAGCTAGGGCTACTGGCTCTCAGAGTCTTACTGTATTCACACCAGTTTGTGGGGTGTTTCTAGAGCCCCCTCTCCCAGTTATTCTCTCATTCTGTTGGGCACCTCCGCTTTTGCTAAAAAGCAAAAGATAAAAGGCAACAGGAGCAAAATAAATCAACTAACATACAGAAAGAAACACTTCATCCCATACAACCTGGGTTACCTGCTGGAAGGCATAAAACATGCTTCCTCCAGCATCCAGGGACTAGCGGATCAGACTGGCTTTAGTTTTTAGCATGAAGAATCACAACAGACTCAGTGGTTGCTTGTGGAGCAGGAAACTAAAGCCATCCCTAAGCAGTGCTTAATGCACCCGTCTGGCTACATGGGAGCGTTTATTTGCTGGAGTTTGATACCCATGACCTCCCAGGGTAGTTGCTTTTACCAATGCAAAAGCAGAAGCATAAAGCATATAGGGTATAGGTACACGGATGTAAGTGACCAGATTTTCCTGGAAAACTCCAGACAGATGTGATTTATGCAATCTGAGCATTTCTGATAAACTGATCTTTATATTTAGCCAAAGGGTCTGGAACCTTACAGATTTCACAGTATGTGTATTTTTTCCTGAGGAAAATAGGCCTATGTAAGTTAGCAAATTCTGGCATTTGTATCTGATATATTAAATGGAGCTTAAATATTTAAAAATTCTGTGTTTTCTCTCTTCTGCTTGAAACTTACTTTTAATTTTCACTGTTTTATTCAAAAGGAAGGCATAGAAATAGCAACCATGAGCTTGAAATCAGAGCTGTAACAGACTTATTATAGACAATATTTTTCAGAGTATTTCCAGTTACAGATGCATGCTTTGAAGCTGTCAGTGTAACAAGCAGCATGCTGGTTTTCAAATAACCCTTTTTGTTGTCTTGGCTTTTTTTTTCCCTAACTTCCAGTCCCAGTGAATCATTGTCAGTTTTAGCATTCAGCTGTATTAACAAGAAAGGCAAAGAAAGAAAATAGTATTTCCCAGCCCAGGTAAGAGAAAGTTGCCAGTGGGGAGGTCAAAGTGAGAGCAGAAGTTCCTTTGCTTGCATTTCATGGGAGTATGTCAAGGAGCAGAGCAGGGGCCAAGGTGGAAACTCATGTTTGAAACCCATTTTCCACACTGGATGGCATTGAGTCACTTCATGGCCCTGAGGCTTTGAGATGGAGAGAAGTATAACTGTAATTATAAGAAAAGAAAAGGTTGATCATCATACCAGGGCTTGTTCTGTTTTCAGGGTAGGTGCAGGGAACTCTGATTAATGACAATAACAGCTACACTTATGAGTCATCGAGCTCTGCTAGGTATAGGCATGTGCATATTTTTCCCAGCAGTGCTGACTATCAGTGAATAGAGGCTTCTTCCACAATCTGTATGTCAGGCAGAGGAAAGGATATAGAGCAGCAGTTGCTCTCTGGAACAAGTAGCAAAATACTAATGTACTGTTGAAAGCTGAAATTAGATAGACATGATTCAGTGCAGCCTACAGGGTCTGATATCTTGGCAAGTGCTGCAAGATATCCCCAATCTGCAGACAACATAGCCTTTGTGAAGAAGCAGAAGATTGTAGTGTGCAAGTTAATGCATCAAAAGGCCAGAAAGAGAATAATTCACTTTCACCTTGCTACAGAGGACAAGCAGCACTGTGGACTTGCTGTGCACTATTGGCAAGCTTTTTTTGTTGCTGTTTTTAACTCAACCCTCAGTTCAGAGCTCCAGCCACCTCGGCAGTGTTCCAGCTGGAGCCGCTGACATCTCCCACCTAATCAAGTGCTGGATTATCTTGTCCTGATAAATTGAACCTGGTGCCTCATGAAAAGTCTTTTCTGAAGTACTTTGGTACCCTGTAATAAGATGGCAGATACCTGAATCAAGCCCCAGAGCTGACAGAGCACTGTTTTTCTAATGGCTTTTGGTTGCAAGTGTATATGTTTTAAGGCAAGGCGGTGTTGAGCTGGGAGCACAGTTAAGCATGATAAATTTCCCACCTGGGTGAAAGGAAACTTGAAAGTCTACCGAATACTGGTTCGTACTGACTACATACAGGCTGCACTGCTAACAAAAAACAGTTGCCCTAAAAATTAGGGGGTTTTGGGCAGAGCTCTGAGGAACACACTTTTTTTCAAAAAGAAATTCTCTTTGGCTGCTGCATCCTTCTAAGAGTTGGACTTACTGAGCTATTAGAGACTTGCACACTGTTCTCAGTCTTTAGTGACTCAATCCCTGGTCCTAGTAGTTCGGGGTAAATAAGCTTTTTTCTTTCTTTAACATATACTAAGAAAAATGTTTATGTTACAGAAGCAAGGGTGCTCTCTATGTTGTGTTTGTACATTTACTTTAACAGGCGAAACAGCCAGGATAAATCTCACTAAGATAAAGATATTAACTTGCAAGCATTTGGTTTTTTCTTTCTTGGCTTCTGTCCTCGAGGAAAGTAGTTCTCAGTCAAGAAACATGTCACACTCACCTCTGCTGTGCCTCTTGTAACACTGCTTTGCTGTTTTCCAGGGGAATCCCTACATGTGCAATAATGAATGTGATGCAAGTACCCAAGAACTGGCTCATCCTCCAGAACTGATGTTTGATCTGGAAGGAAGACATCCCTCCACATTCTGGCAGTCCACAACTTGGAAGGATTATCCGAAGCCTCTTCATGTTAATATTACGCTGTCCTGGAACAAAACCATTGAGCTTACAGATAACATAGTTATCACTTTTGAATCTGGCCGTCCAGACCAAATGATCCTGGAGAAATCACTCGACTATGGACGAACATGGCAGCCCTACCAATACTATGCCACGGACTGCTTAGACGCTTTTCACATGGATCCAAAATCAGTGAGGGATTTATCACAGCACACAGTCCTAGAAATCATTTGCACAGAGGAATACTCTACTGGGTACATGACAAATAGTAAAATAATCCACTTTGAAATCAAAGATAGATTTGCTTTTTTTGCTGGACCTCGGCTTCATAACATGGCTTCTCTTTATGGCCAGCTTGACACAACCAAGAAGTTACGAGATTTCTTCACCATCACAGATCTGAGGATAAGACTGCTTAGGCCAGCAACTGGTGAAATATATGTAGATGAGCAACACCTGGCACGCTACTTTTATGCAATTTCAGACATAAGGGTGTATGGAAGGTAAGAGAATATATAACTTTAGAAACAGGCGTGTGTATGTAATTTTAGAAGTTATTTAAACCGTTTATTTCCCTAAACAAGATGACATTTTATGCCACTGTTCATTGATAAATCTGGCTCAGCTGAAGGCCATTTCTGTCATATTAGAAGTTTCTGACTCAGCAGCACAAGGTCCGGGTGTTCGCCGGCACTCGCCTTGGGTCTTGAGCCCTGGGTCTCACAAGCAGGATGGGATCAGTTCATACGTTTGCTCAGGAATTCACCCTAGAAGTGGGACACTTTCTTCTCTTACGTAGCTGGAGTTTGATCCAATGGCAGTTAACTGAAAACAGAGATTCTGTTTTATCATTTGACTTTTCCGGGCCTTTAAGCTGTGATTGATACAGCAGCCCTTGCACAAACTCTTCCCACTAGGTMCAGCTGTGAACAAGGAAAGCAGCAGAGATTAGAGTCCATTCCTTGTACTTTAATTAGCTCTGAAATGCAGAGAAGCKGAATTAATATGGAAAAAAATCCAACGATGTTTTAGAGAAACTGATTTGAATGTAACAAAGATGATTATTCAGCTGGGTTCAAGACAAATGGTTCTCTCTAGGGCAAGCAGTGGCTGGTACCAGGTGCTGTAGTCCCAAAAATAATAACTGTAATGACATTCCTATCGGGAAATTTTCTTCCCAGCTCAAACTAGCAATTGACTGATGCCCTCAAGCAGGAGAGTGATCCCTTCGTATGTGTCTTGGACGCCAATTTGTTCAGAAGAAATTAATGGGATCATCTCTATTAGCAATTCACCCACCACTCTAATATACCTTTTCTTCCTCCTCTGTTTCTTCTGTAGAGGGTTTAAGACTTCCTTTTCAAAAAACTTTTTCCTTTTTTTTTAACAGAATCTAAGTATCAAAACAAACAGAAAAGCTAACGTATCTTAGAAGGCTAGGGACTTTCTTTGCAGACTCAGAAGTGAGTGAAAAAAAATAGGAACAGTGGTTATATAAAATCCTGCTGACTGTATTTTTATTATTCCCATAGTGAAAATCAAAATCATCAAAATGCATTTCTTAGGATCATAGACTCAATATGCAGTTACAGTCTTCTGTGTCCACGCCAAATACATATCCATACAGACAGAATCACTAATCTAATATTTGAAATTCTAAGATAAATGTTGCTGGTTTAAGTATTCTTCTTGCAATGCTCATGAGTTACATTGTAAACTATTTTTCAGAAGTCTCTTGGGAGGGCTAACTGGATCATGATCAGCTTAAGATACTGTTTGAAATAGTTTGGTAAAATTAGCTTTAGTATAAAAAAAATAACACCTATTTAATGTGTATCCTTTCTCCATTGGGCTTCACATAGGGTAGCTCTATTGAGGCATCATATCAAAGCTCTGGATTTGAAGGTCCTTAGGCTTTAAGAAAAGCCTGTTCCCCATCTGAAAACCTGTTTGGAGCTTAGTCTTACTTCAATTAGATTATCATTACTTTATCAAAGAAAGCATCTGAAGGATTAAAAAATAGTGCATTGCATGCAAATTAGAAACAGAAACCTTCTGAGCACATCTGGGGCTCAGCAGTCTTGTGAAAAATTATCTATAGAAATGAAGCGTGACTGTACAGAGAACTTATCTGATGCTAATGCTTGTTGTCTAAATGCTGCACTAATTGGACACATGCTTTAAAAGAACTATCTGATGTGTAATAGTACCTCAGTAGATTAGATTCATGTGAATTCTTATCACTTTTCTGCTAATGAGAAGAACAGCTCTTTTGGGATTTGGTGCCATTTCCTTCAATACCTAGTGAGCCTTCCTTGTTAAAGTCTTTAGTGCTTGCTTGCTGCTGAGTAGCTGTGGGGTTGCAATGCACAGGCCCTGGTTGTTTAGTTGCACCAAACGTAAATTGCAATAAGCCCACTGTTACCTAGTTTTAGGTATTTTTTGTCTCTTCCAGAAACCTTATAGCCCACCCCGCCAGAGTCTCCCAATCAGCATTCCAGGCACGTGCCCTGGCATGCCCTGAGCAGGGGAACCAGTGGAGGGAAGCAAGGGCTACTGCGCTGGTTGTGCCACTGTTTCTAATTCAGCTGAGCTTTCCAGCTCTTGCTCCTTAATTTACGATGTTAACTGGAAATTAAGTTACAAAATTATTATATCTTGCGACCAAGTTTCATATTCTGGGCTTTGAGACCCAGCTATTTATATAAATTTGGTAAAGCTAGACTAGACTGTTCCATGAAGATAGGATACAAAGGGACGCTACCAAGGAGCTTGACACATAGTGTCAAGCATGCCACAAGCATGAGGGATGCTAGCAAACACTCTCTAAAGATAGTCCTTTTTCTGAAAAACTTAACCTGTAGGCTAAGTATAGTTAAAATCACCAAAGCTCATGATAGCATATTTCTAAAGGCAGCATAAAACAATTTGTTTCACACTGTGTTTAAAGAATCAATGACATTGAAAAGCATCTCTCTTAAAGCTACTACGTGAAATATACAAGATACTGGAGTGGTTAATACTTCACAATGAATTATAGGTAGGAGATTTGCCCAATTAATATAGGGTTTGTTTTGTCATTGCTTTGCATTTTGGTGTGAAATGAGCCTGATGTATGTTGCATTAGAGATGAAAACCTGTGTACTCTCAATGAATGCCTTACCTCCTTTATTACCACCTGTTTATTCATCTTCAATGTACCACTTCCACTGTGTATTTATTAAGGTGATGAAAAAAAGGAAACGTGGCTGTTAGCAATTTTGGCAACCCCATTGTGCTCACATTATTCAAGAAACCTAATAATCCACATGAACTAATTCTGACTTACTGATGGTCTGCTTCACTAAATCAGGGTGATTTTTTCTAGTGAATAATGGACGATGCAGTGTGCCAGTACCTTAATTAAAGAGAGCCTCTCTTATTCTTGATCTTATTTTAATTTACAGGGTAATACTACAATAATATCACTAATGGAAGGTACATTAAAGGGCATAAAGTAGCATTAACTGTATTAAATTATGGCACTTGTGTTAATTAACTGCTGAAGCAAGATGGTCCTAACAGCTAGAAAGGTCGACTAATGCATAAATAAAGTCTTCTGGGATGGGAAGCTAAGAAAGAGCAGACATTTCTCCCCTCGTCTGGCCTTGCTGCAGAGGATCAGAGGGTGTCCTGTGCCGTAACCCAGGAAGGTTTCTCTAACTATGCTGCCTGCAGAGGTGGCCTGAGCTGTCTGCAGGATCTGCCTGTCTTCAATTCCACATGAAGGACAATCCCAGCAGTAAGCAGTGAGGTACAGCTCCCATTTTTATACTTATTTTTGTAGGAGAAATTCACTAAAATGCTGATAATAATTCCTTTGAAGTCAAGCTCAAAGTTCCTAGCAGACTTCAGATCAGACTCCTGGAGGTTTAGCCATGTTCATTTTAAAGTATTTTTGCTATGTTATATTGTCAGTGACATGTACATTTATACACTGTAAATTAACTGTAATTTGGGATGCTAGTAAAAAAACATGGTCCCAGGGGGTAAGAGAATGACTAGCTGGGTAAAACAAAGGCTCTTATTGCTTTTGAACGATTAGGTTTTGATCTAAGAGCCACCAGTTTCTTTCTGACACAGGAATATCCAGTCTCTGTACAATGTTATTAAGCTCTTTGGAATTTATTTTTATACTCTTCTCGCCTTGAAGCTTCTGTATTTAAGCCCCAGGGTTTTCTGACCACGTCTCAGCTGCCGTTGCAGTTCCAGCTGCAATAGAAACTTCTAACTCACAATACGCAAATGAGAAGTAACCTCAGTTTTAACACTTTGTTGCTCTCACATTATCTCTTCTAAATTTAAATCCATCTCAGTATCTGAAGAAATTATTCTGAAGGATGGTATATTTGCTACTTAGTGGGTTGGGGCTTTTTTGTCTTCTTAGTCAGCTCGCCCCTCCCGCCAGCTGTGACCCTGAACGGCTGATGAGGCTGTGGTGGATTTGGGGTGGGTGAGTGCCCTTACCCTGACTGGGAGCTCGCACTGCAGCCTTTGTCAGGGGGTTCCACCGGGGAGGCTGGACTCTACTCATCCTCCGGCTTATTCTGCAGATCCAGTCTATGGATGGATGAATTGGGTTAAATCTCTATGTTACTCTGTCATACACTTGGCAATGCCATAATAATATCCCTCTGTAGTTTACACAAAAGCAGAACTTTGCCTTAGGAAAGTGATAATATATAGAAATGCTGTGGTTCTAATTATAATAGAAAATGTTTTCATTGATGTTCAGCTCAGAACCAGACCATCAATATTGAGATATGTAGGCTTCAAGCTTTTAAGGAGACAACTGAATAGCATTCTTATTTCTAGTATTTATTTACTGTATACTCTGTTTTACAAGAACACTTGCATAAGCACCTTTTCTCCTTAGAGATTTTCACTAGTATTTGGAGGGAATCTAGGAGTTTGTCCAATTAAATTATAAACTCATTAGAGAACAGGAAAGAAAAAGAAATATATGTGTTTAAGAGCATGTCAATTTATCTGTAAACTTTACTCCCAAGTGCAATTTGCTTTTTTAATRTATCTAGTATAATATGTCACTAAGGAAAATGGTCCTTCATCTTCTGTAAACAAATCTAGGATCATCAGGAACTGAAATAATTAAACGGTCACAGTGTTTATTCACACATGAGCAGTCTCCAGTAGTTTACTCAGCACAGGTGTTCTGATGGGGTTTTACTCCTGCCTGTGTTCAGATAATAGTGGTTTCCACCCTCCATCCTGGTAACACAAGTGCACTCCATCAGCTCAGTGTGGTCTCAGTCACAGTGGCTGGAAGGGGAGCAGAGCAGTATAGTCTGAATGCTGTCTAGGGTTCTCATTCCACTTTGTGCTTTTGAAAGTAGTGGGTTTAAATCGCCAGGTTTCACTCACCACTTTTGCTCATTAGCATATGATCATCTTTTTTTGGCCCGTTTTGCAAGACATCAAGTATTTCCATACAGATCTCCCCCAGCTGTCTTGAGGGAAGCTCAGTATCATGCAGGATCAGTGTGTTTGAGGAGAGGCACCAAGCCTTTTTGTAGTATAATTTATTTTGCCATTGAATATTAGAGTAGAGATAAAAAACCTGGTGAAAGAAATGAGGATTTTTCTTTCTGTATTGCTTTGTATGCTGTAAAGCTATCCAAAGAGCCTTTCTGAATAAATTCAGTGACTCCAATAGCTTGCAGAAACTTCCTTTCCTTTAAGCTTTTCATTTGAAAAGAGTTCAATTTAATGCAAACACTAAAATAAGCTTAAGGATCTCCTGGATCACATATACAAATTATTCCTGGCACAGGGATGTCCTTCTGGTTGAAGTTAAAGCTGGAGAGGTACAACATATTACCACATTAAAAGTTTAAAAATTTCCAACTATTTCACAAGTAGTAGGAGCTACCAACTTTTAGGTGTGGGTTTCTTTGGGGTTTTTTTAAGTTTACATTCTGATCCTTTCCGTGGATACCAGTGTGGTGGTATTACCTGCCAGTAGTTTTGTCCACCTCAGTACCTAATTACATGTGCTTAGAAGCTGATTTTTCCTGCACACTTCTCAGTGTGTGAAGTGCTTCAGAAGGTAGTAGTTGTACCCAAAATATCCATKTTCTTTCTCTTGACATAGGTGATGTTTCTATCTCTCTAAATTTTTTTTTAGCTGTAATAAATAAAGCATCATTCAGCTGTGATTTAGGGAAATGTTTGAACCGAACAGAGTTAACTCTGCTGCCTTTCCTCTTGTGTCTGTTTAGAACAGTGCCATAGTATGCTCTGTATCACTCCCTATATGTAATGAGAAGTATTGAAACAAGAGACCAGTCCTGATACCAGTTTCAGTTGCCATTCTGTAAATCAGAAGTAATTTCAGTGAAGTTACCCATATTAACCCAGTGACTTTCAAATGCATGTAGGAGGAATGAAGGAAAACAGGTGATGGGAAGGAAGGGAGTTCAGAAGGAATGAAAGAAAAAAAGAAAGGAGGGAGGACAGAAGTAAGAAGGCTTTCCCAGCTTCTGTTTAAAAAAAATAAGAAAAAACCCACACCACTCAGTTTTTCATCCTCTCTCATCTTTATATGATAGGGCTGATGTAAAGCAAGCCAGTTCTGCTAAGCCCAGTGATACAGTCACACCTATTCAGAAACTAGAAAGTGAATTAGTAAAGGTCCAGATCTAATGATATCATTATGTGAGGTCTGTGAGACCCTTCCTACCATTCCCTCCAGAGTCCACATGTGGGATTGATGTGCCTCAGCAGTACTAGTGACCCGTGCACAAAGGGAATCATCACAGTCCCTACTTGATCACAGCGGGTTGTAGTGAAACATCCTCAGTAAAACACATGTGGAGCATCTTGTTAACTGGGCTGAACAACAGCATAAGTTTTCAACACTGCTGTAATTCTGTTTTCATAGAATGTTATCTTGTTCAAGGAAAAGTAAGGAAAGAAACAAATGGCAATGCTGTGATTTTAGCAGACAGCAGTACAGTCAGGGAAAAGGAGACAAGGATTACACTGCAGGTTGTATTCCCAGGAGAAAATCTGGCTGCTGACGCATTGAGGAAAGCATAATGCTGGCTGCAGCCCTTTGCAGGAGAACAGGCTGTGTCCCAGTAGATTTGTGGGATATGATAGAAATGAAAGGATGCTGAATAGCAAGAGGCGTCCTAGTGACATTAGGAGGGAGCAGCAACTGGACGACTTCTTGACACACTATGACTCCTGAATGAGACCACCTTTAATTTTCACAGCACGCTGAGTCCTTGAAGCCTTAGAGTCTGTCTGTCAACAGCATCTGTTTGCTCACGCAACAGTCCATCCAGACTTTTATGCTGGAAATACTGATATACTCTGGAGTAACGCAGCTGTACTTCACTAACAATTATTTTAACACTTCTGGTGTGATGGCCACGATTTTTAAATAAGCCAAAACTAAACAAAAACATTTCAGGAAAAGGCAGATAATCCATAGCTTCATACTGTAGGTTACATCTGATCAGTACTTGGCATACTCCATGGATAATGCAATACATGGTACATACACATGCCCATATTCTAGTTGTGGAGAGGAGTTTTCTA
Source organism: Amblyornis subalaris (assembly GCA_018881555.1). Classification (NCBI taxonomy): domain Eukaryota; kingdom Metazoa; phylum Chordata; class Aves; order Passeriformes; family Ptilonorhynchidae; genus Amblyornis; species Amblyornis subalaris. The sequence goes on from JACAXG010000004.1 coordinate 17,847,524, forward strand.
AAGTTATGTTCTTTCTTTGAGCCCTTGAATCTATCTTCCAATGCTGATATTCATGAAAATGTCAATAATTGTCTGCTTCTTCCTTGCAAACTCCCTTGAAGACCTTGTGATTCTTTTTATTTTCTCCCTTTAGTCGATTTCTGTCCTTAYGGTAGCTATACAGTGTCTTTCCTCTCTGCCAAGCAGCATCCCCACTTCCACCCTCTCCAGATGTGCGTTGTCCTGTAGTATGAGCCAATAGCTGATATATTAAGAATTATAAAGTACTTTGAAATACACTTAAGAAGGATTGGTAGAGAAGCACAATGGATGGTTATAATCTGTCCTCTGTGCACCATCATTCATAAAATAGGCATGTAAGGGAGTGCTGGTAGAAATGTTAATGATACCAATACTGTCCCAATGGTAAAGTGACACGGTGGTTCACATTTAACTGCCACCAGTATTTCTGTTACACCACACATTAAACCTATTAACAACCGAGAAGATAAAATTTTATTACAATAAGGAGATATACATTGAGATATGCATCTTCACACTCAACTAATTAGTTAGCATCGACTGTTTTCACTTTGCTCGGTGACATGTGGTATATAAATCATTACAATATGTTAAATGCAAATGGTTGGTAATAGGATAACCATCTGCTCACTGTTGGAAAGTTAGCAGAGCAATATAGTAAGCTATACTTCTAGTAACGATTCTAAACTCACATCCCTGAAATACCAAATATCTAAAAACAGCTGCCTCCACTAATGCCGACATTGCTAATACGTCTCTTACCCTTTTCATTTTCAGAAGTAAACCACATATTGTAAGAGGTAATTTTGTTGTTCAGCTTGAACTTGATTTCAAGGCTAGAGTCTGTAACAGCAATGTGAACCACCATATTGCAGAGCCTGATCTTTTCCTTATATTGTGTTGAGTGCTTTTGAACAGCCAATAAATAATCAGGCTGCACACTCTTCTCAGGACATCTTTTCATCCACAAATACAATTAAACTCTCTTCCTCCCCTAACCCCTGCTGCCAGTCCTTTTCTCAGAGATGACATTATTTTGTGAGTGATAGATAGTTGGCACATTGCCATCCGGTAATGTATTACCCTAGAGACCATCGCAGGGTGCCTGCCATCTAATAACCTCCCATGCCCTATGAGCATTAAAGATCACCACTGCAAAGAGGGATCAATTATTTTGCCACAGACATGTATTATCAGGGGCTGTCACATCCCTTCGTAATGAGCTTTCCTGGATACCCAAGCGACAAAGTAATGCATTGGAAAATTAGTAGTGGGACAAGAGTGAAGGACTGCCTGCCAAAGTTGAGGCTGTGCCTTCAAGCCAGAGCAGGTCCTTCACTCCTTACCCATTCAGTCATCTGCTGGTCAGGGTCACTATCACAGTGCTGATGTGCTGGCTCCCCCATCAGTAATATATTGCACTATCACCTATCAGAGAGATTAATATGTTCCTGTATTGAATTCCCAAGACGTGGCTCTCATCATTAAAGAAGCTGAGGAATTAATTTGGCTCCCACCGTCTGAATGGAAAAAAAGTTTGTGATTTCATCAAAGTCAGATGCTAGTGCTGCCATGGCTTGCTCAAGCCACGCTGGGAGGGAGGACTGGTGTTTGTTCAGGGGGTTACATCTGGCATGGCAGTGTCTGATTTAAGATTGTGCTTCCAGGGAAGCACCTGCAGGGGAAGAGGCTGCAGGAGAGCTCATTAACCTGGCAGTTTCTCAGTCCCAGAATGAATTACAGAATAAGATGCTTGGTCTACAGAGTCTCAAAAAGCTGCGGCTTTGTGTCGGTGTGCTGTCCTGCAAAGCTTTCCATGTTGAAAAAAATATTACAAGGAGACTTTTTGTGCTAACACATTTTCCTTTGTTGCCTTGGAAAAAAAGAAGCGCTGGCTGAAGGCTGCACGTTTGGTGACTCCATTTTGATTCACAGTTAACACTTGCCTGTTTCAAAATGGGGTGTCTGCGCTTTAAAGTTATCTGGTACATTTATAGACAGAGATGCTGTGATGAGCAGCACTTTATAACACCTCAAAGGCATGGTGCTAGAGCTGGGAATTTGATAAACTGAGGTCCTGAATTGGATTCCAGCAATGGTCACAAGTTTTAGGAAGCTCTCATTTGAAATTGCAAGCAGAGGAAAAACAGGATTCTTTCTCTTTAATTGCATTAGTTTTATTGAACTGAAGCATTGCTTCGGTTCCCAGAACACTTTATATATATTTTAATGCAAGTTACCAGAGACAGAACAGTTTCAGGACTGTTTATTGTTTCTGACTTTTATATGTGGTAAAACAGATTTTACTTATTTTCCCCTTTAACTCTCTTGTGCATTAAGGATCTTTAGATGTTGGGATGGTGTTTACTGAAGTTGTCATAAACATAGTAATTTAACTTCTTTGATTTCGTAATGCTTCTATAGTGCTTTTGTTTAGGCCTGTTCAGAAAAGCAAATCCAAAGGACGTGAACACGAACCAGAGTCCAGGAAACTCTGGTAGCCTTTTGTGCAGGAGAGGAAACTGAAATTCATTCCCTCGGTAGATGATTCTTTTTAATTGACCTTAGATTTTTCTTGTTGTATTTATTGAACTGTGGGCTGTTTCTTCCCTTAGATAGAACTAGAGCTGTTGATTTTGCCATGTAAGCACCACCATGAATTGACTTGAAAAAAATTTTTTTAAAAAAAATTACCATTTCTTCCTCCCAGTTATAGCACAGCAGTTCCCACAACCTTCTGCTCCTCTGGGGGAGCGGAGACAGCAGGAACAGGGAGCAGCAATGGCAGTTGGGACAGGGGACAGAGCTGCAGTATGACAAGGCATCTGTTTTGTCAGTGACCCACTTTGGGAAATCCTCCTTCCCTCCTCCCACACCCTGCATACCTCCAGCTGCTCATTTCTCACTGTCTTTGTTTCTCTTTTCCGTGATGTGATCATCACTCCTTTAGTTGTAGTGCATGGGGAGTTGCTGCCTGTGTGGCTCGAAGGAGGAATGGAAACCTTCAGGAGGAACATCTCAATTTACAGTAAAAAGTAAACCTATTATACTTTGTCAATGCAGAAAATTGCTTATCATTTAACAAGCTTCATTAAAGATCCTGTGTTTATGGAACCATGCCTGCCTTCCTTTGAATGTCCCTGAAATAATTCTTCCAGCAGGACAGCAAAACAGCAAGGAGCCAGTTACATTTTTAATCCCTTGTGTCCCATAGGAATTGCAGTCTGCCAGCTAGGGCAGCTCCTTCCCCTCTGCAGCACAAGAGAAGAATTAAAAGATGGGAAGCTGTGGTTTGAAAATGGTGTGGTAACAATTATCAATGAGCTAAAGATCAAACAATCTGAGTGTCATTAACTGCTGATATTCTGCTACGGAAAATTTTTAACCTAATCCAGAATCTAGATGGGAGAGGGGTTAGGGTGGGGGGAAATAAAGGGTTTCATCCCCCTTTTCCATGTTTTTTTTCCTGCGTGGTGAAGGGGGAGTGGAGAAAGAGTTGGATGAAAGGAAAAGTAAAATAACATTTAAAATAATATTTTCTTTCCTCTGTAGTGTACATGTCTAGAAAGAAAGTTTCAACAGTGTAGAACCCTTACACACCCAAACCAGTTTGCATCATTTTACCTTCTCATCAGGTAGATCAGTCACTGCAGGAGTAACCCTCAATGTGGTGATCCTTTCCAATAGTAATCCTTTCAGGTGGATGATGGCAACAGCCTCCATTCTGACATGGACAAATAAGTCATGTTTTAGATTTGATGTCTTAAAATATATCCGAACTTTTGTTTTTTAAAGATACTGAATCACTATATTGAGAGATCAGATTCTGAAATATCTCTTCTTTCCACTGGCTGCTTTTGGAGACTGATGCTGACTTTGGATTTTGTGGTCTATATGTTGGTTGGTTTGTTTGTCTGTTAATGCTTCATAAAATATAAATGCTTTAAATAGGAGAGATGCAAGACAGCATTACCACGAGAATGACAAAGGGTTATGTGTTTTGATTCCAAAGGATATACTTTTAATGTAGTTCACTTGTTTCCTCGCTGTACAGTCATAGCTGGGCTTTGACTAACAAATGCACAAGTAGTGTGTGGCTGACATTCAGCCTGCTTGAGAACTGTGGAGAGGAGATACATATGCTCTAAAGGCTTCATCCAAAGAGCATCACTTGATGCATCACTCACAGATTTTTAGAGATATTTGGCATTTAAAGTGAAATTATGTAATGATTTAGTGCTGACTCTTGGAAAAAATTGGAGGTTTTGTAAATTTTGACTGTGTTTTATTATAGCAAGGCTTTTGAAAAAAATCTCTTGCCCATATTAGGACCACAAAAAAAGGGCTTACTCCCACAGAAAAAGGCTCAGCGATTTAAAATGAGCTGAGTGCATGTTGTACCAGGAAAGAGACCTTTTGGAGAGTTCTGCAAATATTGCTGCAATGCAAACACAGTTAATACAACATGAAGTCCAATCTCAGTGCCCTGTATACAGGAGCTTCCCCCTAATTCCTAACACATAAAATGTATACTTTTTATATCCTCATAAACTTAGCACATTTAAAAAAAAAAAAAATACGGGTTTGAAAATTCAGGTGCTCTTAGTACATTAGTCAAACAAGAAAGGGGAAGAATTGCCCTGAGGTGTAGGGGAGACTTTATCCTAAGAAACTTGCCAGCAGCAGCCCAGGGCACTTGTCCTGCCTTCCAGCCACAAGAGCAGGGGCCAGTAAGACTGAGAGAGGGCAGCTGTTCTCTCAGAGGTGTTCTCAGAGTTCACGTCCGCACTGCTTGCATCTCAAGAGAAGCCTGTTACAGACTAAGACTTTTTTTCCTTATTTTATCAAGTTCTTTAGCTTCAGAGGTACACCAGCATCTGAAAACCCAGAGAATATTATGAAGGGGTAAAACTGAGACGAACACAGGAGTGATTCATGTAGAAAGAAAAAAAGAAAAGTAATAAAAATATTACATTCTCAAAAAAAAAAAAATAATTCAACTTCTGTTAGAAGTGTGGTGTAAGAGAGACGAGACGCACAGGCTGAGGGAATTTTGTGAATCTGTATTTTTCAGAGATTACCTGACATTTATAGAGTAAAATATGCAATGTTCAGCAGAACTTCAAAAGCTTAGTTCCCGTAAACTAATTTAGCTTATCAGGGTCCGGGTTAGCTGAATGTTTTTCTTGTCCTCAGGCTTTTGTGCGATAAGCACCCCTGATAAAGGCAGGAGATGTCTTCACAATGGGTGGTGTCTTCAGGGTCTTATCACAGGTGATAGCTTGACAATGGATGTTAATTTCTCTGGTGGGGTTGGCGCCGTGTCTTTTGCGAATTCACATCTACAAGAAGCTTGAACGGGTGCCAGAAACTTGTCCCCTTTGTGACATGATTATATGGCCAGTAAGTCATTTGGTTCAGTCAATTTGCTATGTATCATGATAAATCTGTATATAGCAGAAAATCCACAGGTGCTGCCCTTTTTCTCTCCTGAGGTGTTTTGCCCAGCTTGCAAGCAGAGAACAGCTTTAACAAGATTTGGGGGCACTTCTGAGTCCTGTGTAATGCTCCCTCCTCCCGGCTTGTGTAGGTCAACAAGACGAAATGCTGAGTAGGCATGAGAATAGATGAGGAACGACAATGAACAGTAATGGTGGGGAAAGGAGGTCATGACTGCTGTGGGCACCATCCTAAATCCCAGTGAGCTGTCTCCCTCCTTCTCTGCAACTTTCATTGTCCGAGAGAGAGAACACAGCTATAAAACACATCAGACACAAATGCTAACTCCTTCATCCCCAGAGGTATTACTTACAAAAATATTTTCTGATAAAGTGGCCATTATCTTTTTCTCTTTGATTTTCTTATTTGCATAGTTCAGGATGTTTCTGATAATTATGCCCAAGTTCATTAACGATAAACCTCTGTGTCATGCAAGCATTTTTATAAGGATCCTCTCAGGGCACCCTGTCTCTTCCTACTCATCAGGTCTTCAGGACACATACCTCTTCTTATTTTCGATGGATGGCAACTCTCTGTCAGTGTGCCAACAAAAACCAATTCATTTTGAACAGCACTCTTATGCCCTAAAGAATGCTTTAATGCAAGGAAGCTCTTGTTCACCATCTGACTGTCTATGCCCCAGAACGGATCCTGGCCCATCTTGCTAGATCTATTCCTTGTAATAACCTGCTGATTGAGAAACAGACACTGCTAGACATCTCTGTATTAAGGCCCTTTTTTTTTTTTTCAAATCTAGGTTCTTTCTTTACCTGAATCTGTTAGTTCTCTATTATTTTTCATAGAGCTATTTATTTTATATATGTATATATACATGCATACATTTGACTTCCACATTAGCTCAAACATTCTTTGAGAAACAGAAACAGCCTGTATATTTTCCAGTGGAGTTTGAGGCTGAGGAAGCCTGCTTGACATTTCAGGGAAAACTGAAAAGTTTGTATAGGATTTTAAAAGCTATGTTATGCAAGATGGAATTGCTAAGGTTTGTTCTTCAGTATAAACATGTACTGATTGTTTCTGTCAGCAGTATTTCACTGTTGCTTTCCCCTATGACAGCCTTACATTATTCATAACTTAAAATCTATTCCTTAAATTTTCAGTTATAAGAGTTTCCTGGCGGGGGTCACAGAATATGAAGGGAAGTATTGATTTGAAACATTTAAAATATAAATGAAGTTGGTTAGTTCTTCTGGTACAATGGAATATTATAGTCACTGGATCAAGTTCGACCTCCCAGCATGTCTGTTTTCATAGACAACAAAAATGTGTTCCCAACCTCTCAGTGGGTACTGCAGCTTCTGTGTGAACATTCTTTGATTTATCCAGTATTTGTTAAAAACAAACTTGAATAATAAATGTTCAGAGCATTTGAAGGCCAAAAGCAATCACTATTTTATTCTCATCTGACATGAGGTCAGAATTGTAAGACTTTAAAATAAAAGGCTCTAAAACTACCAGCCCTTTGTCACTTAAACTTACCAAAGCAGCATCATCAACCCCATTTCACAATGATATACACAAAGTCTCTTGTCCCATGTCATGAGTTTGRGGCAGGCCTGTATGCGTGTCCACGTGTGTCACCTGCTTGTGTCCACCCGTGTCACCCGCTCGCTGCTCCAAGGCCAATGCCAGCAGCCAGGTCTCCTCTCCCTTTCAGCACGTGAGGTGTAAGAGCTCCTTTCCAGCTGCATCTGCCCAGCGATTAGGACTGCCCAGCTCTGGGCACCCACCTCTGAGAAGACCAAGTCAGGCACTGGGAGTCGTACCCACCACCTAGGGACCACTTCGTGGGTCCCTTCCAATTCCAAATATTCTGTGATTCTGTGATTAAATTATTACATTCAGACTTTTCTTTGGTAAAAAGCAAGTAAAAATGTGACCATGATTATCCTCTATCTCAAATATTCTAATACTGAAAAGCATTTTCAATTTTCCCATTGTAATAAATAAGTGAATGATAATGTTGGCTTTCGCATATATGAATTTAACATTTACCAATGATAATGTGCTATGTAAAAATAGTAAAATATAGTATGTAAAAATAGTAAAATATAGTTCAGCAAAAACAAAACTAAAATGAGTAGTAACTTTAAAATAGTTGTAATAGAAACATGGTAATAAATATCTTTAAGCTAAACAATTCAAGACAACAAAAGATAAACTGTGTACATCCTGGAGTTTGTTTTCTCAGCAAAGAAATCAGGAAAACTGTTATCCCACCAAAACTTCCAGAGGAAGAATCGATCACAAATCAAACAAGAAAAGACAGATACCTGAATTCCTCAAAACTACACAATACTGGGACCGAAGTCACCCTAGTGAAGCGGTGGGAAAGAAGGAAATGAATGAAGTGTAAATTACCTTTTGAGCCTCATGAATATGTAACAGTCTAAAGGTATTTGAAGCCACAGAAAAATGTGAGGCGCGCCTCTGGCAAGATTTGCCAAGTGCCCAGCGCTGTTTGCCTTTGTTTTACTAATAAATATTCAATATTATGCTATTAAAATTTCGGCCTATGCGTTCGTTTATAACACCATCTTTGTATAATTCCGCTGACTTTAATACAACGTAATAAAATATTTGCAGAATCTAACCAGGTTATTGGCTTCAGGATAACAATAAGTAGTGCCTATAATTAAAAAGTACTGTCATATGGTATTTTTGAAAAAGAAACTAAGCTTTCTCTACACAAAATCGGCAATTGAAATACATTAGGTGAAAGAAGAATTGTTTTCCCAAATTAAAAAGAAAAGATACAGTTAGAACTTTACTTCCTAAACTGTTTAAAATGACTCCCAACAAATAATATCATTGTGCCCATGTTGTTATACCAACAGGGTTAGAGGTGAGGTGACCCAATAGCTTTTTTTCAGTATCTTAAGTTAGGTATAGGATGCTAAGTTGCTTCTGGCACACTTCAACAGCTTGTTTTTCATCTAGTTTTCTTCAGCAGGAGAAAGGATTAGTATTTTTGAAGTATGAATTATTCACAGAATAAACTTCTGTCTGGGATGGCTAAAAGTATCTTCAGAATTCAACCCACATCAATAAATACTTTTGACTAATTTTTTTGAAAACTCAAAAAAGGCACAGTTTTTCCTTTGGAAATATTTTTGTTTAAAAAGTCCAAAATAATTTCTAAAATGGGATTTAAAATCTGAAAATAAGACTACACATTTCATTTGACACAAATGATTTTTCCCCCCCAGTTTTTTTCAGTTCAGTCACTGAACTGAAAAATCAATTACTTGCAACGGCACTACTGGCAAATAATTCTTATCATAATCATTCCAGAGGGAATTACTCTGTGACAAGGAGCTTATATTGTATGGAATTTAGAAGTTAAAAAATTGAGGCTAGCATGATAAACAATGAGAAATGTTGTTTTGTTTTTTTCACTTTTCTCTTTCAAGTTATGACCTCCAATCGAGATGAAAAACTAAAAGAAAAAAAGGGAAAAAGAGAAACAATAAAATGTATGTATTTTAAAGTGGATTGGGAGTGCCTGCTTTGGTAATAAGCAGCTACCAATTCTCACTTATTTTAGATGGAGCCGTGAGGCTTAAGCATTTTGAAAGTCAACCCTAATGAAACACAAGAGAACACCAGAACAAAACCACTTTTGAAATCTTTACTCAGCTTCATTTGCTCTGAACAGTTCATTAGACACCCTCGGCTTTGCTAGTTTAATCGTGAATACCTCGGAACACGGTCCAGAAAACAACAGAGCTGCCTTATGCCTCGTAATTATCCTTAAAGTTCAAGTGCAGCAACATGTCTTTTCAAAAAGAGATCTATTAACCTGCCCTCGGAGTGAGCGCCTCGTTCTCCTTCGCCCTCGTGGGGAGCATCGCGCGGAGGCAGCGGCGGGACGCGGCACAGAGCAGCGGCAGGTGCCCGGCGCTCCTGGCTCTGGGAACCACGGCAGCGCTGCCGAGGGAGACAGGGCGTTCCAAGGCCTTACATCCAGTGACGCCTAGCAGCAATACCAGCAATAACCGGCTGAACTGCAAACCACGGGGGGAACAGCAAGACACAGTTTACCTGTGTAAAAAGGTGCCCTTCAGAGTGGTTGCGGCGATGAATCTTGGGCGGTGGCTCCTGTGCAGATGAGGAGAAGGTGTAAGCCTGAAAACAGGAATGTTAAGCTAGTTTTCAGAATCGAGCGTTAGTTTTTGGCTAGGCTGTGTCTGCACAATTCAAAAATATTTTACATATTTATCATTTAAAAATATCCACTAAGAGGACAGGCTACTAAATCATATGCCAAAGTTTTCGTGTCTGGATTCTCAGGAGTCTTGAAAGACAACAATGTTAATTACATTTCTGCTTATGCCTTCACTTATCCCAGTGGTTTTCCTAAATGTCCAACAGTGCCTAGACATCTCATGGTGATATTGAAAATAAAAGAGGGCTTTTATTAATATTTCTTTACCGTTCCTCAACATATCTCCTACAAAACAAGAGAGGTAAAAGAAATCTGATTTTGTCTATTTAAAGCACTTAAATCCTGGGTTTTTCAGGAACTGTTAGGTTGTGTGTAACTATATTTATTAACAGAACTTAACTGGAATGAGAACTTAGCCTTTGTTTTTTATGTGTTTTATTGCTGATTGTGTGTATTGGTGGTACACCTAAAGCAAAACGTGGCCAACATGCATAGCAAAAAAACCAAGGATATGTTCAATAGATCTTTTATCTTTGGAGAAAAGTCTGACTTCTTTCTGGCTGTTTTCAAAGAGAAGTAAATGCATCTCCTGATTAACTGCCTGAAGCTTTCCTGCTGTCTCCTTTCCCTTGCTCCAGCTCCATAYCCTTGCACATCCTGCGTGGCTCCTGTCACTGGGGGTGTTCGTAGAAGCTGCTATGAGTTGGGTTGAACCAGCACCTCTGGCAGGGTTAGACAACCTCTGTAAATGATTCTGCTTTGTGTTTGCTTTTCTCTCAACTAAAACTCATCTTCTTGGAAACAAATTTTTCCCTGGTCTTAGTGTTTGTTTAGAAAGGAGGTGAAAGTCTCCTCAATACTTTTTGATTTGTAAAATCCCCTCACCAACAGACATAAATGTAACAAGAGGGCTTAAAAGCAGAGCTGGTCACAGCAGATGCCTATCAGAGAATGAGCACAGGAGAAGGTTCCTCACTGAATCCTAATAGCAGTGCCAACAGAAAAACCTTCCCTGTTACTGACTGCAGTAGGAGCAGGACCAAACTATTCATTGCATTAAAGCTATCAGAGGTCTCACTTTTTCAGGTGATACCTGGTGTCCAAATGTCAATGTATGTGGGGTAGGCTATTCTGCACCCTTTCTGCGCCTACTTGCAGGGATCCTGCCCTCCCAGCTCTGCAGCTGCCTGGGGTGCAGAGGGACAGTCAGCGAGGACAGGAGCGTGCCCCTGCCGTGAGCCGGGGCTCACATCCCCTGCTTCTCCAGGAGTACTGCTCAGAGGAGCACAAGGCATATTTTCTCTCCCTTCGAGGCAACCAGTTACAGCCCCACTCTTCCATATATACCACCTCTGCAGCAGTGACTATTTGGGGCACATTGGAGCTTTTAAATGAGTCCATGGGAGGTCTCTTAAACAGAAATGTTTTAAAATCTTTTGAAAAGAGCAGCAGATATGCTGCTTCACAGAGCTGGTTTCCCTGGTGTCGAATTCTGTGCACACCATGGATATTTTTATGCTGCTTTTCTCTATTATAGTCCTCAAAAAGTTACCAAAATCAGTATGAAATTAACCTTGCTTGTTTCTCATGTAGCAGAAACACTGCTCTCTTGACAATGAATACTTTATTCCGTACAAAATAGGTGCTACGCCCTGAGTCTTTCTCTAAGCTTAAAGTAAAGATATTTCTGCTTCAGCCAGGTCTGTCGTACGTCAATCGTGGACACAAATTTGTAACAGCTCACTTGGGGTATTGCTGCATGCAAGAATAAAATTTCTCCCATTGCAGACAGTTAAATACCATTTTTGAATGGTATTGTAAACCATGTCCACTTGGATGGTAATTTAATGACCACAATTTTAGACCTCCCACACTACAAATTGTTCCTTTTCAGTGTTGTGCTGGGAAAAAGAATTTGGGATACCAGCTGGCAGCTGATGCTGTGAAATAATGCTTACAAATAAAGACAGGAAGTTTGGTGTAATCGCTAGCATCTTAGAGCAGCTTTCTTGGGAATGCTGCTGAGCAGATGTAAGACTGGTATTTATTAATTAAATTAAACCCAGAAAAATTGATTACTCAACAAACTTAAAAGTGGAGATGCACATTAGCCATGAGTTTCAAATCTAGTGTTCAGATTTGTATCAGGAGAAAAGAGAAGAAACACTGACTCCTAAAATTGCTTCTGGTTTTAGATTTGTAAGCTATAAAACTTTGCAGTGATATATTGGTGCACCTTTCATCTCAGGTTTTTTTGCCACATTCTTAATAATATAGCAGGTTGTGGTACAGACTTTTACAACTGCTGTGATATAGTGGTTAAGTTCTGCCTGGTGGTATTATAGTGATTATAATAGAAGGTGTTTTTCAGGTATCTTTGCATGTCTATTTACTCGTTGATAATGACTTAGTGCCCAATAATGGCAAATTAAGGCTGGCAAGGAAGGACACTGGAAAGCACCAAAACCTTTAAAATAGCAAAAACTTTTCTTCCTTAATATCCTAATGGCAATAGRCAGTAGTCAAATCTCAGATAACTTGCTCCTTAACTTCTTTGCACTATCAGACAGATAATGGCAGGGTACTGCCAAGCAGACTGTGTTATTCCAACTGGTGGAGAGAAAGATATATTCTTGTCCCAGTAACCCTTGTCTCTGATCCATAACAGAATGGGGAGCTGAGGATATTCAGGTTTTTAGCATCTCTTAGTTTTTCTTGATATTTAGAGCAAACCAATTAAAACAGGAGATACATCATGACAACTCAGAACACCTGAGCTGTGTAGTACCTCTGCAACACATGTGCTTCCCCCTCTGCCCTCTCGTCCCATCAGTGTATCAAGACATTGCTGTGTGAAGTACAGCAACTTAATAGGTGAGACCAAAGGGATTCCAGTGAGAAAGAAATTTTCAAGTGAGAGAGAAAGAAAAAGCAAAACTAAGTGTAACGCTGATGTGCTCGGAGTTTACATCAGCTGCTTTTTCTCAATTCTTCTTTGGTAGTCTGGGAACCTACCAAAACAATCACTAGTGTTAAATAACCAGTTGGTAGCACTGGAAGAAACTGTCATTCTTGATCTTCATCTTAGCAAGAGATTTTGCTTCCTCTCTGGGAGAGACATGTCTGCCTTTGTCCCCCATTCAATGCCTTTCATGTAGGTAAGAAAGGCTTCCTATTTGTGAGGTCAAAGAGTAGAGCAAAATAGATGCATGGAAACAACGTGAAATACTGGCATCCTGCCTTGTCAGCAGCCTGGCCCCTAAGCACATCACACCTGGGCTCCTTGTCCTCCACTGACTCCCAGTTTCCATCCCATGCTTATTCAAGGTCTTGGACTTGCCACTGAAAATTGTAAAAAGATTATCTGTTGTTATCTAAAAATACAACCACCAGGCCTAGGATAATATGAATGAAAGCTGGAAACAAATTAGGCTTCATTTCAGGCAGTGTGAACTAACATAAATTCGTTGAATCTACAGGAGCCAGATGGATTTGCATCAGCTAAGAATGTGGCAAAGTGTGCTCACGAGTGAAAGCATTTGCAGAACATGCTGCTGGCAAACTCGAGCAGATTTTATAATCACTTTTTTATTGACAGATTTCCATGAAAACTAATACCTCTGAAGAAAAAAAGCAAAAATGAATGTTTAGGAAGGGAATGGAAGTTAGTTCTCCACAGCAGCTAACAGCAGCTATATTTTCAGACATTTATTTCTGCTTTAACACTTAGAGAATATGAAATCAAAATTAGAAAAAGCATGTGTCCATTCCACTTGGCTAGGTTTATGAAAGTATTTAATATTAAGGATAGGTATTTTTTAATGTGGTAAACTGAAATAACTCGGACTTGGAATTAGCTGTTCTGTTCCACTAGACATAAGCATCAGTGGATTATTTTTAGACTTTGGATCTAAGAGACTGAAGAAAGTCTGTATTTTCATATCTGTTGGTCTGTGACATTTTTTATCCAGACACAAAATCAGAACAGTTATAAATGCTTAAATACTGAGGAGTTTGCTCAGGTTACTGCCTCCTCCTTTCTGTGTTTGTGACGAGTGCTGTTGATCTAGCCTGTAAACATTTTCAGTGGCTTCTGTTTGTCTGGAAGGCTGTCATCTGGTGAACTACTGCATTTCAGAAACATTTACAGTGTATTTGGCAGGGTATGGTAGCTTGTGGCCCTCTGTCTGAAAGAGGCAGGGGGAAAGGAGCAGCAAAGCAAGAAGGACCTGCCCCACTGGTATTTTGCTTCAAAAGGAAGACAGTATGCATCTATCAGACAATAATCAATCTAAWGAAATACAGGTTGAGATATAAATTGATCAGTAGTGATCCTGTAGTTGTTTGTATGGGCCAGCATTTACTTGACAGTATATAGAAATGTTGACTAGCATATGAACACAACAAGTCTTATAAACACATTAATATTTAAATTTAGCACTTGCGTACTCTTATTGTTGGGCTGGCTTAGTGCAAATAGTGGGCAATTCCATGCCCTGCACGCTTTCTGAGAGCCTTGGGAACGTGGGAAAGGGAATTATGCTGCCCTTTTGGACTTTGTTTTCTTTTTTAATTTCAAGCTCTCCAAACTGCTTGGAAGTAGGCCACTGAGAAAGCAAAGCAAACATGCTCTCTGTGCCTCGGCTTTGCTGTTCCCCACTAGATACATTATATTCAGCTGAGGGAGAATAAGAAGCTATTTTCCCCAATTTTCCATACTGCCTGTGGGAATCTAATTCAATTTCCTCCCAAATTTAGCAGTGAAAACGAAACAGTAAAGAATAAAGTTGAAGAGGCTTCTGTAAATCTCTGGATTCTAAGGTACTAAGGTGCAGCAGGATTACCGAGCACAGGTTAAACTTCTTTTCTAGCCACAAAGCTACTTACAGATTTAAGAAGCTTAAAAACCTGATCCAACATTAGTCCTTGCTTTGCAAATGAAAGAATAATATATCTACCTATACAAAGTTACATTTGTTTTTATTGAATTTGTTTATCCCTTATTATTGATGGAGCCCTATTCCACAAAGGAATTTTTTTTTTTTCAGTGAGAGATTATGATGTATTAGATAAATTCAGGGAAAAGGACAGGGAAAAAAACTGGTGAYCAAATGCATTTCCAGAAATAAACAAGTGAAAAAAAGGACTCACATTTCATTACTTTCACTACGGTGGCTACATTTTACCAGCAGACCACACGGTCTTATTCCTAACTTCCAGAAAAAGATATAGTGTCTTCTTTGGATTTAGATTCTGTACAGCAATGTGGATCTGAGATATTCATATGGCTCAAAAAAAAAAATGAAGAGAAAACAGAAGTTACTTTTCTGCTTCATGTGAGCTGGAGCATTTGTTCTACTTGCAGCCAGCAACCCATGCCATTTTCTGATTGTCAACTGTCCTCAGGTTTTTTTGACCCTTTTAGCTCAGAACTTCTTCAGATGGGTGGTCCCTACAGTGTGCACTGGTAGCGAAGATTGTAGTAATTGTCTCGTTACCTCTTTTATATAAGCGTGTTCTCACTGTCTGCTGCATCCCCACAGAAATAAATTGGCCAACAGTCATGTTATCTCTTCACAACAGTATCCTTTATACTTGTTTTCATCCCCACAAAATCTATTAAGCTTTGGAAATTAGGATAAGGACCAGCATACTTTGGTTTTTTGACATGACATGGAAAAATCTTACAATATATTTAATAATAATATTAAGCAGACATGATGTTTCTGAGACTGTGAGCCTGAATAAAAACATGTTCCACTTGTCTGAGAAAATTAAAGGATAACCAGACTTCGCTGAGTAATGATGTTTACCTTGTACACTCAACGGTGCAAGAGTTCTGTAACTTATCTGTACTTATAGTTTCTCAAGTTGTGATGAATTTGTCTCATAAAGAGTAAAAAAAAAAAATCTAAACCTGAAAAACAATGATTCAGATGCAAGACTGGTTTTACCCCAAGATTTCATGGTATATTTTAAAGGTATTTATATTTTGACTTTTGTTTTCTCAACTTACATGTCATCCTCCTTCCTGGCTAAGGGATCACTTCAAATGTATTTGTAATGTTGAATTTTTGTCTTTGTCTACATTATATTAGAAGACCAAATCCCACTGGTGAAGCTGCCTCAAGGTCATTAGTAAGCTTGAGAGGCATAATGTAGACAGCCTTCACACGTTTGATGTCATAATAAACAYGGCCAAGTCCTTTAGGACAACTGTAACAAGGTGCTGGAAGTAGTTGCTAGCACTGGGGAGCTGACTAAGGCTCCCAACATTGCCAATAGTGTTTTAAAACACCTAATTAAAACTGTGTGGGGATGGCATTTTACGTTGTGTGGGCAGTAATGTGAAGAGCAAACACTCCAACTCCTCTGCAAGTTCAGGCTTTGCTTACCTGGGAGCAGGGAGCCGACTCGTGGCGTGGAAAAGCGAAGAGTCTGTGCAGAAGGCTTCCAAGTTGGTTTCAAGTTAATTTTCTAAACTTTGGCGATGACCTAGAATGATTCAAAGATGTATCTAAGTGAGGAACATATGGCTAGTCGTTAAAAATGTATCAAAGAGCTCCTCGTGTCTTTCTTTCTCATGAATGATCTCTTGAACATCAAGGATCCCCTCACGTGCCCCCAGTCTGTTGGCTGGCACTCCCCTGCGAGAGCRTCAGCACGCTATTAGCAATTACCTTAGTGATATTTACAGCATTTTAATGTCACTTGTCTGTATGTAAATAGAGTCTGTGAGGAACGCAGCACACCCAGGGCTCCCGCTACAACAGCACTGCTCCCTCAGTGCRCCAGAGCACTCCTGCGCTTTATGTAACTGCCAAAAATATCATTTCAATTGCTTTATGACAAAATAATGAGTCTGTCAGAGATGAGTGGTCAGAAAAACAAATTTGTTCTCCCACACAATTAGGGTTTATAGCATTGGACAGCAATATCAATCTCCAGTGATTCCAAATTGAATTTGCACGTTGAGGGAAATGTGTTCTTGCATGTGCTGTAACCAGGCTTCTTAGCAGGAAGAGTCCTCACAGGGTGAAGTGGAAAGATGGATATCCACTGTGCTGTGGAAACATCAGGATGGAAGCTTCAAATTGCAGACAAGTATTGTGGGGCCATGGCATTCACTTCCACAAGCTCAGCACTGACAGAGCTGCCCCTACCAGGAGCAAAAAAAWAAAAAAAAAAAAGTCTGCAAAAACTGTCACCAGGTATAATAGGCAGACAACTTTTCCCTTCAGGTAGAAAGCCGTTTCAAGGCCTACATCTTCCCATACGTGACCTAATTGTCCATGGAGTTGTTGATATTTATAATCATGGACTTCAGTCATTCTTCGTAAAGTCATATGAGCATTAGACCTCAGCAGTGCCATTTACAGTGAGCATGTACTGTATCTCAGAACTGCACTTTGCCCTTAACATTTSCTGTGTCCTTACATGAGATTTTGCCCTTAAGCTGTTTGCCAGTGCAGTGCAAAGGCTGCAGCACACATCCTCTTCTGTTTGCCAGACCTGAACCTGTGTTCTCAAACCTGCTGTACTTACTACAGCTCCCTTTGTCGTCCCTTCTCTGCGCAGGCAAACCCACTTGGTGTGCCAGCAGCTGCTGCCTACCCACTGCTACCCAGTAATTGCATTTCTGGGCGTGGTGTACATAATACCTTGTACAGGACTTTGACTTTTTTCTTTGGATTTCGAGAAACTAAATAGGCATGAAATACTGTCATCTAGAACTCAGTTCACAGGATGTGGAATCAGTTTTTTAGGTTTTCAGAACTTCTCCATTCTTATGCAAGCAACAACATTCTGCTAATGGAAGCGTCAACACAGGCKATATGAAATGTTGTGTTGAATGTGCCTTGTATGTAGATCTAATTAAGTCTTCTGTTACTGTCTCAGATTGAAAGCAGTAACAGCTAGGAACAGCCTTCAAAGCAACAGCCTTCAAAACAAGTGGTGCCTAGGATTTTCAGTAATAATTTTTCACCATGGATATTCGTGTAAGATAACAAAATATTTCCTTACCGCTGAAGTAGAAAAGAAAGGTAATCTTTCTTTAAAAAGAGATGAATTTGGGCATCTTCCATAGGAAGCTGATATCCACATCTTGACAGTGATCTGCTGGGAGCCCATGTCATCTCCCAGATCAGTGGTGCTCAGCTGAATGACAGCTGAAACATCCAAGGTCCAGACTCTGCTGCTTTGTTTTCACACAGCTGACAATCCCAATGTATGTCATTGCAAGAATGGTTCTCTCATCTGGAGATGGTACTTTTACCTAAATAGCCTTCTTTCTGTAACCCTAAATATTCCTATTTTCCTTACTGCTTATCCTGCAAAAAGAAGCAGCTTTTTGCTCCTCCAGTCATCTTTCAGCCCAGCTACACACGTTTACCTCTTTCAGTCATCCAGAGAAGTCTGTCCCTCAAGCACAACAGGCATTTCTCTTTGCAGAAGTCTCTGAGACTGTGCATATGTACACTCTGATGAGGTCCCTGGGACAGATTGCCCAGTTCCTAGTGCAGCCTTCCTAAAAAAACAAAAGCATGTGAAATGTTATTTCCCTGTTTCTCTCTCCACATACGCCACAGAATTTGGTACTGGATTGTTTTTCCCCAGACACAGAACCCTCCAGTTTGCTTTCTTCAGATGCTTTTTGCTCTCTTGAGGTTTTAGCACTGCCTGCATTTTACACACATTCATTATTTAGCTACGTCCTTGATTTGCTGTGGAAATCATGATTAATCTCTCCAGGATCTGTCAAGTGGGTTCAGCAAAAAAAAATGGTGCAAGAGAAGAATCAGAGCCTCTGGTTCAGTGTTCTGAATGTCTTGTTTTACTTAWGCTTCCACTCTTTTATTCCTTGTATATATTCCTTATATGTATGTTGCTGACAGCAACAAGACCTTCAGTTCAATCTCTTTAGATTTTATTAATCTACAGATTTTTTCATACATGTATAACAGTAATAAAGATGAGCCAAACCCAACTTCTATGTTGCCGAAACACTAAGAAGGCAGAGGTAAAGTTTTTAACACACATTATGTGACCTTTTGTGGTTTGGGTTTAGGGGTTTTTTTAAACATTTCCTTTTGTGCCTACTATAACTAACCCTCATTAACTCTAATTTGACATTTCTAATACAAATGTATTTTTTACCTTAATCTTTAGCTTGTCTTGTAGTAAACCATACTGACTACATTTGTTGCTTACTTTCTTGTCCTTAGAAAGTGTACACAGCTAGGCTTGAAATATTCTGAGGATTCTTTAGAAATTCACCATTGTTTGCTCTTTTTTTACTCAGTTATTAACGTTAGATTTTGACTATCCTCTGCCCACAAAATTTTTAGTTCAGTCCTTTATTTTTTTCCAGTGATCAAAYTTATTGTTTTATCTTATTCACTTTAAATCATACTCCTAAAAGGCTACACTACTCTCTCCTCTCTCTCAATTGTTATTTTTGGGGGGGGTGGGGGGGAGCCAGGCATGCTTTGAGGTTTGGTTTGGGGGAGGGGTTCAATTTTTTTGTTATTTGGAATTTACTTTTAAGACAGGATGCAGCATTCTGGGTAATTCTGCTTGGAAAGCTTTCAAAAATACATATAAAACATATAAATAAGCTGATTTGCATAAAGGCATTGATTGAATGAATCTTTGATGATTCTGCTGGTTTAGGGCAGGAAAAGCCATTTAGCAATTCTTTCATTTAGGAAGCTAAGTGGCTAAAATGTACCTACTTTGTCTGTTTTATATGTGTTTATTCTGAATGCCCATATGGGCGCTGATGGTTTTAAATCTCAAGTTAATAGGGTTTTAAAATTTGACAGAAGGTCACCAGCTACTTCTAGAAAAAAATGCATTTTGCTGTTTTGGTGAAAACCTGCCTGTATTTGGTACAAGCATAAACCTCCAAGGTGTCTAATTCTTCTTTGTCTGTTGGAGCTTGGTGGCTGAAGTCGCAGGAGATGCCTTGTGCAGAACCCTGCCCATTGCTGGAGTGCCTGGGCCCTGCTGTGTGCACCCCAGAACAGCTGCTGGAGTGATGCTGCAGCTTGGGCTGAGAAGCACTTCCTCTGTCTGCAGCAATCTTGCCCTAAGAAATTTAAAAAACTGGGCACCAGAACAGGCAGCAGATCTATGCTGCCCATGCTCTCTTGCCTGGGAAATAAGGAAAGGGAGGAAGCAGCCTATAAYGTGGTAGGATTAGGGAAAGTGGGCAATAAAAGGAAATCGTGAGAATTTATGGCAGTTGTTTTTGCATGCATGTATACATCCATACATATAAGTCCATGCATGTGTTTTGTATACATATATATTTACAAAGAGGCATGGCACAGGACTCAATAGAAGCAGAGGATGGAGAATGCCAGAGGCCATCCAAGACTTACCCATGCAAGCAAAACTAAGGAAGGATCAGCCTCTTTTCAGGAACATGTGACAAGCACAGCATGTAAGAAGTGCAAAGAGATTTTGCACAAGGTTTTCTGACACAATCATTCCTTATTTTCAGGTGCTTGTTAACAAAGCTGTGCACATTTACACCAATTAGCAGATGGACATACATTTTTCTTCCCCCACCTCAGTTCCCCTACAAGTCTGCAGCACCTTTCAGAGCACTAGGAACTACAGTTTTTTCCTCAGAATCAGCCATTTTTTTCTCCTTGCCCAGATCAGTTTGCTGCCTCTGAGGCTGATGAGTCCCTACAATAAAACAGAAACCTCCTCCTGAAAGAAATCTAGTCTCTTCTTCTCTCTAATTTGTTCTAGTTACTCCACAGTCTCTCGTGCTTTTGTCCTCTRACTATTTTTTGGTCTTGTTATTATTATCTTTTCTGTTTGGAGTCTTCCATTTTTGTATTCCTGTGGACAGTAAAACCACCCCTGGCTTTTCTTAATAGCAGTACCCTTGACCAAAATTTTCAGTGTCTCTGTGAATAGGCATATCTTACCCACTGCCCAGACTGTCTGTCCACAACCATCTGTCATTCTGCAGTGGCTGGTCGCTGAAAATTTACAATTGATTTAGTCTTCAAGCACCAATATTTTGGAAATTGTGTAAAAATGACTCACTCTTTCTCTTGTCTAGCATATTCAATACATTTTGGTAATTTCAATTTTAAAGGTGCTGAACCTGTTTTTCTTTAGAATGAGCATTACTCAAATAACAGCAGTTTCAACTGCCTCGTTTCTAGCGTTGAGGAGAATGCTCCACCATCTACTGTATTACATATTCTTGTGGATTTTCTCCGGCAGCTACTTATGACAACTGCAAGCTTGTTTTACCCTGGGGATATATATGTATGTGGCCAATTGCTTCAGGTCATATTCCTTCCAAATGGAAGTCCGCTTGACAGCTGTTAATTTGCACTTGGCCATTCCATGTGTTGTTTTGCTCTAATTATTGGTCACTGTATGGAACAGGTGACAAATGCCCACATGAGAACCCGTTAAATTACTAGATGTACAGTCATTAGGAAAACAAACGGGAAAGGTCATTAAATACGGGTTTTCTCTGCAGCCCCAAACAGAAATAGATTTTAGCTGGTTTTGACATTTGTTGGAAAGGGATGGAAAGAGGTGACAATACCTTACTGTTTATAAAACTAACTTCCCATTCTGTAAGCGTCCTAGTTTCAGGAAAAGAGGAGAATTTAAGGAAAATACAGTTGTTCTAAGACCAGGTGCAGAATCTGGTTTATCTAATGATTTTGTCACAAGGCTCGATTAGGTTTCTTTCCCAAGTAAAACTAAATGTGCCTACCAAAATAGGTCTGACCTTCAGCTACTACAGCTATATCAAAGCAGGAAAAAAATTTTCCTTTCTAGGCAAGACACCATTATAGTGAGCTTCCCTTCTGTTGAAGTGTGGCATTGTAGAGGATGTTTAACTGAAGGTTATTTTCTCAGGCTCCCAGGGCCTGATTTGGATCTTAATTTGGGACAGATTCTGTAAGAACATAAGCAGATGACTTGTTTTGTTCCTGGGAATAGTAAATCTTGAATTTTTGCAAGATTATAGACCTGTCTGTAGTAAAAATTATGAATAATTTAGTTGCTCTCAGTGGAGCTGCATTAGTGAAAACAAGAAAAGGTTCAGCATCTTGGAGCCTTGGTGACATTTCTGCTTTTAGACCTGCGTGAGCCAAAGATGCTGCAACTTGCTTTTTACAGTGATGCCTTGTGGTGTCTTGCTTTCATGGTAGAACAATACTACAGGCACAATACAGAAATGGACTGGTTGCCATAGGACATGCTTTTCTAAAACTTGAACTTAAACTCACCTCACCTCTAAATAATATCCGACTTTGTTTTATTTTTGCCTTTTAAAATTAGGTGTAAGTGCAACCTTCACGCTACTGGCTGTAAAGAAGAAAACAAAAGACTACTTTGTGAATGTGAGCATAACACAACTGGCCCAGACTGTGGAAAATGCAAGAAGAATTACCAGGGCCGACCGTGGAGCCCTGGTTCTTATCTGCCTATACCTAAGGGCACTGCTAATATCTGTAAGTAGTTTTGTATAATAAGGATATTTCATTATAAAATTCTGCCCCATATCATGACTCTGAAGGAAGATTAATGCTGGCCAAAGTTTGTCATTTCTTTATGACTCATGCATATGATTGGACAAGGTGTCAATTTGTAAGTGCTAATTGTAAGTGCTAATTGTAAGTGCACGTCATCTGTGCTCTCACATGGTTGTAAATAACTTTCATGAGAACCGCATGTTTATATCCATAGACACATCCCTGGACGCCGCACAGAAGGGGCTAAGGAATGAAAAAATTAGGACTCCTCACATAAAAAACCACACACAGATGAGACAAAACAGTGGGAATAGCTGCAGTACTGCTCCAGCCATGGTGCCCTAAGCTCTCCATTCATACATCGTTATTGTCTTGAGATTGGAAACTCCCTCAGCTCAACATATAAGATGAGGTCCTTGCTCATTTTTTGTCCATTTAAAAAAGTGAAAAAAACCCTCAGGTCAAATTTTTCAAATTAATAACTAAAGATCTAAAGGTTGGGAAACATTTACCGGATGCTGACCTGCAGTCCGGACTCATATGCACTCTTGTAGATGAAGTGTTGAAGAGGGAAAGCCAGGTCAAAGCCTGAGGTTTTATATCTGCTTGTTTCTGGCTAACAGCCATACACATAGGTACTATTTCAGCACACTTTCATATTAAAGAAGAAGTTATTGACAGCTGCATTTCCTGATCCTGGAGAGGCCTGAGTCACAAAGAATATGGTGGTGAAAGAGAGGGCACGAAGACAAGTATGAGCACGCGCATGTGAAATACACAGTGATTCAGAATCCTCCTGAACTGAGTAACAGACTTAAATTMCTTTGAAGAAAGGATTGAAAATGAGGATAAACCTTTTGACAGAAGTTACCAGCTTCTTTTAAGAAAAGAGTCCACAGTTTTGCCCTGATTAAAAGCAAAACATTCAGTTTAGAATATTAGAATATAACAATTTATTGAAAAAGTTATTTAGGAGAAACAGAGCTATGTACTGCAGTTGAATGGAAAGTTTAAAACCAGGAGCAGTGTGCAATGCTCAGAATGTTATCTAAGACTTCAAAGCAGCAGCTGTGAAGAATCAAAACTCAGAAATGAAGATCATAGGAAGCAGGACCTTATCAAGTAAAATGTGAGAGTAATAGACCAAGTAACAAACCATGAAGTGTGGGGGCATGAAATTATGATAAAATTCTTACTGAGCAAAAAAAAAAAAGAACTTCCAAAAAGCAGGGAAAAACATTTTGTAAGAGTATTCACTTTTTTCGCCTGTTATAAAAAGTGAGTGTGGCTCACGGAATTAATACTTTAAAGCTATGTTTGGGAAATATGGTGAGATTTACCAGGTTGATTTTAGCTAAATGCAGCTTGCTGTGTCATTTACCTCATTTCCAGTCAGTTGAGCACACACCAGACAGAATTAGCACCCATCGAAAGGATGTCTGAAGCTTGTTAAAACAACTTTATGTTCAAACAGCATTAGTGAATTTCAGCAGATATACGGTTCCATCAAAAATCAAAACATTTTGCAAATAGGTAGTCATTTCCGGGGTTTGTGATGATGATGGCGTCATGATAACATAACCTTGTTTGAGCTGACGAATACTCCACTTACCCCCAAATTCTGACTTCAGCAGTGATCAGGAGCAGGAATTTATGGCAAACAGGAAGAAGCATGAAGGATTTCTTCTTTGCCTTCTCATTTACCAGCAATAAACTGGCTTTCTGAGCTGGACCCTCCATCATACCTGCAGTGGTTGCTTGCTGCTTGATCAGAGAGAGACACCCAGCTGATATAAGCTGGACCTCAGTGATAGCTTATAGCAATGCATTTCACATTTT
Source organism: Amblyornis subalaris (assembly GCA_018881555.1). Taxonomy (NCBI): domain Eukaryota; kingdom Metazoa; phylum Chordata; class Aves; order Passeriformes; family Ptilonorhynchidae; genus Amblyornis; species Amblyornis subalaris. The sequence goes on from JACAXG010000004.1 coordinate 17,871,599, forward strand.
AATGAGACAATGAGTGAAAAGTGTTTTATTTTGTTTGCTTTAGATGCTTTTTATGGTTAAACGAGTACCTCCTCAGATAAGGAAGGAACAAAGAATAATGCATCCCTATTTACATCTGTTATACCATTTATCATTACATAGACTTGACCTTATCCACTCCTCCAATCTTTTTTTTAAATGACAAATCCTGATCTATTCCATCTTATCGTAAAACCATGCCCCATCTCTGGTCATCTGTGCTTTCATGCTCTCTTCTACTTCTGTGATGTCATTTTTTTATTTGGTGAGGTTAAAACTACACGTGATATTCCAGACATGACAACATCATGGCTCTTTTACAATAGCATAAAAATGTGTGTGTTTTATATTTTGTTACTCCATGCACGAGTCCTTGAGTCCTTTTTTAAGACTGTACCACAGTTAAAACATTTCTTCTGGCATCAAGGCTCACATAAACGATAGGTTACATGCTACAATAGTTAGTGCAGAAACATCCTATTTGAGTTCCTTTAAAATACTTCTTGAGGCAACATCTCCTCATGGCAATTCTTGTTCGATATCATTTACTTCAGACACTGACGGATGTCAAGACAATTCCTCAGATTGCAAGAATCTTTCTAACCTTCTTTGTTGTGAACATCAGTGAAAACAATTAATTTAGTATTCAATATTAAATTAAGTATTAATTAGTCATAATATTAAGTAATAATACCTAGGTTGCCCAGCTTCCCAGTTATCTCTCTGCGAGGCCTCCTGCTTCTAGTGTGGCTATTTTAACAAAAAAGAATTACTAACTTTTGTGTCTGTAGGAAGTTGATTCTCAAAATACTGTGGTTTATATTTAAATTGGCAGATTTTATGCTTTTTTCCCCCGTATCTTTCTCCATTGAGAAGACTTACAATTTTGAAGGGTATCTTTCCAAAATCATCTACATTCTGTTGTTTTCGATTTGGTGTTGGGGTTTGGATTTTTTTTGCTTATAAGAGAGTCAACTTTTATAAGTTTAAAAAAAAGAGATGAGTTATATGTGGTTATTCTGAGCCACTCATACACTTGTCTCCAGCCTGCTTCCATGCTGTTTGCATTATATCTTTTTAGATGTTCTTTTCATTTTTCTTTTAACTAGCTTCCTCATTTTAATCTTCTCACTCTCTCAAAGTTAAATATTACTGCAGTGGATTTTTTTTTTTTATCCTTTTCTTTCTCAACAAGCATGTTGACTTTCAGTCTAGAAGTGGTTCTTTGATAACTACTTCTTCCTATGTACTACTTCAGAACTAAATCAGCTTCTCCTCTTGTGGGTTGTCTGATTACTTGCTACAAGAAGCAGTCATTTGTGGTATGTTAAAGGCTTCATTTCCTTTGTCACTTCCTGTTTTAAGGCTGCATGTGTTGGAACATATGAAGTTTTGCATTATTTTGTAAACTCTCTGCATAGCCAGTGTAATTTCACTTACCCTGTTGCCTTTATGTCACCATCTCCATCATGTGGTCATCAATGCAGCCCAGGTGTTACAGCCTCGCTAGTCAGGTGTGAATTCTGAAATAGTTTCTGGAACCTGTTGATAGAAGTAACTTGCCTGATTCGAGCTTAAACTTCCCTTCATATGTTACGTCAGTTCCCTGGGGACACTTTGTATAATCCAATAAATACAGTGTCCCTTTGATACTTCTCCTTCCTCCAATTTTCAAGTCTATCTGATTCATATAAGACCAAATTATTTTAAAATTTAAACATATTTGAAGTTTACATGAATATGCTTAAATAAGATGCAGTTAAAAATAGTTGTGTAAATTAAACACTCAGAGATATTTTTTTTGCTTCTTTTCACAAAATAAAAAGATGCTCTTTCTTGAGATTCTCTGAATTTGTGAAATTTGCTCAGATTCAACAAGAAGCTTAATGTCCATTTCCAAATCTTTCCCAGCTGGAACTTCTGGTTTTTTCCATTTTTCTGTTTCTGCCCTTTTTTGTGGCCAGTAAGACTTTATCATACCTCTTCAAGCTACAGCTCATGAAACACAAGACCATTCCAGATTACTCGGTAGTCATAGCATAAGCCTTGATACAAAGCTGTTTTCTTTATCCTTCTTAAAATCATCATGAGTTTTTCAGGAGAATGCAAAACATTTTTCCATGCTTTGCCTGTGAAAGACAGCAAGTACTCTGTTGTTTACTGGCACTAACAATATTTCTCCATTTGTCTCCACACAGCATTTATTTTATATTTTCACTCTATCTTATTGACTATTTTGTGATTACATTCATTCCCTTGTGCTGCCACATTCTGTAGATAGTTTTTTCTGCAATATGTTTTGACGCACAAAGTGAACTTATTGAATTTCTCTGTACTTGGTATTACAGGATAGCTTTTCTCCTCAGCAGTTGTATGTGTCTGACAGCACTGGCCCTTTTCTTCCTCCTGTTGTTTAGATCATCTTTGGCACTTATGTTCTTTGCTCCATCAGACAGAGCTGTCTAAGACTGCACTGAGCTGCCATGGATCAAAGCCTGCTCGCTTTGTGTCATTCCCTTCACAACCAATAACCTGTATCAAAAGTGCCCAGCCCTCGGCGAAACCCCCTCCCAGCTGTTACACGACTTTCCTAATTCATAGTTCAACGTGAAACAAAGGATTGGCCAGGACATGGGAAACCCTGGTGGTTCTTTTCGGTCAAGAGTTAGGCAGTCTCAGTTTACTGAATTTCTCCGCAGTGGATCCCCCTCCAATAGTACAGCTTCTATCTCAGCAGCACAGCTAAACCTCTCGGAACGGGAAAAGCCTTAAGAGGCATCCCTGCAGCACAGCTGCCGCAGAAACAGTTTCTGGCAAAAATTGTGGCACTTACAGAACTGCACTTGTTACCCTCATCTGTGTTCGGTTTTCCCCATAAATATTTGCTGACACAAAGCCATCTTGAAGGACCAGCATAAATGAAGTTGGCCAAGAAGTTGTGGATTCTATTCAGCAATCCAAGTAACATGGATTCCTCTAACTGAAAGGATCACACGTCCTGCTTTCYTGTTAAAGCAGAATCATAAAGTAGAGAGCATCCTATGCTCTAAGGTCCCATTCTCCCAGACAACTGGGGGAGTTTTCCAGTGCCTACTCCATGACTTGATTTGAAGGAACGGGACATTTAGGCTTAAGATGTAAAATATTACTCCTTGATGCTTTTCATAATGTATTTCAAAGCGAAAAAGGAAGATAGGAATCCATAATAAGTTACAAAACATCAAAGCTTCTTATTGCTCCTATTTTATATTACATATTAATCTTGGCCCATGAAGTTTACAGAAAATATAAAGCCACCAGAACACATCACACAAAAGTTGTGTCAGGCTGGGAAACCTAGCAGTGAGGGCAAAACTGCAGTTTATCAAGAGCATTCAGGTAAACAGGACTGTCAGGAAAATCTGCAAGTGATAAACTCATTTTCCTCCAAGTGGGTATCCAGTGCAATAGCCAGCAAAACATTGCAGGGACATACCTAAAAACAATGCACTATAAATAGCGTGCTGTATTTTTTTAAAATAGGGCTTGAAAAATTATTCTTCAGCACTCTACCCTCTTGTATGACCCTGCTGAGTTGGTTGTTTGTGCTGGTTATGGTGACATCTGTTGCTGGGAAATGAATTGCTTCCATACGTCACTGGTTTCAAACAACTCTATTTTTGCCATATACACTGAAGAGGTGAAATGAAAGAGACTTCTGGTCTTTAGGCAGCAGCATGGGAAAGCAAAGTATCTGTTTTAAGATATTCAAAGTGCTAAAAATGGTCTGAGTGTCAGGCTTTTCAAAGTTTCTAATATCCTATCAATAAGTTACGAATACTTGAAAAAAATCCTTTGATCTCACTGGGAGTTTCCTAGACAGAGTTTTGAGTACTGATTTGGACTCACTAAAACATAACACAAAAAAGTCCAAATTTTAAAAAATGTTACCCACTAAAAAATAACTATTTCCTCTGTCCTATTTATTTCTGGTGATATCTCTTGGCAAAGCAGAGGTGAGGCATAACTAACTTCATCAAAGCTGTTCTTTTCCTAGGAATTGAAAAATTTTCCATCTTTACAAGAGAGAAACAACTGCAAAATTAACAGTAGCAGAAGTTCTAGGCTCTTGCAATGAAACACATGAAATTTCCTAAGAATTTTCTTTCACTGTATGTAGTCCTTTGCCTGAATACAGGTTTAACAATACTTGATAAGTTTATTCCTATGATCATAATGATCACTCCCTTTGAGGGATTACAAGATACCAGTATCATCGAGCTTCTCAGGGCTTTAAATTGCTAGAGGATTTAGAATTCTGAAATTGATGCTGAGGATCTGATATTGCAATCATGCCTCAATGGAGGAGTTGCAAAGGGAAGAAAGGCTCTGCAGGGAGTGCTGTCATGCTGCAGGACAGATATTTCAGCAAAAGATCAGATGTGGCATTAACATCCCTGCTCTGACTCTACTATAAAAAGCTCTATATTTTGTTCTTGTTTGAGAGTCCTGTCGGAAGCACATGAGGGCATTGACAATGGAGGTGCTAGGAGGGTATGCAGGGTATGACCTGCCCTGAGACTGGAAGCAGCAGTGTGGTCCTTCTCACCAAAAGCTTGATCCATTTCCTTTGTGTTATGGATTTCACACTGACACAAACTATGGACAAAATCAAAAACTTGTTTTCTTTGCTACCATCTGATTTGCTTTTTTCTTCATCTCAATAGCCAGCTCCATGGTAGCTAAGAGCTAAAACAACCCATCTGTGGAAGCAGGAGAAACGAGAAAATTACAGGGCAGATGCAGAAGATCGTATGAAAGGAAAACACCAGATTTTTTCCTCTCAAGTAATGCATATATATTTAGATGCACTTACAGTGAACATGTAATATACCAAACCACCACCCTCAAGTCAAAAATAATAAATAGTGACTTTTCTCTGCAATGTTTGCCATTTCAGGGGCAGTAGGTACCCCTGAACTTTCTTTTCGTGCTTTACTTGCTGTCCCCTCGCTGTAAAACTATTACCACTAATAACCATCCAGTGATTTCAACTGAAAGATAATTTAGACTGAACATTACTTTGGTTTAACAACTGAATATATGTAAATTCAATCCCTTGGGTTTATTTATTCTTTATGCCTAGCTAAATAGAATTGTGCATCAAAGGAAGTAATGGGCCTGATCCTTCACCTCTATAACCTGTTCACATCATTTCACTGCTGCAAAGTACTCACAGATTTCAACACAAGGCTGCCTGGAAACAATCCATGCCATGTAACGAACCAGATTCATCCCAAGGGCTGGCAGTGGTGGGATGACCCCACAGCCTGTTGTTGTCCCCAGCAGTGGTGGCACAGGAGGAGCCATGAGCTCAGGCCCTCACCTGCCTCCACGCTGACAGAGGGGGAGAGGCAGAATCACACCTCCTGTGCCTCATCACCTAAGGACTTGCACCAAATACAGCTCAGCTGAATTCAAGAGCTAGCCTCAATATGTAACTCCAGATCTCACACAAACACTCCTTCTAAGAATAATTCTCCCATCATATGTGTGGTTTTCGCAGACTGTTAATAGATCCTGCTTCATGGCCCTACAGAACCAGCTCCTTTCCAGACAAACTCAGAAGTGTCATTCTCACTCTCTTKAGTAAGAAGGACATAAAGTAGTGCACTATCAAGGCCAGTCACCACACACAGGGATACCTGATAGTACAAAAATCAGTCTGGGTACAGAAGACCACACCAATTCAGAAACTCTACAAAAATAGCAAAACAGCTTTTAAAACAGAACCTGAAGACATCTTTGCAAGGTTAACACAGAGCCCCTCAGGCTAGAAGGCATCTTGTGCTCATTATTCTCTGCCCAGGAAGCATTTATCACTATGAATTCATTGAAAATTTTGAAGTATGATAAAATGAGGAGAGCAGACTTGCAGGAAAACCTCTCCCTTTGCTACAATCTGTTCAGGAGAGAAAGAAAAGGATATTTGTATGTGTGTGGGGGAGACAGAGAGGTTTGAGGCGGGGGAGTATACCCAGAGGAAATACAAATACCATTTCACAGTGCAAGTGTGAGTGTGAGAACAGAGTTTTTGTCTTTTATCTAATATTTGTGTAGGTTCCATGAGTGTATAAAGGAAAACTAATCCCGCTAATTTAAACCAGCTACAATGACTTGCAAAAATTTAAACAAGCTGCTATTGAAACTTCAGGCAAAGTTATTTGAAAATTTATTGTCTTTTTGACGTTTAAGACAAGGGGATAGAAGTTCTCTTTAATTATCCTAACTGAAAAAATCACTTTTTATTACTATTAGAACTATGACCACATTGTTCTATTAGGATGATATTGCATTTAGCTTTCAATACCTCATGATGCTAAAATTTTGGAAAATACACCTAAGTCTCAACAGAAGTAGAAATAACTAAGTTTGCAGACAACATCTGAGTGTGGGGCTGGGAGAGTTGCAGGTGCTGTCTACAGTGCTCTGCCAGGCCACAGATGCCATGGGGTATGAAACCAGAGAGCTGCAATTCTGACACGTGCCCCAGGACTGATGCGGTCAAACGTAAAAAATCTGGCTATGGTCCCCATTCTGCAAATTCTGTTACTTCAGCTTTGTCTTAGCTATGCCACAAGTTAGAGGTGTTCCCAGCTTGACTCCACAACCTTGCTTACATTGAATATCATTTATTCTCAAGACATTCCTTTGCTCCAGTTTGCTTAATTGCAGAGTGAGGTCCATGCCGTCTCTGAGTAAGAGAGAACTTCAAGATAGATATTGAAAGAAGTATAGCAGATGTTTAATTGAGAAAGACAGATTTCTGCAACAAAATGCATGCCATCAAAAGTCAATAAAATTTAAAAAAGGCAAACTGTGTTTAACAAAGAGGATGCAAATATCCGGGATTTCAATACAGATCTGCAGTTTCTGACTAACCCAAGTGATGAGCCATAGTGCCATTAACAATGGCATTTAACCTTAAGAAAATGGCATTTCAGGAAAGATTTCATATCCATGGTTTTTTGTGCTACACACCTTTCAGGGCAGACCTGACAAGAAGCTAGGTCTTGGGATTGCATCATGAGATCCCACATTGCTTATCCTGTAAAGTAGTTTTACTCCTCAGCAGCCCCACCTCTTACGGTAAAACGCACCTGCCTCTGGAATGGTTTCCTTGCATTCATTCAGTTTAGGAACTCAAATGAACGCAGAAAAAAAAATCAATGAGAGGCTTAATCAATGAGGCCAACCTACTGCATTAGATTGTTTCACTCAATTACATTTCTTTTACATAGCTTAATTTAGATAACCATCAGGTAAAAGAGGGAAAAATAGCTATATACAATTAATGCAGCAGAAGGTACCAACTGATTTAAGCAGCTGGCCAAAGCAGTTAGCAATGCATCTATCCCTTGGTTACATTACTCTCCTAGATCTGCATAATACATGCATGACTGATATTTTTATCTAGAGCATTAAACCTAATGGCTGGTTAGTTGAAATACAAAACTGTTCTGAACAAATTCATGAAGTTCAGAGAGCTGGTATAGATCCCATCTGTCAATGCATTTTAGTGGTCTCTGCAGCCCTGTACTGAAAAATCTAAAGAATCTGCATTTCTAAAGGACTGGGTACATAATGGCTGTTACTTGAGTTAAACTATGTATTGATAAAGTATTCTGAAAATGTTTTCAAAATCTTAGATGTAATAGTTCAGACAACTACAGCAAACAGCTAACTACACTTCTTTGTGTTTTCTTTCTCTACAGGTATACCCAGTATTTCCAGTATTGGTAGTAAGTAATAAAACCAGTATTGTTTTGCATTGTCATTCAGCTTCATGGATCTGATTTCCCAACATCCCTTTCTGGTGTAGATAATGTTTCTCTGACAGCGTCCCCTGTCATGCAGGGTCTGTGTACTGGCCTTCATCTCTTGCATTACCGTGTACCTGTTATTACATGATCAGACAGAATGTCACTCCTTACTCTGCATTCAGCCCCAGATTTTCTGATCAATTCTTATCACCAGATGAGCACCAAGTCTTATAAAACTGACTGTTACACAAAGAATTAAGACACCGTTGCACAGAAAAAATATGTTGAGCATCTTGAAAAAAAAAGTGTTTGCTAATAACACAAGTATAGGACCATTACTTTTCATATATGTATATGTGTGTGTAAATTCAAAGAGCAAATGAAAGTTTATAAATGGAATAGCTTTCATTTTTATGAAGTAGATTAGCAAATGCAGCGTATCTGCTGGAATCTGCATTAACTCTGGCAAGCTTTGAACTCGACTTTACTCCACAAAATAAATAGAATTGTGCTCCTTCACAGAAAAAATGCTTTCCTGTATGCAATTAAAGGACCAAAATATTACACTTAAACTATAACAAAACCATAACACCGTTCTGTAAAGAACTACTATACCAGTGAAATAGATGATTACTTAAATAAAACACGTGAAGAGATCAAGTGCACAGCGGCTCAGCTGCGAGCCTCGGCTGAGTTGCACAGCTGAGTAGTGCACACAGTCATGGCACGTTAGCTAATTATCAATAAAGCAGGGAGGGAGAAATGGGATCCTGCTGCGGCTCACTGAAAGAATATTCCCCACAGCCTCAGCTTTGCAGATACTTTAGACACAACTTGCATAATGCAGGACTATCACAATTATAAAATATCACAGTTGTAAAATGCAATTTGCCATACCCGATACCCARCTGAAAAGTTTTTAATAATTTGGATAAAACCGCCTCGCTTCTTATGATGCAGGGTCAGGACTATCAATTTATAATCAACTCAGTTTACTTAAGCTCATGAATAGCACTGATTTGTTAAGCTTTAGACAGCCAAGTTAAATGCCATCAAAACTATCTCCCTTGCAAGGGAGAGCAGTGCTAACAGCTGAATGCCACGGCATCTGTTTTCGGCTTTAAATAGTGAAACAGCTTCAATGACAATAATGTGCAAATGAAAGCCTTCGATCTTAATAATGTCATTTTCCTGCTCTAGTGTCTCCTTTGGTATTTGCACGGCTGCAGATTCATACTGATACGCTGTTTTCCAAACTTTGTGTTTATACATATATTTTATAACAAAAAAATGAACTAAATGAAAGAGAATAAGTTTACATCACCGTTTCCAGAAATATTCCTGCCATTAATAACAGAAATGGGATGAATGGGAAATAGCTCTTTGGAGTTTGATTGTGCTATAGTTTCTTAGTACTGTGTTGCATGGTGAATATGGTTGTGTTTTCACTTCACACTCCATACAGCCTTTGTCACCACATCTACCATTTCTGAGCATCAGCAGATGTTGGCCTTTGAAAACTTTATAGGGAAACTCAAATACCTTTTGAACAATGGTGAGCTGAAAGGATGCATTGTTGACCTCTTTGTATTTTACATTGGGGTGATTAGTACAGTTTATTTATTACAAATAGAGAAGATTCCGTTTAACATTCCACAGGAAATACAAGAGTTTCTGCAAGTCTATGCTTTATCTCTAGTCTGCTGTAAATATCTTGGAATAATATGTGATAGAATTCAACAGATTTCTTTGCTTACCTGGAAAGGGTGAAGCATGAGCATCTCTTCATGAGCACAAGTAAATACTGATACTCTGCTTTCTTTTTCCATGTGTTTTTTCTCTAATAGCTCAGGGGGGAAATAACTCTACTTGCACAATGTTCTGAACATCTTTCCTATAACATAGGAACAGCAGAATTTTTGTAAAACAATGATAGAATCCATAAATTTATCCTGTTCTCAAAGAGAATTTAACAGAAGTCCAATTAACACACAAAACCAAACAAGATTAATTACTTGGGGCTGCTTTAATGGATTCTGCTTGATTTTTTGTTTTGTCTATGCTAATACAGTATTTGTTTTCATATCAGCAGAGTTTTTTCTCATCTGGGGACAGGAAGTTACTCTCAGGAGATACAGTTTGGGTTTCATTTTGCCTGGCAGCAAACACCTATGGGGGGGGTATTGGCTTTTGTGTGCTCCAGCTCTTTCTAGTTTATGAGGAGGATRGAGTTGGGGCAGGGGGGTTAGAAAGACTAAACTTCCAGCATGCGAAGAAGATGCCACCTCTAGCAATGTTCATTTAACACTTTTTAAGACTGCAATGGAAGCAAGCAAAGAAAAATAAAATATATGTACCTGTGTGCACATACATGTATTATTCTCTATTCCTTTTTTTACCTCAAAGGATTTTGTATTAAAGCAGCTTGTCATTAAAATTTGAACACAAAGAAAGAGTGGTCATTAGTAAACATCCTTTCTGATCATCTAGAAGAATACAAAACAAACAAAAAATCAGAGCTTTCCCATTAAGGTCATTTGTACCTGCTGTTGTCTATTAGTTGAATAATAGGTTCTCTGATCATTTCCAGCATTCTTGATTACAATGCTGGCCCTTTCAGCATTTTTCAGCCATGTCTGAAAAAATACTGGTGAAAGTGTTAGCAATTAATGAGTCCCAAAACCATTTCATGATTTTAAGCAATGCTTACATACAGTATGTAAATATTCTGAAAACTACATTATTTTACTTGCTAAAATAATGACTGTACAATTTTACATAGACCAGTGCATCAAAATGTTCATTGTTGTAACCAAATACCAACGTTACTAATCTGTACATGTATGCCTTCAAAAAGTTGAATCTTCTAAACTATTGCTTCTATCTTTTTTCCTGTAAAGCATAACTCCACTAATTATGCTAAACAGTTTGTTGTAACGGGTATAATTAGATAGAGGATAGGATAGACATGATGTGCAAATAGCTCTGTGTGGGTGATTATCACCTTAAAGCCTGCTGCTGGCAGATGAGTCAGAGTTTAGAGACAGACCGTGCACCCAAGTGCAAGATGCAATCACAATAATCAAACGGTATTTTCTGCTTTGTTCTCTAGCTTTTTGTTCTTCCTTATAGCCAATTTCAAATTAAGAGAACTTTTTTTATGATAATGAATGCAAGACATAGAAGTAAAAAAAAAAAAAGGGCTGAATGGGCACTTTTTATTTTATTGTTTTCTTAACCTTCAAAAGTCTAGTAAGTATTTTCCTGGAGCTAAAATAGTGTCTGAATGAGTGTAGCTTTCTTTTACATATTTGTCATGAAATTTTAATCTGGTAAATACTTATCTTAAAAGGTGGGGACAGCAAATACTAGTGGATTTTTTTTTCCTTTTTAATAACAACACAAAGTATTTTGGACCTGATTTTGCCCTGTTGTGGTAACCAGGAAGTTCTCACATTACATCTACAGTCACGTGATCAAAGCCATTACCGTGCCAAGCTCTGGACTACAGTAAATACACAACATCCACATGTCAGCAGGATATAAACATGTATAACTAGGTTGTACGTTACTTTTCTATTATTATTTTAGGTCAAGTTTTACAGAAAGCTGTACTGTTGAGAGACCATTAAGATGTTTATCTCCTTAGAACATTTAAATATTGTCTTCAGATTGTATCTATTATTTTGGACATATAAGCAAATGTTCTCGTTTCGATTCAATTTTATCCAAATCTGACCTTTTAATAAATAATACTGTTAATCAGGCTTCTAATCTATGGCAATCACCTTATCTAAATAACTGATTATAATATCAAGCCAGTATTTGTTTTCCCTCCTTTAATACTTTGAAGCACTCAGAATCTTTTGCTTTAACAACTAGATTTTCCATTATATTAAAACATTACTGAGCTGAAAGAAAATACAGATAGCCTTTGTGGTATGATGTGCTCATTTGAATACTGGATCTGAAATAAATTTGACATTCCGAATAGAAGACATTATGGCTAGTTTTACCTAGTAGGATTCGCAACAAAGCCAGTTTTCTTCTGTATAACTAGGACGTGACCCCTGGAGTTGAGGGAGCAGAACTGACCCCAGCGCTGACCAGAAATCATCTCTTTGCAGACTGATTTTGAGTGCAGGGTCAGAAACCACCAATGCTGCCCCAGGGAGCATGGAGAGGTTATTGGGATTGGATTTGGGAGAGCTTTTGTTTCAATTTTTGTTCAGCCAGATCCACCAATTTTAACAGATAAGAAGAGCTGTTCTCAGCAGTCTCACAGACACGGCCACTGACAGTTTAGTGTTGTTTCTCATTCCGCTTTCCAGTTTGCCGGCATCATCTTGGCTTAGTTTAAAAAAATTATCAATCAAATAGTGTTTTCAATGCCTTTTGATATGCTGTAATATATGGAAAATTACTCAGTTCACAGTTATCTTTCTTTTAACCATTAATAAATAATCAAGTGATAGGATACTCTAGAACGTAAGATACCAACATTTCAATATGTGCTGTGGTACCCATGCAAAACACATGGCACTTGCAATATGCAAGTTTAGCTCAGTTACTCAAGGAAATTTAAAGAGAGTAGACAAGATCCAAAAAGATATTTTAAAATCTAATTATCTATAAAGCTTGGGCAGAAATTTCCAGGAGAAAATGCATTTCTATGTTACCCCCTAATCTTTTTCTTTCTGTTCTTAGACATGTAATCAGTTTATTTCACAGAGTATAAGGAGAGAATGAGGTTTCCAAATCAGCGTAGTAATTTAAAAAAAAAAAGATCTTGATTTACTGTTCATCGGTTGTGAATTACTGTACAATAATCCCAGGCGACTGGCCAATTTCAGTATTTTTGTAGGAAAAAGCAGAACCAATTCAAATAAAAAGGAACAACCCCTGCAAACTATCAACAGAGTAACTTTTTTTTCATGAGAATGTACCTAAATCTTTCATTCCAAAAATACTTGAATTCATTGTGCACTTCTGCAAACATTTTAGTGGAAATACTTAAAACTGAAGAATTCCCTCAGCCCTCACTAGTTTGAGAATCAGCCAACAATTTGTTCAAATCAGTGTGTTTCCTTTCTGATATCTGAAAGTTTCCAGAGCTGGATCATTGGATTATTTTTTCTTAAGCCTCTAAAAAGATCACTTTCTTTTACTCTGCAACAACAAGTGGACACATAAAGGACTAATCACATTTAAATTCTTCCAACAGTTATAAAAGCTGTTATGGCTGAGGAGCTACCATAAAACAACCACATCTTCACATTTATGCAGAATTCTCCTTTCTTCAAAGGAACAGGTATGAAACTTCCTACATTGCTCCAAGAAAGATTGCCTAATATTGGCCAAGTATTTTTTTAAACTTAATAAAGGTTTGATTAAAAAAAAAAAAACCACCGCATTTTTTTCTCTTTCAGTGATTTAGATTTTGCAGTTTAATGAAAGTGCTGATAGGTAAATTTTAAATGAGGTAGGTAATCATAACTTGAAAAAGGCCAAAGGAGATAGAAATGCTGTAATAACGATAGCGTGACGCTTGCAAGAAGTGGTGGAATACAGCCTGATATAAACCCCCCCACGATTATTCCAGCAGTTACTAAATCTGCCATTGATTTCACTGAGCATTATTTTTTATAAATCCTAATTTTTTTGTTTAATATTAACACCTAAAACCACTGTCATAACTCCACTGTCCTCAGCAGATATCTATAATTTAGAACATATTTACTGTTGCCTATTCATGGTTTAAAATAGACAGTGTCAAGGCCAGCTTTCTATGGCTAGAGACATGAACTTCTGCTGAATCATTAAGTTTACATTGATAATTTTTTTAATACATTTTTTTTTTTTAAATGGAAGGAAAGTTAGAAAACATCTTAATCAGAGTATGTCGCTAGGGTTCCTTATTGTTATTAAAAATTAAATTAATAATGGTATTTGCCAACACAAGTGTGCCTTGTCTGCCACTAGTGAGCATTATTTAAGACTTACTGACTTATAGTAGTAATTTTCAGCAGATGCATTGTTTGTGGTCTGGGTCAGCAGAAACACTCGAGGAGATGCTAACGCCCTGTCTGCTGCAGAGCGCAGGTGTCCAGGCAGCAACAGAGAATTCCCATGCTCCATCGTCTCTGCTCTTCATCTCTGAGGAGGGATAGCCCCTCTCACTGGGAATACGTTTTAATTTTAGTGCCAGCTCAGTACTTGGTTGGAGTGAGAAACCAACAAAATGCCAATTAATTTCTGCCAAGATCGTGACAGTTTTTTTTCATGTGCAGCTGTCTCGTTGGGATTAGGCTGAAACTACCCATTCATTTCCTTCATTTCCCCAATTGGAAACCATGATATAGCCCATGGTGCAGACTGCACTTCCAGTGAACATTTGAGACAGATTTTCTTCTTTTAATATCAGAAGTAATCGTGATACTCTATATCAGGGGGAAAAAGAAAAGATGGGGAGGAGAAAAAGGAAATTATCATACATCTAATAAATATAATGTAATCAGTTTTTCCTTACTTCATGAAGGTAAGATTTTTTTTCCAATAGTTACTTTCTACATATAATTGGCTTTGGAACAATAGTAACTAAAAATGCAAAAATATCTAATGCAAATTTAAAATGTCATATCTGATTTTCTGCTCAGTCACACAGGTTGCATACCTCCACTCTTAAAGATGCCTACAGTAGCTTCACTTTTAAATAACACTAAAATATACATTTAGAAACTCTCTTTCACATTCCTGTAGCCTTGTTTGCCCAGAATAACTGTCATGGAATATATTACAGTAGATTGAAATAGCATATCTTGTAGAATACCTACACCAAAATTCATTTGTTATTCTGGCAAATAATGACTCTAATTACAAAATACAGTTTCCAGACATGGAACTGTTCTGGAAAAGATTGGTTTATCTAGTCAACTTCTCTATAAATAAAACCCTTAGTGGTAATCACCAAGGACTAGAAATATTTTCACAGRTTGCTGGGAAAGAATAACTAGCTGCTAAGTGAGTCTTTCCAGTGCCTGTTCGAAGGATGACTCATCTGCTCCTATATACATGTGGGAATGACAGTCAACATTCTTGGACTTGGACATCTCACATACCTTTTCAGATAAAGCATTTAAAGTCATCTCCATTTAAAAAAATCCAGAAATATGGAGAAAGACCTTTATCAAGAAACCTCTAATCTTGATGAAAATACCGGCCATGAATAAGGATATGAGCAAAAGATATCCTCCTTACCAAAGATTGAAAAAAGCACATAACAGCAGCATTAAGTCTCAGGAGCATTAACCACATTACCAAGCAGCAGCTGGTCTCAGCTGGATATGACCCTCAACAACCTCATCTAACCTTCAAGTTGACCCTGCCATGAGCAAACTGTGGAAATAAGTGACCTCCAAAAGTCCCTTCTAAGAGGGTTATAATTATCACTAATAACCAGTACTAATCGCTAGTAACAATACTTTGACGGTAATCTCCAGGCACTGTAAATATGTTCTTTATTGTTTTGGGTGCCCATTAAGAAATTTAGCTCAGTGTTACATAATTTAAAGGGTCAGAGAATTTTTTACTATTTTGTGGCAAGTCACAACTTCCATTTTAAGTAAGTTTGCTAAAACAAGCACAGATCTATAGCATTTATAGGATCTCTAAGAAATATATAACTGATTTTTTTTCTGCCTTGCAAGGAGTAATTTTACTGGGACCTGAGATTACTTGGAGAAATCGTAATCAAAATAGATTATATATTAAATATTACTGATTATATGAGTCCAATTTTGTAAAGTATCTGATTATCTATAGAGGACCTACAGTTTATTAAATGACATAATTCAGAAGGTTAGTCCTAAGCATTACAAAGCTTTGACACTATTACTTTTACCTCTGGTAATACCTAGGTCTTTTCAGTTGAAGGCCCCTATACATGTGAATTTTTGTAGCAGGTGTGCCACACAGTACTCAACAACACAAGTAGGATATTGGAAGCTCCAGTCCAAAATGTGACCAGTTTTCTGCAACTCTGATGCTTCACAATGCATAAAAGAGAAAAAGGCTGGTTCAGCAGGACAACATAGTCCGTAACAACTGTGTTTGCTTTTTTTACCTACTCATCTTTATATGTTATCTCTAATGTCAAGTCACTTAAAAATGTTTAGGTCAAGCCTAAGTGTTCCTAAATCTACCAAAATTTTTAACAGGGCAAGTAATTTGCCTGTGCATGCTTCAAAGGTATTTCCTGTAACCAGGCAGTCGGTGTTTGAGGAGGAGGAAGGTGGTCTCTCAGGTGCATGGTAGTAGAGTCTGTCAGTGGAGTGGGCGAGGGTTGTCACACCATCTCACTAAGTACTGCTTGTAGGTACTTTTTGTCATCCACTCTGACTGTGGCGTGTGCACTTCCTATGTGTGGGAATTGGTGGATCTGACCTGTAGGGGCAGCTTATTTTCAGTCAATACATAGACTGTTTGAGAATCTACCAAACTGACTCTGGTTTTTTTTTCTGTTTTCTTGATTGACAAGGAAAAAGTACAAAAATGCAAGAATCTGATGTAATTATGTGATTATATTACAACTTGACCCATTCAATTGCAGAAGATTACCTAACAGTACATGGCACAGTGCAGCTCCCCATCCTTTCCTTGAATTGTTCTCTGTGTGGAAGGACTTTAGGGACAGACAGCCCCACCCAGCCAATTTCTCTTAACCTTTGACAAATGGGTCAGAAGCTACTTCCGCATCAGATGTTTGAAGCCCCAGTCTTTTTGTCATAGCTTCTCTACAGGTCTTCCACTAAGGCAGGTGTAACAGTGAAACAAAGCATCTTCATAAAGACAGGTAGGCCTAGACACTTGTTGCCAACCCAGTTGTGACAACTGCACTCTACTCACTACCCAGCTGAATTCCTCATAAAGAGAAGTGAAGGAATAGCCCTCTCCCCACTAATATCATGACAGTGTAGGCTGATATGACCCTTAAGAAGAATTCTGTTTGGTTGAGACAAGACAGTACCCACAGTAACCACTGCAGTACTCAGAGAAGATGATAAAAACATGGTCCAAATCTGATGTTCAAAGCTAGGCAGATGGAAACGGAGAAGAAAGAGAAGTTTTCTTTCCTTCCGCACAACCCCATCCCCTTCACTTACTCTCAGCTCCAACCCCAGCCCCATTCAGCTAAGGGTTGTCGCTTCCCACTTCCTCAGCCCCATAACTTATTAACCAAAGGAAATAAAGCTCTAAAGAGACACAGCTGCTTCTTCTGCTGACACAAATGCTTCATGCAAGTAATACATTATGTAGGACTTATAAGAAATGTAGACATTTAATGTTATGACAAAAAAAAACAAGCTGTAAAATATATCAGCAGAGGTGATAGGAAGTAGATGTAACACACAAAAGTGTGAGAGCCAAAGAAAAGGCCCACTCTACTGATAAATATATTTCTTCTGATAACAGATATGTAATTCACTCAAAAGTCCCTAAAACAGGATGTTACAGTAAGATATGTGTCTTTGGTAAGAAATCCATATTTGTCTGATACTGTCATTTTATCTCTGCAGAGCAGATTTAACACAATATGTTCCTGTTTTGTTCCTGGTGTTAGAACTGTATATATTGGCCTAGGATATCTTCTCGTCACAAAAAATTATATTTTAAGCCACAGAAGATAAATTGTTATGCACAGTATTTTATGTCCATTTGGTGTTTTGGGAATCATCAATTGCTTGTTTTCTTGTTCACTGTGGAGTCATGTACTGTTCAAGTGCAACTTAGACTAGTCCAATAATAGATGTGTGTAATCTTTGTCTTTGTCCGTATGCTTGCCTGTTTAGAACAATATCACAGATGTAAATAACAAAACCTGATTTTTCCTGATGCATGCAGATCCTCCAAAGTTTGATAGGATATGGCCGAATATTTCTTCCCTTGAGGTTTCTAAACCAAACCAAGGTAGGATGCTGTAAAATTCCTAGTGGTCTAAAGGTACTGAAATTGCTCTCAACGAGTCCCACGTGGTGGCAAAAGTAGTAACAATGATAATCCAACTCATTTTTCTCTGGTGCTAAGTAATGCTGTCCTGTGAGAAAATAACTATAAAATAAGCCTTATTTGAAAAGGGAGTATTTGAACACTCAGGTTGTGCACGTTATTGCAAAAAGTCTGGAAAAGTAGCCACACAGATGATAAGTACACAGAAAGCCCAAGATAACGTTGGACTTGTTTAGATAGCACAGTCTGTATTCTGAGTAAGTTTTCAGATTTTTAAGTGGAAAAAGGTTGTCGTTGTCTACATCAAACCCATTTTTAATGTCTGGTTTTCACTTCATTTTCCCCAGTGAGCTGAGAAGCATTCTCAGCTTTCATGCCATCCACAATACAAGGAAGTTCTCTGCAGGATAGACCCGTGGTTTTCTACAATTTGAATGCTACACGAAAAAATTACTCAGAGACTGGCATGATGATTAGCACTGAAAGAAACAAAATTAATTTTTAAGGTGACTAATAAAAGTAAGATTCTTTGTTATTTGAAGAAGTATTCAGCTATATTTCACATTTCAAAAGGATTGCTCCTTACAAAATAATGTCCTTTTTTTCTTCTTATTTACTGCCCTTTCCTCCTCAAAAAATCCCTGCAGAAATCTGGCCTGTGGCTTGCTTTCTTGTTCAAAGAGTGTCCTTTCTGTGGTATAACACATAGAGGTGGAGAATAAAATTCATGAAAAGACAATCTAGAAAACAGCCACTAAACCAAACGAGAGGTATTGGCAATCTGTTGGGAATTACACTGGAAAGGCTGTAGTTAAATGTGTGGATCACAATGACCAAATCAAACATATGCATGTGCATGTGAAATCTACCATGTTACATGTGCAAGTTTCTATGTGCCCAACAAAACAGAAAATACTAATCGATCTGTGCTCTCTGTAAGGATTAGCAATGTACTTTAGTTTGGATTATTCACATATATTTAAAACTAACTCTCCCTGATAAAGTGATACTTAGCATTCCAATAACTTCATTTAGCTCATGTTGTATTTTCCAAGCTTTTGCATGTGTTCTTTAAACAAACAAACAAAAGAAAAAACAACCCAGATTGATCTCTGTTCCTCTGCTCTCTGTAAGGATTAGCCTGCATTATTCAGAGGAATTTTAAATCAAAACATTCCCAATTAAATTATACTTAGCATTTCTAATGGATTTCATTGCTTAATTATACTGTGTGATCTAAGACCTAATTTTGTTGCAAAATTCATCTTGAACAGCACAGAATTATTCAGTGTTTCTTCCCCAAAAATAAGAGTTTAAGTAAATTTAGTTTTGATGTTTTGTTAGGGAGCACAAAACACAAAAACTTAAAAGCATTTCTATTCAGCTTTTGTGTGTTTGCAGCATATTGTTAACTGTGTTTAACATTACTGTAGATTAAGTATTTCAGTTAAGGATAGTGTATGAAAAGAAGAATTAGAAGAAATCTGCCTATATCTAATTATTTTATTGTGGGGGTTAGGTTTATACTATTTGGCCAGAATAAATATGTGTCCGATCAAACTCTTTTCAGACCACTCTGGTTACCATATAGTCACTTCTCATGGATTGAGCGAAACCACCAGAAAACCTCTAACACAAAACTGCCAAAGTGTGCACATGTGAATTACATTCCCTGTCTTGATCTTGGATATTTCAGCTCAAATGATTCAATATTTGATAGTGTATAACTTATTTTCTGTAACTTTCACCCTTTCCTTACAAAACAATAACCATTGTTAAATTTGAAAGATAGAAAATAAAGATGTTTATTTTAATATTTTGATTTGTTCCTATATGATACCTTTTCTAATTTACTGTTCATTTTATTACCTATCCAGTTGCTCCCAAATTAGCTATGTCAACTGTTTCTTCTGTTCAAGTTGCAAACCACAAGAGAGGTAGGAATTCTAGGATTCATACAGTGATTCCATAGTGCTCTGTGTTGTGAAAACATTGCACTGTATGAATCTGGAATATCTGTGAAGTGTACCCATTAGTTTACTGGTGAGGCATCTTCATTGAATACAACAGAAGCATTAAGTCACATAAACATAAGCCATACAAAGGAAAATAAATATGCTTCTTAGACAGTTGTTGCTGGCAAATAAAGTGACATGGCATTTATTTTTAAAGGAGTTAAATGTATGATTATGACTATTCAGATCCTTGCCTAGAAAGCAAATGTTTACTAGAGTCTTGTTTTCCTCACTGATATGCATAAATTGTAAAAGAGGAAACATAAGCAGATTAGTTGAGGGCAAACAATATATAAACCATCAATTGTCCATGTCCTTAAGAAGTATCTGTAAATGCCATGGAATGTAATGCATTGTTATGTCTTTTAATGCATTGTAAGTGTGCCTTATGTCTTCATTTTATTGTAAGTGTGCAAATTCAGAGTGTAGGCATTATATCTTGAACTGATGTTCCAGCGTTTTATCAAAATAATGGAATTACATGAACATAATAAAGGATGCCAATATTCTCTCTGACTTACAGGCAACCTGTTTCATTTGCATATCTGTCATTCACAGTCTGAACCCTGAGATCTTTTCATTGTTTTTCCTCATCAATTTATCTGTAAAGAGTATGTATGAAGATGTTTTGTCTTTCTGTAGCTATTGTGAATATCTCATTATTCATGAAATACATATTAACAAGGAAAAGGGTTATTAAGAAATGTTTGAACTTAGTTTGACCCATTTGATGAGATCATGGTAATGAGCCATACTGTTTGTTATGAAGCAGGTAATTTCTAAGGTTACAATGAAATCTCCCTTGTTTGCCTTAGTGTATGGAGGAGGAACACAGAGTTACTGGAAAATGAAAATGAAAAAATAATTTAATGATTTCTGAATGCACTTTTCTTGAAATATGCTTTGGGCTTTTAATTAGAAAGTGACACTGCCTCATGCAACCTTAGTTTAGAAATGATGCTACCCTTCCATGTGCGTTTACCATTGTTTCATGTGATGACATTTCATGTTTTAATGGTTGCAGCTGAAGCTTCAGCTGAACCTCATCCCACAACAATAGTATGTCATCTCAAAGACGTAAATGCATAGCATTAGAATGGGGGGAAAGTGTTCAGTTTATAGAAACAAAACAATTAGATTATCAACCTCTTCATGAGCCTACTTCAGTGGGTAATTTTATTGTGTGTTCTGCAACAGGATCAAGATTGTTGCAATAAAATCATTGCATTGGAAAATAGTCTTTAAAGGCTCAGAGAGTCAATGCTTCTGTGAGTTTGCAAGGGATTTGACCATTCCTGAATCATCCAAAGACAATGATCACATCTAACATGGCAATCCCTGTTTCCTTCACATTAAACCTATCTAGCTATCATTACCTCTCCTCTGAGATTTTGGTTTCCAAACCATTCACTCCTTATTGTTATTCAACTTATCTGTGTCTTTTCTGACATGTCGTACTCAGAACTGAAAGCAGCATTTTCTGACACTCTTAAGAATCCTGTGTCATTTCACAATGGTTGGTAAACCATTTGCAGCCTGATTTTAATACTTTTCCTCATCTCTTTCAGTGATTGCATGACTTTGCCAGTGCATGAAAGTGCTTAGGCTGCTAGCCAGGCTGTGTGCCTAAACACCATAAGCTGTGCTTCTGACAGTTCTAACAGGCAGGCTACTTTCTGGTTTAGGTGAACCGTGTGATAAGCTAGAAGGGCCATACAGCATTGACAGCTTGCCAGCTGGCATGATGCTGAATGTAATTCTACATGCCAGTGGTGGTAGGTGGTTTAGGGTAGCACCTCATGTAGTCAGTAGAGAAAATAATTCCATTTCAATCACGTGAGGACTCTTTACATAGCTTATTTTTGTAAASACAGAGGGATGTAAAAATGATTCACTGACCAGGCCAACAGCAACAAATTATTGCACTAGCAACATGGTGGGGAGGCAGGAGGGAAGCAAACGTTATCACAAAATTTATTTAATTGTTACTATTTAATTGTTACTTGCCATTTCTCTTTCCTTTTTTTTTCCTTTTACCATTGCTAATGTTTGATCAGATGTTAGACTGTTTTCAAGTTAACTGTGGTTTTTTCTACACCATGTAGCATTTACTAGTCTGATCAAGACTCCTGGAGTATTCCTGTACCTTAGCATAAGCTAACTTTGAGACAAAGATTTTCTTTCACACAGCACAGTTGTTACAAAAAAGCAATACCCACAGAAATGCAACCAAGTGTAAGAACTGGTCTCATTGTTTACCTTTAATATTGATGACCCACGTCTGAACTTGGGCAGTCCTTCTGCGTAAGTTTAGGAGCATGTGTGTACATCCAAGTCCTTCATAATTATTGGATGTTTCTTCACTCCAAATCATAACTTGGAGCAAGCCTAGTTACAGAGTGAATTTCTTAATGTGTTTTTGTAATGGCTAATTATGTGTAGTAGTAATATTGAAGGTCGTGTCACAATTTCAGGGTGGAAGTAGTGCAGTCATTCATTCACAGAGTATTCTCAATTTCTTTCTGCTACCCTAAATACAAAAGATGATGTTGCATAGTCTCATTTTCTTTATAGTATATTGGTAAATTATTTCCTCTAAATTCACCTGGAATATGAAAATGTTTAGCAACAAGTCTGACCAACATACCAGTACAGTATTATCTGACCAAAACAAATTGTTTTTTGRTAGCAGAAGACAGGTCCTTTGTCAGACAGAGAGACTAAGACAGCCTTGCTTCTGAATCCAAGATTCAGAAAGATCAGACTGGTTATCACTAGTCAGTCTTTCTTATTTTAAAAATCAGGCACATAAACATTTACCATCAGAACAATTTTCCATGACTCCTGTTTGCTAGTGCTAGTTTCTGCTTTTAGATCTCTTGTCTGCTCCACACAGGCAGTTTTCACTTTAGCAAGATGGATTTACCTGGGGAGAAATGCTGCAGAGTGGCTGGCTGAGATGCTGAGTCAGACTGACCAGCTGCAAAAGACAACAAACATGAACATCTTTTCCCTCCCAACTCAATTGTGTTAAGTGGTAACACACTGAGACTGATACACCAAATGTTTTCCTGTACTCCAGCAGTTACTGGCATCAAAATTATCAGATTAGCATGAACCACAAAACACTGGTTTAGCAGAATAACATTGAACACAACAAGAAATATATGTTAACTAAATGCGTATATGTAAAATGGATTAATGTTTTCTGGCAGCAGAAAGGCAGCTCTCAAGATTGAAACATATGTTGTGCTAAGTGTCTAAGAAAAAATGCAGTCTATTTACAGTGCAATCTATTTACGGTCCAGTACATCACACAAAAGCCAAAGAAATATCTATGTATTAGGAGTGCAGAGCATACTCAGAAACATGTACTGGGACTGTATTTCCTTACAAAAATACAGACAAGGAACAAATACTGTATGTGATGCCCTACTCCCCCAGTCAGTGGGATGATTAGGTGCCCTGGCATAATCAGGAGCATACCAGAGGAAAGGCAGCACAGGGGACTTGGTCTCTGTCATGTATGGAAACGTTTTACACCCTCTGCTACAGCTTTATCTAATTACATAATAAGTTGACTTCAAGACCTCGAAGCCCTTCCAAGTCACTGCATCCAGTTTTCCATTATTGCAGGAAACATACCATAGTTTATTCCACCAGTTAATAAACTACATCTGTAAAGCATCAGTGTGTTTTGCTACAAATTGAAAGTGTTCAAGGACCTCAGTGCCCTACTGGCTGGATACCACCTCCTAATTTCCGGTTGAAATTTCTCAGTGGCCAGTTAACACTCATTTGTTCTTGTGCCAGTGTGGTCCATTAGCACAGTGTTGTCCGTTAGGATGGCAGAAGGTTTATCTCCTTCATGTATTTATAGCCCAGTGAGATCTTCTATCATCACTTTCCCAGACTAAACAACCCAAATTATCCTAGTCTTCACTTTTTAGATAGACTTAGATAGACTTCTCTGATCATCCTAGTAACCTTTTCTGCATTCATTCTGGGCTCATAATCAAATGAGTTGAGTGATCAGGCTTACACAAGTGTTCTACTCAAAGCAGAGCTGAGCCTTCTATAAGGTTATTGATACATTTCTAATTTCTCCTTCATTCTGCATAAAGCCAAGCATTGCTTGTGATTGAAGACTAAAAGGCACTAGCATTCTATGTTTAATGAAGAAGTTTTTTTAAAGTGGCTGTCATGCCAGCTTCATTTCAGATGGCTGCAGTAAGCATGCTTTCTAGTCAGTACACATTTCAGAATTTTCATGATCTTTTCTGGCCCAATTGTTTTTCATCTTGGAAAAAATGGGTTAACGCTTACTTCAAGAGTACAGTGGAAGTTGTTCTCCAATAACAGCTGTCTTCCTTTTCTTCTCTGTTGTTTTAGGTGCTGTTGACCAAAATTGTCAAACTAGAGATTTGTTTGGCCTAGAAATAAAACAGTCTGGTTGTCAAGGTGCCTACCAGTTATAGCACCCTGAGTTCATTAACATTTTTGAATACTCACAATTTCTGCCAGAAAAAAAGCTTTTATTTTAGGTACAGTTGTGTATGTAAGCATAGTGAAGTTTGACAATTTTGTCCACTGAATTTAACATTTTTAATAGGAGGAAGTTTTTCCCGGGTCTTGATTTATACTCATCTCAAATGTGCAAAAATATGTGCATTTCTCTCAGCGGAAACTGAGCCTCCAGTAACCCCGAAAGGTTTACAACTGCAAATGCTTCAGTTCCATCAGGTCTGCCAACAACAGCCAACCTCCGACGTCATGCCATGGTTGTCGGGTCACGCTAACCTGCCTGAAACAACTCCACTTCCATTGCAGATAAACATCTGCTGCTGTCCATGTTACATTGATTAACATGTATGTGCCATTCATTCATACTTCTGCTCATGGTTCATTTTTACTAAGCATGTAATGTGCTATTACTCTGCTGCTGTATACACTTTGTATACATTTCTGTTCTTCCTTGAAAGACTGTGAATGCTTCGGGCACTCCAACCGGTGCAGTTACATCGAGCTGCTCAATACGGTCATTTGCGTGAGCTGTAAGCACAACACTAGAGGTCAGCACTGCGAGTTATGCAGGCTGGGCTACTTCAGAAATGCTTCTGCAGAGCTGGACGATGAAAATGTGTGCATAGGTCAGTTCCGGGATAACTGCGCCTTTTCTTCTGTGCCTTTTCAGCTCCTGCCAGCTGCTAGGGACCACTGCTGCTTACTTGCCAGTTAAGCCAGAATGAGCTTTTTCAATGGATGAGAACATCTGTGTAGACTTCTCGCCCCGTTGCTATTGCACTGGTAGCCCCGAGGGGGCATTTTGAATCCGTACATGACAACGAACCTCTCTGGCTACCTGTCTAGTCCTGGGTAGACCTTCCCCAGAAGCCCCTGAGAAACTGGATGTGCTCTCCTTACACAGGAGGGAGCCACACTGGGGACACACATGAAGATTAAGGGGTTGAGTCTTAAATGCCTGTTCCCAATCTGACTTTTGCTATTTTTAGTACAGACTCTTGAATACTTGCTTAGAGACCTACCAAAGTTGCCAGCTGCACCAACAGGACATGGGGAGGGATATTTATTAACCCCTTTTATTCACTAAATTTCACCAAAACATGTTGCTGCTAATTCTGCTCCCAGACACAGGGTTGTGAGTGCAGTCTTACCTCCCCTCTCCTTAGAGAAGAAACTGAAATGATGCCCACGAGTTTGGGAACAGAATTTGTCAAATCAGTTTGACATGATGTCAGTTTAGAAAAGGGATTCCTAGGTGAAAACAGTGCTTTAAAATGGGCATCTGCTATAAATATTCAAACTGCAGAATTAGAGAAAATGTCAGAACATGATAAGAAAAGCATATTAGGAAAAAATTCAAGATCTTTGTCACACTAGAAGAATATGCATGGTTCTCATGTCACCACACACAGTATACAGCACAAGTTTGGGCACTTTAGGGGAAGACTGAACATGGGCAATAAAGGAGGCCTCGTACCATGGCCAGTAATCAACAGGTAGCCACAAAAGACGCTGTTCTAATAACAAAAAGGTGGAGAACTTAATTATATAATGTTTCTTACAGACATAAGCATCAGTAGAGCCCATTCTGGATTTTCATTGTGATTTTTTTTTCCTTCCATTTTCCAGGAAGCAAAGAGTAGTTAGCAGATACTGTAAGACCAAAATAGACTACGGGTGCATAAATTATATTTTAATACCTTTTCTAATCCATTGCTGAGAGTCAAGCCAGAAACTATTTAGGTTACTATTATTTCTTTGAGTTTGTAACTTGACAGATTTACATTTTATCTTGTGATAAACACACAGATCCATCCATGCACTGCATTTCATGTGTCCTTCTTTTAACTTTGCTTCGCAATGCATTCAGGAAATGCATGATCTCCTTTGACAGTAATTAGTCTGAGCTAATAAGAACTTTAGTAGGCAAGCCATGATTTTGTATGACTGTGCTGAGGAGATTAACACAATCAAATGTTCTTGGAGAAAAACTACTGTCCCACATATTTGTTTGATGTAGCTGACAGACATCATTGGTATGACATCAGGGCTGTATAATTTCAGCTGCCTAAATAAGCCTAATGAATACTACTCTAAATTACTCTGTTTGGAATTTTTCATCAGCTCATTCAGTATGTAGTTTTCCCATGTACACTGAAATACTAAGACAGCAGCTGCAGCTACATAAGACAAGAAAGTTAGTAAACAAGAAGCCAAAAATAAGTAATTTTAAAATTAATKTATGAGTGATATATTTAGAATGTCATGGTAAAACAACTGTGCACTTCGAAATTCCTGAGACACTGAGGAAATAAAATTTTAAAAAAACCTTTCATTTAACAAGAGTCTGCAAAACAAAAAGGCAATGTGAAACATTTGCTGACTTTCCACCTTGATGCAAACAGAATTCTCTTGGGCTCCCATGAGAACTGTGCCATATGAAATAACTATAGGATCAAATCTTGGTTTGCTACATATTATGTAATTTATTTTAAATAAATGACATTCTTGCTGGACTAAGACAGTTTTCAGGATCACAGTTATCATACAAAATGTAGGTATCCCATTGTATGTATCCTAGCTGATTTGCCAACTTAAGTCCTTCGTACTTCTTGCATAAAGTCAGTGAAATGAAGAGACACCTAAGCACTTTTCAAAACACAGAGAAGTTTGTTCTTAAAGTGCTTTCTTGATCTGGGGCTCCTAAGATTTAATTGGGCAAAACGTAGAATATTTTCACCTCTGAGAGAGTTGATGGATTCACCACCCTTCTAGGTCAAGCACAGTCTTGCTCTATTGGAAACGCTCATTTCTCTTTTCTCTGAGTTTAAAAGCAGTGTTCTGTGGTTTAACTACAAGTGAAATGTTGGCATGAACATTTTAATAAGCAGATTTCCAGTGATATGTGCAAGTCTTATTCCGGTATGAAAGTCATTTTTCCAGGCTAATTCCTTCCTCTTCAGCCATATATGCAGAAAGGTAACAAATGTTTGGATAAGCTAGTTTAATGGCATCTAACAGGGCTTTGGCTCTGATTTATCAAAACTGCTTACACAGTTTTCAGAAATACATATGGTAAGTACATGAATAATAAATCTGTAAATCCTAGCTGATGCTAACTAAATGGAGAAAATGTAAAATGTTTAATTTTTAAAACTAAAGAATTCAAATACTGAGAAGGTTTTTACCAGTGAACCAAATGCAATGCATTATACAGTGAGCCTAAATCTAAATTCTTGATGCCCTTAATTTTTTTAGAAGCAAAATAGATTTTAATTCCTAAAATGAAGTATCAAAAATTTGTGGATTTGTAAGTTAACTGCAAAAATACCTCATATGGGTAACTGCAGTTTCTGAATAAATCAAGGTATTCTGAAGTTAAAAGTCATTCATTCAGTGTGAAAAAGAATTTAACAACTTGAAGAGATTTTTATTTCTTGATAAAGCCTTGATAACTCCTTCAGTGAATACACTGGCAAGCAAGGATAGCATGGAAACCACCAAGTAGACCCAGAGTAATGAAACATGGCCTTTGCTTTACAATGTAAATACTGAACTGGAGATTGCTGTCACACCTCTGAGAAAGCCACCCTTGCAGTCAGTCAAACTTAAGCTTCAATTAACACCAGAAGCCCTAATGACACATGGTTAAATGAACGCTGAAAGCCTGTAGCCACTGTCGACCCAGACTGATAAGCAGCAAGCCTGCAAGCCTCAGACCGTTTCCCCACCTTTTTTATTTACTTTCACTGTGTTTTGTTGGCAGCATCACACTGATACAGTGAACCTCGGTGAACAGATGACTATTTCTGTTACCTTCCCATCCTTTCTAATAGTCACAGGATGAAGGTTAGGAGGAAAATTCTTTCTCAGTTCAGATCTGCAGGGGCTTTTTCCCCCACCCTGGAACCTGTGTGTGGTTTGCTTATCAGGATGATCTGGGATTGTCAGTGTTATTTAGTATTTAGTGCCCTGTTGTTGTAAGGGCATTGGAGAAACTCCCTGTCTTCCTGTGGCACACTGAAATTGTGACCTTTGGGATTTTTAATGTCTTAAGTATTTGGAAGGTCTTGGGAAGTGTTCCACAGCCTGTGATACTGTGTTGGACAACGACCCGGAATGTTCTGTGGTCCTCTATAGGTTATATTACAGTGGTATCAATTGTGTATTGGGAAAGATTGAGGCTGGATTCAGTTACCAAAGGTTACTGGGTCTGTTTGGTATTCTGATTTGATCTACAAATTTTGTAAAAGGGCCTGGCTTAAGGCTTTGTTTCCACTATCTACTTTCCCTTAAACAGCACAATATGGGCCTGGTACTTCCTACATGCTTATGTGACAGGGTTCAGTAGSAAAAGTTTCACAGAGTCAGGGTCTTGTTCTCCAGAAAATATAACATTATGTATCTATAACATTCAGTATCACAAGCTATACATTTCTGTCACAAATACTTGTTTAAATCACTGCAACTTCATTATGTCTAACAAAGCTGTTTCTAACAAAAATTGGGCCCTCTATTTCTAATGCAATTCCAAGCTTTTGTCTTTCAAGGTTTTCTATGAACACTCTTCAAACAAATTTTACTTCCTGCATTCAAAATTTGTCTCAACTCTCTGCCTGTTTACATAAACATTTCATACACCTGATTAACATCAGAATTCCCAGCTTTTCAAGTGGCACTCACTTTGCTATAATGCCTTGCACAGTATTTTTGGCATGTCAGTTTTCAGCTTCATTAATGGATGTTGCTAGCTGATTGTCTCTATTATTATTGTGGAAATCTTTTTGCCAAAGGTAGCTATTCTTCTTCAGCATCCCAAATGTTCAAAGTGCCATCTGTAATTTATAGTTAATAAACAGTAAGACTACAGATGACAAATTTCTTTCTGGTAATTTTTTTCCTGTTACGGTTTTTTCGTTGGAGATATATACATATGTAACTTCCCAGTTCAACTCCATTTTGTCATTTCTGATACCACTGAGGTTTAACCTAATGCTAGGGAACAATTGTCAAACATAGTCATCAAAGTAGCACTGATTCACAGACATATAAATCCAGACTCCCAGCRGGTTGCCCCGATTCAGTAAGCAGCAGCGATCAGATGCTGCCAAAAGGTGTCTGTGGTCTCAGTTGACAGTGAAGTTACTCTGGGTCTACATGGGTCTACATACAAATAAGATACAGTCCTTCATTGGAAAAAAAAATCTAAATAACCAAGCTGAAGAACAGGTGTGCCAAAAATGAGCTCTGCTAGCTCCTTCCCTTTGTTCAGCTGGCTGAAAGCTGAACACGGATATTGTAATCACATTAAAGAAAAAGGCTGTGAATGAACAACACAGTAAGTGTTGTGGGAGGAAATGTGCTACCCTACTTATTCTTTAATTAGCTGAACACATGTGAAAAATATACAGCGGGGAATGAGCCTCACTGCATTTTCCATCTGCACGCTGGGAGGTGAGAGAAATTAAAATGGCTGCATAAAGCCAGTTCTTACAAGTTTTGCATTACATTAGTGCTCACCTCAAGCTTTTCACTGTGGAATACGCAAAAGGTTTATTAATGTCACTGATAAATACAATCTCATCAATTTAATGGCAAATATCCACATAAATTATTATACTGCTCAAAACTATAAAGGAAGACTATCTTGGAAATAAGTAAAGTGCATTTATATAGCCCTGTAAAGACATTCAGCTCTTCTGAAAATATTAATACAGATAAGCCTATTTTAATAAAGCGAAACATTTCACCCTGATGGCCCATTGATATATCCATACTATACAAAGCTTTTCTAATGTTCATTAAATTGTCAAAAATATTCTTGCCAAAGAGAATCTGTTACAAT
Organism: Amblyornis subalaris; assembly: GCA_018881555.1. Taxonomy (NCBI): domain Eukaryota; kingdom Metazoa; phylum Chordata; class Aves; order Passeriformes; family Ptilonorhynchidae; genus Amblyornis; species Amblyornis subalaris. Next base: position 17,901,808 of record JACAXG010000004.1, read on the forward strand.
CACTTACCCTCAAAGACCGTGGTATCTTCTGCCTTTATATCTTTTCTGTTTACTTTTTCTCTTTGCATCATAAAACGTGTCTTCCTGAAATGACATGTGCAAACAAATAAATGGACATGTAGTAGTTATATTCACTACTCTAGATATCCTTAATAGACAGTCTTCCTTTACCTTTAGCTCTGGAAATGCACCCTTTATTGGTATTGAATGAATTATCTCCACATGTAGACCTGAATCCAGTGTGTATGTGTTGTCTTGTTTCTGCAGACTGTTATTGTAACCCTTTTGGTTCAGTCCATGATCGCTGTAATGACAGAGGATTTTGTGAGTGTAAGGAGGGAACATCAGGGCCTAAATGTGATAAATGTCTGCCGGGATATATCTGGCACAGCTTGGGCTGTCAACGTAAGTAACTGAGAGTCGCCCCTCTCCTGCAGCTTTGCTGCCTCTTGTCCGTGTGCTGTCATGTGCCGCTTCTTGGGAGCAAAATGCTCTGAGCTGTAGGAATGCCATAATGCCTGAACCTGTGGGGAGACTCCCAGCTGAGGTCACTGACTGTGCCATCCAGTTATTTCAATACACTTTCAGTGTCCCTTCTGTGTCTCTCTCTCTCTTTCTCTCTCACTAACACCTGGAGGAGCTCCCACAGACATAGGTAAATACACGTCTTGACAACTGTGAAGTAAGTTTTGTGTACTAAAACATCAGCATATTAACTCCAAATTCAAAATTCTTACTAAAAGAAAAAAGGTGATTTCTCTGCATGTTCCCTTTTTTCTGTCCTAAACTTCAGCTTCTTGGCTAAGTTAATTATGCTTTCATACCTTAAAACTATCCCTGGACAATAACTGCAGAACACTGGCTTGCTACCTGTAATAATTAGTGAAGACTAGAGGAAAGCTAATGGTTGAAAAAAAAAATGGAAGTGTACTTAACATCCTTAAAAATAAGAGCTGAAATTTTCCTGAAATGGTGTTAGAGCAGATGTTTCAATGCTTAGTTTTATATTTAGCTTCTCTTCTGGTTAACAGGTCTTATAAACAAGTGAGTGGAAATATCACTTCAGTATATACAGGATTAGACTTTTATTGTAACTTTTGTTTGTAGTAAATTCTTCAGATTTATTCTTTATAACTGTTTTGATCATCTACTTCCAGAAACACTGGAGAGTCTTCCAATGTTTTTCTCACTGACTCTCTGCATTCTTAAACACACATTAAAGACAGATTTCTACAAGAGCTTGCTTTTGATTCTTAAGACTGAGAAAACAAGAAAATGTAATCATTGACTCCAATTAGCCAAATATTATAAAATTGATCAATAGCCATACAAATGCTCTAAATGCTTTAAAACAAATGCCAATCTTATCTAGTAAATTTAAAAAAAAAAAACAACCAACCAAACAAGCAATAAAACTAGAGACTACTGCTGCCTCTCCAAGGGGTGAGTACCTCTGAAGCAGAAAAGCTGGACTTGTGACAACTCAACAAATTACATATGGAAAGAAAACCAGTAAATAAAGAATTTCAGGAAATATTGTGATAATTAACCAATTAGCATTAAAGATAGTATATGAAGATAAAAGAAGCTTGCGTGGGCAACACTGTTCAGTGCTACCTGAGAAAATTGGAATTCCTCAGCTTCTGCTAGAAAGCTGCTGTTTGTGTTTGGCAGGTCATTTAAACCATACTTTTCTCATGTGGTTGTTAACTGTATTCTCATTTTCCAGATGCTTGTACTTGAGTTTTGATTCACAAAATTATTGGGCACRTAGAGTAGCAGCAGAAAGCAGGAGAAGTAGTGTTTCAAGTCTCAGAGTTCTCCCTTATTAGTTCTTTACCAAATCAGATCCTAGATATCTCCCAAACAAAGCACTCAGAAATCATAGGTTGTTCCTCTGCCTTGCACCCCTATTGCAGAAGAAGGTTGTCACTACCCTATACTTTATCCTAGGTACTGGCAAAATCACCAGTAGAATTTGTGAAGCATTGAAATATTGCAGTGACAGGAACTRCAGGGGAAAAAAAACACAAAGGAAAATCAATATGGTTCTCTGCAGCAGAATTTGAATAAAGTAAACACCATGTCCATACAGTGGGTCTAAAAAMGATATTGAATATCTGAGACACTGAACAAGTCTGGAGGGCTGTGGAGCAAATTCTACAGTCATAATATATATGTACCAGTTTGTCAAAGTGATTGCCTATTAATCTCAATATTTCCTATCTTTTCAGGTTTGGGCATTATAACTCAAATAATGTTCTTTTAATTAGGATTTTTTGAGCCCAACATATAATTAGCTTGATTTTAGCTGAATCAAGAGTATTTGTAAAAGCTTTGGACAGTTTCTGGAAATGCAAGCTAGTGCCTTTATATTTGCTGACAAAACTAATTGAGTTTCCCTCACTGTGTTGTAATTTTCTGAACAAATCTCAGTCTGATTGTATAACTGTTAGATATTCTCCAAGTTTGACCAAATTATCTGATCAAATTCAGAAGAAAAACAACTAGATATGGTTGTCAGTTTTATGGAACAGACATCAAATTGTCATGTTTTACCAAGCACACRCTGATTTAAATCTCATTTCAAGTCTTATCATGGAGGAACAGAATTCCAATTAATTTAATTTTAGAGTGTGTCAGTTTTAGCTTTGTTATTTTCCCATTGAAATCTAATCAAATGACTGGGCAAGCAAGCAGACCCCAATATACAAGAAAAATAAGAACTCATTCTGTTGCCTTGGCAAAGCTCAAAAAGATTATTTGTCTGGACACGTAGCATGTGGGTTTGATCTGCTTTTCCCTAAGCCTGTGCTGTACGGAAACATAGATATGCAAAGATGGATACACACACAGACACTCAACAGACCAATATGTGCTTGTTTACTTTTTGTGATACATAGGCTATAGCCATTATTAAGAAAGCCTATTCTTATGGAGCCTTGTAGCTAAAAACCGTTGACCTAGGGCAACCAGAAGCCTGACCTATAAATAAAAAAATTAAATCTATACCATAGCTAGTTTAATTACATGTGCGATTCTATAAGTAAGTGGAGCGTCATAATTTTATATATTAGTAAACCTGTTAGGGAAGAAATAACACAAAAGTCGAGTTGTGTTTTCTCAGGCCCGCAATATATCATTTGATAAATTACGGTTTGGAGTCTACTTTGTACCACACAAAGTAGAAGTCACAGAAGCTATTATCCGCAGAACTATTCATTTAGGTACCTCGCTCTTAGTGATTTAATCTAAACCCTCTGAGGATCCAGGCAGACCGCTCCTCACTTGGTGCCTCTGCACACGCAGAGGTCAGATGCAATTTTAGACTTTGCCTCGCAGATAAAAAGCACTGTGATAGCAGCTGTTATCTCCGTGCATTCAGGGTTTGTGCTGCAGAGACGCAGCGGTCAGCGGGGCCCGGTTGGTACAGGGAGGTTTGCCGCCCTCAGAAGAGGCACAATAGACGTGACTGTGCCTGGCGCTACTTCTGAGCCGCCCCCAGGCGCCCTGAGGCCGCAGGCGCTGGCGTGCGGGGAACGTGCTGGGGCTCAGCGGGGCCTCCCTGCCACCTACCCACAATGGATTTCTCACCAGCAAGATCAAAGCACAGGGAATGAATTTAGAACAGAACAGCCTGGTCCTGAAACCCTTTTAGAACTCCTGGAACAGGAGAAATTACATAGCATAGCATATATTTGATTTTTCTACTTAATAGAAATTAAATGATTTCCTTTAAAAATGAACATAGAACAGAATTAGAAGCTCCAAGCCTGGCAAGAAATTTAACCGGCAACTACAGTTGTTTTGGGCCAGTCTTAAACTGAATATAATGCTTTGTGATAAAAGGAACCTGTATCAAAAGGTGGAAACATTTACACACAGAAAGCCAAAATATTAAGCAGGAGCATTCRCTTGATTTTCCATGTGTACTGCTCATAGTCTTGCATCTTTTCTGTTTCTTGGCTATGGCATTTCAGGTGACTAAATCCTTTGCATACATACATACAGCATTTTAAAGTAACACCTTTTAATTTCACTCACAGAAGCATTGATTCCAAAACCAGCTGCATATTTATCCAATCAGGCAAAGAAAAAGTGACTCTTTTGCCAATATCAGTTTGCCAGCAGAGCTCGAATTTTCATTAGGCATTTTCCTCACGGGGGAAAAGGTGAGGGAAGGTTCAATGACTAATACTATTCTCTATCTCCCTTCACACAGTCAAAGACCAAGTGAAGACATTGAACCCACAGCACTATAAAGGCTTAGAGCGAGTAACAGTTACCAACGGTAGCTTGCACCAGATAGTGAATCACTGTTTTAAATCATCTTGGTTCAATAGTGCAATTCTTAAACAATTAGCAAATGGWGTTTAAGCCAGATGCCTTATATTAAGGCCTGAACAATGTATCTTATTTTACCSTTTTTCATTCATTTAAATAGAAGCAGGCAAAGGACTGCACTCTTACCTTCAATGCTCAAACTGCACTCAGTGCTTGTTTGTCTTCCAGACTAAACTTGTGTTACTCTCCAGCCTGTCAGATAATTCATATTCTGTCACAGCATGCATTTAACTTATTATATGATTATTTAAATATGAGCTTTTTTGGGGTGGACTTTATCATGTGTTACAAATGTTAGAAGCTGAGGCACTTGATCAAAATCATCATGCAGATTGAATTGCCAAAGAAAATCAAATTTGAAACTGTAAACCTGGAACTTATACTAACATTTGCTTTTGGAAGATTGAGTTTACCGTTCAGCAAGAAAAGAAGTAATTCTTTAAAAATCTTTCTTGAAAAAAATACAGCATGCACTTCTTTCTAGACAGATTATATACATAAATGCAATTGTATCCCCATTGAAGGTTAGTGATCTTTTATACATGTTTGTACACAGATGTATCCGGTGAGTCCTCCAATACTTACACATTGAACTTGTGCCTGGGGAACAATACAAAAAAAGAAATAGAAATTCACAACCAGGATGCCCTGCTATCCAGTTCACCATTGGAACTACCTATGTGAAGAGCCATAGAAAATCCATCTATACAATTTTATATCTTTTTACATCTTTTTACCAGTACAGTTTAACTGCTTTTAGCTGGTCAGGATGCAGTGGCATTCCTCTCTGCACATGTGCTGTGTATACTTTCAGTTCTGGTGTGTTTTGGTGCCAAGGCTGGTACCAGTAAGCACACTGCCACACTTGGAGCTGAAGGGAAGTAAAATATAGAAAGAATTTACTGAAAAGAATAAAGTTCTGTTGGGGCTGAGCATTGCTGTCCTCAGGGAACAATCTGCCCCTAGTCTTTATACATGAAATACTGATTTTACAATACCTATCTAACATGATTGTTATGCAGACTAAAGAAATTGCATGTGTGTATGGGGGTTTGGATGCAAGAGGAACAGACTCTTCTTCAAGTGGCTCCAAATTCAAATCCAGAATAATTCTCCTTAAATCAATCCAGAATTCCACTGCTGTAACTCAAGGCAAAGTATGGCTTACAGATGTAAGACAAGCAAGGCAAGAATACAAACAAAATTACAGCATTATCAGTCCTGATTCTCAGGTGATGCAAAATGCTGGTTCCACTCACCTCAGGGGGAGCATGCTGGCGACTGACAGGTGTAATATCATCCTGATATCCTGTGTCTTTTAAGCCTGAGAAAAGACAATGTGAATGTGTTTATTAATGCAGTCCTTCCAAAATAACACAACCCACAGAATAACCATAGGGAAACTGGATACGTAGAAAGCTATTCACCAAAGTGTGAATATCGTGGAATGTTTTTCTTTTTTAATGAGATACTGGATTAGAAGGAGAAAAAGAAGGTTGATATGTCTCTGGGGAGAGGATATTTTAGTCAGAGTAAAYATGTCAGAACACAAACACTGTATATTACCAGAAATTATTAAGTGATAATATGAAGAGCATATTATCTTTCCTCTATGAAGAGCACAGAGGAGAAGATGAAAACATAGAATGCCCTCTCTACATGGTTATCGTACATAATTCCTGTAGCATGTCTAGGCTGGGGATCACGTCTCAATCTGCTTTTAGCACTGCTGCCTACAAAGTGTGTGGAATATTGTGGAAATGGAATAATCTGCAGGAGCAATAGACTAAAGAGGCATAGGTGAGAGCTCAAGGACATCATCTCGGTGTCCCTGTGCTGGAAGGCCTCTATGAACAGGATAGGGATTGTGAATTAGGTAATACCTGTGTGCAGAGAAGCCAAAGAAAATAACAGGTCATAAATCAAGCAGAGAGTGAGGCTCAAAAAAGGGGACTAGTTAACATACTAACCATGTTATTGAGAGGCACCAGGCTTTTAACAGACTGCAGCTCATCAGATTTACTCTGATAACCTGGTGATCAGCACTTGCTTTCTCCAAAGCAAAAAGAAATGGTTCGGTAGCAACATTTATACACCCGACCTTTAACAGAACAATTTTTCCCCAGCAAGRTGAGGGATTGGATTGGAGCAAAGAGGTTGTTCTCCTCTTGATCTTGCCCAGGTGTCAGCTTCAAAGCTGCTATTTCATGGCTGTCTAAACTGCTCTAATTGCAAGTGCTGCAATCCCTCTTCTCCCAATTCCCCACTATTTAGTCCCACACCCCTAGCAATCTCTCAGGCACTTGTTTGACCTTTCACTGAATGATTTCAGATCTAACTCAGCAGGACACTAACCAAAAAAGAATAGTTTTCTGCTATGTTAGTTCTGTGATATGAATCATCCACCGGTTGAACAAGCAGGAGCACCCTGGGAGAGCATAACCCRCTCAGCTGGGGAGGATGCAAGCCTGGCAGCCAGTCAGGCTGRGCTAAGGCTGCCGTGCAACTGTGGCACTGCTGGGGGAGAAGTATTCTCCTCTCTCCATCATTAGGTCATTTGCATTACACTCTAGGAACTTGCTGGTATTTTTACTTGACAAAGCCACATAATTTCAGATGAATGAGCAGGTGGATAATTAGGGAAACTTCCTAAAAATGTTTTCCTTAAAAAATCCCGTTCTGTACTCTCCTAAAAATAATTTTAAAACCCCACTAACCTATAGAAWAAACAACAACTCTCTAATATTCTCTTGTACTGAAGCAGAATCATAACTTCTTACAGACAACAAAACTAGGATTCTGCATGCAGAGCCGAAGTGGACAGTGGTGATGGATGTGAGCAGAGTGCGTTTTAAAACAGCCCGATTTAAAAAGAGCGAATACAATTTGTAGGGTCTTTGGTATTTTTAGTGCTATATCAGGGGAGAATTCTGAACAACTAAATATTAGGAAATTCATGAAAACTTAAGCAAGCAACATTATTTGTTTTCTTTAGTCAGATGATTTAAAAATGGTTAATATTTGATAGCACAATGATTAATATTTTAATAGAGTATATTGCAGTCGGTTAGGAACAGATCAAAAAGATACAAAGTAAGCTCCACTAGATAAACTTTTATTAGGTACATGAAATAGAACATAAAGCTTGATAGCAATTACTATTTAATCTATTCACATTTGGAAATGTATTGAAGGGGAGACTTATAACTCAGTTGTTATGAATTATTAAATGTTCATTTGAACAGTGACGAACAGAACTGCTTTTCCTCTGAAAAATCTGTCACGCCTTCCTTTTAGGCCTGCTCAGTGGCCATAACTTCTATGTAATTTGCCTGCTCACTGCCTTTTTATGAGGACAGAATAAAGAGATCAATAGCACCACAGACACACCCAGATGGGACATTTTTATGAAGGGGCCTTAAAATTACCCTTTAGGAGTAAGTAAAGTAATCTCCATCCTACTTAACTGCAGATAAAAACTACTGACCTGAGGCAAATAAAGATAGCCGAGGTTCCTTGTCTTGGCACTGATGCAACTGATGGCATTGCTACACCAGCATGTGCTGCTTATTAAGGCTTCATTAGTTATTGTTTTCACTTCCTTTACACATGTGCCATTCAACAGTATGGAAACCAAAACTTAGTTTAGAAGGAGCTGATGGATTTTAACTTGCAAGGTGCTGATTGCCTCCACTAACAGAAGCTAAGGTCCCCCAGTGATATTAAAAGTAAAAAAATGCCTTTTAACATTATACATTAAGAAATGGATGACATGGAAGTAAGTATTCTATGATTTTGTCCACCCATAAATCTAAATTTTAAAAGATAAGCTTGCACTTTTGATGGATTTCAGAGTTATTTTAGGTACAGGGGCACACCTGATGTTAAGGTGTGTTTCTGCTCTGAATTTAAATATGCTGAAYGGATATAATACTAAAGTAATTAGCATTTCTAACTTCAGGTTTGTACTTCTATGGAGCTGAGTATTGCAGTATCTAACAGCTAATGAATTCAAGGCTTTTTTATTACATACTACTACCATTTGACATACGTGTTCAAAATATTTTGGATGTCTTGATTCATCGACCGTATTTGTTATGAGTAATCTGTAGAGGTGGGGGAAAAAATCTCAGACTGAAGGTTTAAAGGAAATTTAGTTAAACTAAAGGAGTTACTATTTAGTACCAATAAATTCAGTACTTCAGTAAAGAATTTCTGAAAATTATCAAGATCTTTCAAGATCTGAGCTCTTAACTAAAACTCTTAACAGAGGTGCCTTTTTACATTTCCCAATTCCCATTTCACCCTATTGTTTTCTGACCATTTTACCTAGCTCCTTTTAGAGCTGGTCTTCAAAACCTTTCACTCCTGTGGGGCATGTGTTTGTCTTCAGGCTTGCATGCTTCTAGACAATAGAGCATCTCACGGTAGAAAATAAAGCTGTTCCGAGTTGGACCAGTGCCCTTTATTTACCCCAGTGCCCTCCATGTGACAGCAGGAGGCTGTTTGAGCTTCATACATCGTAGGCATCCAGCCTCTGGAAGGTGCAGCTTACAGATTCTCTTAGCCAAAGAACTCGTCAGGATCTTCGGATTTAATTGGTCTCAGTGAGTCTTTCATCCACTAATTTGCCTAACAGTTTCTTGAGACATTCATACTTTTGTCCTCCAGATGTTCTGGGCACAAGTTTACAATGATGCAAAGGGTAATAATAATAATAATAATAATAATAATAATAATATTAATGATGTTTTTGTTTTAACTGGTTGGCTAGGAATTTTATTTGGTCCTTCCTAGTTCTTGAGAGGAAGAGAGAATAAGAATAAATGAATAATCATTTCCAATTCACTTTTTCCATAACATTTGTAATTTTATGGATGTCTATTTTATTTTATTTTCCTTTAATCTATCTTCCCTTTCCTATGCTGAAGAAATATAATCTATTTAATCTCTCCGTTTACATGACCCCCCTATATCTGTGACAGCTTTTCACTCTACCTTTTATGGTAGTACTATATATATATTTTCAATATCAAGACTTCATGCAGCATTCAAGAGATGGGCATATCATGAAGCTATATAGTGATGTGGTGTTTCCATTTCATTTTTTTTCCTGTCTTAAAAATATCAATAATCTATTTGCCTTTCTGACTGATGAAGAGCATTAAGTCAACATTTTCAATAAAATATCCTGAACTATTCTTAAGGTCCCTTTTCTAAATGGTGAAGCCAAGTATCTATAGGAGTACATTACTCCTGAAGACTTAATTTCTGTCACCCAGCACCTTAGAAATTCTTCTGAAGGTCTTTATAGCCACAATACCTTTGTACCTTGAGCAAATTTATTACATTATGCTTCACTCACTTTTCGAGCAGAACTCTATATGTGTGAGTCTTGGCACAGTTTTCATAAGACTGAGTAGTAATTCTTGACATTTATTCTTAGCCTGTTTCTTATTATTCAATCTATGATTATCCATTACAAAAAAAAATCCCTGCTGAGGGATCTTGGGATCTTGTGAAATAGTTTTTAGAGAGTAAGATACATTATCAACCTGATCTTTTGCATTCACATGCTTACTAATTCCTTAAAAAAATCTTTTACTAGGCTTGCACATTAGCATTTCTTTTTCATACTCATCATGTTCACTCATCTAACTGCTAATTCTGTTCTTCATTACAATTTCCATTAACTTGCCTGCTGCAGAAGTTTTACTTGCCAGTCTTTAGTTCCTCTCCATCTCCTTGGAACTCTTGATAAAAATCACACCTGCCACAGGTCCTTCTTAGACTTAATCAAGCCCATCTTCACAATTAGAAAAATTAAATTAGAAAGTAGCAGTCGAAATATTTTTTCTGCATTTTTAAAAAAATTCTTGGACCAATATTATTTGCTTCTGGTGATCTGATGCAATAGACTACTTCCATTTTTAAATAATGGTTTGTATAAACTTTTGGACACACCTCCAGAACATGCCCCCCTCACCATAGGCGGGAGCCTGGTAACCTCCCAAAGTTCTTCCATAGTTAATAGATTTTTCCCTTCCCTACCTTACACAGCATTTGTTTGCCCTATGAGCAAATCTACCCATTCTAGAAAGTTCTAGTTTCTGGTATGTTTAGGGAAAAAAAAATTAATTACTAATTTTTATGACTTTACTAAATTGCTCAATCATTTCTGGCCTTCCTTGGTTCTTTAACCTGTTCTTAAAGCTCAATTGTGAGAACATGTACTCTTTTTTTTCCCTTTATTTCATCATAATTTCAACATTTTTCTTTACCCTTTGTAAATATATTTTCTTATAAAGTTTTTTTACACTACTACTAACAATGCAACTTTTATAAGAATCCTTTTAAATAGACGTCCTTTTTTTTTTTTGATACTCGCTTTACTCTGCATCTCAGATGCAGTTCACCAAATCATCTGCAAGCATTCTGCCCCTTTAGCTTTTCCTTGCAAATCTTTCTAATAAGTGTTTACATGATCATTTTCTCTTCTCTGAGGTCCAGACGCCTGAGACATGGACTAGCCCTTCCAGTAATTTCCAATTCATCTTCAGGTTAAGCATGCAAGTAAAGATTCTGACAAGGAACATGGGTATGATCAAATCAGGAACAAAAGCCTGATCTCATAAATGTCAGTCCAGCTTTTTGTCAGATCTTTGACTACTACCCTTCACAGCACAAATTCCCTATGAAAGTGAACAGAGCTTTACAGGATTCCGTCAGTATGAATTTGGAGGGGACTGATAGCCCGTACAAAAGCACCATGATGTTCAGTAAAATATTAACGGCAGTGCTCTTTCAGTTTCTTTCAATTCTGCACAATTTTGAGATATGGTTTTGTTGATTACGATCTGTTCTTCTCTCATGTTGGACTACAGTCAAAGGCAAAATCATTAAAAGAGACTTTTGATGGAAGCCAAGTCAAGCTCATTATAATTATCTTGGCTTCTAAAGAGAATAATTAAATTGTTAATAAAATTGTTACCTACAATCATCAGGTGAGAAGAGAAAGATGTGATAATGCTGGAAGTKTAAAGATTTCTACAGAAAGGGGAAAGAGTTTGATCATAATTCAGTTGTTGATAATTAATTTCTATAGAAGACTACTTATATCTGAAATCAACTTGAAATAATTATATTAAAGGGACTGTGTTCATTAACGCCACTAATTTCAATAGACAGCTGCAGTCCACAATGACTAAAGCATTATACCCAAAACTATTTTGTATTTTTATAACTCCGTCTTATACAGGTACTTCTGTATATGCATTTTTTTTCTTTCCAATGACTGTCTTTTCGTTCAGATGGACATGGAAAACCATGTAATAACAATTGCACTGATGCCACTGGCTGAATCTAGAGCCAGTATTTTGATTTGCACTTGTCTGTAGATCACTTTACCTATTTTACTCCCTTTCTAGAACTACGTGGAGTAGCTTTCCAAATCTTTCACACTTTTCAGGTATTTATGAAACCCTGTGTATTTTCCAGATGTACAAAATCTCTCTGTGGATAACCCAAAATATTGCTCCAGCTCATGGAAGAAGTGGCCAACACTAGCCCCTGTTCTTACTCCCTGCTTAAATTTGAAGGCTTTTCYAGTGGATCCAAGAATCTATTCTTGCCCTTCAAAACTTCTAGGTTATAAGGAGTTCAGCCAGAATATCTTTGGAGGAGGAATTCTCCCTTTAATAGGTGTTTGGGTTAGCCTTAAGAAGTAGCACCGAGCAGCTATAAAGCAGGTGCACACAGGGGCTAAAATAAAGAGCTACAAGGTTTGTTCCCCACGTACACTACCCAATTCCCACATATGCTGACAAGAGCAGGAGGAACAAACTGCAGTGTCCTCAGAATAGAAATAGCAGTCCATGGGAGACAGTTCAGCAGGGTGTTCTGTTAATGAGATGCTGCACCACTGAGTTCTGAATATTACACATACTTTAAATGGGAATTGAACTTCCTTTTAAAGCCAAAAGATCCTTGAAATAGGACTCTTACTTTGAAGAGTTTAGAATTTCATTTCCAAGGAGAGTAAAGAGTTACATCACATGTAGCTGTTCTTTTAAAGAGCTGAAGCTGCATTTTGATCATGAGGCAGTAAGCACTGACTAGCATCCAAGGAGGACGAGTTACTCTCACAATATTCAAAAACCTGGCTTACTTCCTACTGATTTGAAGAACAGGAGAATCCCACAATAAGATTTAATCTGGGGCCGTTGGTACAAGGAAATTCACATGAAGGGCAAACATAGCATCCTTAAATCAGCTCCATTATGTTGACATTATGCAGCAAAGCGCAGCTCTCTGCAAGGAGGCTTCAGTTCTCAGAGCATCCTATTCCACATATCTTACAGACAAATTACAATAGTGTATTGCAACACAAACATCTCAAAAATTGAGCTGGATGTTTTGAAATGCTTCCAATTCCATTTGCACACGTGCCATTTTGTACACAACTCGGGAGAAATATGAAAGGCTGCATGTGCACTGCATAACTTCTGCAAAGGTATGAAAATTTGGGTTGAGATTTACACCACCTGTCAAAATAAAGCCATATACTGCAATAATTTTTCTGCAATGACCTGAGAGCTTTGCTAGTTCATGCTAAGCCATTACTGATTTAAAACAAAGTGAAAAGATGCTTAGAGAAGTGTACTCCAGTTATATCTTTTATTCAGTGGCAACATGACAACTTAGTGATGATGCTGCAGCCCACGCTGCACTGCACCATTAGAAGACCTTGACTATTTTGCAAATACAAAACATTGAGCCAGCTGTGTTGAGCACCTCCCTCACCTACTCCCACCCGCCCTGGCTTTAGCCCAAACCTCTCTGTTCCAATTCCAACCACTTCCCTTTAGCACTCCTCCTTCTGTTTTAGCTAAACAGCTACTCATTCCGTAGCTTTCTGGCAGTCTTCAGAAAACCAGCATCCCACTCAGATCTGCCATGTTACCACTTCAGAAATGCTGTCTCACAGCATGAAACCTTTGCCTTTCACACTCCCTCACTTCCCTGAGACTGTGTTTCAAACCTGAGCAGGAACTGTGCTGACTGGCCATGCTTGCCAGCCCTGCTTGCCGTGTGGCTCCATGGAGCAGGAGGAGGCTTGTGCTTACCCTCAGTGTTTGTCCCTTACAAGGGCCGAGGCACAGACCAGTCCTACAAAAATTCATCCTACCTGGAATTTCAGCGTTCTCCTGTCCTCCATTAGCACATGCAGCCATCAGCACAGGCATGCTGCAAACACCCTCCTGCCATAGGAGGAAAGGTAAAGAAATACACACAGTTCTCAAGGAGTTGAGATCTGATAAGTCGGATTTCCATTGCCATCGCTGCCAAGGCTGCTGAAAGAGAAGGACAAGCATGTGATAGGAGTTGTGGGAGTTCGTATTATGTAACGTAGGGGGTCGCCTGGAGTAGATGACAGGACTGGACTCAATGAGACAAACTTGTCGGGAAATACAGCTTAATCATCCCAGTTCCATTGAGCAGAAATTTGTTTCTTTTTTCTGAGAGTTCTACAAAGAAATATTATGTTTTTAAAGAATAGGCAACATTCTAAAGGTACATTTTCATAAAAATTGAGCGTTTCTTGTGTGACCCTTCCTTTTCCAAACCAGAGGTTTGTGATGTTGCAGGACACACAGTTGCTGAGGAGCAGGACTAAACAACCAAGGTCTTGGCTTCTCAGTCTTAAGTGCAGGTGGAAGACTTTTTAAGTAACACGATTACTTCTTTCCATCATTAAACTTAAGGATATTGATACAATATATCTTTAGAAATATATAACACAGTGAKTACAGAGTAATTTATTTGATCTAGATTAATAGAGATATCTTCGGTATTTTTCAACTCTGGCATGACTTGACAAACTAAAAATTGGAGAAAATAATTTTAAATAAAATAAAGAAAGTACTTTGAAGTGAAATACATTTGGCAGTTATCTTTTCCTCGAGGATCTGAGGTTATTTCAGTCTTCATTAATAATTAAATTTTAACACCTTTGTGCATCGCAGTTGATAAATAGAAATATAAGTACATTAATCAGCATGTCAAAAGTAATGCAAGAACCATATAAAGCTTACAAGGGGACAGCTCTTACTCATGAGAATATTTTAACTCTGGTCTTTTTAATATCCTGAATTATCTTAACACTTTKTCGTAGCAAGCCATATCAACATCCATGGTTAGAGACATGATTTTTAGTTCATATGTTCATAGAAAGAACTTTTCAGACATTATCCCAAACAAACCACTCTATGTGCTCTCTTTCGAAGTCTAAGCCAGGTCTATTGTTAGTCAGATGTTTTTTCTACATTGTAGCAAAACTTTAAAGTTAATTAAATGAGATTAATTCTGTTACTCTTGCAATAACTTATTAGTAGTAGCTTGCATATTAATTTTGTGAAAAATCTGTAGGTTGCCTGTATGCCTGCTTTATCTGTATTGGCTGGTGTGTATCAATGAATTATGGATTCTAACTGTGTACCTATCAAAACATTACTGGTGAAAAGACAAATAATCAGAGCCTTTTAAATTTTATTAAGAGGCAGTTAAATTTTGTTAAAGACAGTTATTTTGTATTTTGGTGTGAACATCTTTTGGACATTTTTGTTGAATTGTGTGRTATTATAAATCAGTTTTTAAAGTGTTTTCAGATAAAAGACTGTCTATGACAATCACATTGGTTACACCTGGGTAACACATTGCAGAAATACTGGTGTGCTTGAAGAGGATTGTGTTGGAAAGCAGGCATCTATTATCTGGGTTTTCCCATCTAATGGTTGCTCTGCCATAAAGATAAATGCAAAATGATATCTGAAGCAAGTCTGTGTGTAGCAATAAATATTGTTGATGAAAACTAGCATGAAGAAACTAATAGCTTTAATTATTTTATACATTAATTTATTAGTTCTTATTTTTTCAGAGTGCTACATGGCAGCTGCTTGAATCATCTTATTGGTATTCTGATGAAAACAGTGGAAAAGTAAAGCATTGCACCAATTAAAATCCCACTCACAGGAGAGCATGTTATCATCTGGTATATCTCAGAGAGRAATTATAAGAATCTGCCTGTTGAGGTCATTTTTTAATTTTACTGTAATACGAAAATAGACAATAATAGGTGACATTTTTATAGAGCAGATAAAGCAGAGTGAATAAAACAATTTGCAAATCTTTACCATGTTCCTTATGTATGAATATGAAGCTGCTGAAGTTCTGACTGGTGAGATTAGAAGGAGGTACAAYACATGACATCAGTATTTCTAATTGTGAGAGTATTTAAACATCTTATGGAATCACATATGATAATTGGACACGATTGCATAGTCCTTTTCTAAACTTCATTGTTTAGAAACCTTTTTAAAACTGAGTGTCAGCAAACTCCCTTGGAAACAGTCATCAATTCTGCTATTGCATTTATCTAATCAGCAGTGCAATCTAGTAAATAGAGCAGGAATTCACAGGACCTGCATCATTCCCTCCTTTTGTTAACACAGGCAAGTCATTTGACTTTCCTTGGCACCAACTTCTCCATTGTTCACTGGCAATAACACGTCTTACTCTGAAGAACTTTAAGACCTATAGAGCAGTGTTTTTATCCCCATTCTAGAGCTGGATCAGCAAAAGCACTCTGAAGCATTTCATCCACATTCAAAACAATAAATCAATGTAGATTCGCAAAGATCTCCTGATTCCCAGCATTGTTACTTTAACAAAAAAACCCATCCCTCATTTCATACGTTTTGTAGGAATTATGTAAATGTTTACCTTTGCCTTTGCATTGTAACTAATGTTCACATAAATTCTGAAGGTTCATCTCCTGAGAGATTCTACACCATTAACTTTGCACATTGGTGTTTTGGTCTCCTACAGTAGAACATTATCCTGATATCTTAAACCTTTCTTTTGAAAAATGCACACAGGAGGAATACATAATGACATGTAAATATAAACTTGGCTTTGCCTTTCCTTGTGGTCACTGTAACAGAGCTGGTAAGTCACCCTTCCATAAGTGTGACTGCCTGTTTTTAGTTACATACCCATCCCATTTTAATACCTTTAATATTTATCACAGTGCGATTAAAGATTCCTGCTGTTTCCATTGCAAATGCTGGTTTATGTAGTTTAGAAGCTGATCATAAYATATATTTCCAGTAGATTTTTTACCAATTGTTCCAAATGTCCCGTGCAATTGGCTTTAAGCCAAAGTAGCAAGAAGAAAGTTTGCAACATTCAAATTATTTTAGATCACAAATAACTTTAGAATAGCAGTGATTATTAATAGAAGCCATCAACACATTCTGTCACCTTCTTTTTCCCCTTCCCTAAAAAAATTTAGGAAAACACTCATTAGAATAGTTCTAATCCCCTAAATCATTAGGAAATATTTTCAGTTACGATTATCTTGTCTGGTTTTGCTGCCAAATAAAGTAATAAGTGTTTGGGAGTATTTCATGGATTTYGAAAGTCTTCAATATAGTGCTCACAGGGAAGAATAGCCAGAAGACAAACTTTTTTCTCTGTAAACAAAGAGAAATTATTTGCATTCTTTTGTGTCCATAACATTATTCCAAGTGAAACACCTTAGCGGCCAAGGATGCACAGTCAACCTTTTATATAATTCATAATCATGTATTTGAATTGCTGGCCTTTGCATGACCCTGCTTTGGTTTGCTTTCCAGGCTTTCTCCTGTGTTTTTGTGCTCTCTAAAAGCAATATTTGCTGCAGGTCTGTTTAATAGTTCTTGGGAACTTTCAAGAAAATACTGTTGTCGTGCATGAAGCAAAAAATGCTGCTGCTCAGGCAAGGCCACCCTGCCAACCTTTTGGATAGGACTGAACTGACTGGCCGTGGATGTCGAAGGAGCAGTGGCAGCTGGGCGTTCCCCAAAGTGCCATCGAGCCAGGAGCAGGAGAGAAGAAGTGAGGGGACAGCAGGACAGGGAGTTTTCCAGCACACGGTCCCTCCCACAGCACCCAAGCCAGGGAAGCAGAGCAGCTCCAGGGGCAGCCACAGGGCTTGGCACAGCCCGCAGTGCCAGASCAGCCCCCGGTGCCCAGCGGGTCTGGGCTCACGCCAGGTCTAACCTGCAAGGCCAGGATGGGCCGAGCCCCCCAAGTCACCGGGGCACGGACACAGGCAAGAGCCCGAGCCCAGGGCCACTCCCAGGCTGGTGGGCAGAGGGTGCTTGGTGGAGCCTCAGATGAGGCTTTTCAGAGCTCGTGCCGAGGGCCCAGGGCATTCCTCAAGGGTCACATCCAGCGGAGCACGGCTGGAGCAAAGCAGCTGTGCCTCGGGCGGGGAGCCTGAGACCGCAGAGCCTGCACAGCAGGGCCCCAACAGCTGCCTCGGACCGGGGGCATCCTCCGCCAGGCCTCCCACCACTGCTCCCACAGCTTAAACCTCCCACAGCTCTTGCACATACCTGCCAGCTCCGTGGACATGTCCGAAATGCCTTCTGGCACCACTATTGGCAGTAGCTGCTCGTATTTAGGTAACCAAATCCCATCCTCCAACCATTCACAGGGCCTTTGGATGACTTCATCTTCTGTGTCTGAYGACTTTTTGTGCTTAGCCAGTTTTTATTGATAGTGGTTACATCTAAACCCTGACYTTGCTGTCGGCAATAGAAAAAAAAAAGCTCTGTAGTTGCAACTGCTTCTTTTCCTAGTTAAGGAAAGAGAAGACAGATCATGTAAGAATGTTCATTTTTCTCCAGGAAGATAGAAATAATGGCAGTGCAGCTTACAGCTTTGTAAGTGGAATATGAATGATAGGGGCATGTAGTCCCTTCTGAGCAACTAAAGCTGTGATGTAGCTTATTGCTCTCCTGAGATTACCCTAAAATATCATAAGGGTCATACCAATTCAGTGGTGGTCCTCCGTAAGCAAAGCAATAAAAAGAATAGGGAAATTCTTCTTCTCCCCACTTTGGGAATCATCTTCTTTTGTAGAAGTATAAAATTGGAGCCATCAAAGTCAGAAAACTGAAAAGTTAATCATTCATTTCCTGAAACCAAGGAAGATTGAAAGGTATTAGCTCAACTATAATTCTTAGATAACTAAATTTGGATTTGTTTTCATCCATTTTAATACACAATCTYGTGTAGTTTCTACCAAAGCTACTATGGGTGCTCCATCATGTAAGAGYATCGATTCCAAAACTCAGTTCTCCCTCGTGTCCTTTTGACAGATTWGATGTATTTCTTCTCATTATGTTTTATTAATTAAATCCAAGGATTTTAGATTAAGGATTGAGATGAAAAATGAGAAAGCACAGACGCAACCTGTGAAARGCAGTTACTTTCTACCTCCACTACACTTATATCATGGTTAAAAAAACCCACRTATTCTGTACAGGATTTTGCACTGTCAGAAGTGAGACGTAATCAACTAAGCTCACCCATGTGGATGCTAGGATAAATTGCTACTTATTTACAGGAGAGAAAGGAATCACCATCCATTCTCTGGCTGTGTGCTGGGCAGAACTCTGAGTAACAGCTGCATCTTCTTGTAGACTGACGACTTTGCTGGCAATTTGATTAGAACTGGCTTAGCTTTGAAATGAGGATTGTGCAGAAAGAACAGAAATTATATGTAGGGAAACAATCTAAAAATTCTACTGGAAATTTTCAGTGAACACATTTCAGTATCTCCATTACCCCCCTATTCATTTACTCTCTGATAACAATAAAACTGGTTTGATAAAAAATTAAGTGTCATTTCAATTGTGCCTCTAACAGGCATTTCTAAGACAAGTCAAGATGGAGATGTCTGCCTTTAGAAACTACTCTCACTTGGTCAATGTTTGTTTCCTTGTATTGCTGGCAATATAATTAATCACAACATTGTTTCAACTTTGCACCAGAGATCTTTGTATTAATGTTTGTCATTTTGTGACCGTAATTTTGACACAGCAAGATACGCTTTAGGCTTGTACTTGTCTACAGTGATTTATTTTATCTTAAGAATGTGCTTTGGTAGATAAGTGCAAACCAGTTCTCTTTTCATGCTATCAAAGCATCTACCTTGTCTTGATTTGACAGTATCCTAAAATAGTTTTACTACTACAGCAAGTGTTGAATTAGCGTCACTTTCAAACAAAGAAATTAYTATAAATATCTCATTTATAAGAGCAATAGTTGTTTTTCTCATCAGGTATGTTTGTGCATTAAAACCACTGAAGAAGTTTGATAACATTGATGTGTGTATTCATGGTAGTAAAACATTTTAAAGCTATTTGGCAGTAATGTAAATGGTAACAATAAATTAAATTCCAATAATTCAAATAAGTAAAATACRTACTTCTAATTGGAAAACAGGCAGGGGAAGAAATCTCAGTGACAAAACCTTCAACTCAGCTATTACTCACTGGTTATTCAAATAAATAAGATACTTAAGCTATAAAAATTTGAGGTTTTGTCACGTGCTGTGCAACACGAACTGGAACAGCAATAGCTGTACCCTTTCAGGAGAAGCCTGACTACTTATAAGTTTTCCCCATGCCCTTATATCCTCTTTTCTAATGTCTACTCTATATGGGTGAAATCTTGTGAGTCAGTGGAGTTCCACAGGGATCTTCAACACATAGCAAGTATATATCGTATTTTTAGGATTTTTTCCAAATAATGAAGATACTTTGCTATTGCTGACTCGGACAATTTGAAATACTTTGATTGCAGTAACTTATATGCAACTGGATACAACTGGAAAAAATTCCTTTGCATTCAAATGAGACTGGTTTGCATTACCTAATTCCATTTCTGCCTATTTGACAAATTGTAGAAAAAATATTACTAATACTGTCACAACTGCAGAGGTTTTCTTGTGCGTGTTTGCTATATGTCTGTATTGATGCTCATATTCTTATTAGGCATACGCACAAGCTCCTTCATTCAGTGCAATTTCTTTTATATTCTGTGATTGTTTTTACCATTTATTGATTAAATGATCACAGTTTTAGAGCATAATGCATGTTAGTTACAGACTCTTCATAGTATTCATAGGAGCTAATTCTGTATTTGACAGGAAATCACTTGTGCTTGGCCTGAATTTACTGAACTTATTTATGCAGCGAGATGAAACCTTCTAATTTTTTCATGGCATTTCCATGTGCTGTTCAGTGTCTATATATAGACAACCACTGCATATACTGAAGCTACCTATGAGCATCATGGGTTTCCCTCCGCTTGGGTTTTTACTCACTTATGCACAGACAGAATATTCTRTTAGAATGTGCTGAAAACTTCCTCATGCCTGAATTCAAGTAACATTCTTTACTAAACAAAAAGTACCAAGGAAACAGATGCATTAGAGAAAAAAACAGCCAAGCATAATTTCTTCAGCCATAACACCTGCATGCTCTCAAAGTTATGAACAATGGGTGGAATCCAAGGTCAAAAGTTCCCATTACTTCAGTAGTGCCAGTCACACAAACCACTGACAAACAGTATGGAAAATTCACTGCAGCAGAAGTAGGGGCAARGCTTGCATCAGTGCTTTAGAATAGACAAATATCTCGTGTAATATATTCAGAGCTGTCAACCCACCAACCTGTCCAGGGACTATAACACTCATGATCTGGAAGACAAAAAGGAGAAAAGTGAAGGAATGGTTTTAAAAGGAGAGAGAGAGGGAGAGAAAAGGCTGTAACAAATGATGCCGCAAAAAGAACACACTGAAGAAAAATAGTGATGAAAGAGAACATGGTTTGAAATTTAAGTCTTCAGAATTCAAGAAAGGAAGCAAGGAACCTCTAATAAAAAGTTTTTCTGCAACTTGATTATTAATGATCTTTATGCTATTCCCACAAACAATGAAAATTTCATCATAAATCCAGATTTTGATGCAGAAAGAGAACACTACCTGTCCCCACACAAAAAGTTGTTGTTTTGAGTTTGTTCTTTTCTTTTTTTTTTTCAGTCAATAGCCTATCCCATCTGAATAAGATGTTACTGTAGGCAAGCTGTACAAAAATCAAGGTAGCACAAAGAAAGGTACAAAGGGTATTTTTTCCCCTCTTGGATGGCCTTTGGGAAAGACAGGAGTCTGACAGAAACTGTGTTTAAGTTCAGTAGCACATTGTTTTTCTGTCTGGGCAGGAGGCAGACCTAAAACCCTGTGCATGGGCTCTGCAGCTGCCCAGACACAGGAACCAGAAMGACCATAAGCCAACAGCACAAGGCTGTGCCTGAGGTGCCTCTCTAGATTTAAGAGAACAGCACATCCATTTGTGCTTCCCCGTCTCTCTTGCTGCTTCAGAACTAAAATCAGCCAGAGTCGTCTAACTCTTTTCTTTCTTTCAAGAAGCTGTGAGGATATTAAAGTTGAGTTTTGGAGAGACTCAAGAATTTTCATGTATTATTCAGATTTGAACACTTAAGAGGAAAGTAGTCATTTGTCAAACAGCTGTGTTACTCTCAATATATTTCATTAAATACCCAAAATAAATTCTGTGAAACACTAGCACATYTATGAAATACTAAAACTTCCCTTGAGCCACTTGAGCAGGCTCAAAGACTGGTATTTTCCCCTTGTTTTCCTTTTTTATTCCATTCCCAAATGTATTAACATTGCARTTAAAAATCAAGAATATTTTGTGACTTATGGCAAGGCATGTCCCATCATCATTCATAGAGGTATTACCCTAAAAAAGAGGCTTCAATATTTTATTAATATCTCGTACTGATTGCAGGGGTTTKTTGGGTGGGAAGGGGGAGGTAGCCCCAAGGACAGCAAAGCTTCAAAAAGCCATCCAAATAGCAATCCATTTCTACATGTGCCTTTTTTTCTGTATCCTTTGTGTAGTGTTTTAAGGATCCCCATAGCTGGACCATTAGCTATAGCTAATCCAGTTCCTAAGTTGAACAAACATAATTAGTTAATATTAAAGTTTTAAAAGTAATCCTAACCATACTTTCAGAAAGGTGAAAATGGTATTAGAGTTGGTCAGAATAAAATTAAAACAAAATTGGCACAAAATAAATAACAGGATTTCCTAACATTTTCCGAATTTTTTCATTTAACTTCCAGCTCACAATTGCTATCTACATGATATATATACGTGCGCACGTATGTGTGCAAGAGAAAGAGATACCAGCACAAAATTAAGAAAGCTGTGACAATACAAGATCCACAATTCCAGGATTTTCAGCTACACAGTAATTTGCTGAGAACAATAAAATC
Source organism: Amblyornis subalaris (assembly GCA_018881555.1). Classification (NCBI taxonomy): domain Eukaryota; kingdom Metazoa; phylum Chordata; class Aves; order Passeriformes; family Ptilonorhynchidae; genus Amblyornis; species Amblyornis subalaris. The sequence continues at coordinate 17,924,351 of JACAXG010000004.1, forward strand.
TACCTGGTTTACTTTAGTGCGTTTCTGTGGGTAAACATTTAAAAGCATGCAAGAATAACRACGAAGCTTTTGATCCATCCCTTCTTTAAGTACATTTTTGAGACTTTCTAATGAGAAAGAAATGGTCTGATTTAGCAATCAGCATCTATAATGTTGTCTCCAGAATTTTGTAGGTGGCAATTTGGTAGCAGTCTGCATCAGTGTGTCAGGCAGAACAGCCAGCATGGAGCAAAACACCCCTTCAGCCATCCATCTCCTGCAGCCTGTAACTACAGGCCACATCTGGGCTCACGGCCTCTTACAATAACAGGCTATAGTTTGCAAAACAAGTTTAAAAATAAGAATGATATTTGTTTCATAACAAATAAAATACAACAAAAAAAAATGGTTTACTTGATATTTGGGAAAATTTGGATAATTTTTCCAGGCGAAATGTGAAGTGAAACATCTCCTTTGCTGTTTAAGAAGTGTTATTTAATGAACTGCTGACTTCCACTGAGTTACTCAAGGCAAACAAGGGTCCGTGTTGATGGCACAGGTATTTCACAATTTTCATTGCCTGAACCGTAGGAAGCATCCCAGCAATGAGTAGATTCAGCCACTGTACCAGCAGATAAAGTACTTTGATTTTGTATATTGAGACAGCTAAATATATACACTATGAATAATAAAGTCAACTTCAAAGATACATAGCCTCASTTATGAGAGATGTAATGCAAATATTGACTTTTAAAACAGAGTTAATTTTTTTGCCTGTTATCGTTATATTTTCTGGGTTGTTAATCTCATCATATTTATTTGGTGCTGACTCACTGTTTCTTACACATTTTTTGTAATGCATGTCTAGAACATTAAAATGCAGACATAGGGTCATCAACATGCATTGTTGTACCTTGCTATTAAAATTTTTCCATTGCAATTCAGACACTGGACAACAATATTAAATCCATAGATCTAAGTAAAAACCCTTAATTGCTATAGGAATCACTAAAAAAAAATAATTATTTACTGTTCCCTCTCAATTGCATCTACAAGTTTCCAACATTTTGCATTATTATTTGGCCCACTTGGATGCAGAACATCAGAAAGCAGTTGCTGGAGAGACCTTCTAGATTGAGAAAGTTGTTTTTCTGAAAGCAAGCCAGGACAGATAAGATTACTAGTGAGGTTACTGGTGCACAAAATTGTACCTATGTATGTAGAATTCACCACCTAAGAACTTGGACTATTTCAACTGCAGTCCTCGTGATATTTGGGGTGCTTTTAAAAATAAGTAAATTAATATTTGCAAAACTATACTTCTTTGTAGCAATAAACATTAACGTTTAAGATAAAATTAACAATATTTGCCCTTCACTGAATTATTTAGGGTATTTTCAGGCTAAACTATACATAAACATCATATGATGTTGAGTTTGCTTCTAAACCAAATAATCCTTTCCTTAATTCTCTAAGTTAAAGTTTTTACTGTTACCTTCTACCCTAGATCGTAGGTGCAAGTTCTTTACTAAAATTGCCTGTCCTGGGGAAGGCAGAGCTGTAATCCAGCACATATTCTACTAGTGATATCATCTGAAATAAAACACAGATTGACACATTTAATTAGTATGTTGCTCATACCTCTGCATTTTCACCCATGAGATATTTCAATTGATATTAAGCAATACAAAGTAAAGCTGTCAACTTTTCAAATACTGTAATATTATGCAGCTCTAAAACTTTTGCCTGTGTTATTTTCTTAGCTCTCTTGTCAAATCTGAATTCTGAGGTTATTATCAGACTACAATATCTAAGATATCTAAGATAGCTTTAAGATGCAAAGCAGCAAATGTAATTAAGATGAAATATTTGATCTATAATGGAAATAACATTATCTTTTATTTCCAGATGTGTATACCATATAATCCCCATCCAACAGCATGCTGAATTTCCTACCCGTGCTTGCCTTTTTTTTGCTTTTTTTTTTCCTGATCATTAATACATGCAGTTCTTGATTATAAAACCCTCTCTTCTCATGCAGATCTTTATACTTCAGCAAAGCCATATTGCATTTTTAACCACTGTTCCTGGTTTCCAAAAGCTCTAGATACATTTCCCCTTTCAAATAATAACACACCACCTACACTTCCAGTTCAGTAACAACTATAACGATGCGGACATTAGCACAAGGCATGTATTAATATTCTTATTATTTCATTGTTAAATAATCTTTCATATAAAATTAATCAATATCATAGTTGGTGGTCTTAAATGAATTAGGTGGTTTTGCAAGATTACAGCCTTAAAACAAAAAGAGGGTGAGAAAATGCCAAATTAAATAAAAAATTCAAAATTCAAGTGTTTGAAAAAGCACATCCCCTTTTCATATGTCTCAGGAAGCAGTGGGAGGTAGAGCTTCACCTCTGGTTTTAGTGCAGTTTCTCCTGTAGTTGAACTCATATTTATTCTGCTGTTCTTTCCCTCCCTCCCCTGCTGTCTTGCAGCAAACGTGTGTGACAACGAACTCCTGCACTGCCAGAACGGAGGAACCTGCATCAACAACGTGCGGTGCCAGTGCCCTCCGGCCTACACCGGCATCTTGTGCGAGAAGCTCAAGTGTGAGAGGGATCCCGGAGGCTGCAGCCAGAGCTCGGGCCAGGGGCCCATGGCACACGGGCCTCTCCTGCTGCTGCCCGCTCTGCTCGGAGCCAGGGGACTCTGCAGATGCTGAGGCTCCGCGTGCTGGCCGGCGTCACTCGGACTGCTGCACGCGAACGCGCCGCACGGAAACGGGACAAAACCCAGGCGTTCGCTACTGGAACCCAAAAAGGAAAAAAGAGAAAAAATAACCACGTACAAACTAAGAAGGCCTAGCTGAACTAAGCCATATCAATCAGTTATGGACAGGGCTGCGAGTCAAGACTGTTCACCTCTGACTCGAGACACGTTGGCAGCTGCCTGTTCCGTCAAATCAATCAGTGCTGGCTGCAGGACTGAAACGGCTTTGACAGCCCCCGGAACGGGAAGAGAATTCAAACAACATTTGCTACTCCTCTCTGGTGCGCTACTGTACCTCCGCCCGGTGTGTGGACCGACCAAATCAAGGCATTCTTTGCTGTCAGTGCATTGTGGGTATAAGGAAATCTGTAAAAGCTGCCATATTGGCCTGCTTCAGTCCCCAAATCCTTTCCAACCTGTGCTTTAGTGAACGTTGCTCTGTAACCCTTGTTGGTTGAAAGATTTCTTTGTCTGATGTTAGTGATGCACATGTGTAACAGCCCCCTCAATAAAACTCAAGCCAGTCATATCCTTGTATACCTTAGCAGCACTGCATCAGTAAGATGCTGTGTTCACCTACTGTACAAGAGTGGCTATAGGACAAAAAGTGTATTTATCCTTTTGTATTCAAATGAAGTTATTTTTCTTGAAATAATGTACAATGTAGATTTTTTGTATTATTGCCTATTTGTGTTACCAGACAATTTATTAATGTATTTAATTCTAATCAGATAAGAGAAAACTATTACTTTTTATTTAGTCCTTTTCTTTTTCCTTTCATTTAATTGTGCAGAGATTTCTCTGTATGGGCAACGTGCTGGCATCAAAGAATATCAGTTTACATATATAACAAGTGTAATAAGATTCCACCAAAGGACATTATAAATGTTTTCTTGTTGCTTTAACACTGGAAGGTTTCAAAGAATAAAAATTCCTGCATAAACAGTTCCAGGATGACGTATTGATATTTCTTAAGGCCTTTTTAGAAAACAAACAAACAAAAAAAGTTTATGATTTTACCATGTAGTACGTGGAAGAAACCCAGAGTCAAAAGTGGAAATTACATCATGACAATCTAACCCGGCTTTAAGTTTGCTACTGTCATACTTTTGTGAACTTTAAAGGTAAAAGGCATCATTTGCTTGAGGAAGATTTCAACAAATCCCAAGCTTGAAMAAGGTATGAAAAGTTGAATAGTTGTCATCTTTGTTCTCTGAATTAATCACAAGCATTATTCCAAAACTACATTACAAGGTATCATAGAAGCTAGYCTTTAATTCATACCATTTTTGTGGATTCTGGCAATAAGCAGATACAGCCACAGCTTATATTGTTTCTCMAAAATCTTCATTAAAAAGATATGTTTATATATGTACTAGTCTGCTTAAGAAACTGCAAAAACAGCAGCAATCACAAAAAAAAAGCACCAAGATTTAACTTTTAATAAAGTSAGATTTAATATTTAGAAGGAATGTCAAAATATACAGCAGCGAGTAGATAAAAARTGCTGCTCCAGCAAATAAAGTTTGTTTCAAGTATTGCCCAAGGTGTAATAAATTCTTGTTACTCCCTTTTATTAGGCCAATTACTGAATGTGACAGAAAAGAATAGCAAGACTAGAGAAGCAAGCCAAAACCACAGCAGTGTTTTAATGTCCTGGGAAAAAAAAATAAAATCAAAAGGTAGCAAGACTGTGTGAATTCATTTCCTGGCAATTTTCATCATAATGGTTATAAATATTTTACCAACAAAATAGCCTGGTGTGGAAAACAATTAATCAGCAAAAGAAAAATTCCTGAGAGAAATAAATTCTACCTGGCTGCCTCTTTCAAATGGTGAACAGCACAGAATTTAGGGCACTGCCTTCTTGGAGCACCTCTTTCTGCTGAGGAAGCAAGTTTTGCAGGACAGTACCCAGCCTCCAGAAGTGGGTAGGGAAACCAGGTCTTCATTTCTAAAAAGAAATAGGATTCCTAAAGAACACTATGAAGATGCTGATGACATCAAGCTGGTGCCTCTTCAGGCTATCGCCTTGACCCGTCATCATGTAGAATGTTTGCTGTTCACACTTGCACTCTTTTGCAGGCTAAATAAGATAAGGCAGAGATAAATTAAGTGCTTTGCTGGTTGCCAGCCACGGCCTACATGAGATTGCAGGTATATTTTAGAATTATGTTCATGAATAAACGGAAAAGTATCTTGAGCAGACTCAATGAGGACTATAAATGCTAATACAGGTGACATACAGAGCTGGAGATTACCTATAAATAAGTGGATTTCTGATATTAAAATGGGGAACTTAAGTTTTCTTATATTACCACAGACCAAATTCAGATTGTGTAATTATTGGAAAAGATGTGCTTTAATTGTCATTATAAACCCAAGACTTTGTGAAAGTGCTCGGTAAGCATGTTATGCACATTTGGTTAGAAGGAATTMTGCCAGTAGTGAAGTATAATGAATATAAGATCACAATCAATTCAGCTRCATTCCAATTTCCTATACTTATGATCTTCTAAACCAGGGCAGAGTATATGGCTTTCCACGTATTTAGCTACCATATCATGCATTTTATCCTCCCTCACCTATTAATAAAAGGACAATTTTATACAGGAGTACATTCAGTGGAAAGTCTTATCAATCATCCTTTTCTTCAGCTTCATTGTTTTTTCCATCTAAACTCCAGAGAACTTTACTAATTGAAAATTGGTGTATAAGTTTCTGCTACTGCATTCCAAGTATATTTCTAAATTTATATGTTCGTCTTTGAGAAAGGAGATTTACATCACTCAGCATTGCTTTACCTGTATTTTTTTCATTTAATTCAGTGTAAAATGAAGGCAGAACTTGTTCCCCAATTTAGAAGCTGTGAAGAACAAGAGATTGCTTTTCCTGAACATACAGTAGGATCTGTGCATGATAACACATAGTCTCAGTGTCTGCTTTATTTTTCACCAGAAAATATAGACCCCTTCCAACATATTTAGGTTTCTTGAAATGGATATCCTCTCCCTGTGAATGCCTGTAAAATAACAACACATTCATGATAGTGAAAAAGAACAACCCAGTCCCTAACCTGGGATTTTGGTTCTGTATCAAAATGCATCCAAGAACTGGCCAGGCTTCACATTGCTTAGTTGTCCAGAGTATAGTGACCTTAAAACTAGCATCCATCATTAGATTTATTCAGTTATATTAGTTCCAGTTGCTTTGCTAAATCAATCAGTCCTAGTCAACTCTATTCCTGTGTTTCTACCTAGAGAATTGGTTCTGATCCAGGATCCACATGTGTTTAACATCTGAAAATGGGGCAGCTTACGACGAGGTGCTGCTCCCTGAGAAGGGAGCTGCAGAAATTTCCACTTCACGCCAGCCATCTTTCTCACAGGGAAATTAAGAGAGAGGCATCTGGCTTCATGCTATCTAATTGTTTCTAAAACAAACTATCCAAATGGGAAAAAAAATCTAGTCAGATGCAAAKTGACCCCAGATATTGCCCTTAAACAATAATTGATCTAATACTTTATCATGACTGAGCCGCAGATGAGAAGTTATTTCATGTAGCGAACAGAACAAAAAAATAATGTGCAAAAGACTGCTCAGATTTAGAAAGAGCTCTTCTGCTTGCATATAATTTTATACATCTTTCTCATAACTCCAAGATGCCAGGGGGATTTGTTATAACCTCATTGGGATTCTAGGTTTATTAAACCATTGAATTAACTAGATTCATCCATGCATGCAGTTTATTCACCTGTGAGAAATGTGAGTAATATTTTTCATAGAATATGCAAGACCAGATTTTCAGGCAACCTTCAGCCTAGCATTCATGTTTGTCCTTGCAAATGCAGAGTTACAGATGTAAATATTAAGACTTAATCAATTCATTCCCAAGAAAAACTGTAAGTTTAATTATTTATGGATGCAAACATTTATCTACTACAATGCAGATCTAGTATTAKAAATTAGAAATTTTATATTAACCAACAATACCTTTCCTACCCTCATACAGTATCAGAAAAAAGAGGATATAAGTATATGCAAAACAAGTAGAACAGCAGTATTTTGCACCATATGGTACATTTCATTTAATGAAATGAAAGTTCATCACCAGAGCAGTGTGTTCACCAAGACACCATTTTTGCCATAATATGCAACAGATAAAGTTCCAGTACAAAGCATATGTTTTCCTTTATTGTTTTTCTGGCCATCATTATCTATACAGATACAAAAATATAGACAGTGAAATACTGCTTGAGACATTTACAGCCTCAAATATACAGAGAAGACTAATTTATGCAATCGAGACCTGAACAGATTGTAAAGGCTTCAGACTTGAATTCCTGCATACATTGCTATCCAGTGCTCATCTCTGAGAAGGACTGGGATAAAGATCACACCATGGAATGCACTGAATCTGAGTTCCACAGCAGTCAGAGAGCCAAAGTGGCAGCCTGGTTAGAGAAAGCACCGCAGGAGGGTGTTAGCCCTGCATCTGGCAGCAGGAGCAGCCACGTCTCACCTGGGGACATACCCAAGCATCACTCCCCCAGCAAAGCCTTGACATCTGCATTTACAGATGTGCATGTTCCAGTTCCACTTGCTAAGATGCCTGCTATGTATATTGGGTGCTGCCCAGTGGCACTGCTGGACACATGGTCAAGTCTACTGTTGTCACTGGAAATACACTTTTTGTACTAGAAGCAAACTGTTGTTGAGAAACTGAAGTARTGACAATGTTTTCTGGGAAAAGAGAGTAAGAGGTAGGTTTTGGCGCTATGCTTGTTTGTTTTGAGAAAATGAGACTGGTTTGGATGAGTATTTTCTGTTTCTCATAGTGTAATTTTCACTCGAGTACTCTGTGCAGGTATTTGTGACATTCAAGAAYAAATAAGTAATAAGTAAATTCTAACATTTATGTATATGAACATGACCTTTCTCAAATGAACAAAAAAAGGAAAACATCTCTGCTGATTCAGCTCCACTGCATAAATTGATTTTTTTTAATAAATTTTTCTGGTTAGGACATCAGTTGTTTTGATATTAATGTATTCTCTGCATTCAGAAGAATTCCTCCACAAAACTACCAATTCTTCCACAAAACTACTAAAACCACATGATGAGATGTAGATCATTCAGGCCCTTACTCTGATAGGTTGTGCAAGGCATGTTCTAAGTTCCCTGGTTTTAAGAAGCCTTGATCTAGCTGATGCTTTCACATCTCTCAGTGGCTGTATTCAGGCTGTATATTTCATRTAAATGAAAACATTTAAAGCCTTGTACATCTACTGGGAACATGGTTCACTTTGCACCTGCAAATAATTGTAGATGCAAAATTAGCGGCTGCTGCCTGTATTAGTTTGCAATTGACAGTACCAAGAAATCTTCTTCAAAGGCTTGGGTCTCTTTGACTGGATTCTGCAAAYACATTGAATGAAAAAATGCATTTGCTTACTCTAACTAAGTAAAAGAAGTCATTCTTACAAAATTCTAATGACACTTAAAGTCAAAGCACTTCCCTTTATCACAATTGAGATACTTCAAAAACCCTGAAAGAAGAGACAATAGGATTAGACTTTTATTCTCTACAGTCTATAAATGTTCAGATACTTCAGATATCTTTTAACAGAGACGAAGAAACTGCAGTTCAGAGAGGTAAATGAAGTCTCCTGAAACAACCCACAAGGTAACAGGCAAAGTCAAGGAACAACTTCAACACGCTCAAGCTCCACAGCACGTTGACCATGAATAAAGTGTTACACTACAAGAGCATTGAAAACTTCTTAGTAGCTTTGGTTATAACTACCATTATGTATAGCATTAGTATACATATATTGTAATATTACTATGCATAATGTATGTTACTAATTAGAAAATACTACTTCACACCTCCTCATGAAGATCAAACCAAATTTGTTCTCACAAATGACACGCAAGACAAACAGATGTATCCCAAATGGTGTGAAATCATTCCTTGCCTGAACAGGTAACTATTCTTACTTCATTCTTTCTTAACTTCGTTATGGGTTATGAATACCAAGGTCATAAAGAAGATAGTATTTCTGTACTGGTATTTTAATGAGAATAAACAACATCTAGTGGTTGATAAATTAACCATAACAATCATGTTTTTAGCTACCATGATATCTCAAATTATTTCCTAAAACTTAATATTAGTCCTTTTAATTGCAGGAGAATTTCATGTATTTACAAAAATACCCTAATAAATTTAGACCTCAAGTACTAAAATAACTTAGTTTATTGTTTATTTGTTGCTGGTTTTACTGACCTTATGTATAATAAGTCTATTACATCCTTCATGCAAAACAGGCCTCCTAAATACCTGTCTGGCTCAAAGTTATGTATGCCAAAAAMCAGTAAGCTAAAACATAATACTAATCACATTTATAAGTTGAGATTTACTCATGTAATAGAGCTAAAAACCATTTACAGGAAATGGAATTCAAATATTAAAACAGTGTCTTCAGCTTCACAGTGTAGAAACCTAAAAGGTTAAACACAGAAGTGAAAGTTGGAGCCCACACTGCAGAAACAGGTTACTGAAGATACAGAACAGCAAGATCAAGATGAAGTAGAACTAAAAATGTTGTTCTCACTACCAATCAGACACAAATCTTACCTCAGTCCAAACAGAAGTGTATATGAAAGGTATTGGAATCCAAAGGGAAACAAAGCAAAAAGGAAAAAAAGTCCACTTTTATCAAGACTTACACTATTAGGAGAAAACCCAACACTGGGAGAATGAAAAGAAAAAGAACATAAGCTGTGCCCAGACTAAAATATGCTAGAATCTCAGGGGAAAAGCCAGTCTAGGTACTACATACATTCTCATAAATCTGGAGGCACAGAATTTAGCATTGTAATCTCTGATTTGGAAATTGCAGGACTGGAGCCTCACACAGACAGGACAGTCTTCACTTGAGGATTTTGCCTTCTGTCCAGGTGATACAGTGCTCACTTACCTGCTGGAGGAGCCCAGGCCCATCAGCATGACCTCTGTCTTTGGCTCCAGCTGTGCACGTAGCAGCACAAGTCTGGCCATCTAGTCCAGATGTTCATAGAGCAGATGCTTTTCAACACATCACAGGCCTGTCTCAGGCCACAGCAGAGCAAGCACAGTGCAGGAAGAATCCCATTGCCAAGATCTATGTAATGCCAGCAGTTACATCTGCTCTTTGCCACACAACTCTGAAATCTCTAAAAGGAATTCTTATGAGGACGTAGAAAATGAAATGTGTTCAGAAAAGCATATTTTCCCTCCAGGCCTTCTATTGGCATCTGCAGTCACCATGTTCAACAAGGGACTGAAAGGCCCTGGATGGCTACAGTGACTCATTCAATGCATGTCTTGTTAACAGCTCTTACCTCTAATTACTTGGAAGGATGGGAGAACTGGCATGTAGAACACCCTGGTAGTTACATTTATTATACTGCTTTCTTTTGCTGTACTACAGCTTGCTTTCTTCCCTCATGTCAGTTTTTTCTATGCCCTCATAAATTATATTTCTTATTTTGCTCTGTAGATCTCCCACGGGCATAAAGTAGGTGGATTGGTACGTGAATTAAGTCTTGGCAGTGCTSTTTTGCCTTCCCAGATCTGGTGGAGTCACAACGACTTTTACAATTTGCTCATTGAGTAGGATGTAAGGAATGATGACTAAACTATGTAGATTGAGTGGTGAACAATTTTTTGACAGCTTTCTCGTTTACTGACAATATCTAACATCAGAATATCTCCCAGACTGTACTGAGGTTAGCCTCATGACATTACTGCAAAGCAGGGAAGCATTCTATTTCCATTTTATTCATGGGGACTGAAGCTAGAAGATGCTGAGAGACTTACAAACTCAGTTACAGAAAAAGAGATTAATTCTGACACCTCGTCCACCGCAATAAGTACTGAGACCTACAGTTCCCTACTCCATCCAAATTACACAAATCTGAAGTTAAATAGTCTTCCATTTGCATGTATTTACCACCCACTTACTTCAGATTATCCCATCCAAGTCTATTTTACATTACACCTCCCCAAACATTGGAGTTTCAATGTAGTGATATTTAACTCACACATGTGATTTTGCTGGTTTGTTTTTTTTTTTGTTTGGCACTTCAGTTCAAGGCTAGAAGGAAATCACAACTACTGTTTTGTGAAGGGATATGATATGAGTCAAAGTAATTGGAAGCATTTTAACAGTCAGATAAATTAAAAGACATGCATACAGAAAAACAGTACAGAACTAAAATTCTCTTCCAAAATAAAGAGATTGTTATGGGGGTTTTTTCCCCCCTCCTTGTCTGATTTTTTCTTAACTGGATGTATTAGAGCTCACATAATAATATTATTATTACTTGATAAATACATATAATATCTTTTATAGCTTGAAATACCTATAGCTTAGGCATTTAATTTCTTCTAAAAATGTCTACATACTGACACAATTAGGTTTTGATACATAGATATTTCTGCTGACTGGAAATCTGGTAGCAAAAAGACTCTACATGTTGAATAGGCTCATAAATATATATTGAATTTAATTTTTTAATACACAAAATCCATTTTCCTATTGTTTAGTTGGTTTGCTGACTGCTTAAGAGAAATATTTTCTCTAAATATTTTTGTTTTGTACAACTAATTAGGCCATAAATCAGTGCATTGTAATATGGCAGAGATTACCCTCAAACGAATAGAGAACAACTGATTGAATGTACTTACTTTCTTCATTATTCAGCTGTCTCCAATGTCTCTGTATTTTCTTCTGCTGCTTTCAAACATTGTCTTGCCGTTCTTTTCTCTCTTCCTGTTCTTCAAATGTATACACCAGTTTAGCCAATTAGCATTCTTTGTATTAAACACCAGATTTTTCCTGTGTTTTGAACCAAGTGCAGTGGGCTGACAAAGTGCATAAATAAACAATAACCAGATAATCATAGAGTAATCAGTTTGATTCTGTAGTAGCAATTTTTACATGTTTTCCATTTTGACATTACTAGGGCTATTTACTGATATTAAAAATGTGCCAACTCTTAAGCAAAAAAAAGTCCCTAAAAGAGGGACAAACTGCAAATGTAAAATTCCTGTAACAGATGTCAAAGTCTGAATTGGAAGTCAGTTCAGGATGGTTAAAAACAAAGTGTAAGCACATGCTGAACTTGGAGCATGTATTTTAATAACACCAAAGTCTCCTTTAATGTATTTTTGTCTTCCTTATCTACAATGCCAACTTTATTTTCCAAAAATAGCTTACAATGGCTAAGAAGAGGTAGGATTGCTCTGAGGCAGTATCACCTGTGAGATGTATGCTCCTGGTCATCCAGCCCTCTACAACTTTAAAGAACAAAACGCAAAAACGAAAGAGACAAACAAACAAAGACAGGCATGGCTTTGTCATTATTTCTTCAGGCTTCCATTTCTGAGTGGTAATCCTTGTGTGGCAATTAGTCAGCAATCTTGGTACAGCTGCTAATGGAGATGTGCACACTGATAAACAAAAAGCTGTCAATGGTTTTTCCCTAGCTGTCAATCTTAGCAAAGGAAAACAAGGGGAAGTGAAATGAAGATGAGCTAAGCTTGCACCTCTCAAAACCAGACCTCAGAGAAGGAGGAAATAGACTTACAAAACACTATGAGAAAATACAGAACTGCAGTGAAAATGGTGCATCTATTCTGTGAACAATTAGGTTTCATTCTCCAAGGACTGACCAGTTTGCATTCGTTAACAATCTATTCCAGAATCCATTAAATGCAAAGGAAAGCCTCACCTTGATTTCAACAAAACAGAATCAGGTTTTAAATTAGATTGAAAAATAATTTCAGGAAAAGAAAAAGTAATCCCTTAGGCATTATCTCTCTGATCCTACTATAATCTGCAGCATTTGTACAGTTCCATGTACTATTTATTGTGCATTATTCTATTGCAGCACTTAAATTATTCTCATTTGAATGTTTCCACAGAGCCAGCAGTTCTGGTGACAAATGTCTTAATTTAAGAAGCTGGTCTGTATGGCAGGCACCATTTCTGTCCAACAGAGAAAGGAACTCCCTAGSTGGAGCTGTTTTCACCAACAATTTGTTTGCCAGCAGCATGTTTTCCTGTTTAATCCATGTTAACATTTTGTTCAGAGTTATCCTAACTGGCATGTATTCTATCTGATAAACATCTCCTCTTTTCCCTCACGGAAACATTATTTATTTATGACATTATTGTTACAGACAACTAAACAGCCAAGAGGGGAACACATTTGCTTTTCTACAAATACCTGCACATGCTGTTAAACCTGCATCATTTTTCTTACAGAAACATTTAAAACTTGGTAAAAGGCTTCCTAGCATGTCTTTGGTATCCACTGAGAACAACGAACAGAGATAGACACATGCAGCAGTATAAAATCAGCCAGGGCTCAGGAGAACACGAGGTAAATAATGACATTTCAGGTTGTTAGGCTGATATATGAAACCTTCTCCTTTCCAGCCCAATTTGTCATGACTCCACGACTAAGTGAACTAAATGGACTTGAGATAAAATGATTCAAATCAAGAGTCTCAAATTCATTCCTGTTCTCTGTATCTTTGCCAACATAGGACTTGGCTGCTGTGTTATTAGGAAACCAGTACCCAGACATGCACACTGTGAGCCAACGCCAAATGATCTCTGTTGGAGGTCACAGTGTCCCCCAGGCTGCTTCATGACTGACGCTGAATTAAAGAAGAAATAGTATAAATGAAAATTACCAAGTGCCTGAGAAGCAAATAGCCTCAAATTCCCTCTCACTTCACCAGTTAGTACCACATGTAAATCCTCAGTGACAAAAATACATTCATTTACAAAAGGACTCAAAGACCTACATCTGTTTCATAAACTACACTAAAAGTGTACTGAGTCATCAGTCCGAGTCTGCACTACATGGGACTGACCATCTTCCATATCTTTGAAGTTCCTATTCCATCCAGTGTCTGTGCTTTTACCAACATAGGAAGATTTCAGTGTGTCTACCTGTAGTTTTCCTACCTTCTTTCTGTACGATCCACGTCTAAAAGTGAAAGCTTCTTTACCACATAAATGTCTTCACATTATGGGACATGGTTCAAGACAACACATATCTTCAATTACTTTTAACTGACATATCCTTGAATCTTGTCACACTGGGCTAGGAATTTTTCAGATAGAGAAAGGCTAGCCTCTGCAAAAAGGCTCAAGTCAAAGGAGCAAAACAACAAAATCTGGAAAAAATGAAATGCATAGACCTTAGACAAGCAGAACTAAAGCAATCTTTGGATTTAACTGCAGGTGTATTATTTAAGTAATACACACATGCATTGGAATTATGTCTCTGGATATACAAACATGCTCATGTGCTCATAGTATTTTCTAACCAAAGATTTTATAGGGCTTTCCAAATAATTATATTACATAGGAAAGTATTTGCATATTACGTGAACACACACAGGTAATAACTGTGTTCAGGTAACTACCCACCTCCTCATTTGCAAATTACTTTCCAAGTTCAATCAACCTTATCCTCAGTACTTTTTCACAGCTAAAGGATGTTTTTCTGCCCATTATCTCCTTCTTAACATAGAAGATTTAGAGACCTTCTGAAGCTCTCATCAACAGAATCTGTTTCATTGATATCATCCTTTGCAGCAAAAAAAAACCCCAAAAAGCAATGTATCCTGGGAATATTAAATACAAGAGTCATCAAATACTCTTCTTCCACCCAAAATGATAGCTGCAGCACATAAAGGCATTATGGTAGCAAGTGTAAGATGAAATTCTGTGCAAAATCTGAGTGCATACCCACAGTCTGTAAGAATGATGATGAACTCATGTCTCTGTCAATCTGAACCTCTGCCTGGATCAGTTACTCACATTAATTAAAACACAGAAAGAAAGGGGTGCTGATCGGTGCAACCAAATCTGTGGTTCTCAGAGGCTGAGTCTGTACAGTGCAGAGGAGCCACTGCACCCCCTCCCAGCCAGGGATCACAGCAGCCTGGGGCGAGGGGGAGAGGGGTTGGGAGAGCAAACACACGGATAAGGGGGCCAGTGAAAGAGTCAGCAATGTGGACAGCAGAAATAATGGGTTTTGGTGAATCAAAGGGAGGAAACAAACACAGTTTTAAAAAACATCACAAGTATCATTCACTAAAGTAGAAAATTTTTAGTTTAGCCACTAAATTTTTTTGCTGCACACCATTACTCCTGAGAACAGGTCAGGTTCTGGTTAGTGACTTCTGCCTGCTTAATGTCCTTACAGAAGAGCAGGTCTTAGAAAAACTCAAAAAAAGCAACCCCCCCCAAAAATCAACAACCTGCCCTCTCCACCTGCACAATCTAGAAAACAATCTTGTTTCTAACACATCTTAGAATTTTCAAAACTTCTTCAAACAGTGCTGAGGAAGTGGAGGTAGTATTTATAAAGCCTTCTTAGAACCACATGTTGGTTGCATTTTCACACTCATTATTCACATACCTCCACTCCCAGCTGAAGACATCGAGGACATTGACTCAAAGGACAACAGGCCAGACTCCAAATCCTTGCATCCAGTGACAGGACTGGGCACTGTRCAGACTTTCTTCCTAATCATGTCTTAGCACAGAACAGGAAGGGCCGAGAGTTTTAAATAATTCTAAGAAAAGTCTTTGGGCTTTAGAAAAAACTGATTGTCTGGCTTCTTTAGCTGCCTTTAAAAATCCCAGATTTCATTGTTACCTTCATCATCATTTTCACTTAGACACAGACACACAGACACAGACACACTCTAACCCCAGTACTGCTCCTCAGCCTGACATCTCGTGGCTATGAGGAACATAACACTGCTGAACCAAACACCCAAATACCATGCCCACACACAGGAGCATACTAATCCTGTATAATTTAAGCAACTGCGAAACAGCCCTTGAGCAATGCAAGATGATTATTTCATTTCATTAGATGTAATGTGGTGCCAGCATCATGATCTTTTGCTCAAAACTATAAGCCTACCTAATCTGAAATAAGAATTTCTGGGATATCTGCAGTTATTCTTTTGATATGGCTAAATATTAGTTTGATTTTTGCCACAGGAACAAAACCACTCCTGCTGCAAAAGCAGAATACGAGTGCAGCAGGATATATGAGCAAAATAAATTGTCTTCTCAGACAGGAAAAGAAATTAAGAAACAAAGAGTGGGTTTGCTTATATACATAGGTATAGCATGGCAACATGCTTGGCAGGAGAAACAGGGAACACCCATTCTATGAAGAGTAAGTGCTTTTTCTTTTTCTAAAAAAGTTAGTCTATTGATTCATTTTCAAGAAAAACAACTTGAAACTCAGGGGAAGAAAAAGATTTTTCCTTTTAGAGGACTTGCTGCACTGTCTGAAGAGGTTTGACACTGACCTCCTGTTCTCCTTTTCTGGCATAGAGAACAACAATCAAGCAATAACACAGAGAAAATAATTTGTGCAGTTTGATTAGTTTCCACACCAGATGTTCCCACGTATATTCACATCTCCCCAACTCTCTTTCTCCAGCCAAGAGAGTGTGCAGCTGGTACTTCTGTAGTCAACACCCAAGCTATTTAACAGAGTTATTAGCAGGGGGGTTACATTATGGATTCCACCACTCTTCTCTAGGGGCCTGCTTCTGTTCCCATTGAAGTTAAGGCATCATTGCACTCATTATCTTCAGAGAGAGCCAGAAAACATCACTGGAAATTTTTTTCTTCTCCGGTACAAATCTGCACTTTCACCTCTTCCAGCCTATGATTTCCAATTCGTTTTCTTGCCGGTACTGTAAGGCTCTACAGCCGTCCATTGACCAGTTTCTTTGTGAAACAGTTTCTAGTGGCAAACAATTTTAAGAAGAACTACAACAGATAAGAGCTGTTGGTTGTTTGTTAATTAAGCTTTAGTGACTATAGATTTCAAGAAATGGCAACTACAAAGTTGTATCTCATTAATGTACCACTGACTGAATAAACGTCAAAGGTGGATATCAGTATTCGCAGATGGAAACAATATTCATGGGTTCAGGAAAATTCCCCCAGGGCAAGGACTGGCTGAAAAGCCAGCACCCCAGCTCTCACGTAGGAACATTACAATAAATTACAGCTTTTGCTCATTTGGGAAAAAAAATGTTCTTAATACTGACAAACTGCCACAGCCTTTGAGCTCTGAGATTTGTTCTAATTGCCCTGGTTGTGAGAGAGAGGTTTCCTGTAACATGTTAAAAAAAGAAACATTTACTACTCCGTCATATCTTATTAAGAAGGAAATTATATATATTTTCATTTACAGGAACTCGGTATCTGTACAAATTCTTCAGCCAGTTTGTCTTTACAACTTTTGTGTCTTGTTGCAGAAGACACATGTGGAATTCTTTCATTAAGGATTTATGCTTTTTTGATGCAAATTAAAGGTGATCTGAAGTGGAAATATGCTGGTGGAAGCATTGCAGTAACAGCTGGGAAGAAATCATCCTGTATACCCACAGTGCTGTCCATGGCAATTTTTTGCCACTGGGTTCTCAGAGTATGCATCTGAGGATCAGTCTTTTCCATGTGGATGATCATGTGGAAAACATCGTTAAAGATGAACCAAAGGCACAGGTTATCAGCTGAAAGCTGCCACTCTCCAAAAGAGATGTTTTAAACACGTAGATGCCAGGTTAGCTAGATTACCTTAGATAATTAAAAGCATAAATAAAGAACACTGCTTTTAGAAGGGAAGTGATTGCAGGAACTGGACAATAATCACGTGATTTGAAGGAGACAAGATACAGTGCTGCACTAGACCCACAGAGGTCTAGTGTGGGCGAGTGCCGACAACAGGCTGCCAAAGGACAGCATGGCCTGGGCAGGTACTGCCAGCAAGTAGGAAGGTACATAAAAAGACACATTGATAAAGTAGTCAGAGAGGTCTGGAACATGGTTCCTGCAAGCAGCAGAGGGATATGCACAAAAGATTAGCAAACCCAACCCTCTCACTCAGAAAGGCGCAAGCTGACAAGCCAAGAATCATTTCAGAACAAGTTGGGCAGTGGGCATCATATGAGTCTCCTAAAGTCCTAAAGGGAAGTTATGGGTACAACTTGCTCCATTAGATGTAAGTTATCATATTGTTCATTGCTGGCTTGGACTTGAAATGTCACAATGTTTAACATTCTCCTGGGGTGACTGGTTTTCCAGTAGAGAAATCTTGTGTAAGACCAGGCAGAAAATGAAAAGGACCCACAAATCATCCGTTGTTTGCCTTCTCCCAGCTGAATGAGGTAAAGAAGGGCAAAACAGCACAGAATTAGAGGCAAATTACATGGCTAACAACGTCTGTATACTAATCATTGAAAGCAGAATTAACACAGGCATTTGTATTTAGTGTGTGAAATCCTGTTTTCCTGAAGTTTCATGAGTTCTGCCACTGACTTCAATGTAGCCACAATTTTATCCAGAAAAATTATCAGGTCAAACTGTGCTAGAAAATGGAGACCTGACAGATGTTAAAACGTGAGGAACACTGCATACTTCAGTATTAAAATAAATTAAAAAATCTTTGCCATCAGAATTTTTCTCTTCATGGGAAAATAGAGTACATCTGCATCATACCATCCCGGTAACTTCTTCCCCTCCCTCATGCACAGCTGACTGTAACTCCCACTCTTCTTGTTGTAAGAGAGAAAATACCAGGGCCTCTTTCAGCTGCATTAGTGGAACTGAATTTTTAAAGCTCCAAAGATGCAGAAATTACGTGGAATTCCCAAATACATCTAAAATCTAGGCCTCAAGTCCAGTGGCAATGAAATAAAACAAAGGATGTTTTATCATGTTCCAAATCACTCTTGAGAGACAACAAGTGAAAGCAAGCATAACATGAGCAGGAAGGATAGCAGGGTCTAGAAAAGCAAAGGGTATCTTGCATAAGCTGAAATGGTGCAAGAAAATATCATTTGGTCCCTGCCTCCCAGTAATCAGACGGCTTTGTTATCACAAATGCTTAGGGAGACTAAATGGCAACAAAATGCTTCCCCTTCCACCCCCTTCAGCAAGCTCATTTCTATGAGTTATAAAACACAAACATAAAAAGACTTCAGCGAAACCAGGAGAGAGCAGATGTTAATTACAGCAAAATGGTCACAAAGCCAAACTGAAATTTGGTTTGGTTTTGCATGATTAGTTCAGCAGCACTCCCATATAGTGCAAACTGCAGAGCAGTTGCCTTCCTGACCACTTGAGGAAGATATATGTAGAACCTGCCCATCCTATGTAACTGAATGTCACCTCCGCCGTTATTACCAATTGCCCTTAAGCTAATGCATCATATGTCTTTTTGACAAGAGTAATGGCTGGGTTCTGACAGCGAATAATTGCCATTTCAATTGAAAATGTTAAAATATAACTGAAATCAAACACGAAATTATTAGTGAAAAATGTTGGAGAGATGACAGAAGTGTATAGCTTCACTGGAACTATCAGTAGCTTGACTGGCATTGCCTTAGTTCTAATAAGCATTCAGCATAGTACAAGCCACAAAAGCAAATGGAAATGGTAGTTACAGCACTCTGTGACTCAGTGAGCAAGAGCTTCAATGCGAACCACAGAACAGCCATGCTCCTAGACAGTTTCCACTCCCACCAAACCTAGTGCTTCATGGCCTAATTCTTCACTTTTAAAATGTCAAACTATTGAAAACACCGCAGCTATACACATTGCACCAAAATGACCCATAAGGCTACGTCCCTCAGGGCAGCTGTGGGACTCCCCCAGCACACCCATTGTGGGAAGTAAAGACGAGGGCTGAACAGTAAGTGCTGCAAGTCTCTCCCTCCAAACCTCAGACTTTTGCAGTATGCTATTGTTTCACTTTCAGTAATTGACATTAAGCTCTCTAAATATTCCAATCAATTACGTTTTGATTTACTGCCTTCCATGGCATTTTCCTCTTTCATTTATTAGTGCACTTGACTTGTATTTCCTACAGGGACATTGTGTGAGAGAATTATCTGTCATTCTTTGGAAACATCTCTTTCCTTCTAGTACGAGTTTAGGCTGTACCCTGCAGAGCACCCCTGATCTATCCTCTCCCCAGTCCTAGCAGCAATCTCCAGGTAGCAGTTTTTCCACCACAGCTATGATTAGAATATTGATCAAAAGCTTCTCCTGAATCCTGTCTCTATAGGACTGCACTAAGCATAACAAGATAACAGACTTAAACATCTTCCAGCACGCATTTATAAGAAAGTAGTGTCTGATTTCCTACATTCAAATGCACCATTTGTAGTCCTTGTCTCCCCTTGAGGAAAAACGGATCCAAATCACAAGTAGACTTTCCCCACCTGTCTGCAGCACTGGGTAATCCAGAATTCGGGATTGTTCTTTCTACACCAGCCACTAATCATTGCCAAACAAGTGAGAAGAACCTTGTGCCAGCTGTGGGGAAATGGATGATGGAAGTACCATTAGAGCAACTCTTCAACACCCACTGACTTATGCATCACCTTACTGATCAACTGTTACCTGTTCAGCAATAGTTGGAAACTTAGGTGTTTCCCTAAAAATTAATTTAAAATACCCCTTTGTATTCTACCCAACCTTCAAAATACTCCAGCATTCAGACCCAGTGCTTCATCACTCATACTCACAGAGATCATTTTTCTTGCACACACACACAACCCTCGCCCACCCTCACAAATACTGTGCTTTTCTCTAGCAACAGAATTCTCAAAATCTCTAAATTTATCCATTTTCAACACTATTATGCAGAAGGAGACTTGAAAAAAGAAAAAGCCTTTGGAATAGCAATCCCTTCCCTACAAGTATCTGTTCTTCCCATGTATTAGCACTGCAGAATATATCCTTAAATCTGATGTTATTTGTTCTTAAAGTACGAGAAACCAATAGGGAAACTATGCCTATACTGTACCAACAATTCACAAGGCCAAAGAAACTGACAGGGTGGAAATTTTCCAAAATTTAATTAAACCTAGGAGAATCAATAGAAGCATTTGTTTTGTTCTAGCACCTGTTTTCAGGCAATAATATCTTCATGCTTCTCCTTGTTTAGTTATATTAGAAATTACATTATCTGCTCAGGTGCAAAAAGACTATTGATTTGTATGTAATAGCAGGGAAAAGTACTGTCTGTTTACAAGGGATTCATAGTTACTGTGAACACTGTCTGTAAACAGTCARGGACTCCCGTGTAACATATTAACATGCCTCAGAGGAAGCAAGCTAAACACAGCAGCAGCTCACACAGCACACAGGAAACACTAAGCCACGCTCTTTGTCAGGTAAGAAACTTTACAAGTCTGACAATACAAATAACACAAAAGATAACAAGCTTTTCAACAGCTCCTAAGAGGAAGATTAGGGAAAGGGAAAAATGAGGAAAATAAAAGAAATTTTATAAACATGATCACTTACCATTCAGGCAACTTTCTGCTATGTTATCCTTTCTGTATATCTACTAGAAATTCTTAGGTACATGAAGAATTTTAAGAAACATGAAAACACTTATCTAACTACTAACCAGTATGCACTCACTGGTCCAAGGCATTCGGGGAGCAGCACTCACTGGTAAAAATTTTCTCCAGTGAAAGAATAATAGTATGTCCTTGATCATTTCTGTGTATACTAGAGCAAGGAAACAGTCAGTGAAAGTGGAATCTTTGTCACAACCGTTAGCCTGGAGAGTTTACAACTTTTTCTCTATAGGATTTAAACAGAACGTCTTAGAATCCTTGTTGACCATGTCTTCAATACCCATAAACTGCAACCTCCCAGCAATATTTACAGTGTCTTTASACGCAGACATGGCCCTCTCTGACACTACCCTAACAGCAGTATCATGTCTTCCTGGCTCTGTTCAAGTCAGTAAATTGCCTGGGCACCTATAGACTTCAACAGCCCAGTTTGTAACTTCTGTTCACCTAGTTAGTGCATCACATTTCTACAAACAGGCTACTGATCTTTAGTACTGGTAACTGCAGGTTTATCATTTTAATATGTTTGGACTGAGGTGTAAGCTTAATTGAAACCTTCTGACTTTGTTAAACACAGGACAGTTGAAAATCTTTTATTATTATGAAAATAAGTAGATGGAGGGGGGCTTTTTAAAATTAATGACACTAATGTGTTTAATAAGAATGCTGTTCATTTCTCAGTCTCAAGAATTCAAAAATAGAAACAAAGCAGTATCTTTTCAGCTAACAGGGCTCTGTTGCCCTTTGGGTAAACTGTAACTGAATTCAACAAATGTGAAAATACTTGGGTTTCTTCTGCATTTATTGATGGAATCAGAAACCCAAAGCAAGTAATAATAAACAGGGAGGAAGGAGTCACAATTAATGCTTCTCAAACTTTTTTCAGCACATTCTCCATCCCAGAGAGTTTTGTAAAAAGGCATCAGGTATCCAACATACAAAAAGTTGTTCTCAAAGCATTTCCTTTGATAGGCAACAAGAATTTGGTAAAAGCAATAGATCTTTGGTTTTGGTCTACTTTACTTCTGACAGTCTAGGAATTGTGTTATCTTTTAGGCTCAGATTTAGGAATGCTTGCCGCCCACCACAGTAAATGAGGTTGAGGTCTGTGCAACTTTGGGGTTATATCTTTAACCTCAGCTTTCATGCATGTGATACAGGGATGCTGACATGTTCCCCTGATGCACTGAAGATCAGTTTGCTTGAGATGCAGCTGGAATATAATTTTCTGGACAGTTATTTTATGTGATTGTCAGAGAAGTATGACTTAACTCAAAGATACGGCCTCAGGCACCATCACTGGTAAAACTCATGCAGCTGTATAATTCTCAAGAGCACATATCCTGACTGAATCATATGGCTTCACTTTGCACCAGTCCGTCTTTTTGAGAAGAAAAGATCCACAGTTACAACTGAACTTATCCATTCCAGTCAAGCTTGTGCTTCTTCTAAGGTCGTTGGCTATACTCTATATCCTCCATGGTCTCTGCTTCACGCATTTTTTTCATTTCAGAAACTTAAAAGAAAATATAACATGACTCCACTGTTATGCTAGAAAGTGTAATAGTGAATTCTGATCTTGAAAATAACCACATATACTTAAAGAGTATTTGAGTTTACAATTTTCCCTCCCTTAAAATAGCCTATTTTTTTGCATGATCACAATGGATCATTTAAGTAGAAGAACTGTACAAAGTATTCTGAAATAATATAAAAACTCTGTAAAGTTCCACTACTCAACAGAATGTTGTTAAACTGAGTGTTCAGTTCTCTCTTACAACAAATTTCCTCTCAGCCTCACAAGAAGCCCAACTCAGAGTGTCCTATAAACCCTTACATAAGAAAAAGCCACCACTGAGCAGGTGATACAGTGATTCTATTTGAGGTTCTGTTCTCATCAAAACATGCTGTATAGAACATTAATATTTTTCAAAAGTAAAGGAAAAATACAATATATGCTAGAAATCCTTTCAAAAATCCAGAGAAAATGTAGGTTGTACTTGATTGTGGGCACTTTGCCATTGAATTTGCTACTACCATAGGGTTTCTTTTATTTATATATAAGCACCATACTTGTTACTGTGCTGAGAAGTGTCCTAAAAGCTGCTTTATTACGTATACCTCAACAAGTTGAAGTTAATGCTCTACTAAGCATTTTTCACACTGACTATATGAGGGAAAAAAGTTACATGTTTCTTGCCCTGGTAAGTATAATAAGAAACCACTGCCCAAGGCAAGGTATTCTTTGTGAAAACTTAACACATGCTGGCAAAAGGCCTCTTGGTACTGCTTCCTAAAACAGGGATGAAGAACTGACTGAAGTGTTCTTTTGTTCACATCATTAGACAAGAGGGAGAGGAACAAAGGATACAAAAAAGCATAAGAAACCAGGGAAGCATTATACAGGCAGACAAGAAAGTCACAAATGAGAATAAAAGACAAAGGATTTGCCAGAAATAGCAATTTCTGGAAAGAAAACTGATTGTTGGTCTGGAAAACAGAAAACTCTGTATACTCTTTGTATAGGCTGTACCAATGAAATACTTGATTTTTCCCACCAATTTCTTCTCCTGAAAGCAGCAAGACTCTCAACGCTGGCTAAAGAACATGCATAGCTGAATGCACTATGTCACATACTCGTACCATACAGATATAGCTGTCACTTCAGTGTCTAGATAGGTTTTACATTCTATTAAAAAATTAATATAGCAGTAGAGCATATCCTGATATTTTGCCAACTCTTCGAAGGCAAGGTGGAGCCACACAAGGACCCATTAACATCAGCTCCAAAATAAGCAGCCACATCAAACGCAGGCTGAGGTGTAGCAAAACATGTATATGCTCCAAACACCAGTCACATTAACAGGTTCTKGATTTTGAATCCAGGTTCATTTTGTGAGTGGAGACACGCCAAACTCCAATGACACAGGGAAGAACAAAGTGTCATATCGTATGCCACTTGTTTTCCAGGCACATCCTGTTAGGCCACAGGTTAATCATTGTCACTTCATGCAGCCACCGATCACACAGTCTATTAATTATTACTTAATGTCACTACACTAATAGATTGTTTGATTAATTCTATTAGTAATTAGAACTGCTCATGCAGTGACATTCAAATAAAACTTTTCTCTTCACAGTGCATTCGTTATGAAGAGCCGGAATGAAAACGCCTAGGTTTATTAGTCTTAGTGACCAGATACATTTCATTTAGACTACAGCTTGTTGATTTATTTCACTGTTAACTACAAACAGTCATGACAATCCAAAAACTGAGAATAAATTCAGCTGCATGTAAGACAAATCATTACATCTCCTTATACACATTTAGAACAGAGAAAAAAGATGCCTTGCTAAGAGCTAACACCCTTATTTATCTAGAAAAGGTCAAATGAGAAAAGGATGCCTTCAGACACTAAGAAGAATTAATCTTAGCACTCGTATCCAATCATTTGACTTCAAAAAAGAGTATAGTCAAGCTGATGGCTTGTTTGCCACTCTCTCTTATGGACAAATTTTAATATTACAGTACCTTTGCAAATTCTGCCTGAGAACTAGATGAACTGGGTTTGCTTTATAAACATGTAGTCTCCAATGATTTGAGGGAAGGATGCTTGAAGCAAAGTCATTTCTTTCTCACAATTTCCATTTTCTATCGGTTCAGAACCAAGCAGAAAGACATGGTACCTGAGCTGCCTTCTTTGTTAACCTTCCCTGCAATCAATGCATTTTTAAGAAAAGTTTTGATTTTGACAAACCTACATATGTTGCAGCAACAGTATGTTCTATCAAAAATAAACTTGTGAACTGCAATAATGCTCTTTAGCTCATGCCTCCCACTGTGAAGAAAGTCTTAAAAGACTGGTTTTACAACATTTTTACACTATGAGCTAAACATGAGCCAATTGCCTCTCCTGMAGTAACTGTTTTAATTCATAAACTTTCACACTCTTTGCATATTTAGTAGCCTGCTAGCTCTGTGTTGGATGTTCATCTTATTACCTTTCACGTATCTTTTCCTCTACATATTGGTGTAACATTTCTGTGGGGTTTTGGTAAACACCAGCAGTTGAYTGAAGCATTGCACAGCTGAAAGGCAATTAAAGAAAGGTAGGACAGCAGGAGCTCCAAAAGAACATGCGATATCTATCTTGGGCATCTTTAACTAGATATAAACTATATATCTATATATAAACTATATATAGACTATATATATAACTATCCCTAACATATGTTTAGCTAACTACATCTGGAAAACCTCCAGTGTTGAAGATACAATTTTGTGTCTACGTAGCTTTTTATGCAGAAAGCTTTCCTAAAAACTGAATCTCCTTTCTTCAGTTCAAGCTTATTTTTTCTTTTACTATTTACACTGACTAGGAACTGAACTAACTAATTAACTAACTGAACTAAGAACTGACCAAGACTGAAGTAAGAGTTCAGTCTCTTAGGTTATGTAAAACCTTTCAGCTATTTGGCTGCCCCCCCTTAGCCTGTTCTATAATTCAGTTCAAACAACTCCAGTTTCTTCACATTCATTAGTCTCTCCAGGGATWTTTTCAATGAGACAGTATTCTATACAGGATTTAGTGCCCAAAGCTGGACAAAGCACTTAAGCTGAAGCCTTACCAGAAATTAACTCAATGATTACTTCCCATTTTATAGATGATGTTCCCATTACTAGGCATCAAGACAGTATTTACCTTCTTCACAGTAAAATCCTCTTATGTTCCATCCATGATTCACTTTTAGTTTTTTCAGCAGTACTGCTGCTTAGCCAGAAGTTGCTTAGTCTTACCTGGTATAGACAATTCTTTCAATCTGTAAATACAACTTCATGGATATTTAATTGCATACTCTTTCCTAAACCACCAGTTTATCAGTACCTGAGTGATCCAATCCTAAAGCCCACTCACAGCCCATGCTTGCATGATATCACCTCAAAATATTTGAAGTATATTTTCTAGACAAAACTAAAAAGTAGTATTTGTCAAGAATTTCTGGGCGGGGAAGGGTACATTTGAAATATACATCCCTGAGCATGGTATCTTAACTCCCTGCAGACACACTGAGACCATCAGAGATTTGAAAGAGAAGAATGTGCAGGCTGGGAACCATGGCTTCTGGAAGCTTGCTTTTTCTAAAGCCATGTGGCTCGTTAGGGTAGCAGATAAAAGAAAAACATGTGATCAGAAACATTTTCTGTAGAAATTTTTTGTATATCTATACGTATTTATATAAGAAAGGGTTTGCTAGCATGCCCCAGAAGATATAAAAAGGGGTTTCTGCATCTGGTCTTATGCATAAATTTGAGGAGCTGTAATCAAGTTCTGGTGACAGGAAGACTAAACCTGCATTCCCATGTTCAGGAGAATTTATGAAAAAAAGGTATGTTCCTCCAAAGTACGAATCAAAATTGCAAAGACTGAAAAGCTGAATCTAGAGTTTGTTTAGATTTCTATGGTTTGATTTTCCACATCTTACTATACTGATTTGGAGATCAATTGGTCTTTTAATCATCTAATTCCATCTTTACCTGAACCAACTGTACATATTTACATTAATACACAACAGTAAAAACAATAAATCTCTCTTTTTAAAATCAAATATCAACCTGCTATTGCATCCTATACTTAGTATTGTTCTTAGGAATTGAGCAGTTGATATAAAAGCTAATGAAAGTCCCATTCTACCCTTTCCTGAACAATAAAAATTAATATTACAAATATAAATATCAGGCTTTTATGCTTTTATTTGCTTTTATGATCTGCCTGTATATTTCTTCTCTCCACACTAATATTCCTTGTGACTTAAGTAGTTGTGGGATTGGACAGGTTGACTTGTACCGCACCTCAGCTGAACTTTATAATGGAGAAGGGAGAAGAGGTAAAAAAAAGCTTTGTACATAACCTGGTAACTGAGTAGGGTGGGGGTCTCCTGGCCCATTCCACCTTATTAATAGTTACAGGCTACAGGGACATTAATTGTAAAACTACTAGAGAAAAAGTTTCTTCAATTGTACATATTTCCATTAGCCTTATGCATGAATAAGAATCATAATCCTAGAAAAAACACCGCATCTCCTTGAGGAAACCTTTTAATTGCTTTGGGAAAAAAGACAACTAATTGAAAACAGATTTAGAGAATTATCTGGTAAGACCGGGACCAAGTGCAAGAGTCCTTGATTAGGACTATATTAGCAAACATCTTCCCATACAGAAAAATTAGATAATTTCTGTTTCCAATCTGATGCTATCAACAGACATTTAATATTTTGGGCAATCATGTAGAAAATTTATCACACACCAGGTGGTTTCTAACACATATGGTGTGGTATCAACTTTTTACTTCTTGTTTTCTGGTCTTCTCTATTTCTGTTCTTCCCAAAGCCRTACATTACACTATTAATATAAAAAGCTAGTTCTGAAAGAAGCAAACCAGCCTGATGCCCCTTGGCAAATAGCAACCTCCAAATCTGCCATTTGTTGTACCTGTAAGTTTACTTACGGTCGGATTGCAACATTTTTAAATGAACTCACGTATTTTCTGAACAGCAGATTATCAGGTAGAGAATTGTAACCCAGAAAAAGTCACCAGTAACTCAAATATTCCAGGAGGCTTATTTAAATAAAATCTAACTTCACAGTCATGTAAGCAGCAGAGATCCTCATAATGAATGGGCAGAATACACTACAGCAGATCAGGAATTATAAAACTAAATTAGAAACCCAAATTTCATTTGCTATAAAAACAAACGGCTCTTTGTTCTTCAAAGGGAAGTTGCTAAGATAATGCAATGAATCACCCTTCYGCAGTCAATTTCTGATGCTTAATCCTTTCTATATTT
Source organism: Amblyornis subalaris (assembly GCA_018881555.1). NCBI lineage: Eukaryota > Metazoa > Chordata > Aves > Passeriformes > Ptilonorhynchidae > Amblyornis > Amblyornis subalaris. The sequence goes on from JACAXG010000004.1 coordinate 17,952,436, forward strand.
CTATTCGCTAATTATATATGCATCATACATTTCAGCATTTTCTGAGAAAGTGGATATGATTATCATCTCATCTCACAGCTTTATGAAGCTTAATTACTCAAAACTACCCCTTCTCCATAGAGTGGTCATGGAGGAAAGAGCCAAAATTCCACAGCACATTTCACAGCACGGCTCCTGCTTCTTGCAGCTTCTTGCAGAATCTTGAGACAGGACCGTGCATCRCACACACACACACAGAGCATCCCTGCCTGTCATTTCCCTTTATGCCTCAACTGGGTCTGCCCAAAGACAGTGCTGACGTCCATCATTCCAGCTCTTACAGCCTCGTGTTTTACATCTGCAACAAAAACAGTGCTGACAACATCTGGAGAGTTTAGCTGTTGTTGAGCAGAGTTCCACAGCATCAAGGCTTTCTCTGTTTCTTACTCTGTACCATGATCCCCAGTGAACAGAAGTCTGCAGGGCACACAAAGGACTAGATGACCCAATCTAACAAAAGAAATACTCCRTCATATAATGTCATGCTCAGCAATAAAAYGGAGAGGAGGGAGAGTTTCCTCTGTTACTGAAATGAAATGAGCAGTGCTCTGAACAGAACAATTTGAATTTCAGACGAAATAGTAATGTAAGGCTCTCAGCAGCCCAGTTTCCAGCAAAGAGACAAGAATTAATAGAAATAGTTAATAGAAGCAAATAGTTTTGAACTGAACATCGAAGTCAGCAGAACAAAACCTGGGTCTGAAGCTAGGTATTTTACATAAACCAGAACCACTTTTTTCTGGATGCACCTCTGTCTCACCTTTATAAACTGCTAAACCTGGAGAATTGTCCTTTTCTTCTTCTTCACAGAGCATCTCAAGCTTGCCTGTGAGGCAAAGGGGAAAGGAATCCTGGTTGGCATAATCTTCATTGCTCAAGATAGATTTTTTTCAAGCTGAGGTTTTCATGTAAGCTTCCAAGCCTTACGACAGAAAAAACTATTGAGAACACAGTCACAAGTGGTTCTTATGCCCTAATTACAGTGCTTTCTCAATTTCTCACCCATCAGAGGGCACATCTCTTCTCGCATACAAGGGGAAGGAGAATGGCTGTGACCGAGTGTGATACTGTTAACAAGAGAATTTAATTGGGACACATTTTTGCATCCCACATTAGGTGTGACTCTTAGTTATGTGATATGTTCACAGGTGACAAGAAAATTATGCCTTACATCTGCAGAGATGGGTAAATGCCTCATTRGGTTTAATAATTATCTGTTAGAAGGGCAGTTCCGCAAGAAAATCTCTGTTACTGAAAAATGAAAGGGACACAAAAAAACAACATTGCAACTGAATCATCAATGACCTTGCTGAATTAATTCACCTGTCCAGAAATATTTTTATAAACACATTAATAATGAATGCTATATTGTAAAAAATGCATGAATGGGTTACATCACAAAAAGGTTATCAAGTAGCCCATGAAATCAGACACAGGCTGTATTTTCAGACTCGAGCTCAATTCAGCCTGAATTTTTATATTAATTCACATATGACAGAGGAAGAAAAAAGAATGCGGAAGAGAAAAGACATTGCTATGAAAAATTACACATAAAACTTATCAGGAATAACTTCTTTTCAATCAAAAAAACTACAAGTATCATTTTTGACAGACAAAAAATCAATAGCATACGACTGATCCTCTATAGCTAAAAAAATAATAAATTTTTAAAACAAAACAACACAACAAACAAACAAAACAAAACGAAACCAAACCAAACCAAACCTGCCACCTTCCTGGATGTGGCACAAGGCAACTTATCCCAACAATAAAAAGTTCTCAAGGAAAGCTATACTATTCCATTTACATTGACAGCTCAGTTTTACAGCTAAATATGAATCTTGGAAACCAAAACAGAACATTATCAACTTCTCACAATGAGAAGGTGGTGAGACAAATGAAGCACAACCTTCACAGTAGCAAACTACACCTTTTGACACAGACCATTAAACAAAAAAATTAACTAGTTTATTATATTTAACATATTTACAAAATAGTACAAATTAAAGTACTGTAACTCCATTATTGCATGACAAAAAAACCTCCATACAGGCAAAAGCAGCACATGAAACAGACACTCCAGAATATTTAGGAAGTCTTTGGTACTGAAATTATAGTTTAAGATGCAGCATTAACTCAATCAATACAGGGCATTAAACACAGACAATTATATGTAGATTTACACCACAAAAGTAAAGTTTACCTATGGCTTTCATTCTTCTCAAAGGATTACTACTGGATTCAGGAATTGCTTAACAGCTTTACAACAATTTTAGGATGGAGAGAATAATTAAAATTATTCTAAACTCAAGCTGTTGAAAATGACTGATATCTTTTTCAACTTGTACTGAATTTAACTGCCTTTTCTCAGAACTATATGACAGTAAAGCACTAAACACTTCACAGACCTAGAGCCTATTCCTCCACCCCTTAAGCAGGCAAAACTGGGAAAGAATCATCTTTGTCTGCTTAAGGAATATAGGATTAAGCTCACAATAGACAATCAAACTGCGTGGCAAAACATGATCAAAGACTGTATACTCTAGTCTACRCTGCTGTACACATCATTTACAAAATTTTTTATGGATACTCTACATATTTACAAATACTCTCAATTATTCCATCAAGTAATGTACTCAACACAATCACAGTTTACATAATTTTGAGGTAAACCCTTGAAAAGTTAGAGCATCAGCTGAATTTCATCTGCAAGGCTGAATGTCACAAGTCAAGTTTCTAATTAGAAGATCCTCTCTTTCCCCTGGTCACACAGCACTGTATGCCAGGTGTAGCAGATGGGTAAGATGGTTGCAGAAATGAAGGGGATTATTGTGAATCCTCTGTGCTGTGCTTGATTCTTCTTGATGGCCAGGAGGAGGCCAGAAAAAAGCAAAACGTCCTGGGGGCAGCCAAAAAGAGACTCAAATACGTACTAGCAGATTCTGCTCTGCCCATAAATAGTGGATATTATGTTGCCTGTAGACTAGGAAAACACTGCAATGTTAAGTGGTGCAGTGTCTCTGCACACTAACTGCAAGATGCCTAAGAGAAAAGAGGACAGGCAAAAGCAAAAAAGAGGATGTGGGACAGGACGAATTAACTTCATTTAAGAGCTTGATTTTCTATCAGCTTTTCAAGCCAGACTTGACATTACTTAAATATTCAAAAGTGCACACCTGAAGACATCACCCACATTTATTTTAGCTTATAACTACACCATTTCTGCCCCCACATAGTTACATTAAAACACTGCCTCACCAGGCAGTGGACACCACTCTACAAGGCCTGATCTTTCAAGCTGGCCAACTTAGACACATTTTTCCTTGGGGATATGCAGAACCATGCAACGACCACTCACTCACTGAACTGCCATTAACATCCCAGGGAACAAGAAAGGAAAGGGCAGAAAGAAGTCTGCAAGTTCCATTTGCATTCACAAAAGGTGACAGAAACTCCTGTCTAACTAGGAAAAGACAGTTTTGAGTTAAAAGCATCGAGGTTCATCTGAATCAATCAAGAGGTTAAGATAAACACTTCTGTTCTTGAGAAATGCCATCATCTTCCAYTGGTATATTCTCCTACAGAATAGGTCAACAATATTTGTTTAACATTAACGCCGAAAACTTTCAACTCATCTTGTCATGACTATCCCCCAGATGCACTTTTATTTTCAGCTGCTTAAATGAAAAAAACTCACATAAAAAGGCTTGAGATGACAAAAAAAGGATCCCACAATTCCACTTTGTGGATGTTTTTTAAAGCAATACCACATCACTACACCTTTTTAAAATGCCTTTTGTTAGAAGATTTAGGTAGGACCTCAAAGTAGCAAGTTAAGTAATTATATAAGTATGAATGCTACTCATATTTACTACATATTTTCTTCAGAATGTTTTTGTGAGTGTAGAATGGTTTGTAAGTTGATAAGTAAAGTAGTTTGATCTCTCAAGACAAGTCTACTGACTATGCCCACTGGAATGACTGAAATCTGTTTTCTGCATGCAGTGATAAGGAATAGTAAGCCTTCATCTCCTTGCACCATCACAGATGTTAGCTAGAAGAGAAATGTTAAATATTCAGCCRTTGCTAGTATTCATGGTGTGGTATGGGGTGAAATGAAAAGGAACACAGAATTTTGTTTTCCAGAGATCTTCTGGGAATGTGAGGGTTGGACTTTGTACTGATCCCCAGTGACAGCAAACTGGCAGCTTGTTTCTTGCACAGCTCTGGGTAAGGTAATAATCTGTCAGCCCAAACTTCTGTATAAATTCCAACATTAAGACTGGAAGGTTCAGACAGACAAAAACGTTGCTGTTTAAATACTTAACAAGACCATCAACACATAGAAGATACAAATTTTTACAATCCCTGAAGCTGCTGGTCAGCAGAAGATCGTTTTTATTCATTCGTCCTCTTCAACATAAGTTGATGGAAACCAGCCCACCTAAAAAGGGGAAAAGCAGAACAAAATAATACATGAGATGCACAGGGTTTTTTTCAAATGGCTGAACCAGGCAAAASAGGAATGGGTCTGTTCAGTAAATATATTAATAAGATTGCAAAGATAGACTCGGCTGAMCTCACGCAGTTGGGGTAAGTACCCTTAAAAAGAAAATAACTTGCAGATAGGACAATTTGGAGACCAACAATCTCTATCTCTCTTCCTCCCTCAAAAAAATCTAAAAAACATTTGCCCAAATTGCAAGTCTAAACGTTCAGAAAAATGCCAAGAGTGGAAGTAGTTTTACGGCAGGCAAGATGCTATTTTTTGAATGAGGAATTAAACTTTTAACAGGTTCCAGTCAGGTCCAGGAAATCCTCTAGTAAAGGAAACAGGAACTGATTTGATTGCTTTACATGGACTTGAATTCTACTGCCACCAAAACAAGTTTTACATATGACAGAACTGGACAGCAGAGTCTAGTGTCCTACACTTCAGAACTTATAATATTATCCACATTCTGAAATTAATGATGCGCCAAATAAGGATTATGTAAGACATACAGTGATACAATGTCATATATTTCTTATTTTATCTATTTGCTTTCATTTTTTTCAGACTTTTTAATACCTAGAGTCAATTTAACTTTCACGAAATAACTCAAAACCAAATCTAGAGCATGACAAGGAGGAGTAACTGCATAAATTTGGCCTTAGATTACCTTGCCAAAATATCTCCAGAGATGAGTTTATAATGTCAAGTCCAGGTTATGAAAGCTATTAGAAAGAATGCTAGCATGTAACAGGGCATCCTTTAGAATGCAGGCATTTGCATTTGAATAAGTTGTTCAGCTTTCTTCACATGTAAAATGTGTATAGGATGATGGTTATTTCTTCTGTTTCCTATTTCTTGCTGTCTAATTGATAATTTAACTTTAATAAGCTTTAACCATTTAACTTTAACATAACCAAACTCATGTACACACGCACCAAAAAAAAAAGTCTCCAAATTGCATAAAGCAGTAAATCTGGCCATCCACTTCAACTGAATTTGCAACTACCATTTCCAGCTTCCAGACAACCTGCTTTCTTCCACCTCATGTTCCTTGACCCTGCATCTCAGCATTTTAGACATGGAAACAGCAGTCTCAAATGCTTCTGACTAATCTGCATTAAAAAGCAATAAACTAAGAYTGAAACAGTAAACCCTTTATAGGTCAAAACTGAAATTTCACTTCCATGCAAGTCTCAGAGCACAGTATAAAGTGAGTTCATAAAAATCCCTGCTAAATGTGCCACATTCTTAGAGATCAAAGAAGCAGACTCTTATAAAAAAGGTGCTTGATCCCATTGCACTGTAGTCTGGCAGAAAGAGGTGGGAAATCATTCTGTGCTAAAGTGCTAAACAGAGTTCCACAACACCAGGAACCTGACCCCAAATATATGTGTACAAAACAGTTCAAGAAAGGTCAACTGCAGCAGTACTATWAATCCTGGTTATCTTCCAACCATATAATCTTGCCCAAATATTCAGCCTGGTAGGTCACATTAAATAACCAATAATTTAGATGCTGGGAAAGCTACCGGGCGAGAGTTCTGCCTGGCTCCTATGAAACAAAGATGAGAACATGTTCCATCTTGTGAATTTAAACACACAAAGAAGGTTTATCATGTAGGAACACACCTTATTTTTTTTACAAAACCACTGTCTGTGAAGGCAGAAATGAGACACAGGAAAAGAAAAAAAAAATAACCTTACCCTTCCATTTACTTCACCTCTCCACCAGCCATTGGCACTCATCTTTGTATAAATTTTTACAACATCCCCTTTCAGTAAGGACAGTTCTCTCATGTCTCGTGCACAGAAGTCATACCTGGCTATGGCAATGCCTATCACCTTTGGGCTCAGCACTGAAATTAAGCAGATGGTGATATTATCAGGGTTTGTTAAAACAAGGCTGCCAGACTAATGTAAATAGAAATACTGTAAAATATAAAATAATGATTTCACAGCAACATACACTGGCATATGTTTTATGCAAAACATCCGCACTACAAAGGTCAAGAAGATTTAAACATAGGTGAATGGTGTAGAAGTTGAAGGGATTTTTTGTCATTTTTTGAATATTCCTCTTTATTTTCAGAAAAAATCAAAGTACATGAGCCATAAAAAAATATTCCCCACCCTAAAATTGCTAAATACATTTGCAATTATTTTATTCTTGTGCTTCATAATAAAACCTGCTGCCAGTTACATGCATCAACATATTTTACAGGTCACTAATTTCTTTCCAAAAGAATTATTAGCATTTACAGTTGACTTAACTTTAGAACTCTAATGAAGCAAAACAAACAGAATAAGGTGCTGTTCTTTCAAAAAASAACTCCCAAGTTAAATATTAATGCACTTAAAATTGGAAGCTAACATCAGCATGAGCAAAAAGGTACAGGCTTTCCACAGGAAATTTCCACAGATCATTTATCACAATCTGCATTAATATTGACTGATGTAAATCTATGCTTTTCAGGAATTTATTCTCTAAATCATCAATTAATTTATTCTAYAATATTAAGATTCAGTGAAATTAACACTTTAAAGTTTTCAGGTACATCAATACAGAAGAATTTTGCCAATGTAAAGCCCAGACATTTTAAATAATAAAAAACTGTTAAGTATTTTTAAAAAGTAAAGGTGTAAAAAGCCTCACTTCAAAAACGAACCCTTCTTCCAAATAGTTTTATAGGAAATCATGTTTCCTACCCTGATGTAGAATGTCCAAACTTGCAAAAGAAATCCTCAATACTTCCATTGTGAGGACAGTGAAAGGAGAGTGGGCAYGGCCTCAACAAATAAAGGCCTCTGACTTGAGCACTTTAGAAAGAACATCTACTATTCTACTGCACTTTGTAGTCGGATTATTTGGCCAAGGCATTTTTTAAGCTTCTTTTTTCCATTAATGCCACTGTTTTTCTGTGTAAGTCACTCTAAGAGGAGTTCATGGGCACAGGCAAGCTTCCTACTGAAAAGAATTGAGAAGAATTCATATGATCCTCACGGATGACTTGATATAATGTACACAGAACCATCTCTTTCCTCAGAACCCTTTTAAATTTCTTCRAAATGCCCAATCTTCATTAGGAAACGTGATTAAGATTCTAGTTTTAGCAATGCCCTCAACAACGTAATGCTAAGAATTCATAGCTAGTTGCCTTTAATTTAAATCAGGAACACAAAACATGGCAAACGAGCTAGGAAATCTCAAGTTCCAGCTCTGCTTGTGTTTAAGTTTTCTTCTGGCCCCACTGGATCATAGATACATAGGCTTCTACATAATAGAATTAAATATCTGAAAATCATTATGTGTTTAAATACTTTTAGCTGAAAGAGAAAATACAAACAATTTATTTTAAAATAACAAGAAATACTATGTTTAAAATATTAGACATATCAAAAAAACCCGGAACTCCTAAAAAACTGTTTTGACAACAGATTATGCCCTATTTTATATCATGTCACTAAAGTTTAGTCCAATATTTCTGGCTGCTTACGTAGAGTATGCTTATCGGACACTTGATAAATTATGTAAAGGATGACATATAAAAGGGAATCGGCCTCTCAATTTATTGCTTATATTGATGTTGCAAAAATCTAGGTGATATATTAAGCACATTAAAGTTCAAACATGCTTTTTTTCCCCTCTAAGCAAGTCAGACATAGATGCTACTCGTTTAGATCCTGACGCAAATGTAATGTCCTATACCTTATCAGCATTGCAGTAATCAATTTTACAGAGAAAGAGCACGTCATGGGCAGCAATTGTTTTAGAGAAAGAAAGAGAAAGAGCAGTTATTGATTGTAGGGTCAGTAACCATTCATAGGCCTGCAGCAATATCACAGGTGGATTTGAAGAAGCATTGCAGGAAGGAAGGAGGGATTCTGGGGAGCAGGCTATAATTTCAGATTCTAGAAACGAGATAAAGGGGCAAGGAAAAAGATTACAGGAAGCAAAGGTGAACAAATTTGGGAAAATTGGGAAGAAAATAACTAAGAGGGAAGAAATGCACAGAATAATAATAAAGAGGAAAAATGGAGAGGAAAATTAGGATAGAGGAAGAAAGACTTGCACATCTGGGGGAAAGGAGGACTTTTAACTCTTTTTCAAGTCATAAAGCCAGAGAAGAAAAGGAGAAAGAAGCAAGATAAATCAAAACCATATATCTTCAAAAGTCTTGAGGCAGAAAGTAGCAGAATTTAGATTAATTTAGAATCCAAGATCCATATTTTCAAATAACAGTGATGCTCATGATAGGAAATATATAAAARGAAGCCAGATGAGTGATGGAATATAGGAAAATGACAGTGCTAATTTTGGGAAAAAAATATTAACCATATCTCTCTGCTGACACAGTCACAAAAACAACTTGAGTGGAGACTATCAGCCCTGAATTCCCAATTAGTGCTGTCCCAGGATAAATAAAACTTGAGGGAARACAGCACGTGGAAAGGACATCTGTACAGATGTGAGAGAGAAGAAACACCAAGTGAAGGACAGAAAGGCAACAGCTACAGGAAGAATGAAGAGACAACAGGATTAACAGCCGAGATCAATGGAAAGAAAGGGCTCAACAGGTGAATGAATGAGAATGAGAAATTAAAGATGGGGGGAAGAGAAAGTGATAAAAAGAAAATAAGCTATTGAGAAAGCATTAATAATAAACCTTGTGTATTTGGAGGGAGATACTCAGRGAATTAAGTGGAAATAGAGTGAGAAATCTGAAGGAGGTGAATAAAAAGTACATGTGTGAATGAGAAAAATATGCTTTTACTTAATCTGGCCTTTCCTTCTGCAAACAGATGATGATGACAGGGAACTATAGTCAGCTTTGATCTACACTGGAGTATATTGGACATTAACAGTTAGATAGATGTGCTGCAAATGAACTTTTAACACTTGATGAAGGATCTAGGGTGCAAACAACAGAGGTTCCATGTGGTCACAGCAGGCTGGTCTAGCTCACATGCTTAAATTCCATGAAGGTCAATGTACTGTTATTAAAGCTGTGAGTAGTTGTTTTTCTCTCCTTGTGCTATGGCCTCCTCATAAATCTGCAGCCATATGCCCTGAGGGTTGCTCCTGTGTATTAGTTTCCATGCTCCTTGAAGCCGTGTACATTTACTTGCACTGTTTCACCCAACCTCAGTTCTATGATCCAGGCACAGGCTACACCTTCAGTAGTCCTCAGTAGTCAGCTTAACCCTTCTCCTGTGTTACCAACTTCCATATCAGCAGAACTAAACCACCTCTGAAGATACTTTTGAAAAAAAATACTTTTAATATCATGAAATRCATATTTGTTCTTTTAATGTAAACAAATTGGCTATTTTTAAAAAGGATTAACTAAGAACATATGAAGCAACGTACCTTAGGAATCAGAATACAAAATTCCATTCAAACAGGTAGATAAGCTTAATTAAGAACTGCAGATCAATATTTTCCTTTAATATTTTGTACTTGTATAAAAAATACTTAACCTAGCATATTGTGATATGCAAGGCATTGAATCTTATTGTTACAGTTATTAATGAATTTTCTGATAAAGCAGTTTTTCACAYAAAAAAAGGAATGTAATTATAATTTGTTGAAACCACATATGGGAATATATGGGAATGTGTGATAGGCTTAAAGTAACTGAGTCTTGATTGCTGTTCTATCACTACAGGCCACTTCACAATTTTGTTCTCCTGGAACAGATACCAGTTTCAGTAAGAACAGTCAAGTACTGGGCAGTTGAATGCAAKATGTCATCTCCTATCCTTGCCCAAAAGGACAGAAGCTCACAGTATTTACCTTGAACAAAGGACTAAAACTTAACTCCTTCATGTTGTTTCAAATYAGGTGAGTGCTTCAGACAGCCCAGCTGAGCGTCATGACCACAGGGCAAACAGCTACACCAAAACGGCTTTCTACTCATCTTTCCTACAGGTGTGGCCCTTTATAAAAATAAATGTCAACTGGAAGAGCACCTTATAGCTTGGATTCTCAGTCAATGTTGTGAGTACTGAAAGGAAGTAAATGTATCTGCCCCAAAAATATCTATATGTAAGGAGACAGAAACGGAAGAAACAACTGAGGGGCAAAACCTCCAGGTGCTGTCTAAGACAAGGAGATTGAAATCCCTGGGGTGAATCAAGAAAGGGGCCATCAGAGATGCTCTMGGCACAAGTAAGCACAATAACCATTCTACTACTGAGTTGCCACCTACATCCTTTTCCCCTCAAGAAACTATGGAAAGCCCTAAGAATCCATCTCAGAGCACTAAATAATTTGGAAAACCTCAGTGGGGCAGGTGTAAAACATACTGCCCAGTCAGATCTTGATAATTACATCTGCATTTGTGCATGCTGGACACCTCCCTTTCCCTAGTGAAAAAGTCAGCCCTAATCCTGGGCAACGTCCTCCCCTCCCTGTACACAAAGGCAGGCCAGAGTAAAGTGAGCAAATAYTGTGTTCTCCACATCAGTAGTTCCTTCCATATGCTCCTCAAAGGCATTCACCTTTCTGCTGGCAAAATTCTTCTTAAATTGTCCAGCGGTGCAGTTCACCTCTTCGAAGACTAGATCTTAGAGATCAGAGCAAGTCATAGCCATACTGACGCACTAATGAAGGCTACCACTGCTACAACTTTTAGCATTTTTATGCAGTCTCTTAGTTTGAAATGACTGCATCTATTAAAGTCAGAGATGGTTAAATGGGAATAAAGAAAACAATATCTGAAAAACAGATGGGCAAAATTAATTAACAATGTTAATGCAGAATTTAAAGAAAGCATTCTCTACAAAAAAAACTACTGTATTCTAAGATGCTGCTGCAGTATGGTTTGCTGCAGGGATGGGACGAATATATTATTTACCAACAAGAAGTGAAATTTCCATGTTTGTGCATTTGAACAAATACGTTAAAAATATATAGCTGTCAACTACATAGCAAATTAACAGTCAAGAGCTCATTGATGGAATCTGCTGTAACTAGTGAGCTTYGCAACACCTATTCAAACTGCTTTTTGCAATAAGCAGTAATAATTCAAAAGTTTAAGAGTTTGATTTTTGTTATACTTCAAGAATAACATGTAATAAATCGGGTTTTGGAGTCAGAGAAGAGCTCAAGTATTAGATTCGTCCCTTCCCTCACTTGCTCCACACAGAAACAACAGAAGCAAATTTAGAAGAAATATAAAAGCAGTAAAGCAGTACCTGACCAGAAAGGAGTGGAGGAAGGGGGAACAAAGCTGTAGTCTGGAGGAGTTACAAAAGAAAACCCACAGAACAAAGAAGGGGCTTAGAGGAAAAAAAAGAGAAAAAGAGAAAAGCAAAAGAACATTGAAATATTGGCATAAGATTTAAATCATAGTTTTTTAACTATATAATTCATTGATAATAAGGAAACTAAGGTTCCCTACTAAGGATGTCTGCAAGGAAATTGACTGTAATAACTAGAAAATTTGGATCTATGATTAAATTTTTAACAATTGCATTTTTCAAAGACTAAAGTAGAAAGAAGTCACCCATTTAGGGTTTCAGAGAAGCAAATTGTAACTGCAGACTCTTGCAAATATTTTCAGATTTAACAAAAGGTTTTTTTAATTCTTTGTGTGCCCCACTTCTTACCATTACAAAAGCAAGAACTCATGCATATATAATTCCTCTTGAGCCCAGCAAGACTAGTCACATGCCCTTAATTAGGAATATATTCTAAGTACAAGTTGAACAGCAGTCCCATATTACGGCATGGAAAAAAAAGTATGCRTTTCACCCTGATAATCATTAACATCAATAGGAATTCCAGAGCTAAACCACATCCTCTAAGGCCCAAACAGTATTGCTCATATTTGCAGTTTCCCCAACTTGCAAAAAGCCCCTTGAGCAAGCAAAAAAAGCCTAAGCTTAAGACTAGGCAGAACCACACATGATCCTAGTCCCTATAGCAGCTTCCTTCCTCTTCCTCTACTGCCAACAAAACAAGGGTCAATGTATTTTTAAACACAAAAATTAGATGAAGTGAACTAGAATTGCTTCAAATGAAATTACAGTTTATTGATATGTTCTCACATTTTGTCCCTTTTTTGAAGAGGCARTAAATATACATAATGTGCATATCAAATAAAGTCAAGATCTTTGGTCCCAGCTGTGATTTGAAAAGGTACATCCATCTCAACTGGATAAACGGTAATGTAGCCTCTAAATTATAGCTAATAATATCTGTAATTACTGAACAAGAGTTTTCCTTAAAAATGTAGCAGGGTTATATTCACCACATACAGCTACTTCTCTGAATTTATTGTTGTGACTACACATGAAACAAAGTAATTTTACTTCAAAATGGCTATTTGCAGGAATGATGACTAGAACTATTTTATACAAGAACCCATGGTGGARGTAATGATACAGTTTCATGCACCTTACTTGGATGACAAGAGATACACATTTGTGACAATGAAACTACAAGGATAAATAAAATAAACAGGACTGATACTGTATTTTAATATTCATAAAGTATGGGCTCAAAAAATCCCAAAATCCCAGAACACAAACCAATAGCATTTTAGGTTAGTATCTTATAGTACAAAAAAAGCCAAAAGCCATACTCCAGGGTCTCTTACACTCTGGAAACTCCCTTCTGATCCTTCACAACGATCATCCTTTCTCCACCTCTAACACTAAATGGACCATCTGGGAATGCATGAGGTTACCTAAGGGGCTCCTTTATACTGGAGATAGTAACCCCAGATGACAGCTCTGTGTCTAAAAGTGCTACACAAACCAAAAGGGCCACTTGACTCAAAAGCAGTGCCCATTCTCAGAGGCAAATAGCTGCCTTTATTTCTACAGAAGCACAATGGCAGAGTGGAAGAGCAGCGTGCAGGAACACAGCCAGGTTAGGTGCTATATGGGAGGTGACTGGTCCTTTACTGACTACACTTCATCCTAATTTTTCTCTCTGACATAACTGGACATTTGATTTTATGTGTGAAATTATGGATGAATAAACCCATGTAGGCAAGGAAATCCTACTAGATTTCTACAGATAACTGGTCTATTTTTCAGCTTTGATGATAAGGGGTTTGGTGTTGGCTTTTAAGCAAAAAGGCTGATTTTTTTTGTTGTTCCTTAAGGGTTAGGTCAACATTTGTTTTATTTTACTTTACTAATAGATACTTTTACACAGTTAATGCAATAAGCAGTAGGATGTCATAACTAGTTAATATACCTACTCCTAGTCAACAGGCAAAGAAAACCATCAAATAGTACTTGGTTTCATGATTTAGGCTACTTTGAAATCTGAATTTCATGAAGATTCAAATTTCTCAATATAATTGTGCTCTGCATCACCAAATCAGAATAAAGCACYAAAAAACTATTCCATAAAATAATGTCCCTTTTTGTTTTTATTTCATTAAATGGTCAATAATTCCTCTAATTTAATATAAGAATTAGKTTTTTTCTGTGTAGGAAAACAAAATTTGATCCTACTGTGTGTCTAGAAAAGCCTAGGATTGAAAAATTATGAAGAAAGAATATACCATTTTCCAAAAAARTCTTCCCAATTAACTTGAATTGGGAATTTCCTTTACAGAAAAGTAAATGTCTGACACCTTTTACAACCACTCTAAAAGTRTACAATGAATACCAGAACAGCATGGGTGACTTCTGCAAGACCAGGAGACCAAAAAGCAAAGTTCTAATCCAAGTGGGAAGCCCAAAAAGTAGAAAGCCAAGTTAACTATCCCACTAAAATAGAGGTCTTTACTCGAAAAATTTATTCCAAAAATCAAGTAGATGCTGAAGAGATAATCAAATTCCCTGAAAATTTAAGATGTTACCAGGTGACTTATTATGATTCATATTAGAAATTAAAAGTAAAATGAAATGCCAATTGTTTTTCTTTCCCCCAATGAGTAAATGAAAACATAACAAATAGCAAAAATAATTAACATATTCCTCTCTCACCCTCTTCTGGGAAGTCAATTCAGTAATGCCTTTCAAYTTCACAGCTGCTCAAAGACCTTGGCAGCAGAAGATGATACAACTCTGTCAAAATCTACAGCGGTTTGAGTAATGTTTTTTAGAAATCCTTTTCCCACTTATTCTGTCAGTTATATATCCTAAAGATCAGCTGTTTTGAAAAGGAAGCTGATGTCTTTTCAAAAGATGGCTTCATTAAAAAATACAGATAGAGTCATGTGAATACTATAGTGAAAAATACTGCATTAAACCCAAATCCTTCTTAAAATCAGCTTCAAACTGCCAAAGCCCATTGCATTCACTACCTTCAGCCCCATGCTGAGCAGTTGCCAAATTGAAAAAAAAAAAAAAAAGGGAAAGTGCCCCTCTCTCCCTTCAGCTACTTTTTCTGGCTTCATTTCAACAATTGCTTTTCTTGCACTTGGATTATGTGGGAAGAGGTCAAATAACTTAGGTGCGTGGTGGTCCTCATTGAGGGCAGCGAAGTAAACTCATGTCCAACTGCTGCCCCATGATATATATGCTTCCTCTACTGAAACAAAGTGCAGCTTAAAGTTTCCCAATTTCTTTCTAAATTCAGCCCAGCAGGGTTCACAGAGCYTAGATATAAGGCTTTTTTTACATCAGCTTGGTAAAAATGAACAAGACAGTTTAAAGACTGAGCAAGACTGTGACCCACAGATGGACGGCTAACCACGGACATTTTGGGTAAACCAAACAAAACAAAACAAGAAAACAACAACAAATTAACCACCACACTCATGGGGACATACTTTATTGTCAAATCCATTAAATGGAAGTGCCATTCAATCTAGATAAACTAGCAGAATTATGGAAATCTATTAGATTTTACATGAGGACTTTGAGAACTGAAAGGTTTTTCAGATCAGTTTGGCCTAAGATAAAACCTGCCAGTTTCCACCAGCAGAGTTTGTAGCATTAAAGTTACTGTAGCAGAGATGCACTTCCTCATCCCCTTGACTAAAATGAGAGCACCCCACAGTCATTYCTCTTGCTCTCCCACGTACTGCCTAGAAGATATTGTTTTCTTTTGTATGATAACTGAAGTCAATGAGCATGTACCATAAATCTTGTATCCTGTAAAGCAAGAAATGATTGAGCTCTTGCAGACTAATAAATCAGTGGACAGTATAGATACATTCCAACTGGCCTAAGAAAGCAAGCACACCAATCTGGTTCTACTCACAGTCAATAATAAACAAAGTACATTAAGCAGGACATGTCCTCTCAACAATTAAAACCTCAATGCTGTGAGGAGGCCAGGGATGAGGAAAGCACAAGAGATGGCAAGAGGAAGAGAGAAGCACAGRGAGACCACAAGCTAAAGGGAGAAGAAAGGACAGGGCAGATAAATTCACCAGGAATGAGGATCTACAGCATAGAAAGGAGACAACTGACAGAATTCCCGGGAAGCAATGAAGGAGAACAGAAATGGAAAAAAGATGAACTGGGAGATAGAGACAGTAAATTAAATGACCAGAGACACACTGGTTTCTTACAATCATCTGTCCTGAATTACCTTCACTTTAATTAGGAGAGGAAGAAAGTCACCAAAGTCACAGAAATGTTATGGAACAGAGGCAAGCAAGTAAACAAAAKCTCACAAACACAGCAAATGAAAGTAACAAAGCCACCCTCATCATCACAAAGACTAGGCTGGACTTTCTGGGCTTTCACAGCAGTCTTCATATTGTTAAAATCCCCATTAATTTTTATTTTCCTCTTAATATCTGTTGCAGTACAAAGACCCAGCCATTGTCTGCAGAACAGCAAATCTAATATTTGCTCTTTGACAGAAACATTATACACTTTCCAGAGGCCAGCCATGTGGTAGTTTTTATCATTAACATTGAACTTCTACATGTCCTAAAAATCATGCTAACTACCACTGAAATTGTAATAGCTCAAATAAAGGATACCACATGSATTGTAAGCCTTCTCAGTTTATTTCTAAACTTCAAAACTTTTCAACTCCTATTTACATTGCACAGTAGTTCATTAACTTTCAGAAGCTAGTAATCCAACTCTAATAACATTTAATGTTAAAAAACAGGCATAAAAATAATTATGATATAGTAAATCTAATTTTTTTTTGAGAAAATTATTTGATATTACTGAGATGCTACTTCATAGGGCTATGCTAGAAGACTGATTTATTTAAATCCCCTTTTARGGATTAGAAATTGTCACAGATCTTAACACTTGTAGCTGCACATATGCAAATTTCTTAAGAAACCAGGCAAGATGCAGTTTAATCTCTCACCAGCATGTCTAATAGATTTTTGAATATCGGGGAGATTTTAAGTTTGGCAGCAAGACAAGCTTGCTAGACATGTTTATAAATCTTCTGGCAGATCTGAATCTGCTTAGCTTCAAAAATCTTGGCTAAAAGCATTGCCATAGTAATTGGTTATATGTCAAATATGGAAGATGAAGATGTTCAAAGTACCTTGTCCTCATATATGTATTTATATATATATATATACACACACATATATATAACAGAAAGTAATATACAAAAATATATAATCCTCACCATTGCCACCTGTTCTGTTACTCCTTTGTCCCACTGAGTTTTCCGATTCTTTGTACGGAAATTGAAGAGTAGTATCCAAACTTCGAAAACCTTCTTTGAGAGAGTGGTGCTTATAGTATTCTATGAGTTCCTTTCAGAAAGGAAAAATACCTTCATTGGAAATCGAAATCACATACTTTTCAACTTCTGGTGTACAGGCAATGACAGTTTTATTATACAAGTAACCTTATTTTATAATATACCGTCTCACAGTACATGCTTATTTTTAAAATACAAAGTATCCTAAAAATTGACAGCTTTTACATTGCCACTTTAAAAAAGATAATTTAAAAAAAGACACACCAAAAATCAGCTAAGTAAAAACTTTTTGTCAGAGTCAACATTTACTGCTCTTTTAAATCAGGCTTAGGATGTATTTTCTCTTCTGGAGTCAGGCAGAAGGCAAGGTCAGCTGCTTGCTAAGGATATAATGGTAAATGTCTCTGTTTTCTCAAATTTCTTTTGCAATGATAAGTGATGTTTATCCACAAATATATTTATAAGTACACAGATCTGAAATAAATCATGTGGCTTGCATATAAGTGTATAAGTCAACAGCAACTTAATGTGCAGATACTCAGACCATGTAAAACTTTCAAGGCAGGGCAGGCTTGGGGGGGTGTCAAACAGTGCACACTGACTGAAAAATCCTCCATTTCACATTCTCCTCGTACCCAATCCAGAAGTTTCATCTTCTGCATGTGTGTGTGTGCATACATATAAACATGCACAGCTACACACAAATATTTTACATACATATATATGCACAAATTTATGTATGTAAATACAAAATGATAGTTGAAATAGTTTATGTAACCAAGAAGACAAGCTGAGTTCCTACTCTAAAGAAGGCAACACCTATCAAAATACTGACAGCTCATGCTATTCCTTTGCAATTTTCAACCTCTGCCATCGTCTCTTACATTTGAATTAGCCCTAGAAATRTCAATATCACATAGTTTGTACACAGAGCTAAAATAAGATTAAAAGTGACCGGACAATTCAAAGCAAACGTACTTCAGTTGATTCATTCAAATGTGGGATTTCACTCTTCGAAAATGGAAGCACAAAGCAATGTATTTGCTGTAAACTCCTCACTGCATTTCACTTACTTATATTTAGATTTCCAAAATCAAAGTTGACCAAGGCAAGCTTAGGTCAAAATGAGGAAATCATATTGTGTTCAGTCATTTCCTTTTAGGTAAAACAAACAAACAAACAAACACCACCAAAAAAACCCAAACAAAAAAAAAAGCACCACAAAAAACTATCAAAATTTTTAGCCTATAACAGCCTACATCAGTGATACCTTAATTCCAGACAAACAAAATGATAAATTATTTAGCCCTATGTCTAATGCACAAACCAAGTAAGCAGAAAGGCCAGGAGACTAAGAACTCTTTGGGCTTTGCTGTTTGATATCAGTACATCATACAAGCCACAATGTCAGCAACGTAATTTTATTCCCATACCCTTACTGAGTATCCAGACATTCAAATTACCAAGGCAACAGTGAGAGTGATTTGTAAGTAAGCAGCATTCAAAGGATTTCTGGATAAATGGAAAACTAATTGGTATGAAACTTTTGTTATCCTTTTGCACAGTGGAAGTCTGTAAGAATTATGTTTGTAAGAATATTATGTCTGTAAGAATATGTTTGGGAAAGGTAGGTAGAATTCCAAATGGACAGATTTTATTTGTTGCCAAAATAAGTAAAATGGCTCCTAACTGAGAAAAAAAGAAAAAAATCACTTCACATCACAGATTCCGTTACTTTTAAAAGCTTAGTTTTTAATACCATTCTTCCATGAAAACAGTTGACTGACAACAGGCCTCTAAAACATTAATTGCACAAATCACAGTAGCAAGCTTACAAACAGATGAGCAAGAAAAGCAGTGCCTGCCAGCATGGATGGGGCTCCTCAGGAGTCTGTCATATTACCCTGATTCACAGCAGSAGCAGAATTGACCTTTCACTGCACCTTGGCCTGCTTTACACACTCAGCAAATTTTAATTACTCTTGTGAAAGTTTTTCAAACGTACTATGAAAAGTACATACAAGAGCTCTTCTACTTTTTTTATGTCCAAAGCAGTACAAAACACTGTGTCACTTCAGATCACTACTTAACGTTTCCATGGATGCTGGCTTTGTCTCTCTTCTGCTCCCTCTTCTACTCACACTGCTTTTGTTCCTCTCTTCTTCCAGACACTGCTACTTTTTCTCTTGCGTCTACCCAGAACAAAGCACTTGTTCCACAGCATGTACAAACAGTATTCACACTACCACTTGTCTATTTAACTCTCAAGGGCAGGCTTCATAATACCCTAAAACTGTGCTATAAAATAATTCTTTCCTACTTGAATGTTAGCAAGGCTAAGTTGGTAGCAGTGAGGTCTTCACACTAGAAATTTCTTCAGTCCTCTCAATTCTGTGATGCAATGCTTATTCTTTTCGCTCATTTTTTAATCCAGCTTTACCCTTCATTTATGTTTCTGCTCTACTTTGGAACCTGCACCAGTGCATCAAACTGCATCATTGCCACAAGGATATACCTGGCAGCACGTGACTCCAGCTGACATTTTTGTCAAGATCAGTTTCCAATAAATCATTTGTAGTGTTTGCAGACTAAGTAGCCACCTCCTTCATGCATCTGAGCAACACCTTGATTTCTGTTGCTAAACAATGCCAAGATCTTAGGATCCCCAACCCTAACACTAAACTATTCAGTGGCTTAAAAGTGTGAAATGAAGAGCGCAGAAACAGCTTGGTGCATTCTTCATCAGGAAATTTATGTTCTTCCTGTTCTAACGAGCACTTACAGATTATCATTTAATCTTTCCACACTTCTAGGATGCTTTTGTTTTGCAGAGTAGCAGAGGTTAAATTAAAATAATTTCTAAGGCTTCCTGGTTTTAAGACTTCTCCCTATTCTTGTTTTGCATTATCCTTCATTTTTATTTGGCATTTTCACGTACTTGAGTATGCATGCAGGAAGGCTGCTGCATAAATTTTAATCCAATTGATTCCTAAAAATCAAGATTTCCAAAGACATCAAATTCTGCTTTCCAGTTTCAGCCTAACTCCATAGTGGGCTAATGCATGGGATTCAAATTCCTCCTCTCTTCCATTTCACTACAAGGGACGCAGTCCAGTCCTAACTAGAAATATGTAGTTTTAAGCACATAAAATTATCACTTAGAGGTAAAACCATAAATACAAAAAATTATCCTATTAGCAGGTGTGGACACAATTCAAATCTCTCACTCTCATAGCTTTCTGGAATTTTACATACCAACGTAGCTCTCTCTAACAGCAACAGCTACCTAGAAAAATCTCACATTGTTAAAAAGCTAATCAATGCTTACCATTAAATTTTTAAATTTTCTATTTTCTGCAATGTGGAAAAAGCCATCTCTTGTTAAAATCCTGATGTGTTTCACTTCGTTATTGTACCTGTGGGCAACGAATAACTTATAAATATAAATGTGTTTTTAATCAGACACAATCAATAATTACCTGAGGGCATGCCCCAAGAACACCACACACACAAATTCTTAAGACAAAATGTATATCTGTGCCAAAACAAAGTTGACATCTAATCAACCAAATATATTTATTAAAGTACAGCTAAAGAAGTAATCTATAATCAGAAAAAAGTCACAACTAACTGCTCATTCTAATTGGGAATTCCCATGTATTTCTTGCCTTTATATTCATGTTGATAAACAACATGAAAGCAAACAAGACCCTCATAATAATTTGCATCCACAGAATGTATAAACACACATTTTACTGAACAATCTGAGATGCAAAGGCCTTCAGTGAGTTCTCACTAGAATGAATGAAATGGATCATATTGCACTCCAAATGCCATTTACTCTTCTCCAATATACTTGACCATTATTTTTGTAGACCCATTTGCTACACCAGCATTATAAAACCATTGCTTCTTTCTTTCTGTAAGTCCTGGGTATTTATGACAGCAACTTCAGTTAAAGTTGGTATATTGACTCTCTYGAAGGCTGCATATAATTATATAATGGAAACAGGGGATTATTTTCCATATTTATTTCAAATATTACCTAGACATAAATGAGAACAGGAAAACTTTCTTGAGGAGTTCTTATTCCACTTCCACTTACTTAATACTAATTGCGTATTCTCCTGATTCTTTGGTCCTGCGCCGCACCAGGTAAGTGCTATTTACTCTGTTAATAAGTTCACTTTCTGCTTGCAATCGATCCATTGTTCCTGCAAACCTGTAACAGAGAAAATAAAAATTGCCTATGATTTTTTTTCAAAGCTACAAAGGTCTATAGAATGTGCAATACAGAGTACAAATATTCTACATATGATGGAGACCAAAAATACATCAGTTGCAACTGAATACCACATCCAGATTTCTGAATGAAAAATAAAACATGAAAAAATTCTGCTGTTGGGGGATGTGGAATTCTTAATTACAAAAGTACTTGTGCACATGTGGGATACAACGTCTGCTATGGAAAGTGCTCGAGCCCAAGCATTATTTGAATGACTACTGGCTTGAAAAGTTTATAAAACCAGAAGTTTTATCTGAATCATTTGTTGCAAGTGAAACAATACAACAGTGGTCCAGAACCTGTGAAGTTCTAGGGAGATCTGTCTTAGCAGAATGGAGAATCAGCCACCAGAGGTATATTAGGTCTATAAAAGACCCATAGGAAAATTTGGTACTTACACAAAGACAGTATTTTATTTTGTTTCATAATTATGCATAACCTCTAAAGGTTAAAGTGCAGTGGGTATACCCAACATCCAGAGAAAAAAAAAAAAATAAGCCAAATACGCCCAAATTTGAAAAAGATGATGCCAAGTGTTGAAAGCTAAGACATATAAATCACTGATTCTGCAGCCTGACTGCATAAGCAGATCTGTGCCCTTGCTCTGCCTTGCTGGTTTGCGTAGGACATCACGAGAGGCTGTCAGCAGACATTTATTTGCAAAACTAGAGGTTAAACTGTTAATTGGGGAAAGTGACCTAGCTTCCAAGGAAATTATGCTTATCTTACCATTTCACAAAGTAGTCTAAAGGCAATCACCGCCACAGACCGCTACTATGTAAAATTTCACACTAATACATCAGTACCAATTAGAAAGGAGCTTTAAGTAAAAAAAGTAGTTGTTCACTACAAATCTATAGAAGATAAAGACTGGAAATTAATTCCAAATACCAATTTTAAATATTAAACATTCTACTTGGCTTGAAAAATCAGTATTTGTTTAGATGTGATTCTGATTTCACTTTTAGCAAGTTAGAGGAAATCAGAACTCATGTCTAAATGACAAAGCATAAAACCAGCAAAAGAACACAAGTGATGCTTACTCTGCTTTCTGAGAATCACCATGTCTTTTCAAGAAGCAAGCTGAGTTATGGTAAAGAGTTCACACACTTCATAAACCCCAGACCAGCAGTGGTTGCAGTTTTGATACACCATCTTTTTCACAGAATCRTCAAGGTTGGAAGAGACCTTCAAGATCATCTAGTCCAACCATCAACTTTGCACCACCATAAACACTTCCAAACCATATCCCCAGGTGCCACTTGTATCTCTACAGCTTTAATGTTGGTGGTTTTTTTAAAGGAAATGCAGAATTATTCATGATACAAGATATATTTAACATTAATCCTTCCTTTATTCACTTAACAAGCAAGATATACTTCCATGCTTCATATCATAGTCATCTCTTATTATTCTATTTCAGACCTCTGGGACTAATGCTGTACAGCCACAGACTYGTAAACAAAATGTCAAAATCATTAAGCACTTTATCATATCAGAAATGCTTTTAAGCAACACATAGTATTGTTTTCCCAAACCATTACACAATGTCTTCTGAAGCCTAGAAAGGCTAAACCAATATAATTTAAATTGTAGTAAACACAGTTGCTGTCTGTGACTGCTTCTTTCAGAGCTGCTTGTAAGACAAGACAGTGACTTACCACAGTTGTGAAGAGTAGTCTACTGGTTTAGGAACCTAGGATATCAAAAGGTATAGACAATGAGGATCAAGATTTTTTTTCTAAAAAACAGATATTAGATAGCACTGATTTAACTGTCAATATCCAGATGATCTAATTCATCTGCAAGTCTATGTTCTTTAAAGGAAGTTATAATAAAGGACAAATATTCTATATCATTCTGAAAGTAGGACCAAATATTTTAAGCTCTTTTCTTCAGTGACAGTTTGTTTCGGGTATTTTTACTTCACAGAACTGTTCAAAGTTTTTCTGACAATGCCTATACCCAAATTTCATACACAAAATAGTTCAATGCCATGTATTGTTGAAAAGTATCACTAAAATGTGCAACAAATTTAAAGTAACTTATAAAATTCATTTCATGTATTCAGGATCGTACGGCCTTAGATTGTCTACTGGGAAATACAGTCTATAATCTTCTGAGAGACCTGAGGATAATCCATAACTTGCCTTGTATGACATCATTCATTCCTTAGTATTTGACTTGGTTAATTCTTGTATTGTATTTTGGTAAGCATGTAATTTGAGTCTCAAATTAAATTTAAAAAATTAAGCAAACTGCAATCAGCTTGCAAAATGGACGTTGTATGTACACAAACATATGCATACATAATGTTTATTCATGCACAAGATGCACAATATAGCAATTCCTATGAAAATCAGCATTTCATCTTGATCATCTCCCATTAGTGTATGATAACTCAGTATTACTCTACTCTTCTAAAACAATGTGTGAAAATGCACAGTGCTGAAAAATTGATTTTAGTGAAAGCTTAATATACATCTCACAGACTTATAACTTAAGGTCATATATTCTTAGATATGCAAATGTGCTGTGTGGGGTTTTTTCTTCCAGTAAAACCAAACAATGTTTTATTATTTTCTGGACACTAATAGGGAAGAAGTTACAGTAACGTTCTTCTCACAATTTTTTATTCATGATATATGGAATCTCTTCAACAGAGACTCCCAAAAACAAACCAAGTCAGAAAAGTATTATTATAAAGGCCTACAAACTTAAATTGATTGAATTTGCAATCAATTAGAACTCCCACTAACTTGACCCTCAGGTATCAACCAAGATCTCTATCAAATCTCCAGACTTGACCTTAAAATAAATTTCAGTATAGAACACATTAAAGTTCTCTGTGACAAAACCAGGCTCACATGTCAGGCTTGCGTAGCAGTAAATCTACCTAGGCATTACAACAGTCATTGAGTCTAGCTCTTGAGAGAGAAAAAGGCAACACRTATTATTTCCTAACAGTGTAGACAAAGGACTCTGGAACAGCAGCATTTATAGTGCTGGCAGCATGTGAACCCCTGGGAAGTGCAGGTAACCTAAGACAGCCAGGTATCACTCCTGGCAGCAGCACTGGCTTTCCATATCCCTACAGCTACTGATGGTGTTACTTGGGCAGCTCTGATGGTGAGACTCTCTCCAATGGTGAGACTTGGAAAAAAGTTAATGGATTAGGAATATGCTGACAAATAATTTCTGTGAGAAATGTTTTAGTGCATCAACCAAATGACACATTTCAAGGCCAACTAGGCACTTAAAAAGTTTTTACATATTGCAAGATATTCTTAAATAATCCAAATCCAATGTCCAGTAGTCCTAGTAAGTCGGAAAGGGTATAAAAGTTCAAACATCGTTTAAGTCCACCCTCCAGAGCAGTTAAATGATAGATGAGTAGTCCTTTTCATAGATTTTGAATGGACAAATATATTTATATAAGTGTTGTTCATTGTCACGAAAGAGTGTAAAATCGAATGTTATTCCAGAAGCTCTTGGCTCATACTGTGCTATGTATCCAATGCCTCTACAGAAATTAGAAAAATGGAGAAAAGCTAGGAAGAAGCAGATATTATTCATATGGTGCATAAAATGTCTGCTGACATATACTACTTACTGTAAAGGGAAAAAATTGTTTATAGATACATCTGTGAAAAGTCTGGACTATAGATATTCTGGAGCTCAGCAGTTTTTCATTCAATACTCATTCCTAAAGTCTTCTGATATATGAATTTTATGTTGTTTCTGGGCATTTTTATATCAAATGGTTGTAAAGACTGTTAGACTTAATAATAACAGTAAAAGTTATAGCATGTTTAAAACCCGATTGATGTTTCAGTATCTTTAACTGCATCATTTATCATAATAAGATGTTTATATTTCATCCTTCCAAGTTAACAGTGGTGAAGCATCAATTTATCTTTTTGTTCTGATCATAACACCAGTTGGTAACATTTCATGAATAGTATTTATCCATTCTGTAAAACTGTGTTATTTTCAATACTCCTCTAAATAGTACATTTTAAATGTAGCAGAAAGCTTTACCATTAGAAAGAGATCCTCACAACACCCCAGCAGCATTTTTCCTACTTCAGACATCCCACTGCCTGTGCTTTAAAATATATTGGTGACTCCTAAAATGTTGCTACCGTTGCTGTCAATGACACTACTCAACGACGGACTGGGTCGCTGACAGCGACACCATGGAATGGGAAATCCACCATTTGAACAATTCAGAAATTTAGCAATAAGCAAACAGTGCAGGGATGAAAGCTATATTCACACAAAAATTTCATCTTTATTTCAGATTTATTTTCTCACCCAATGTAACAGAACTTGTACCTACAAATATTCTGTGCATTCTTCTTCAAACAAAATTCTGGAAATATAGGGTACTAAAGATGTCTTATGATATACTAATGTATTTATACTCTTTAGGATCACACGTATACTTGTTCTGGRAACTAAGGCACAATATAAGCCCTAAAGGCATATCAAAATGCAGCTACTCAGCACCAATTCCACCTACTTATAAGCCATTTAAATGGGATATCTGGATTGCTGTAACAAAAGCAGTTCTATTAATAAGTCACTCTGTTGTAAATCAGGTTAAACTAAGTGAAAACTGCCTTAAAGCAAAGTAAGGAATATGATTCATTACTGGGTTTATAGGTTTTCATCAATTAATCTCAACAAAGGAACCCAGTAATCTGATGCACAGTGTTACAGAGGGCAGAGAAGGAACAAGCATATAGTGTATTAATGCATCATCACATCTGTACATAAAACTCGAGTACATGTTATAAAACTATTTTTCTTATTATTTTCCCAACTTCTCTAGATTGAGAACATTCTTGTAGGAAATAAAGGCAGGTAAGAACCTAAAGAAAGGAGAAAATTTATCAAGCAGTCAGAAATCAAAGTTTTATATTAGTTTTACAATTTTTAAACTCAGTACTTAGGGTGTAATCTCTCTCTCTAATCCAAAGTGACTGGGGAATAGATTAGAGCCACAGCATTCTCACCTTCCTGCTGGGGAAGGAAGAAAGTGCACTTTCACATAAAACATATTTGATCTACACTCTGGAAACTCTTTAGACAGTTCAATTTATTAATATTCCTAAGAGTTAAACCTGCTTATCAAACTTGTTTTCATGACATGTCCTACTTACATCCCACAACCAAAAGTATTAAAATGCTCTACTTTAAGCAATACTGAACATACCATGAACAAATTATCTGGAAAAAACATTATTTTTGTAAGGTAAGATTAATGCTGATGAACTAGGCAGTTTCCCGTACGGTGGCAAACAGAATTAAACAATCATACTTACACAGGGGCTAGGTTTTACTGCATCACTTGGGAAGAATCCAAGCTCTCCTGTTGTTAGATTTCTTCCCTAGGAAAAAAAAAAAAAATCCATTTTTGAGACATCATTGGGATTAACAGTAAATAACAATACAYGCAATACGTATATCCAAGTCTTTAAAATAAAATGATGTTCTAATAAAGTGTTGCTCAACAATTCTCTGGGTTTTGTTGTTGTTTTGTTGGGGGTTTTCATATGATTAAGTAATAATTATAGCAGATATATCTGAGAGCTCTGAGAGATGACAAGTAAAAAAGGAGCTCAGAGACTGGGACGTGATTCCCAGTTCTGTCAATGTCTGACAATGTCTGATATCTTCATTAGTGTTAATTATCTCCTTTCAAGTTACTTCCTCCTCAGTTGGCATTCTACAGAAAGCTGCCACCCTGCAACATTGCAGATGCCCAAAGTGACTACACCACCATGCAGCAGTGGTTGCAGCACCTGAGAGATCAAACTCCAGTGGGAATTCAGAGTCAGTGATCCAGCAGCCAATTCAGACACTAAGTTAAGCATTTCCATAAGTGATGCAAATCAATGGAAATTGGCTGGGCATGAGAATATCAACAGAATTAGAGATTATGCTCTGCCTGTGATTTACTGACAACACATTGTAGATGCATCCACACAATTGGGAGACCAGGGAAAGAAATGCACCCAGCATGGCCTAAACTGAGCCTTTTCTGCAACACAAATGCAGCCCCCCCAAAGTGCCAGGACAACCAATTTACTCCAGGCTTCTGAGCCCATCACAGATCCATGAATCAGCAGCTCACACACAGTTCAACACCAACCGAGCTCTCCTGAAGAACACCTTCAAAATATTTTTCTAGTCCTAGTAGTATTTGGCGGTGACTGTGCTGACCACGTTTCAGAGTAGAACAGAGCACATAGCTAAAATTTCTGAACACAGATTCATAAAGTGAAGGCATCAAAATGTGTATGTTGGGAAACAAATGTTTTAATTTAACTGATTTTTTAAAAGCACATAAACACTTAATCTGCATTAAATGTAATATACTGACTGTAAACATAATATACTCTCAGCATTTGGCAATGAGATTAAGCATGAGTACTTCACAAGCATTAAAATCTTGAAAATTACATTTCTTTTTTATTTTTGATGGCATACCTGCAGCATAAAAAAATTTTAAAGGGAGAAACCTTCATAAACAGGCATTAAATTTCTTCAGGGTTTTAGTTCATTTTGTTTCTGTAACACTAAATGTGTAATTGTACCATAATACCCCTACAGAAAACAGGATTCAGCAAATTCAATAGGGTGGAGCTGAATGTAAAAAAATTAGAAAGGTTTATGAAGAAATAAAAACATTCTTTGATTGGTGCTATCCTAAGCAAAATAAATGAGTGCATCATTTTCCTAGGGAGACCACTATGCAATTTATCACACACAGCAGCTGCCATCTTTATCAAATATCCAGAGAAGTGCAGAGGAGGCAGAGAAGAGGGAAAAGCAGGTTGGCAGTGTTTAAGCTAAATATGCTTTAGAGCAGTGATATTTTAAAAAAGAATTACGTGCAAACAAGTGACAATCCTACAGATTTTAACCTGTGTTCAGCAAAGTTTCCTTGCCCTCTTTCACACCATCTGCTTGAATACAGGTTACCCTTTGCATCCACATATTCTAGTTAATCCTGAAACATGAATCCCTCTGAAGTATAAACTTAACTTTTAAGAAGAGCTCTGACACAGTCTGCCATCTAAGTGATAACTTACTTTCAATACTAATCATACCTGAATAGCAAGTGGTACCACACTCAATATAACCAGCCACTGAATAAAAGATATTAATATCTATCAAAACATGTTTGACCGCACTTCAGCTACAGCTCAAGCACTGCTTAGTAACTTCTGTTGTTTATTTGATGTGCTGTAAAGAATGAAAAAATTTTACCTATACCACACATACTTGAATTTCTAAACTGAGCAATGGTCAACTTAAAAATCCACTGTGATATTAGTCTTGTGGGTCAGCTGTAAATTACTCTAAAAGGCTTCTTAAATAATTACAGATTTTAATACAAATTGCATTTTGCAGGTTTTTTCTTAATATGCATTTTAAAATGCAGATGTCATTAAAACACTCAGAAAAATCTGTATTAAGCAATCTGTGACAAGAGTGAAAAAGAATTCCTGAATGATGCTAATGGAGATGACAATTTCCATTAGGATTCAAATCTATTACTAAGGCTTCTGGGGAAAAAGCTTTACACATTTTCTGGTTTCTGCTAGTTAAACACAATGAGATTCTAGCTAAATTCTTTAGCATGATAACCACAAATAACATCTAAGACAATTTCCAGCAGATTGAGTTGACAGATGTGTACAAACATGGCAATAGAATCAGTCCCACACGGTGCCAGCAATTCTGGCTTGTACTAATTGTATTAGTCAGATGATTACCTTCTAGCCAGTCCCAAGTCAAGAGCAGGTTTAAATGCTTCTCCAGATCAGAACTCTAGACCTTGCGGAACCAAGTGCTACATACAATACTACACAGGCCAAACTCTGTCAACCAACATTTGGAAAGATTTGTTTTTAGTGATGCGAAATATCCATGGTCTGCTAGGTAACAGGTTGAGGGGTTTTGGAGGTGAGTTGGTTTGTTTGTTGGGTTTGGAGGGTTTCCTGGGAGTGGGTAAGGTGGTTGGGTTACACCTATTTACATGTTTTTCATAGTTAAAGTAATTCTACTGTTTATTACTTCCCCCAATTAAATCTTCAGGATAATACAGTTACATAGGAAGAGTTCATTGATCCAGTCCCAAAGATTCAATCCTAACTGTAGCCAGAAAAACAAAAGCCAAAACAAACAAGAAAAAGTATGACCTAGCTCATGCAACAGACAAGGCAGTTTTTATATTATATTCACTACCTTATTACAGCTTTAAAGAGAAAAAGAAAATCATGAAGACAAACACAGGAACAACAATTCAAGAAGACAGATGCTTCCCAGTGGTTGTTCTATTAATCTCCTGAAAGTTCTTCTATTTAGCTCTATTTCCATGTATCCAATAATACAAACAATTAAGAAAGCAATCAAGAAAAATGAGACACACTTTAATGCATTTATTGTTAAAATGAATGCAAGTCAGCATTTTCAACGTTTATAGTTCTCAATTAAGAAGAAATTTTAGTACCAGAAGTCGTGATGTGAATCATGTGACAGCACATTTTGGCATCAATAGAATATACTTTTCCCATGTATGTAAAAAAAAAACCCCTTATTCTTAACTGACTTGAGACAGCATCAAGTAGTTTAGGCGTGGTTCTGTTTTGCAGAGCTATTTCTCTCTGCTATAAATCTAATATTCATTAACTGGGTTTTGTCAACATAGCTCTTGGTTCTTCTGTCTTAGAGAACCAGAGACTGAAAATTCACAAAACTTTACTTTTCGTGCCGAATGCTCTCCTTAACTCTTATAATTTCACAAAGATTGCCACCAATGTTATGTTCCTGCAGATTTGTTCACTGGGACTTTTACTTTAAGGCCACAAAAATGAAGCTTTACACCATATAGGATCTACTGGCAATTTAAAAGTAAAAATAGTTGTATTAGACATTTATTTTGATAAACCACAAAGATTTTTTGAAGTTACAAGAGTAATATATCAATAAGAAGTTAATATCTGGACTAACAGAATATAGCCATTTGCTCACTGATACAGTACCTGCCAAAATAAGCTATGTGCATCTCCTCTAATTAGTTCAATAGTGTCCCCAATCTGGATATGCAATGGTGGACCATCTTGTGCTGCTGGCTGTGGTATTCCATTGTAGTTCCGAATTACTTGCATTTTTGGTAAACCTGAAAAAACAAACAGACAAAAAAAATAAAAAACCCACAAACAAACAGAAAAAAAACCAATAAGCTAGAATCTACTTTTACTTAGTGACAATTTATAGAATCTGAAAACCACAAGAGCAATCAAGCAAAGAAATACTACGTCCTTAGTAGGTACATGACTAGTACTTAGTACTATACCATCTGCCACCTAATAGAAAATAATTACTTTGGAAAAACATCTTTAGCCTCCTTTCTTCTTGGTGTACAGTTGATTTCATGCCTATGGAGGGTCTTTCCTCTACATGTGCACCTCTGGCTCTGCAGAGAGTTCAAATATTAAGGCTATCTTTATAGCCCAAGGCAAAAATTGCAATCAATTAGTATTAAAGACAGCAATATGGATAATCTTATCAGCTTTAGATCAGCATTACCAAAAACCTATGGCCAAGAGAGTAAGGATCACAATTCTTCTAGGTTTCTCACAATGCACTTTTTTAATTTTCAGGTTAGGACAGTACTTCTGAGTACATGTAGCAAAGCCTGGATCAATTGAAGGTTTCATTTTCAAGACAAGAAGTCTAAGATGCACATCGGTCCTTCCACATCAATACTAACTGCATCTGGACAACTGAGCTGTGATTTTTTTAAAAAAAATTTTTTTTTTTAAGGGAGACATCCACTTCCTGAGACACAAAATATTTTTCCTGAAGATGAGTCTGTCTGCCTGTACAAAGAACTAAAGCACTGTTTGTAACTACAGTACAAGAACCCTCCACAGGCATGTATCAAATGCAGGGGGGAGGGAGAGGGGTGGGATATCTCAGTCAGAAAATAATACTGTGGATACGGTAAGTCCATGTTCTTATAACTTTAATAGCATTTAAAAAAAAGAAATTAAGCATTGTGAACCGCTAGTGTATTGCACTAAAAGAGTGTGCTGTGATATTACAAGAATACTTGAAATCAAGTGAAGCACCACCCACTCCATAACAAACATATTAAAGATTTAGAGGCTTTTAGAAAAGCATTTTTTGCAGTCTATTTACTGCCAAGGAAAGCATTTTGTCAGAACAGATCTATTTCTAATTACTCTCCGTCTATCTTTAAAAAAAATTATTTTACAATAATTTTCCTGGTTTTAACCAAACATGAGATTTTAAAAGTCACTACCATTAAAGTGGGCGTATCAATTTAAAATCTTAACCAGAAAGTTTTTGGTTAAGTAAGATTTTTGTAAGCATGTATATTTATAAATAAGGGTAAGAGTGAAAGCTTGCGAAGTCAAGGTTCCTGGGCTGCCATATTTAACATGTTTATTGCTGGAGGGTCATGATTAACTTCATTCTAACAACAAAGGATCAGCATGCCCACAAAAGACTTATTTCTGTTGCAAGATCGCTACTGTAATTTAGGTGGCAATAAACACAAGTATCCACGATCTCCTCTAAATTGTACAAAACATGAAAGAGATCACCTTCAATAATTACTACTCTCTGGATTAATGAATAAATACCAATCCCAAATGCTGATGAAACATTAAGCAAAGTAATACCAGCTCTTACGTTACTCAACCCAAATGACACCTTAACTTTTACTATTTCTGCAAGTTATCTGTCATACTTAAAACCAGCACCTAATTATTAGTAAGCCATTATTCCACTTAGGCAAATACTAGACCTTGCTTTGTTTCTCAGCTAAAGGCTTTCATGCTTTCAAATACTGATTCAGCATCAACAAATGCTTCATGTACTGCACAGCAAACAGAAGCAATGCTGCATACAAGTGTCTGCAGAGAGCTGACAACTTTGTCCTAATGCAAGGAAAACCYCCATCAGAATATGAATTATAATCCTGCGTGTGTGATGAACAAACTGTAAGCATGTATTTCATCTTAGAGACACACCAGGAAGTCAAAACAAATGCACAAAAAATTATTCACGTTATGAAACCTTGTATTGGGTGATTTTAGTTTATCACATTTTTAGTGTGCAAATATAACATACTTAAAAACCCACCCTTGTATTGATCTTATTAGAATATGCTCAAGAAATAGTCATGCACTTTTCAGTGAAAATCCTGGTGGTTTTTTAAGATACTATGTGCTTAAATTATTAAACATAAAGATAATAATAGTACTTTTTATTTCCATTCCACAGGTAATTACGATTATTGGCATCTCTGAAAACCAGGGCAAGAGAATGATAGGAAAAAAAGAAAAAATTGTGCTGTGTCAACTAGCAGAATTATTCAAAAGGTAATACAGAATTAATCCTGTTAAAACATATCATGCCTAGAATACTTGTGTATAATCAGATGGCAATTTTGATTATAAAGTTACCTTGGCAGACACAATGTAGGAAGATTTGATCTAACACCTCTTGACATCACTAGAAATAATCCTATTCATTTAAATAGGCTTTTGGGTTACAGCCTTAATCTGAATGGAGTTTACTATCTTGCTTCAGATCCCTTCTTATAACTTGTTTGTCATAATGCCTACAGAAACTGTGATAACTCCGGTGTTCATATGCTACAGCTGGTCTCTACTATGGTGACCAACAAATCTTATTTTTCTACTGTAATTTTACTACCTATTTTATCCAAGTGTTGTCTTCGGCCTACTTAAGAGTTCTTTGTGCTCAGCGTTGAGGTTGCTATGAAAACACACTGCCTAGCACAATGTATATGCACTATCACCAGACTCAGATAAACCAGCACTTGGAATAATAGGGATACATGGCTAGGATTCCAGTATATTGCAACAATATACAGTAATCAATGATACGGCAATATTGTTCTGTATTACTTTCATTCAGCCACTTATGTAATGATACTGCATGCTAGCTTCAAAGCCACAGATCAAAAACGCATGTATAAGCAAGGGATATGATATTTTGGTGCTAATTATTTTAGCACACGTTAGATTTGACTCGGATTCTGAAAAGCACTTTATACCTCAAAGTAAAACAACTGAAAGTAAATTCACTTTCTAACAGCAGTGTCTGAGTCACTGATGGACACATTCATTTCAGTATCAACAATACCACACGTGCATACAGAGCCCATATCACTCAAAGATATAAAAGCAGTGAGCGCACAACTAATGTGTTTTACCTGTTGTATGAAAATACCAAAAGGACCTAGCCCTGTCATATGATTTTAAACTTTTTTCTTTAATCAGTTTTTCCAGGAACAAAAGACTAAATGAAATCTTTGAATCAATCTATCAGAAGTACATACTACTCTGGAATAGCTAAATTTTTCCTGGGTAAGTGTTCTCATAGAACTTCCTTTGTATCACCATAAAGCATGGAAGAAATAAATGGGGTACAGAAAAGTTAATAAATTGAGGTAAAGAGTCAAAAAGACCCAAATAGAATGCTCAACTTCCTTTTCACCGTGTAATTACAGATTTGATTATAGTAGCTCAGAAAGACTTTAGCAGATTAACACTCAGCTGGCGTACATTTAATCGGACAGAAACTGGTCAGCCTTCACCTCATAACATATACAAAGTATACTGAGGTGTGATAGATCAAGTCCTATCCATCGTTAACACAGCAATCATCTAAAACAATTTATGAGGGTTTTAGCAAGCTTATCCTAGAACAAAATTGTTTGCTCCTACTGTTCATTTTAGAATTCTATTCTCTGGGCATTTAGAATTATGATGGCTTTGGCTGGGATAGTTTTCCTCACAGAAGGTAGTATGAGGCTACCTAAGGTTTGAATTTGTGATGAAAACAGGGTTTGCTTGCACAGCGTCAAAGCCTTTTCTGCTTCTTGTACCACCCTGCCAGGAGGCTGCGGGTGCACAAGAAGAGGCAAGGGGACACAGCTGGGACAGCTGGCCCCAGCTGACAAAGGGATAAGCCATTCCATATGACATCATGCTCAGTACATAAGATGGGGTGAAGGAGGAGGGACGTTAGGAGGGATGTTTGGAGTGATGGCATTTGTCTTCCCAAGTCATCGTTAGATATGATAGAGTCCTGCTTTCCTTGGGATGGCTGAACACTTGCCTGGCCAGGAGAAGTGGTTAATGAATTTCATTTTTGTTTTACTTGTGTGTGCAGCTTTTGCTTTACCTGTTAAGCTGTCTTATCTCAACCCACGAGTTTTCTCACCTTAGTGTTTAGTTCCTGGCAGGAGTTAAACAACAACAAGAATCTACTTTTCAGTGTAAATTAGTTCATGGCCAATTTACATCCATCTAGAAACAGCAGCCTGCATAGTTCTGTTCCTTGTCTTCTTTGTCTGCATTTATCTTCATACTACAGTTAAAGAGAGCAATCATACCCCTATTAACCT
Organism: Amblyornis subalaris; assembly: GCA_018881555.1. Taxonomy (NCBI): domain Eukaryota; kingdom Metazoa; phylum Chordata; class Aves; order Passeriformes; family Ptilonorhynchidae; genus Amblyornis; species Amblyornis subalaris. The sequence goes on from JACAXG010000004.1 coordinate 17,987,342, forward strand.
TCATTTTGCTAGGCTAAACGAGCCAAGTTCTTTTAGCTTCCTCTCGTAACAGACCAATTCCTCTGAGGCAGTCTACCAACTGCTTTACAGAGGTTCAGACAGGCAAGATCTAGTATATTTTCCTTGTCTGTCTTGACATTTTGTTTCTAATCGGCACATGGATTCATAGCAAATATACTCATTAACAATCATGAGTACTTGCTGTAATATAATAACGCAGACATTATAATTCTTATAAGAATTCAATAAAAAATTATTATAATTCTTATAATAATAAGGAAAAGCGGTATGTTACAGAAACCTGAAATGCTTTAGAGTATAATTATGGATTATTTGTGACAGAAACAGTACAGAACCACTATGCATTAACAGCTGAAATGTGAAACATGACAAGCACTAGAGACACTGCCATTGCAAGGTACATAGCTGCAGTACTGAGAGCATCTGACAATTGCAGAAAACCTGTGGAAACATATCTGGCACAAAAATGTTACTCATTAACATGTTCAAAAGAAGATAGAATTCCATACAAAGGACAAGGTCAAGATTTCATCCATGTATTGTTATCATTAATGTTAAAAATCCCATTGACTTCCATTAAGTCAGATTTCCACATGACAAAGTTTTTCATCAGGAAATTTTCTAATTTAGAGATATAAAAGAGCGTGGTCGTTTTCAACATTGAAATCAAAAAGCAAAATTATCCAGTTATGACACCAAAAAATAACTGAAATTTACTTCACTCAAAAACCAGGAAAAACTCCCAGATTCCTAGGCAAGCTCTGGGTCACAGAACTAACATAAACTGATGATCTAAATTGTAGGTCATGAGAAAAATAGAAAGCATGATAGAGTCAAGATTTATAAAGTACCTATTAGGCCACATTATAGCAAAATAGAACCTTTCATCAACCATGCCACTCATTTGAGTATTTCATTTCATAATTATGAGTCAAGGAAGGAGGCTACATTTTAGAATTAACATAGTACATACTAAGTTACAATACCCGTTACATATGAAATAAAAAAATGTATAAACTATTTGTATTCCTTACAACAGCTCTGCATTTCTAAATGACACTAAATGACCCTCAGAGTTTCATGCAGAGATTCAAAAATGTTATTTTTTGTTAACTACATGCATAATGCATGCCTTATAATGACCTCTATCTGTCAAAATTGATTCCAGCATCTGTTATTTCCAAGCAATGCAAAATGTGGCTTACACTTTGGGCAGAGATCACTTTAACAAACAAAATAATGACACAGCATATAGGCGAGCAGGGTTCAAAGGTGAATTTGTGGATATACTATATACTATTAGCACAAAGACATGAAACAACTTTGTCTGCATTAAACATCCCTTCCTAGTCAATATGAAGGAAGAACTTTCTTTTTCTCTAGCAAAAATATAGCCTAGTCACCAAATATTTATAAACTGATGCAAAAAAACACTAATGCAATAGAACAAATCCTCCTGACTTCATGAGGCTTTGAATCTGAAACAGAATTTTAGACTACCTGACAAGGCCACATCCTGATGGTTCCAGAATCTCAAGAAAATAACATTGCCTTTCATACAGAAAATTACATGAAGGCTCCTTAATTCTGTCCTTTCTTTCACCACAACAGCATCTTGGGTGTCTGTTTGGAACCTCTGAACTTGCTTTAACCCCTTTTTGGTTTATATCTTTGTAGCTACAAAAATAGGGAACACATTTCTGCTGAGAAACAAGCTGACATTTAGCAATTGATAAGCCTTCCAGAGTAAAGACTGGGAGAAATACTCCATCTGAAGTCTCTGAGCAGGTACATCTCCATACATCTTCACCCCCCAACCAGGTGAGGGCTAAGTAACTCACAGCAGTGTCTCACTGGATTAGATGTCTGAACAGTGACCTACAGTGTCATGGATAATTTTAACAGCGAAAACTAAAGAGACACAGGCAAAGGAGAACTTACATTGAAATATAAGTGAAGAAATAAAAAATGAGTATTTACACCATGGTAAGTGAAATTAGACTGTGAAGGTTTCAGATCAAGATGCATAACTGCAAATAATACAGTAACAAGGAGTTATAATAAAAAGAGAAAAACAGATGGGTTGATGAGGACAGCAGTGTGAAGAACAGGTGGAGTGATACACCCACAATCTGAGCATCCATGACACAAAAAACACCGGTTTGACACATTTTTTGGCAACATCTAGGTCCAACACTAATATTAAAAGCTAGTTAAAGGAAAGCTCTAATCTGAGCATAGGCTGTATGAAAACAAAGTCCTTTGGCATTCTCTCTCTATGTTGTTCCAATCAGCTCTGCTAGCTCCATTGTTTAAAATTCCTGTTGATAATCATTTTATTGCAGAATTGACAGTAAACTTGATTGTCCCCTCTTGCATTTATCAGGAGAGCAGCTTCTCAATTCCTCATCAGTGTCATCTATCTCCACAACCAGTGGAAGTCAATGGCTTTGTACTGTTACTGCCAAAGGCAAAACTTGTCTAGGACTTCTCAGCTGGTGAGGAGACATGAGAAAAGCAATGCTACATAATCACTTAAAAAAAACCATAATCACTTAAAAAAAAACATATTCACTTTCCGAGGCTGTTTATTAATGCCTCAAAAGAGACTAGGTTGGGGTGGGGCTCTTTTAGGACAAGTACTTACGACACAAATTACAGAACTCACACACATGGAAGATGCCAGCACAGTCTATTAAGTGCACTCTAAAGAGTGGCAATGATTTAAATAATTACTATTGGACAAAATTAACACAATTAATAAGTACAAAGACATACCTCAAAAAAGATATTTTAACTGAACTTTTAATTCTCCCAGTCTTAAGTCATTATTTTCATATGTCATCATAATTAGAAGTTCTAATTTTAGATATTGCTTTTAAGCCTTACATTCATAAAATCATAGAATGGGCTGAGTTGCAAGGAACTTCAATTATCATCTCATTTCAACCCTCCTGCCATGGGCAGGGACACCTTCCATTGGACCACGTTGCTCAAAGCCCTGTGCAACCTGGCCTTGAACATTTCCAGGGATGAGGCATCCACAGCTTCTCTGGGCAACCCATGCCAGAGCCTCACCACCCTCACAGTCAAGAACTGCTTCCCAACTACACCTTTCCTCTCCCAGTTTAAAGGCAAGATGGCTGACATGCTGACAGGGCCTGAGACTCAGGAATATTTCACTTGTCTTCTCTTTAACTGCTTTGCCTTTGAGTACTGTTCAATTAACTCTCACTGTCTGTCATATGAGTAACCACAACTCTGGAGTTTGCCACTTTACTCAATTTTGAAGTCAAAAAAACTACACAAGGCTGATTATTAAAACATTTATCAGCTACCATGAACCTTAACTCAACTGTGTAAGTTTCTGCTTATATAAACATACTAGTAAAGCAGCCCTTTCTTTCATAAACAGAGAATTCAAAAGCAGTGGGGGATTATGGGGTGAATGATGTGGAGGGGGGTAAAATAACCTTCACTATCTCATAGTTCAGATGTCAAATCTGTAACTCACTCCAAACCACATCTGATAAACACTCCCATTTCTCTTTCACTTCCACAGTGGAAGATTTAAAGACTGTCATCCTCCAGAATACATACAACTACTGGGAAAAAAGTACTTTTTTCACAGTCCTAGCCCTGCTTTCTGTGACTGTCCTTCCTCTCTTCCAACAACTGTTTCCTTCTTAAAAACCTTACTGAAACAGCATTTGGGGTTCCCTCCAGTCCTTTACTACCTGTCAAATCTATAGTTTTTCAAAGATTCAATTTTTCCACCATTTCTCCTTAATGCTGCATATATAAACTGTATTCTTGGCAGAGACCTCTGCAAAAATGGTCAACCATCAACCAAAATGAAGATGTGTGGGAGGAAAAAAATCTGTCTGCTAACAGTCTGATCAACAACTTGTTACGAGAAACAGAAAAACACCACAACTCAGCAGTCCTTGTGCTTCTTCGAGGAGCACAAGAACTTGTAGATCTGATCATTAAGCCAATTAGCAAAAGGCCTCCTGATAAGTGGCTGTATCTCCATTTTCCAGTTAAGATCCACACAAAACTTGGAACTACATTGCAGATCACAGCAGGAGTTCATTACAAGGAAACTAGACAAGTCTAGCAATGTTATTCAATTTACAAGGTTGCATTTTTGGAACTGAGTTCTGAAATATTTCTACACTTTTTTTTTTAATATATTACAGTAGTTTGTGCTGCTTAAAGGACAATGCATAGACAAATAGACATCTTCCCCTGCTCTGAACATCAGTATGTGACTTCCCTCAAATGTTTTTGTCAGGAAAGATTTTTTGAGGATAATTATGCTTAGTGTAAATATGAGCAGCATTAATAAAATTAGCAGCATGGGAACATGGAACTTCACTGAGGTGAACGGTTCCCTCTCAGTAGGAGCTTTAAGTTTTCAGGTCTTCCAAGCCAAGGTCAGCTTAGTACTCCTATAACTACAGCACATATTTCTATCAGAAATAAGAAATTTAGCCAAGAAAATCCAGAATCCAAACTGAAGTTTCAGAATTTCTTTTTTTTTAATTTAGAAAAATAACTCCAACAGAAGGCATTTAGTTACTTCACTCTTAAGCATGGACATTTGGCACATTGTGACACTCATTTTAAGGAGTCTGGAAGCTCGCCTCTGTGCAAGAAAAAAACTGGCATTACAAAAATGCTTCTGAAGAACCATGTTTTTAATCTTCAGAAGAGAAAGTCACAAGGGCTGCCTTTTGGGAAAGGAATGACCCTATTCTTATTTAGATGACCAATGACCATTTGTCTCTCATGCTCATAAGGGTGGTTCTGCTCATAACTCTCAGAGATTCACTCCTGAGGTTTAAATTTACTTTTGTGTCTCAAAACAGAACGAAAAGAAACTGTGAAGATTTTGGGGAATTCAGGGGACAAAATGTTACAACAACACAAAAGAAATATGAAAATTAATCGAGTACACTGCCGAAAGAATCTACAAATGCCAACCCAATCCCGTTTGCACAGCGAGCATTTTCATAAGCTGTCCTAGGCATCTTTCAAACACTCAGTCTTCCCCTATAATACATACATTTGTTTTTGTAGATCCATATGTAACTGCAGTAAATAGGTGCATCATTTTGAGAAAGATCAAGTACCAAGTACTAGAAAGATGAAGTACCACTAGCTCCAGCTTCACATGACAAATTTTTGTTATTTTTTTTTACTTTTTAGATTTGACACAGAAACTTTGGCACATTAATTTAGAAAACCCAAACATGACCTAGATTGATAACCGTGGATTGCAAATGCAAGAAAGTATGCTTAAAATAACAGAAACTTCCTGTGCAATTCCAAAATCATGTCTTAGTATTTATATTCAAACCCAGGTGCTTTCTCAAAAGAGAAGGACTCCTCTCTCCATGACTGCACTGAAAGAAAGCAGGGAGCTAAGAAAGTCACAGACTTCATAATGGTCATTGCCACACACCTTTTGTGATTAATTGTGAAAACTATCTTTTTTTCAGTGACAGACCTTGGTTTCTCTTTCACAGCAGGTTTTTCTCCAAACAAGTGTTAAGGACAAGCTCTTGTGTTTTGTACAATTTTAACTTCAAATGCTTATTCAGGCAGCTACTCAGAGTGATGCAGGCAGCTCTCTTTGTGCGAGTAAGGGATTTTGGAATTGCCTGGATTGAAAAGAGTCTCAGCACTTTGAACAAGCGTTAGAAATGGCTGAGCACTAGATGTTTCATGGGAATGAACAGCAAAGAATAATCAGGTTCAAAAACACAGCATTCATTTGTTTTGACAATGTAATGAAATCTCATCATTTCAATGTAGTCTAGGAGGTAAATTAGGGATATAAACTTGAAAAATCATGTTGCCTCAAAAGTAAGAAGCTTCATAATTTTCCTTAAAATTAAGCAAAATGGAGTTTTGGCATATGAATTAAAAAGTGGGGTGTATGTGGTGCTGTTTTTTATAAAAGCACATGGTATGAAAATTAACCAGCATTAATTATCACATCTTTTAATGTGATGCCATAGGCAGGCATGGCATTCTAATTCATGCATTTGTTCAAACATGTACTTGCCCTGAGGAGCCAACAACTTGCACTGGGCAGATACTATAGATGAGCTATGAAGGTGTGTCCAGACAATAGATTACATGCAGCAAAAAGGCTCTGGAAAACAGCGACAAATCTTGGAATACAGAAACCCTTTATTCCAGAGAAGTAATTATTTTGAGCTGTATTTTAAATACTAACTTCTGCCTGCCCAGGGATGATTCTGCAGCAAGCAGTAAGAGGAAAAAGGCTTGAAAACAGCAACCCCACTTTGGCAAATGAATTTAATACTGTGAAATATCCTGAATCTTGTATAAGACCTGGGTGTTTTTTCAGTTGTTGAGAATTCACAGACTGAATAATTTTAAAAATAACATCTAACTCATGAAAGGACATACCTATGCCACCTAGAATCTTTCACAGGTATCAAATTTAAAAACACACATTGCTGAAAATATCTGACATTTTATTCATCAAGAATTGCAAAAATAAAAATTATCCTTCATGCAATTTCTTTTGTGTTCGGTATTGACTAATAGCATCTGCCTCGAAGATGAAAGGCCTTGGTCTCCATTTCTGTTACTTAGAACAATTAAATTCTCTGGCAAGAGAGGTGTTTTAAATTATTACATAACATGGAAGGGAACTGGCTGATGCCTGGCAAAGCAGGCAGGTTCCAGCACATGACAAATAGTTTTGCCTGCATGCACCCTCTTCATAATGCTATATAATCCTTCAGCTTTTCAACTTAAACACTCTTATGATCTTACTCTTCAAGCAATTTTTCTTCTCTGTGGCCTCTACCCTGATCATAGCAGATACCTCTTTTACTGCTTAACTGATAGTTCTTACCACACATGCAAAAAAAAATCAGGCCTTACAGACCTTCTTTGCATACAAGCATCAGTACACAAATGTCAAGAATTATGGCATTATATTACGCAATGAAAAGATGTCGCAAGTGTTCCAAGAAATACGACACAGAGTCCATGGAGAACAAAGCGATGCGGAGTTTTTTATTATTTTACAGAGTGGTTTATATCCCTTAGCTTGCTTGAAGTTTATAGAAATGTCAAGAGCCTATTGGACCCTTGGTCAGCCACCTACCAAGTTCATTGGTCAATTCTAACAACACCTATTCCAAAATATTTATCTAAGCAAAAATGATAGCAAAGCGCAGCTACACGAGGCTTGATTAATTTACAACAACTCCTAGGATTGTTTATAATAGTTTTGCCTGGGAAAAGAGAGAAAGAGAGAAGTCTCATGAAAATGCTGGGAGAGTCAGAAGGCCTCTCTGCCGACAGCTTTTCAGCAGTCACAAAAAGACACCATTGCTTTGGCTAAAACTTGCCTTCAAACATTGCTTTAAAAAGTATGCCTACTTATTTCTGGTCTGGATAGGCTGGAGCAAATAAGTTCTTTCAGAAAAGGGAACAAAACTTGCTTTCATTAAAAAGTATTTGTATTATAAAAGCAAAAAAGGATGAATGCATATTTCACTGTTACCACCACAATATAGTTAAAATTGTTTATCTCTAAATAGTACTTGTTTTTATGCTGCATACTTTGCATATTTGAAGCACTGTCAATCTATGAAAATAAATTCTAGGAAATCAAAAATGCATCGTATTTTGTGATACCTCCAGCTTTCCCATGAATTGTAGTATCCCTAGCCTCAATAAGCTCTACATACCAAGGTAAAGGCATTCAGACTACAAGTTAAATATCCACTGAGTATAGAAATGTATATATCTTACATATCTTTCTCCTGTCTCCATTTACAAGCTTGCCTTTCTTTTCTAGCATAACTGGTATATCAAAAATTATGTACTGTTCTGATAAACTAAGGTTTCTGCAAACTCCTTTTTTAATCAAAGAAAAATATTTTCAATCTTTAGTACAAATTTTAAAAATAGCTTAAAAATTTAAGTAGCTTAATTTTCTATGTCTACATATAAATAAGACCTTAACCTGAAGGTGGCTTACATGACAAATAAACAATAAGCTGTAAAAGGGTGTTGTTTTAAAGACAAAAATGAAAACATACAATAAAATCATCCATCACTTGATTTTTGTTATTGGTATATTATGTTATTGGTAAACTATCATAGGCAATAAAGATGGGAATCAAGTTTAGTCCCCTGTCAAGACACCAGTGCTGCCATAATAATCATGATCCATCTTAAATATTTTTTCTTCCCTCCCTGTCAAGGAAACCCTCATATATTCATCTGCACAATAGTGAAGGTTCTCCTTCTATTTTCTGTTTCCAGTCTGAATGCGGATTATACACTCCAGCAAAGGGTGAAATTTGTTCAGACATTAACCATACCTGAAAGCAATAAAGTATATGGGTTGATATCCCATCTAACTCATGATGAGCCTGTCACATCCTCACTAACTGTGCAGCCTCAGGACCGAGCTGGTCCAGCAAGCCAATCAGAAGGAAAATTACTTATTTCCCCACCAGGGCTGCCACCGCTGCCTCCCATGACCAGTTTGCCATTATCTCATTGAAGTTACTTAGCCTGCGACTGGGTGAGCCTTAGATTCAAAAGAAAGACAGTAAGGGAACACCTTAGTGGGAAAAAGTACCACACCTTGTAGCAACAGCCTGTAGTTATACCAAAGAATCACCAGAGATCAAACTGACACCAGCAGAACACCTGAACTTGGTTCTTTCTCCCAAAAATACTGCCCTGAAAAAGAATACACCTTACACACTTAAATCCCTGCATCAGCTCTTTGAGCTTAGTTCATCATTCAGTGTTTCTCAGATGCCTGAGCCTTGTGGAGAGCAACACACAATTACAGGGTTTAAATCAATACCACCAGAAACTGACAAATAACAAAACCAGCACACAATGCATAAGAGCAGTTGGAGCTTCAAGTCCCTATCATTAAAACTCATACTCTTTTCCTTTTGAGCCTTTCTTGTCCCCATGATAAAGCAAAAAAGGTGAGGGTGAAAATTATAGGGCAACCTGTAGGGTCCTCCGTAAAGAAGAAATGAAGAAAAAAATGTTGTAGAAGATGTACTAGCATTAAGTGAATTCCAGTGTACTAAAATGATCACTGCCAGTCACAAGAAGACTGCTGCTTCCAGAAGTGTGATGTTCTGGAAGGAAAGCTGTGATCCATACATGCAGCTTTTGTTGTATCGTATTTCACGCTATTTGTTGCTGTCAAACCCAACTAAGGAAAAAGTCCAAGAACAGTAAATAACACACTTTACTGTCTGAACTAAAAGACAGTGCCTCATGCTCTCCCCTCTCCCACATGTCCTATTCCAAACAGGCTGGTTAAAGAATAACCTCTAAGGTTAACGGACTGAGGCATGTTTTCAAGGCATCAGATAATGAAGTTACTTTTTAATTCCCTGTTACAAACTGAAGCTTAAGAAACGCAAGTTATGGGAAGTGCAAGACTCAACATGTCTTCTATTTATTTGCAGGTCAGCAAGAGCAGCAATGAGGGCTGAATTCCAAGTGCTTTCACTGAATGCCTTATAGAAGTACTTTACCTTTTTTCCTGAATAAACCACTTCAAAGGGTTAAAATTACTGAATAAATTGGTTCTACTGAAAAATCCATCGGAACAGTTTTTACACCATCACTACTGGAAAATACTGAGTACTAAATAAATTCAAACATTACATCATTGAGTTGTTAATTATGATCTGCAAGCTGTTTCTTAAAACAACYTCAGTACCATAGAAATACACAGTTTAATGTAAAGATAATGTTTTAAAGAAACTCAGTTGTAATCAGTAGATGTCCCAACACAAATATATTTTATTTGTACAAGGCAGACTGGTAAAGCCTACTATAGAAACAGAATTTGCAACTATATGAATAAATATAATGTAAAGACTACAATTACTTTTTAAGGGCAAGTGTCAGGGAAATTGTTTAGAGTTCTTTGAAGCAGACAATGAAGAAGCAAGATTATATATTAATATGGATTAACAAAATCATTTTAACAGGACTCATGATGAGGCTCTCCTCCAGTTTACACGATGTAAGAGGCAAAGTTGCCCCTCCACCCCTGATAAATAAACAGCAAAAGGATAAGAAATAAAAGGTTGGAACAACAGTATTTTTTTTCAAATAGAAGGTGGTGCCCAAAAGGGTCACGCAAAGGAATCCGTGCTTGGCCCTTCCTTGTTCAAAAGATCAATAAGCATTATTGAAACAGGAGTAAGAGTGGATTAAGTCTTGTAGAAGATGCAAAAGGATTTCTTTAAAAAGATCACTACTTGCGAAGGACTGAAGGAAGATTTCATTAACAACAGGATTCAAAATCKGAGAGTAACTCTGGCTGGAAGAACCTTTGGAGGCCATTTGGTCATACCTTCATGAAAGACTTAACTAAGTAACATATGGATTGACTACTCATACACAATGATGGAGTGTAAAGCTATCATCATATAGACAACAGATCTCAGACTAATTGCTAAGCATTTTTTACAATCAGTTCTTTCATATCATAATCTCATTCTGCCTTGTATCAACACTAAGAAATTTCTTGTAGCAGAAGCAGAACTAGAAAGACTGGCTACTCTTAGAACTAGAAGCCTGCAAACAAGCAAATAGGATGGTCAGATACACAGAAGAGCTTCAGCATTAGAAGAATTAAGCAGATAATAGCTCTTCAGGCTAGAGAAGATGTGACTGGAGGGGATATGACAAAGACAACTCACGAGTGGCATAATAGTGACCAGAGAAAAAGTACTCATTATTCCCTTATTTATTATTCATTTTCTTGATTCAAAAAAATACAGGCATCAAAGTAATAGGTAGCAGGTTAAAAGTAAACAAAAGATGTGCTTTATTCACACAACTAATTATGAAAGTGACTGTTAAAGGATGTTGTCAAGATTTTAGACTGGTTTAAAAAGTAGTAATGAAAATAAGTGGAAGAAAAATTAAGAGTTAAGAAACAAAACCACAAGGTATGGTGGGAAGTACCGCAACATCTTACCCCAAATTCTATCCTTTAGCACCTATTTAACTGGCTCCTGTTGGAGAGATCCCGAGCTAGCTTGGCCAGCAGCCTAACTCAGCCCCATTGTTCTCTTCTCTGGGAATCTCAAAGTGGTGAGCAGATTAAAAATCCTCCTGAAACGCAGTATCAGTTTCTCAGGCTCTTGCCTCTGGCCTCTTCTACCAAGCTTTAAAACCTTCCTCAGGCAAAAGGCAGAGGCAGTTCTGGGAGCTTCTCTTGTGTGAATTTTCAGCAGTCTTTTTTCTCCCATGGGATGGCTGCTTTCAGTTTTACAATGTTTCCCAAATTCTTTGTGTGAGAATTACTTTGAAGTAGTGATCAAATACTGATTTAGTTAAATGAGTGAGCCACAAAAAAAGAAACCATATGCTTTAGAGTACTGTTAAAATTCAGTAACTTTTGACTATTTTTAATCATTCATTACCTTATTATCTTTGTTTTGCCTTCTGAGAATGACAGCACCCTGAAGATTAAAATCAGATATGAAAATAGATGGGTAAACGCAATATTCCTCTTGAAGATGAATAAGAGATTTCTGAGTCCCAATAAACTTTAGCAAAATACCAAGCAATACCCTTCCACTTGCCACGGTAAGTAAAGGCAACTTTACGCGGTATAACTGTCTTTTTCTTTTTTTAAATAGTGCTGTGCTATTATCGTGTGTGTTTAAAATAGAAAACAGTGTATTTTTGTGTTTTATTGATCATATTTGTATGCCCATTTTGTCCACTTCAACTTCGTCTTTTTCTTTTTCCTGCCTGACAACTTCCTTGTAGTTATCTGTAAAGAGCAACATTTTGCTTAGAACAGTTGATGCTGAATGTTTTTATGCAGAAAAAGAGAAAGATACTGAAGGATTTTTAACCCACCACATCTTAAAAATTATGCTAATACACCACTATTTCTCTAAGAGAAAAATAAAATGTTAATTGCATAAGATATAGAGACAGTCCCAAAAACACATCCAATAAGACAAAAGAGTTTAAATTACTCAACTACAAACTAATCTTGCAATCCAACCAGACAAGGATGAAAGAGTTTGACAAAATAAATACATTTCACCCTTTGGCATCTGGGTCTTCTGATGTTTAATTAAAAGAAAAGGCTAAAGGCTATGTTCTTCTCTGAATGTTAGCTCACTGCTGAGATGCCAAGGGGACGGGCACCTTTCAAATACCTCTCCCCAACAGGAACATAAAAATAATTTTAATTTAAAATAAAACAACCCAAATAAAAAGCATTAAACTGCATTTGAAATGCTTCATTGGAAGACAAAACTCTGCTCTGCCTTCCAGAAATGCATTAGTGGAAAATTTCTTGGTGCAAAACATTAGACATGTTCTTTCTTGTATCACAACAAAGACGAATTCATTATTTTGTGAAGCACATGGCATCAGCACTGTAGTAAAAGAAAAAGGGGCAAAAATCTTGAATGTAATATACATTTTTAATAAATATGATAAATATGTGAGATAAATTAATTTGATCTCACAAACTAGGCCACATAATTCAGTGTATCTCTGAATTTTCTGTTGTTGAGGCCCACTTGAGAGAAGCTGTCCCATGACGTGGGACCACAAAGGAATTCACTGACTCTGGTCTCAAACACCATCCCAGCCATGTGATGTTAAACGTGTTAAAACACATCTATCAATACTAAGAGATGGTCAGGTTAGAGCTGCAATCAAAGTCCTTCAAAGGACTCCAGAACCTTCAGAATTACACAGAATGTCAGTAAGCAGCATCATGTCTGTCTTGCCAAGGAGTGTTCTCTTTGCAGCAAGTGTGCTCCCAGCTGCCCCATTAAGCCAGTTCTGACCTGCAATTCACCAGGTCCACAAAGATTCCTAGGCACTTGTACTGTGCACTCTATAGGTACCTTGAGCAAAGTGTTTAGATGCTGCGTGGAGAAGGAAGAAGTATCCACACCTGAATAAAACCCAACCAAAAGTTAAACATGTGTCACATATATGTATAATCAAAGCTTGCTTTCATTTCCGTAGCTTGCTTAAAACATTACCATGCAGAGAAATCTTAAACTACTTAGCAAATCTAATGCTCCACAAACATTACAAAAAACCTCAAACTTTGTGAAACAACTATTTCTTCACTAAAAGAAGTTTTATGAAACATTTCTCTCTGCTCCAGTATTCCTTCTGGCTTTCATCAATTTAATTTTCAGTCAGCTGCTCCTTTCTGTACACATTAATTTTGGCCAGCCATTAAAAAATACGGTTATGTTATGTTAACAGTATCTAAAGCCAAAAACAATGTCATATTTATATTCTAATACCACAGGGATTGCTATTCACTCCTACATTTTATTGACAGGAAAAATAATTAAATAAGAGTATCAAATGTATCACAAAAACACCTATTGATGTATTTCTTGATTCTATACACAGAAATTCCATTACTAAAGAAAAAAGATGCTACTTGGTCTAATCCATCTCAGTGAAGACAATCCTAATAAGGAGATACTATCAATGACATCAGTCAACTCCTCATTAAATACTGGGGGCTTGTTTAATACTTTTTCTTTTCGGTAGACCTTTTTCTGTGGCTTAAAACCAAGATAAATTCTTGTTCTTAACAATGATATTGACAGCCAGTTAGTAATGGACCACCAAAAACACAGCCAGAATCACTGGTAGCTGCTGCCACTGTTGAAATGGAGAAATAAATTCCTAAATGCCTGTTTTCAGCACTAGGCTTCACATTGCAGAAGGTTATCTTTTCTCATCCATGAAATTGGGTATTCTCTATACTGGGCTGAATGAGAAAGGCAACAGTCAATCAGGACTACTAAGGATGTGCCTGGATAGCTCAATAAAACAGGAAAATGAGCAACATGCTTCAAATTCTTAGTTAAAGAGTAGCTTTATCTRTAACAACTGCGGACTTGGCAAAGAATTATTTGCTGGTTGGGATATCCCAGCATTTGAGTTTGAGCCAGATTTTGCTTTTGGCTGGGCGTACAGTTGGAGTGGCACTCAAATGGAAATCACAGTTAGACTTGCATATCATAGAGCACACCGCGTAAGAATTTGTTGAAATATCTCATAGTCTAGCATGCTTCATTCCTAATTGAAAAGAAAATTTAAACGGCCAATATGACACTATCTCCTAATTTTTACCATGAAGACAAGCTACAAACATTACCACACTGCACAAACACCTGAATATTGTTTCACTGCTTAGTAATCACACACATATAACAATGACACAACCTAGTTAAAAGATTTCAAAATCTAATTTCAACAAAATACGAAGCACAAAGTAGCTTATTTCCCACTATATTTAATGAAATATATCTCCAGTATTGTATTTCTCCCTGCATAGATTTTGTTGTTGCTGGTTTTTGTTTAATGTATACACTTCAGGCCATAAACCCAGTGATTCTCTCTGGATCCTGGGGTTTTTTTATAATCTGTGTAAAATCAATATTAGAAGATTGCTTCACAAAGCAAGTGTGGACCAGACACCAATCAGAAATACAAATACCTCTTTCTAAAATTAATATTTGAACTTTGAATTCCTGAGCTGAATATGTTTGCCCAAGCTATTCCATTGTATATATTCCTTGCTAGTATTRAGTGTCCCTCCATCTCAAAAAAGCCAGACAATATTTTACTTTCTGCGAAGGGAAAAGGTATGTTGGTTCTGTGCCTCAGTTCAGAACTAAGGTTTTCTAATCTTTAATCCTTGCTTTTAAAGAAATCAGCTATTTTAGAAGTTAGAACATGCTCAGCAGCAATCTTTCACAGATCAGATTTTGAGTTTAATCTACAATGAATCTTGTCTATAAGGCTTCTAGTGTTCTATTTTTACCAAGTTTATCCTTCTGATATGAAATATATTTTCACACTTCTAGAGATTAAAATTCCAATGTTTATATTAGCAGAAGTGTTTAGGGTAAAACCAGTTTCAAAAACACTAAGCTGTGAATATATCACATTTAGACTCTTTATACTGTAGAAAAAAAAAAGATAGCAAGCATACACTGTACTATTGCAATAGTTGAGAAAGCTTATTTTCCTTATATAAAATATATACAAAATTATTTCCATTAAAAACATTGGTCAGACTGCATCATCCTTCTCAAGAATTCACACGATAAGAATCTATGCTTATGAATATATATGAATGGTTCATTTGTCATTTAAGTCAATAGTGCAAATCCCATGCTTAAACACACGCATAAAAGTTTTCAGGACATTCCCTACACAAGAATAAAATATCATATAATTATCATTTCACATGCCCCTTCTACGCAAAAATTGACACCAGTCTGATCACTTCTCAAATGTATTTAAGCAGAATCATGTTGTTCAACAGTCAGACACAAGCTGTAGACCAAATTTTTCCTGGCTTTATAGCTGCAGATGTATTCACCAGTTCATTCCATCAATGGCTTTCATTATCTCCTGCTTAATCCAAAGAAAGGTTATTTAAAACTTATCCCACTAAAACTTAGTAGATGAAGCAACTGCAACTGGACTACAGGCTGAAGGCCTACTGCACAGCATAAAGACAGAGCCACATTTTCTTATGATTTCCAATTCATTCTTCACTCTTACAGTTTCTGCACACATTTCTTTTTGTACACTATCTGCACATGGTTTTCTCATGACTATTCTCATTTCATGGGAATTTCTCTGCCTCATCATCCATTAATCATTTTTCCTTCTATCCTTCTTTCTTATTCAGCACAAAGCAAACCTCAAGGAGGAAACTCTCACTGTCAAAACTTGTAACCCAGTTTCAAAGAAAAACAAATGGAAAAGCCATATACCAACTTATTGCTTTTAGGGTACTTCAGCTAGATAAGTTCCTTCATTGACGTGCTTTACCAGCAGAAGACAAGATATTTTAATCCAGTATCCTCACATTGTTTTGTTTAGACCATGCTTCAACTTGCACTACTTCTCATCAAATTTAAATGATTTTTCATTCAGGGCTAAGCTGCGTCAGCAAAAGTTGAATTTGACTCTAACAAGCATAAAAAGAGAAGCACAATGCCTCAACTTAACTCTTCATTATTCTTTACTAAAACAGCCGAAGGCAGACACAATAGGACATAATGTTGACAAGCTGCAACCCAAAATAATCATATTTACTGCTGATATCAAACACCTTCAATAGCTAGACATGGCAGGTGCCAGTTATTGATTCACTGCAACTCTCTGCTTCCGAAGCTAGCACCCATGCTTCAGCACCATCCCATGCAACACTGGTAGCAACAGACACTAAACCTCCTAAAGACAAAGCAGTCAAGGCAGTCAACCTTTTGACTACCTCTCTCAGCAAAAAGAGCATCCTGGTGCTGGGACTCTTCAGAAGTTTACATGCCAGTGTTCCTGAAAAGCGCTGAGGATCAGTGCAGTACTGTGTGCCTGACATAACTGATCTCTTCAAGTGCTGCCCTCTGGATAGCACCTATCTCTTGATCAAGGCAATGTGGAATCTGATGAACAGTAGTACTAAGATTATGCAAAATAGAGAGCAAGAGTTTACCAAAGACATTCATGTCCTTAAAAGTTTTCCTCATCGAGTTACAGCAGGACACAGAATGTCTATACTGAAAAAACGCAAATCGAAAAGCTCATTTCATTTGAAAACTGACAGTATACATACACAGCACATTAGTATGCAATATATTTCTCATTATTATTTATTTAAAAACTTTAAAATGTCAGAAGCAATTCTGCAAGAAGTCTTCTGCAACAATGTCTCTAATAAAGGGACCTAAAGTTCATGCAGATGTTCTGCATTTCTATTGGCTTTCAAAAATATTATAAGGACCAAGAACTTCACTCCATAACAAGACTACCCCAACAACTTAAAGAACTGTTCTGTGTAGGTAAATGGACAAGGTGGGGGGCAAGCACAACTGTATTTTAGGCCCTGGTTATGTACACCTATTGGTTTAACACATTGGTTTAAACACCTACTTAATTCAACTACTTTTGGTGATTTCAATTGTAGTCTTCAATAAAAACTACTTTTAAAGTACCCTTGTATGTAAAGATCCCGTAAATACTTCTATCAGACTTCAACAGCACATAAAATCACCAGTATACTCAAAAGGTTCTCCAAGCTAAATTACTTGACCTTCTATGATTCTATATGAGCCAGCTGTGTTTAAAGGTACCGAACCTATAAGAACTATTCTGCAAGCACACAATTACACTTCACTGCAACATTTACCACTGAATGGGAAGAACTCAGTCTTGTTAGCAAACACTTGGAAGAAGTATTCTCATCCTCTTCTGCATTATTTAATTCGTATTCTTGATGTTTTTCCCTCTGACTGTATTAATTTTCAGAGTCACAGGGTGCTCATTTTTTTCTTTTATGATTGCAGTCATCCCGACACACAGAACAATTTTTTGAATCATGAAGCAGGTTTACTTTGCTAGAGGGAACAAAGTGACGATACGTGTTCCAAAACATGTCAAAGGTACGTGAGTAAGAAAGGTGTGGTCTGCTTCAGCTAGTTACAACATTTAGACTTTCCAAGCCAAGGCAGCTGCAATGCTAGTGGCACAACCAGCATTCCTACTTTTTGAAAAGTGCTTAGCTCTGCCAGGCTGTAATGTGGTGTACACAATTGCCATCCTGTTTAATGTTTAACTCCAACTATTCTCAGATGTCCACATCTAGAAATATTTAATAATCCACAGCTTACTTTTCATTCCAAATAATATCTGCATAACAAATCTCCAGTAATTAAACTATACAAGAAACATAAAGGACAGAAATGTAATTACTGTAAAAAATGACACTAAGAATATCATAGTTACGCTGAAAAACATTGAATATTTTATACGGACACATAATAGGTATCCAGAGGAAATGTTCACCCCCTCGAGTATACAACCTATAAGCAAGCATTTAATTTTCTTAAGGGCTGCTGCTGCCATGATTCCATAAAAGTATCTACTACAAACTAACAGGAAAAATAAAACCACTTTGAAATTCAACATAAAACTGCAACTGGTTTATGCCTTTCAGAAAAACAATTCATACCGTTAAGAACTGAGCACCACTACAGTTAAAAGCTGAGAGTACCAACAACTTGAAGACTTAGAACCTGAGCTTTATAAGCAACTGTCTGCTTTTCATTGCTTAGTTATTTCTTTCACAACTACAGAGTACAAGTAGGGTGGGTCATGTCAACTGAAAGCCCAAAGACATTTTGTTGTTCAAATAGAACCAAAGCTCTGAACAAAGAAAAAACAAGGAAAAAAAAAAAAATTAGAGTTCAATCAGCTGACCTTATCTTTGAAATCACAAACAGAGCAATCGCTTTAGACCTTCATGACTTCAGCAATCAAGTTCTCAGCATTGCGTGCATGACAATAGTGTTCATAATGCAACTTGACGAAGCGAGTTACAGCTTTCTCGCTCTTTTTATTTAATGTTTAAGTATTAAAAAGTCATGACACAAACCTGGGTCCACATGTCTAGAGCTTCTTCTAATTCCATTTGTTCGTTTCTGCAGAACAAAAATAAGAATCAARGATATGAATAAACATGTTTTCATGTAGGCACACTGCAATCCTTTCATTCCCACAATCTACTAGGCAAAGCTGGTTTTCTTAAGTTATTTTCCCCAACCACCAACACAATTATCTTTATCTTGTAGAAAGATCACACTTTGAAAAATATTCTTAGTAATATTTACAGCTTTTTCATATATCCCATTTTTTCTGACACTGGACTCAAGGAATCTCAGTCCATAGAACGTTTTTTCATATATTAGCATTATTTGATACCAAGAACAAAGGTATTTTTTAATCACTCATGAATAGGACAGGGCAAAAACATGCAGTCTGGCATTATCTGCCACAGATAATGTCCACCAACACAAAAGTCGAAGCCAACTGCATTGCTTTAATAAGGTAGAAAATTTCACTATTTCTACTTTATACAGAAGCTAGCTACAATTCCCTATGGAATACTTAATTTTCTTATTTTCTGGGCAAGTACTTAAATATATTTGGTTACTTCTCTCTCTCTCTTAAATTGAAGGAACCAGAGTTATGTGAAATCAGAAACTCTCTGACAAGACTCAGATTATTTCAATTTCTTTTCTATATTTTATACACTAAGACACTTACTATGGATCCCTGAAAATTTCAATGTGAAATAATGCGTATCTGTGAACTACTCATCTGCTTTTGCAAACTTGTTTTAACTGGTAACTTGCATGACTGTTCATGCATGTATTTATTTTATAATCAAACTAAGCAGAGAAAAGCATGTTGCATAACAAAGGGAACAATTAGGTTGCTCTGATTTACTCGCTGTTGATATAAGCTGATGCAGGACACACATCAAGGCAAGCCAGAAAGCAGTAACCTGAGGCATAACCAAATTACCAAACCCTGTAGCAAGCAAGCAAAATGAAAAGCTTGGTTTGAAAAGAGCTTTCAAACTCTTGAGTCCTTGGACATATCCTCTCTGTACCCCACAACTCTAATTCAAGAAAGAATACAAGTTTTGCTTCATCTGTAGTGGATAGAAGAAAAATTTAAAGCTGCTACCACAATGAAGATAATAATACTAAATAAAAGCAAAATGCTCAATTATATCCTGTATTGGTTTTTTTGGATGGAAGACATATTGCTGATGTGGATTGATGCACAGTGGAGAGTAACCACAGATTTGCACAAAAGAGGGAAAGGGGCAGGATTCAGAAAAGAAAGTACAAAGGGAGATAGAGAAATGCTTAATTGAAATAAAAACAATAGAGGGACTATGACAACCTAAGTCATATATTCCAAAGGACTGGACTGAAATCAGTTTTAAGGAAATAGTTCTTGAGCTGTATGAAAACACGCTCAACACTCTTAAACATATTGCAATACCAGTAGATTCTTTCCATTACTGGTAAGAAATCTAAATCCATGTTTTCCAAAATGACAGTTCCTCATCCATGCTCAAGTTTCCTTCTGCATAAAGAGAATTAAAGCAGGCACTTAAACAGGAGTCTTCATAAAAATGAAAACAATCCTAATGTTTTGGATCAACTCAATAAGCAATTGCAAATCAACAGATCCAGCAAGGAGGCCTTTATTTCCCTCACAAGAAAAACCAGTATACATGTTTTTTCACCCAGCCACAGTATGCTCACCACAGTTAGCTTTAGAGAGCCTTGGCGCCCTTGCCCACAAAGCCCAGTATACCATCTGTTTGCAGCTCTCCAGCCACGCCTGTCAGCTGCAGAAGTGGGAAGCCATCAGGCAAATGGACCACACTGCGATTCCCATATTTTAGAGTGCCCTTACTAAGTGCATCTGTCAAGGCAGACACACAAAAGGCTGGGCGGCACCTGGCCAGAGGCATGGCTGAGGATGCAGTGAGGAGAGCAGGGGCTGGGTCCAGGCAGAGGCAGCACACCCCTCTCCTCCACCGGAGCTCCCTGGTCACCACACCATTCCCCTGCAGGTCCCAAGAAACTGGAGCTTGCCTCGGGCCCACATCCCAGGAGCTCACCAGAGGGTGCAGGGCTGCCCTCACCCAGCCACAGCACCATCTGGGGTCACAGTGACACCCAAACAGCTCAAACATCAAAGAGCACAGACGTGGTCAGCGCTGCACACAACTACCCCTGCACCAGCCATGTCAGCAGTAACATCCTCCCATTACCCATGTTAGCAACAGCATCAAACACACCCATGCTTATGAAGAGAAGCAACATGTATACTCCCAGGCTGTTCATAACCAGCATGTCATTTGAGCAGTTAAATTACCATAAACTTCTGATCTAAAATAGATGCTAGAAACTATTATGCTCTAGG
Organism: Amblyornis subalaris; assembly: GCA_018881555.1. Taxonomy (NCBI): domain Eukaryota; kingdom Metazoa; phylum Chordata; class Aves; order Passeriformes; family Ptilonorhynchidae; genus Amblyornis; species Amblyornis subalaris. The sequence goes on from JACAXG010000004.1 coordinate 18,008,231, forward strand.
TCTGAAGTGATGCCTCTCTTTTGTCAGAACTGGCAGACAAAAGCGAGCTGTTGTGCCCTCCTGTACAACAGTGGAGAGGCACCAGGAGCTGGCCAGAAAATAACCCAGGGTGGCTTGCAGGCTTCTTGGGCTGATAGCAAGTTACACGATGTGCATCACAGCAGCTCCTCTGTTCAGGTTCCGTTTTAACATTCTCTCCACATTACAGGAACTCCATAACCACCGGATGCCTCTGCAAGCATTGCCTTTTCACATACAGAGGTGAACACTGCCCTGCCAATCCTCCATCACCCCACAGTTTGGCATGGCAGAGGAAAAAAAGAATACTTTTAACTCTACAGCCAGATTTTGTCTAGGAATAGTAAGGATCTAACCACCAGTCGTGAAGCAATGTACGTTTTCTTACCTGTAGCTTAAAAAAGCATCTCCACCCCTTCCAGTGCTCTCAGCACTGTCATATCTCTACAAGTTTAACTCACATTTTGAGCAGAAGATGTTCATATTTAACCATGAATACCTGTTGCTTAGACAGCTTCTACAGCATTCTAAATAAATGTTTGCAAACCCAGAAGAAAAACATACCTTTTCCATCAGCACGTGCACAAAGTAATAAGGAGCTCTTATGTCACCAACAAAACAAACATCACATGCAAAAGAAAACAAATTCTTACCTCATGTTTTGCATTTCCATGTTCTGAAACATAAGTAAAAATTGGCATTATTGGTGATTGCAAACCGGACACCTTTTATACAGCAATCTCAGCGTGTGCAGTGTGGCGTTGCATAAAACCCCGCTGCCTCCTTTTGCTACCTGATCCGTGCAGCCGCCCCAGAGCCCGGGGCGTGCCGGGTGCTGTTGTGCAAACCCCGCCGCGCTCCCGGCGCTCATTGGCCCCGCCGGGCTGCGCCCATGGCCGGGGCTGGCTCCGGCTGCAGGGCACCTGCACGCTCCAGCAGCAGCACGGCAGGCCGGGACACCACACCTGACAAACCCTGAGAACATTGCAAACATGCTTGATAAATACCGACTCCTTGGGAACTCAAAGCTACAGTTCATTGCAAGTCGAGTTAACACCTTTTCTTGTCTCTGTCTTTTCACAGTAATACAAGGTGTATGAAGATAAAAGATATACCTTTAGCTTTGAAGTATTTTGTATTTCATTTCTAAGTTCAATTCAGCATTAGTATACCAGAGACTGAAGCCACTGTTGGTTTATTTGTCTTTACTATAAATTTTATGGCACTATTTAAAAACCAGGAAAAAAATCCTGTGGGAGATCAGAAAGACTGCATAAAGCCCCTAACACTTTAGCACACACGCACCATCACACATCACAAAAGATGATATCTTTTTTACATGTCCTTTGAATGTCTAATCTGATAGCAGGTATTTGGTTATGCTCTAGATTTTGGGTCAATGCCCGATCAAAGCACACCCAGCTGTATTTACCTGTGTGTGCTCTCTTGCGCTACACACGCTGCTGAGGCAGAGCACAAGCTGCACGTGCCTGGTCTCTAGGTTCTTCAACACATTGGAAAACTTTTACTGTAATGTCTTCTAAACAGGAAGGCATTTCCACAGTAAAGCAAATAATAAACTTTAACTGCAAGTACCTTTTGTTCCGCTCAAAAAGGTTCTATTAAACAGTGAAGTGTGGGAAAACAAAACCTCTGGCTCTGTAGCATTTTATGCAAAGCCGATAAGGCGTGCCGAGGCCGAGCCCGCAGCTGCGCACGCTGGGCCGCGCAGGCACAGCCCCTTCAGCGCTGGCACAGCTCTGCTCACGTACGCCTTCAGTCCCCATGCCAAACACACCTCATCTTGCCAGCTACAGAAAGCACTTCTGTGATTATAACCCTTCCAAAAGTGTTAGTTTGCATTTGTAGAATGAGCAAAGAGAAGAACAGTAAGCCCGCCCAAAGGAGGAGGTGCAGGTAGTTTATTGAGGTTTTCTAAGCAGCCTGAGGGAATTAGTTGCCCAAGTGATGCTGAAATTTGATATAATTTTGGTGTTTCACAATTTGATATGCCTTTCAGAATTTTTGCCAAAATATGAAGAAAATCACCTTTTTGAATGTTGGCTCTCAGCAATATGAATGACTTCGAATGGAGGGAAGTCACATAGCGCTTGCAAAGGAGGCCAAAACTTCAAATCCAGAATTAGAGGGTTTCTTCCTTAATTTTTTTCCAAAGGTCTATATTTATTTCAGCAGATCATTTATCAAAAAGTTACAATGGAAATGTCATTCTATCCTCCGATGGGAATAAATGAATCTGATTTTTAAAGGTTGCTGTTGAATATTATTTTTACCTCTAGAAAATATCCCAAATCCAACTAGATGATTGAGTTCTATTTGGTGATTAGAGCATCCCAAAGTTTTTCATAATAAATTATTAGGATGCTCAGTGATTGACTTTCAATAACTGGATTCAAAAAATCACTACATAGGAAGATAATAAATACTCCTGATCATTCATGTAAAATAAATTTCATTAAAAGGGAGGTGAGGGATTTAGATTAAAAAAACACCCTAACACTGATGGACCAAAATGCCCTTTGTGGCTTCACTATTAACACTTCCAAACTAGAAAAAAATATCCAGTATCTGTATTTCCACATAAAAGCCTATGCACAAAATAAGACTTGTCTTGTTATTTCATTACCGTTTAAATATTCTTGCATTTCAGAATATCCTGTATTGAAATATATCATTTCTTCATGAAGGACCTGTTTTCCAAACATTACACAACTATAAGAGCAAGAAAACCCTTATTTCTATTTTTATCTTTAAGAAAAAAGTAGTGTCTGAGGATATCCACCAGCAGATATTTTATACATGACAACTTTAATTCAAGTTCCTGCTCATCACCAGTGTGCCAATGAAATTATTGAGTGAGTCCTCAGTTTTGACAGCCAGTTAATTTAATGCCATAGTTCAGCACAGTTTCAGGGATTTTTTTGTTTATTCACTGAGGCCAAGTTACCATTGGGTCACATTTTGATAATTATATTTTACTACAGAAGCAAGAGGAGCAGCAGCTGGCCTCAATAAGTGAGGGAGCACAGCTCAGAAAATGGGAATAAGCTGCTCTTCAGGGATGCAACAGAGCAGCTGGATTTACATGCTAACTAAATGGAGAGTAAATAAAAAGTATATATAATATGCTATTCATCTTTCTATTTTAAAAGAAAACTCAAAACCTTTCAAATGCTGGAACTATAAAGTAAGTCACTTGCAAGAAGCTGTGGGACTACGTGTTCCTTTCCAGTCATTTTCCAGTCATTGCATAATCAGTACAAAATTAGAAATGTGACCCAGATGTACCATAGTGTAGGGCCCTAAAAAATATCAAGTCCCCTAAGTGACTTTTGTTCAGGTTGAGCAAGAATCATTAGTTAAACAATACAGCTCAACCTTTGTTGAAGTTTTTTAAAAAGTGGTATAAGTCCAATGAACCTTCTGTGATTTGAGCATTTACTTGTCAATTCAGTTGACACAAGAGGTTTGGAGGAGAGCCAGCAACWGTGCAACTATTGATTCAGTCAGCAAAAATGTAAATAGTGAAAGCTGCTGGTTTCTTTTTAGATGTCAAGACTACAGGCTTTTCATGAATAATCTCTAATGTGCTGTAGCAAGCAATTAGGACATGAACAGCATGGACTGTATTATCAGGCATGCACGTTAGTGTATGAAAGCAATTCTAAACTTAACCCTATCATACAGCAACATTTTCTTTCAACTTCATCACACAGTTGAAGAAACTTATTTTCCATCTAAGGCAATATAGTACTTTTTCAAATGGAATTATCCAAATAAGAAAGAAATCATGCATAATTTAACTAAAATTTACTATAAAAATGACTGGCTAATGTTTTTCTAATCCATTTATGATGTGATGAGACACACCTCTAACATTCCCTGGAGAACGCAATATAAAGAAAAAATKCTGTGGGTTTGGCACTTTAAAATATTCAAAACATTTTCAGGTTCCAAAATCATTATTGGAGGTTTCTCTAATTGAAATATTCAGTAGTCAGTAGAACCAGCAAGCATTTGCCTGGGAATACTTAATTCAATATAATTGGATGGACTTGGAAAAATTCCAGTCTGGAAATAGAAATGAATTGTTAATTCTGCTGATTTAGGCTAGGGAACAGATTGGAGTTCTGCAGTACGTTCTGGGCAGAGTGGTACGGTTTTATCAATCCTATGAGGCCTCTGAAGAAATTGCAAGGGACACAGAACAGTCTGTACCATCAAAGTGGGAACAATGAGGGATACAGCTTCTCCCTTTGGCTRCTAAGGGCGTGTCTTTCTCAATCTTGCTTACCAAAGGCCTCACTCTTAAGCATTCCCAGACAAAAACCCTTCCAACTAGTGGGAGAGCATCACCAAATGAGTGAAATTGCTCTGTGCCATGAAATAAGACAGGAATGCAGTTTAGAAGCCAGAAGATGTAGCAAGGGAGAGGAGACCTCATCAGCCACCAGAGAATAGACCACCACATGTCCTTATAACTGGCCTGTCACAGAAATATGTGCATCCATTTTCTAATCCTTATGTTTAAGGATTTCATATAGTCTTGTGTTTAAGACTGTGCCATCAGACTCAAAGCAGGTCATCAGAACATTAGCAAGGATTCCAAATCACAGAAAGTTTAAGTGATTGGGCAGAAAAGTGAAACATATGAAAATATAGAGGACTACTTCAGGATTGTAGCACAGCATTTAAGGGGGCCAAAAAAACATTAAATCAATAATGAAAGAAACGAGAACAGAGGACTTCAACCAGCACTGCTGATTTACAGCAGCAAAGGCGGGAACAGCAACCAAGAAAACCCAAGGGCTAAATGCAAACATTTTGTTCTATTTATTAATTCAACTGATTAACTCTGCGTCTTTTATCACTAAAATTTCTACAATCTGCTGAACTGGCCTTCTTTGAAGCAAAACATCTGAAGAATTGGCATACATTTGTGTAGAAGGCATAGCATGAGAACACAGCAATTTATCTTCAGATTTTTTCAATGTTTCTCTCATAAGTGTATCATCTAAATCTGACACTTAATTTTGTCATTCAAAAGGTTTCATCCGTCTTTGGATGTCTGTCTTTTGAATTTTCACAAAGTGTGACTTGGCATGAAATTTCAAAATATTTAATCCAATCAGGAAGGTTCTAAGCATCATTTCAGAAAGGCTAGCAAAAACATCTGCTCAGTGGTCTATAAAGAAAACAGAATCTTAAACTTTACAAAACCAGAAAATTCTGAGGAAAATTCAAATGCCCTTGAGAAACCTAATGGCATATTCCCACTCCAGTGCCTTGAACTCTGATCACCTTTTTTCAAATAGACCTCCAGAAGTGGAAGAGGTCTACAGAATAGGAATGAAAAATATTTGAAACATAGAAAAAAAACTCCACTTATAAAAAGATAATGAAAAAAATTAAACTATTCAGTTTAGAGAATATACGATTAAGAGGTCAAAATAATTTATCATACAGAAGCAGTCAGTCAAGAATTCTCACAAAATCCCAAAGTCACATGTTGCAGAGAGAACTCACTGTTCTAACACCTCTGAAAGGCAGTTAGATATTTCCAACAGGGAAGCTGTGCAAAAGCATTAACAAGATGTAAAAACTCTTCAAACACCAAAAAGCATTGAAAGAAAATTTAACAGGATCAAGCAAGGAGCATCATTCCTGGACATTCTCTGCCACACAGAGGATTTGCACTTTGCTGTGAAGCATCTGGAATGGCACTGGCAGCATGACAGAACACCAGATTAAAGAGAAAACGCATACATCTACATATATAGAGATATGTATTCCATGTCTGTGGCCGTAACTAATACCACGTGACTGGGGAATAATAATGTCCAGTTTCCCAAAAGGATGATTCAGTTTCAAGTACATAATGCCCTGTGAAAAAGGCTCTAATATTCCCCTAGAAAGAAACGAGGGGGGAAAAAAAAATCCCAAGCCATCAAAACAAAAAACCCACCAAACATAGCAGTACAAGAAGTGTTGCAGGCATTTTTCTGCTGTAGAAGTCTTTGCTCATTTCCCACATGAGCTGCAAATGACACTGCTAAAAAATATTATATTTATAATAAATTAATTTCTCTAAATATTTCAAAAGGAAAATATTCCAAATTAAAACCATGTTAGAATTTTGTGCACACAGAGCATGCTTCTTGCACAAAGTGCAGTGAAAATGTTGAATTTTACATTACATCTTTATGTCTGCATTCCTTTAATAACATTTCATAACTTAGCAGGAATGGCAGATAACTTATGGGAGACCTCATTTCTCAGCATAGATCTGGAATAGTTACAGCACAGCTCCAAAAAATAATTCATACTCAAGTTGCACTAACCAATATTTCAGAGAGTTTGAATTTTCTCATCCCTTTCTGGTCCATATAGGGAAGCAGGTACTCTTAAAACTCCTCCTTAAACCTTTCCTTGCTCTGTGCACRTCATGAATGGGCAGCACCACTCAATCAACACTTCTTTCTTTAAAAAGGCAAATAAAGTGTAAAAGTGGAAAACAGTAGAGGAAAATCTGAGGATTTCTCTTCCCACTCATTGGCCAAAGTCCCTTTATCAGGGGGAGGAATGACACAATTTCAGCTAAGCAAGCAAAACCCTTTGTTCTTTCCATCCTCATTGGTTGATAAGCAAGGGGGAAATATGGCAAGAGCTGTAATTTAGAGTTGGTTTTTGCAGATATGATCTCAGAGCAGGCTGTAAGGAAAGGTGCAGTTTAGCACCTCCTGTCCTTCTGCCTCAAGAGGAGGCAGCAGATAACAACTCTCCTGTCTTGTAGTAGAGCTACAGGAATCAGGGAGCCTTTGCATAGAATTAAACATAGACTGAGAAGAGAAAGTGAAGTTTGAAGAGAGGACAGAGACCAGAACACCTGGATGTAACAAAAACACATAACACAAACCAGGATTTTAACGATCCAGTTGCTTCCAATTTCAGTACAGTATAATTCTACAAACATCAGAAAGATGATTTAAAGTCAAGTCCAAAATAGCATTCTGCTTCTTTGAATTTTTGAAATTATAATTTATTCCAATTACAAAGAAGGAGGAATGTRATTTGTTGTTGCTGTTATTCTGTTCTATCTAGCAAGTGTACAGCATTGCTTAAGTACACAGGAAAATTGCAAGAAATCAGACCTTTTGTTGTCTAGGCATTTATGGTCATTCTTCCTGATCCATGTTGCGCCATATGTGTTACAGAGGAACAGAAAGACAAGCTCCTGCCTCCTGGGGTGTCAGCTAGCCAATTAAAATAAAAGCTACAGAAGTGATTAAAAGAGAAGGCRCAAGACAAAGAAAAAAAGCACAAGGGTGGTTTATACCACAGAAGACAGTTCTCATGTGAAGAACAATATGTGTTTGTTTTTCCACTCTATTAAATTAAATATAATTGYTTTAAAACATTCAATTTTTAAGATAATTTTAAATATTTCTTTTCTTTAGAATATCTGCAGGAGGTTCTGTGAAGGCCTGTGTTCCAAAAAGGATTTCAATCACAAGTACTGTGATTGCTGCATGGTGTTCAGATCCAAAAAGATTGTTTTTAAAGAGTCCAAACTTGGAGGATAGCATGGAAGATCTCTAATACAAAAAAGCAGTTGAGAAAAAAGAAATTCACTGACTACATCCTGTTGATCTCATGGAAGAATGGGACAGGAAAATAGCACAGAGAGCCAAAAACCAAGTAGAAGTCAGAAGTAATGCGAACAGGGGCAAAGACAGAAACAAGCTTATAMAATGTTGAAAAGAACAAGAAGCTAGAGTCAAAATCTTGAAACAGCAGCTTAGTAAAGAGCAGGGGATGAAGTCATCATGTAATTCAAACAGATGGAGAGAGATTACCTCTGCAACAGCATTTTACAAAGATTATAGATACTAATGTCAAAAAGAAAATAACCCAAGGGAAGAGGTCACAGTAGCTTATGTGAGGTATGTGAGACATGAGAAACTTCACATACTATTATGAAATAATTCTGAAAAGGAATGTACACGTTTTAGGGAAGTGAGAATGATGAATAACTGGAAACTGCCCCAACATATACAACTGCACTTTCCAGAAAYAGTCATGTGTTCCCAGTGGCTTTTCTCTTTCAAACACAACAGCAATTCAAATAATCTCTAGAAAAAAGAAAGAACAGTTAAGAAGCTGGACAGTAGGAAGAGTCAAAAATGAGACTACAGTTACATGATTATGTGGCAATATTGTAACAAACTCACTGCCACCAATAGAGTAGGTACAGGGAAGGGAAAGGGTGGCCAGTGATGAGGGCTAACATTTAGCGCTAGCAGTGGGATATCCAGAAGATGTCAGAAAGACATTTACAGGTACCATACTGAGCAGAAAGAGGTCACATTTTTTGAGTCATTTGAGGGATGCCAAATGGTAGTTGAAGTCGAAAGATTCCTTAAGGTCCCAAAGAGCAGAACAACAGGGGAAGAGCAAAGTGATAACGGCCAGGGAAGAAACTCAGAGTACAGCAAATCGATTGAAAGAAGAAAAAAAAGTGGTTCTTAGGTGTGGGAAGTAGAGAGCCATCAATCACCTTTTTGTGAATATTGTGAGTGGACAGAAACCAKGGAAACCAAAGAGATGAAAGAGGAAGCTGAGGCAACACAAACAGCTTTAGGAACCGAGAGGAAAATATGAAAATTGACATAGACATAAAGGGAGAACCACAAGGATGACAGATGACGTGCTGTTCAGTAGGTGTTACATATGAGCAGTCCACAATTGAAACGAGAACAATTCCTTGTTGTATACGACATTGACGAAGAAATTGGGTTTGACCTGTAACAGTTCTCCTGCTTTCGAATATTTCAATTTAATAGCAATAAAAATCCCTATGAATCCTAAATGCAATTCTAATTGTGCTTATAAATGGTAGTTTCACAAGTATGCATGTTACAATAAACACAAATTAGAGGTAAATTAAACCTTAATTATATCTAGCAAGTTTTATGTCCTAATTAAAAATGGTATTCTAACAATAAAAATGACTTACCACCTAAATTAGCCCTGCCACAATTGTCTAGTCTTCCTAAACATTCTTTGTGTGCTCCAGCTCCACACTTAGAACATAAATAGCCTTGATAAAATGTTCCCCTGTAAAATAAAATTAGGTAGTGATACATTAGAGGTGACAAATTGCACACATAAAGGACATAAGAGACATAGCAGAAGGTATTAGAAGTAATTTGTTGTTCTGCATAATGGTAGTTCTTAAAGGCTTGAGAAAAAGTGACAACTGACAAACAAGCAGCTCATCTGCTTTCTGTCACTGCTAGCCATTTAAAAATCACAACCAGACAGTTCTTTCAGACTACTAGTAGAATAACAACCTTCATTTCAATTTAATCCAAAGCAACTTTGGCACAGTACACTTGAAATTGTACCATTCTGTATCTATCCTATTACAGATCTACACTTCATTTTATCTCAGTGGGAATTTGCCTAGGCACCATAAAGAATAGGATCCATTTCAAGAGAGTTGTAAGTTTGAACTTATATTTAAGCATTACATAGTTTATAGGCTATATTGCAAATACCCTTGACTTTAAATGTGTTCATTTTTTAAAAAACAGACATCGTGGTACACTTCAGTTAATATTCAGAGCTGCTATTTACTCTACATTTCTCTATAGCACAAGGTAGCACTTGGGGATACCCATCAGGGCACGCCCATGCGGAACAATGCGTCATCCTGGGGGCTGTGTCCTGAATGCACAACAACTGTTCCTCAGCAACAGCAATTCCTGTGGCAACAGACGGGAACTCAACTAAAGTGCTCCAAAGTCAGAAATTAGCCCTCCTGACTTTAAGTTTAGAAGGTCTGCACCATTCTTCACAGCCACTTAGACCTTATTGCATTAAGAAAAAAAAAAAAACAATCTTAAAAAGAAAATCTCTGAAAATCCAAGTCAGTCTAACTGTTCAGGAAAAAGGTTGCTAAAGATTAAAAAAAAAAATCTGTGGCAGGGAGGAACATACCAGAAGTTACTTTATTCCGTGCCTGTGCTTAACAAAGGCACTACCCACACTAAAATACCCTTGCTAAAATGCTATTGCTACATTTTTCAGAATATCARCAATATGCAACATAGATTCACAGAATGTTTTGGGTTGGAAGAGACCTTAAAGATTATCCAAACTCTCTGCCATGGACAGGGACTCCTTTCACTAGACTGGGATGCTAAAAGCCTCATCCAACCTAGCCCTGAACACTTCCAAGGATGGGGCATCCACAAATTTCTCAAGGGGTCGGAGAGGGAGGAGACCACCATGCAAAAAAACCCTTACAATACCTCAGAAGCATCTGACAGACTTTACAAGATGTCACACGACTGAAGGTATGCATTTTGAACTCATGAAAGCTTGTATCTGCATAGTCTGGCCGGATGTTTGACCTAAAAACAAAATTCGAAAAACTGCATTAAACAAATGAAATCTAGAATACAATGCAACATTCACAGCAGGAAATCTCAATCCACAAGCAACTACTTTTATTTACACTTTAATGTTTTTCACTGACAAGAACCAGAAATATGGACTTTACCACACATCTTGAAATGAAATCTGAATTACGATATTATGCAGGCCTAGTTCTTAAATATACCCTGCAACTACCTTAGCTGTCAAAATAAATAGAAAACTAAAGATCTGGTTTTAATTCTATTTGGGTAACCACAGTCATTCCCAACAATATTTTGTTATGTGARTGCACAAGGAAAAGCAGCTCACAGCCTGAGAACCACCATTTTTGAAAACATTAGCGGCAAATTTAGGACACTTAGGTTATAACTAAGCAACAATATACTGAACAACCCCMGTGTTTTCAAAAGCAATTATAAAATATTCACCAAGGTTTGGCTAGTCTTGTTTAAATGCATTGCCYGATATCTACAGCTGCTGCTACACACAGTAAATTCAACAAATAAAATAAAAGATCACTATTCACACTGCTAAGATATGAACACACTATCAGCAGACTTATTTCCAAAGATCAGATTTATGTACAAAGCACTGGTCCATTACTGTGCATGTGTTTTGTTTAAAAGCARGTGTATAATTTAAATATGGCCCACTCATCGTTTGTTGTACCAGTGACTGTTTTCACATTTATTGAAATTTGATTAAGTAATCTATTCAATTTTTCCTGTCATCTCTCCCATTTCCAAGTCTGAGTGGGAGAAAAGACATTTTCAATGGATTTCTTTTTTTTTTTAATTTAATATAATCCCCAAACTAGCTTAACACTGTCAAAAATCAGTAATGCTGAAAGGCTAGGTGCCGTTATTAATTTAATACTAATTTAATACTAATCCAGACTGTATCAGACAAGAAAACATCTATATAGTAAGGGTTAATGTATTTTTAAATATTATTTATATTAGAATGCTTAAGACTCCATAGATTTCTGGTATTTTTCTATCAAAAGCACAGGAATGCATGAYGCATAGGAATTAAAATAGGAAAAAAATCCTGCAGGCAGGAAAGCAAGAATCTACAGCACTCAAAGGAAAAACCAGAAGCTTTTCTGACACAGAAAATTACATATTCATCCATTAAAGTTGGAGATACTTATAAGTTTCATTTTTATGTATTATAAATAACTTCCAGACTAAAACATAGACCAGCCACAAWCTGCAATGAAACATAGATAACCATGCAAGCATCAATCTCTCTTGGACTGAATGCAAAGGCTTACAAAAAAACATTCAAAGAATCTGTTTAAGTACCCAGTGTCAGGAAGGTCAGTCTTCTAATCCACCTGCTGAAAATGAATGTGCTGAAAATGAAACTGTACTCAAAAAGCAAGTGGGATTTTGTTTTTATGCCTGAGAATAACCTGACAATCAGTACTGTTTTAACTACCTCACTTGTATCTCTCTGCTCTAATATGCAAGATGTCAATACCACAACTCCTGCTAACTGAAACARGCATGCATGCTACCCATTCACAGCAGGAAGGTACAGTATCAGAATAAAATTCATCGCAAAAAAAGTAAAGAACTTTTTAAACCAGGAGAAAAAGAAGTGGGTTTTTTTGGCTCTTGGTAGAGCCCATATTTCAAAACATGTCTGTCAGGGAGCTGCCAAAAATTCTTAGGCTATACTCCAAGCAATCCTGAAAAATCCCTAGAACACATTACAGTACTTACACTCCCAACAAAAGCTCATTTTTATTGACCATTTGGTTCAGACCAGGACATTTTGCAGAACTATGTTCAGAGTATAAGCCAAAAGTGCAGAGACTCGTGAGATTGAAAGCATATCAAATTAAACCTAACAACCTGACCATTTTTCAAGAACAAACCAAAGAAAAAATTCCATTCATTTAATGAGAACAGGATCAATCTTCAAAAATAATAAGCATAAGTGGATCAAAAGAGAAAAAAATTACAACCTCATACAGCCAGTTGTTTAATGCATGCATATGACTACACAACTTCCTTCCATATGTAAAAATTCTCTTTCATTCTTCTCTCAGGCTATCTTCCACAAAGATTGAAAGGGATGAACTACTCAAAATATACCTCCTATTAACAGAACAAMGATGATACACCGTATTCATTCTTCTTTATATTAAAAGCAATATTTGAGTTTCTTTCTATTTTCTAAAACCATTCGGTTTCATTTTACAGTTCTTAAAAGAAAAAGTTATTCTTAAGAGRAAAAAAAACCATACTGCTAAAATGGCAAAGAATGAAGCTATGCCTCATGGAAGAGCCTTCATAAGTCCCTCCAGCTGTTTTCAACCTAAGTTGTTTTATTGCACCAATGGCCTAAACAAAAGATTTATCTAGATAAACAGACTGCCAACTTCAACTCTCTACTGTGTGCTAAAATGTGGATACATTTGTCCTACTCGTATAAGTAGAGGAATACAAAACTGACAATATAATACAACACAAATTTGGAAATATAATACACGCTTCATTTTATCTTGTCCACTATTACTTACCAGAGCAACTAGTTCAATTTCAAGTACTAATCAGTYCTTAAGGATCACCAAAAAAAAGTATCATAAAGAGCAAATTATCAGTTTCCTTAAACACCATCAGGTTTTCATTTGATAATTGTACAATTCTAACTATTACTTCAATAAATTCCCTCTCTTCACCACCTGCACATCTTTCACACTCCCTATAAACTCACTAAGATCTAACTTCATGTATTTCCTTGTTGGCTAAAGTCAAGATACAACCAAMATCTTCTATAACAGCTTTTTTTTAAAGACATGAACCTGAGTAGCTCTTTTAGGGACATACAGAAACTATTCATAAACCAAAAAGGCCATTAAAATTTTGCTAGCCCTTTCTTCCACCACTCAAGATATATAATTTTCCTCCTTTTTTCCCCTCAAGGCAATATCACCCAGAAGGAAAAGCCTAAAAATCCCCAACAACAAAAGTTTAGTGGATCAAAGGAGACACCRTTGAAGTACATCACCCGCAGATTAGATGAAACTGGAATGGACTCAAGCCTCAGTGTACAACACAGGATCCTGTGCAGGATRAGGGAATCAACAAGAGAAGAAATCTGCTGCTGCTCAGTCTTTCTTTTTGTGCAGATTTAGAAGATACTTCCAAACAGTTGTCTCAAAGTAAAAAATGCCATTGCATTCAATGACTAAGAATAGTTTTGTTTAGTCTCTTTATTTCTAATCAGTAATCCTAATTGGCTCAGATTGAGGTCAAACAGGAACGGAAAAATGTCTCGTGCTTTATTTCAGTTTTCATATCAGCAAACTATATTCTCAAATTTTGGAGTCCATTATATTTCAAAAACATCATGATTGTATCCATTAGCTCATGATTGTCTTTATAAAGAAATAGTCTATTAAAAATATTAACATTTAGATACATTTTTATCAGTTGATGCCTGTTAGACAACATGGCCTTTAATCATGCTCCAAAAGGAGAATTCACTGTTAWGAGAAAACAGTTTCCGGTCATCAATATTCTGATAAAGGCAGTAGAAAAGAACAGTGCAAAATAAGAAATTGCATGCTTACTCTGGAGACAGAGGGTTGTAAAGTGAAGCACAATATGGAAAGAAAATTAGTGATACAACAAAACCTAGAAAAATAAAAACAATGTGTACTCTCTACTGCAAGTGTACAGGGGGAATAAGGAAAGCTTTGTAGAAGRACATACAGTGCAGTACTAACTGTGGACAGGAAAACTCTTGCACATTCTACTACCTGATCAGTAACACTGCATTATGGCAAATCCAGTTCTGTAGTCACACTACACGCCACATCAGATAAGTCTGAGATGGTGCACTATAGCAACATATATCAAGCAGCACRTCTTTTAATGTAAAGTCTGAAACTTAACGAATCTAGGGGTTTGGTATTTTAGTTTTCAATATATTTCTTTTCAACAAATCAAAAATAATGCAAAAATAACCCAAACTGATTAACACGTGAACATTTCCAATTAGAGATTAAGCACAACTCATCCGTGACTAAATCCAAATACCACAAGGACCATAGGAAATTTTTTTTCCACAAAACCTTTCAAACTGAGCATCACATACTATGTTTTGAGTTTTCAAATACGGTAAATAAAGCTGATCATGTCAATGGAAAAACAGTCATGTCATAGCATACAACTTTTCATAGCCATGTCCAACCATAAAGAAGCTCTTTTAATTACAGCATGGAAGCCTTACACTGATACCCTCAAAACACAGACCAGAGCTCTCACAACACAGTAAAGAGAACATTTCATCCTTCTCAAATCATCTTTTCTCTTCTACCTGCTAACCTGTAGGYACAATGCAAGACAGAAAAAACGCCAAGTAAAAAGTCAACATTAATTTTGAGCATAATACTAAAAATATTTTCCTCTTTAGAAAAAGGATTTCTTGTTGGAGACAAAAAAATGAAACCCAGATATGATTGTTAGCAAAATTCAAATTTATTGAAGCAATCAATAAAATTTATTTTGAGTCTTAAACTGGGTTCCTTCCTCATCACAGTGGAACAGTCAAACCCTCTTGCAGACTCCTCAGACCTTTCTACAACAAGAACTACTAGTACGGGGTGCCCCAGGCTGCAAACTAAATGTTTTCTTTATTTCTGCTGTCAAACAATCTTGATGAGTGGCCAGAGCAGGAAGTCACTCATACATCAGAAATACTTAACCTGAAGTAAATAGTGACAGAGAACACGTTCCTCATTTTATGGTAAAACTCTCCTATTTTTACAAGCAACAGCAATGTGGGGAGGGAAAAGTAGTTTCCCTTTGTCTCTTCTACTTTTTCCCCAGGCTGTTTTAACTTCTCCACTCTAGCAGAGACAAAATGTCAATGTGAATCTGTTATTAGGACAATTTTTCCAATTCTCTCCTCAATTCAGCACCAGAGGTTTTGTAAGGGACAACCACAAGTGCCCTCTCCCACATAGTGCTGGATCCTCATAACCATATTTACTCCAGTCACTACCGCAATGTCCCTGGGCTGCCCCTGGAGCCTTTCGAGCAAAGCTTTCTCTTTCCAATTTACTTGCAGAATATTAGTCCCACTGGGACCAATTCACTGCTACACYACCAACCCAGAGACCTGCAGGTGCATATCTTGCGAGTCTCTGTCACTTGGACACGCAGTTCTTATCTCTGCATAAGCCATAGGAGCCACCGTTCCAGGGCAAGAATGACCATCTGGTTGAGTCAGTCCTCCATCTCTGAACAGACCCTTTGTCTGTAAAGTTTTGAAAGTTCCGTGTAGAAAACAGTTATCCAGGTATCTTATTCAATTGCCCTTCATATCATCAGACCTTGGAGCAGTCCTTGTGCATATGAAATATTCCCCTTCTAAAAATATTCTCTCTACATTTGCAGTGCCACTTCTTTCTACTGACTCGTTCTTCTCAGAAGAGTAAATTGATCATAGGCCAATCTCATCCCACCCACATAATGCAACACCTTTATAAATGGTGTCAGGAAATGTCATGTTATCAACAATTCCCCCCACAAGCTTTTGCAGTCAAAATCCGTTCTAGTAATCATCTTTGTCTAGATTAATGGCACAGTTGACCGCAGAGTAATGAAACAGATAGCCCAAAATTGTCCTGTCAGACAAGACATCTAGGTGCTTATTCCTATGCCTATAGAATAAGAAACTAATTCTCTTGACTATCCTACCTCAAAATACCAAAAATAATTGTGCATATGAATAAAATGAAACCATTTAAACTACAATTTTCTAACACTAGCAACAAGAATAACACAAAGACTAAAAAGTCATTCTTAACCCTCAAGACACAAATATGTCACAGTCAAAAGACTAATACTTATGTCAAAAAAAAGCAGCAAACCTTGGCAATCTTGGCATATCCAACAGTGCAAATTCTATACCCCATTTTACAAATCTGAACTTTCATTATCTTTGGTCTAAAGTGTTGCCAAAGTGAATACTGCAATAAAGTGTATGTCATTAATATCAAGCAATTTAGATAAGGTTTGTTACTGTAATTTCCTTACTTAATCAAAACCACATTCTGATGAGAAAACATTAAGACCACGATGTGTCTGAAGACCACTAGCATATCACAGGCATTTGGCTCCCTTATAGCAACAATTTAGGTTTTTATCAGCATTCTTACATTCATGTTTATTTCCTACAAGAAAAACTATACAGAGTACCTTTCACAACAGCTTGGAATAAACAAATAAATTACAACATCTTCAATGGTGTAAGCACAAATATACCTTCTTTTACTGTCAATTAAACTTCCTCTACACAGGTAGGGCTTACAAAATAAAATGCACCAGGAAAACTACTAAACTTTCACCCACAAAACTCAATCTTTTCTACTAAATATGTAATTACTACAGATGTATCCCAAGAGAATAAATAAAAGGCTAAGAGATAGCTTACTATAGCTCCTTCCTCCTATTATCCCAGGTAGAGAATACACATACTAAAATCCCATTAATCCCATTAAGTCTTCCAGAAAGGACATATTTCGTATTTCTAAATATACAAAAAATGAAAAAAATCTGATTTTATAAATTTTGATACACTGAGTAGTTCTTTCCTTAGATGTTTTGCACTGCAGATATTTCAATATCAGCCTTGGAGACTAAGATCTAGTGTCTCAAGTTTGTCTTGCATGGACATATTACTGAAGGCTTACTGGCTGCCAACAAATCTAACAAAAACATAATAAAGGAATAAAATGAAGTATTACATTGGTTAGATTAATTAAATCCTTACAGCAAGTTTAAATATTAAAATGCAAACCACATGGCCTTTACTAAAAAAGGGTGCACTAAAGAGAAAAAGTGGCATTACGAAAATGCAAAAAGTAGCAGGCAATAGAATGTGGAACCTTTGGCTCCTGGTTATGCATGTCAATCTCATAGCACAAAACAAGCAACAAGAAGCTATTTAGCAGCAGAGAGCACTGGAAATCTACCATCTTATGGCCTCACCTCCAGCGAGGAGTTAAAGGAAGAGACTTTAGAACACAGCACAAGGAAAAATTCTCCTCTTTATTATAAATTATTATTGCATTTAATGCTAACAGTTACAAACTGTACTTTAAACAACCTGCAAGGTCCAATGCTGTCCTCCACTAGCACCCAGTTCTCTCTTTCTTGCTGTATTTTGAGGGCTATTTCTTTTAATTGCTTCCCTGGCAGCTTTTCAATACTAGCTTGACTTCAGCAATTA
This sequence comes from Amblyornis subalaris, assembly GCA_018881555.1. Taxonomy (NCBI): domain Eukaryota; kingdom Metazoa; phylum Chordata; class Aves; order Passeriformes; family Ptilonorhynchidae; genus Amblyornis; species Amblyornis subalaris. The sequence continues at coordinate 18,025,967 of JACAXG010000004.1, forward strand.
AGACCTCTACAGATTTCCCCCCTCCCTGGGTCTAGGCCACTGAAAAGGKGTTGCTTATAGCCACTACGAACATTTCAATTAATGTTGAAAAATTGCTGCTCTGGAGCAATTAAAAACTCAACTTCTCTTTCTCAAACTTCAAGTATTTTTAAATTAAATTATTTTTTTCTTAAACTGGAAGGGAAAACATATTACAGGAGGGAAAAAAAAAAAAACCGAAAAACATTTGATATTCCCTGGGTATACACACACAACAAGCACACCCATACTTAATTGCAGGAATCACAGCACACACAGGAAAAGAAAGAAGGAATTCTTTACACAAAGAGAAATGCAAAAGTAACCCTTTGCAAACAGACCAAGAAAGCTCCTTTCAAAAGTGAATTGGCTGCAAAACAAGACAGGGTATCAGCAAGAGCAGGCGCTGACCCTACTGTTGAGCAGACCACTTCTGCTAAATACAGAGAAAGCAAAGGCATTCTAAACATTGACTGAATTGAGACATCCTTAGAGGACTGATGATAAACCTCTCAGGTATCATTCAGGCCCAGAGATGTTCCTCCAGTCTGTCATAGCTCAGTGGGACTGTTCTCCTGGAGTGAAGAGGAACCTTCTCTTTCCCCAGCCCCACAATAGTTTTCTGARTGATGTGAAACAGCAGCAATTTCTTGGGTTGGGAACAGGCTGTCGAGCAGTCACGGATTCTGCACAACAGTACAGCGAAAGAGCTGCCCTTTCTTTGGGGTTGACAGTTCTCCCCAAAAAGGAGAAAAACATGCTAGGAAGTTCTAATGATACTGATTATTTTTGGGTTTGACTTCTTTTCACAGAAATGCTATTTATGTCAGGTTTTGAAGATCATTTTCCTACCTCAGTCTCTTCAAGAAATGCAGCTGTGTCACAAGAAATTATGCAAAGCTCAGTTATATGTATGTGCTTGAAAAATGTTCATCATTTTGAAAGACCATTATATTTGAAACTGAACAGCCATCTCACTTGATTAAAACTTGGCTTTAGAGAATAATTAATGTATGTATGCCCACCTGTGGGCCCAGAGGCATAACAAATAAGCAGATGCATGAAGTATCAGATAAAGAGTCTGCAGTGAATTGCAATTGTTTTAAGTATTAAAAGAAGAAATACTACAGGGAGCTCAGATAAAACTCAATACCTTGAACTCTCCTCAACTCTCAACCTCAAGTTAGACCTTTGCATTTCAGAGCTGATATTATTCTGCACTCCATGTTATGCTTATAATAATTTAAAATGCTCCATACAGAACTGTTCAGAATTATGGACACCCTGAGCATGAACTGCTGAAGATCATTTTCAAGGGTATGTGACATGAAATCTGATGCTGTACTCGTGCAGTATAGCTTACAAAGAAAATAGCACAGGTTAATACCTCTGGATACTGAAAATTTTCATTCCAGATTTTTCTTATTGTAATAATAATTGGCATCACTGCAGAAAATGCATCGCTAAATCCAGATCTAATGCAAGTATTTCTAAGATATTAGTTGCTAACAGAAATTATTTATGCAGACATCCTAAGTTAAAATTCCTGGTTTGTGCCAAAGTGACCTCCTTTCAGAATTTTAAGCACCTTAAAATTTAGCCATGACAACTGGTACTAAGCATCTCAGAAAATTTTGGAAAACTTTACTATTTCTAAAATACAGCTATTATCACATATTCAAATACTACCTAGATAGTAGGAAAAAAATCCAGAAAACCATGTATGTTACTGCCAAACAGGACTAAAAGCTCTCAGCCAAACCCCACATGAAGAATTTCATGCAAAGTTGGTTCCAAGACATGTTCACACTCACTCCCTGCTTTGACATGCAGTGGACTTACCGTTAGGGTCCCAGTCTCCACAAACAGTAGAACCAGGCTTACATTTACACTAGGCTTACTTTCCACTCAAAATATTTCAGCTCTGTGCAACTATCACCATTTCAACTGATCACACAGCATGCTGTCATCTAATAGAAAGGCATTTGTGTAATAACAAAGTAAGAGGGCAGACAGAAAGCCACGAATAAGTATTCCTTTTTCAATCTTTACAAGGATTTTATTATTTACAAAAAAAAAAAAAAAGAAAAAGGCATTCCTAAGGGATACTCTCACTCGAGGTGAGCAGTGTCATTTCACAAAGGATGATTTTCAAGTTCTTTTTTACCTCCTCAGGAGCGATGCTGATTACTTACAGCTAATTCATTTCCTCTGTTCCAGCTAGGCTGTTATATTTCAGAATCATCTTTGAAAACGTTGTTTACTGAAGTAATCAATCAATCAATTCTCCRTATGCTAATACTCAAACATTCTGGTTTGTCACATCAAAGAGTCTTCATCAAGAAGACACATTATAAAATTAAATTAACCATATCACAAGTAAATTGCGCTTTTGATCAAGAACACACAACTTCTAAGAATTTGCTAGGAAATTTGCTTATTTGATCATATGATGAGTGGCTTTTTTGAGATCAAGGAAATTATCTTGTTAACTTTTTGGAAACATACTGCATTGTTTCAAATAAGATAATAGCTTTCCTTTTTCTTTATCAGCCTACTTCCCCAAAAAGCATGGGAGATCAACTGCTTTAAGCTAATCTATTCCTGTATAAAATTTTTGAACACTACCTGATAGGAACAAAGCTCTGTCACACACCAATATTTGTAAATCAAAAGCATCAATACTTTATATACTTTAATATTCATTGGCTGAGTCTTATTGTGGAAGTTCTAAGTTTTGCAAATCCAAATTTACCAAGTTGCTTGTATTGATAAGCTGTAAATATTTCGTCATATATTTACACTTAACTGAAGACAAGTCTATGTTTTGGAGTAAAAAACTGTGAAAACATAGCATTTATACAGTTAAAAACTTGAAAATTACTGGACAAATACCCATATCTGCTAAGAAAAAAGGTAGCACTAGTTTGCAGGGAGAAGTTAGGATATCTATTCATATAACCAAGCTATCAAGAACAACATGTAATGCAGCATTCCAYATTTTAACACTGACAAAAAACTCCTTGCACAAAACCACCAATATTAAGATGGTGGTACTTTATGAGGTAGTGTCACTACAAATTTATTTCACTGAATTTTAAGAACCACTAATTTTCATAACAATATACCTCACCTTGTAAGGTAAGTTGTAGAAACATAAAGATTGGGATATCTTTGATTTTTGTGAACCAGAAGACATAATATCAAAGTATATTTATCATCTTCACATGTTTACCCACCGTTTTCATAAATTCTGGTTCGCTTTCACATTATACCCTGTCCTTACACTGTGCTCTTAATCATGTACAGCATTTTCACACGGTTCTTGCTGTGTCTGGAATAATCTAAAGAAATTTTATAACTACAAATATGTTGTGAATGATTGCTTATGACCCTGAAAAACATTTGATCAAAACCAACTGGAGTCACAACAAAGAACAGGCAACCATTCTTCTTTGACAGACACGAACTTGGCATTCATTTTAGCGGTATTGCAATATTTATACTGATGAAAAAAACCCAGGCAGACATGTTTGTTTATTGCTTTGGTAACCTRTGTGAAGCTGGCACAAGTGAAACACCTCTGCAGGTTATTTGAAAAATGCAGCAGACATCTAAGGCTTTTAAGGTGCTGTGATAAGAAAGCTTTAATTTAATATGTCAGTGTTCAATATGTCAGCGCTCAAATATTCTCTCAGAAGAAAGCTTAATGTGCATGCATTATTAATGCAGTATCTGAGGGAACAGATCTATTTGAGCGGAATCTGACCAATGTCATTAGTCACAGAGTGCAAAGCAAATTTGGAAATACAAATGATAATAGGTAAGAGAACACTTTTCACCTACCTTGTGTCTTGTACTAGTTTTCTTTAAGATTTAGAAAACCAATGAGCTCTATCTACAATTTACGTAGTTTCTCTAATCTAAATTGTTGCGCACACACCTACCACGTTTGATAATCAATGAATCTCAGGATTACTTCCTCACTATCAGATGATGTGTTCTGCGTCCCTTGAGTTACAAGGTGTGAATCTATGTCAAACTGAAGCTGCAATTTTTCAAAAACATGTTAGACTCTACCTGAGCTGCTGCACAACCTCTCTAGTGACCCAAAACAAAGTACAGGGTAATGAAAACTAAAACCACTATTTTTTGAGGGCTGTGCGGCTTTCATGTCTGAAATCTCTTTTAGTTAGGTATTTAAAAGAAAAATCAGATTCGTCAACTCCATACAATAAACGCATACCCTAATCACTATAATGAACCTGTTTTGCACTGATTTTTCAGGCATTACTTATTAGACATGACATTAATATTGCTATTTCAGTTACATCATCAAAGCAGAAACTACAATCATAGTACTTCTGAAGGTGAAAGTTTAACAGAGTACATTAAGAAAAAAGGCCTGTTCCTCTGCCTGCAAGATGTTTTCATACATTTCTCAGTTTGTGAAAGGGAGTAGTTGAGTAAAGCCTAATTAAAAGGTGTGTTACAACACTCTTGCAAGAGACTTTGCAATATTCGTTGTGTGCATCTTGAAATCCAGCAGGACTAAACTCAAGCTGACACAGCCCTGAGCAACCTTAGCCCCGCAGAAGACTGAAGCCTACAATCTCCACACAACAYTTCCAACCTAAATTCTTCTTTAAATTGCATCCATGTGTAAGATGTTTCTATACTCAAATTTGCTGACGGTCATTTTTAGAGGGGAGTGCAAAGCACAATTGAGAAACCAAAGAAAGGCTTAATTAAATTAGGGAACTGGACAACCTGATTACGAAATAAATTCAGCACAAACCAGAATAAGATGTTGCATGTCATATTACACTAGTGGATTCAAATATTATCAGTAGGAAAATACAATCTGCAGCCTTTCATGTGAAAGATCTCTGCCATTGTGAGGATGGGACACACAACTGCTCCATGCTCTACTGTGATCAAGAAACAAACTACACACAAAGAAGTACTTAGTGGATGGAAGCAAATGTTAAGTGTCAGCATGAGACAGATGTAGCATCAACAGATATTCTTTCAATATTTTTTTCCACCATCTCATGAGGAAATAGAAGAATTAAATTCTTCACAACGATGACAAGAAAAGCAGTTGCTACATAATAAGAAATTAAGTCTGATAATCAGTCAGCTAAGTAGTAATATATACTGAGGTACATACATAGAATATGTATGTATGCATACAATAGAGGAGGGCAACTTCAACTTKCAAGGAGTTCTTTTCTTTTAATAAAGAATTGTTAGCATAAATTCATTGACAGACATATTAGTCAACTATTTTTAAAAATAAGCATTTTTAAAACAAAAAAGCATCGGTAGAAGAGCTTTCTAGGGGAAAAAAATATCAATCAACACTCCTACCTTTAAGCATAAGCTGAATAACATGAAAATATCAAATATTTTATGTAATGTGAATGTGTCTTATGAGACATTACATATTTGTTCTGATTCTTCTGGTGTTTTCAATACAGGAGGAAAGAGATTAGACTGGATGTGCTACTAGAAAACATAAAAGAGTTGTGTCTCACACAATCAGTTTTTTGCGGTTTTAAATGGCCTAGTTGCAGAAAATAAACCGCGCACTTTATCACATTGCTGACAAACTTTTATTTAATACATGATGCCTCTAATTTGGCTGAATGGGAACAGCAATTTGGCTGTACACTTCTATCAATATTATCTTGGATATGGAATGACTTTGTATTTAAACCATACGCTATTTGACACGCTAGACCAAATTTAAACATCCCACATCGAGTACGGTAAAGTCTTTGTAGCACTATCTTTTAAAAGATCCTTATTTACCTTTGCTGCTAAAGGCTTATCCATGATCAGAGCTCCAAGAACAAAATAGCAACTGCTCAAATTGGCCACTGTCACAGTTAAGCACCAAATACACTTCCCCTGTGCATGCAGAACTTCCATTCAAATCAGTGCAGGAAGAGGCACATCAAGATAGAACTCAGGCACTTGCAATGATGGCTCCTGTTAAAACAGTGGTCTCTGCCTKCCAGCTTTACAAAAACTGCTCAAATCCACCAGATTTCTGAAACCAACCGAAGTTTCAACTTCAAGAGCTTGACCGCAATATTTACTGTGCTGCCCCAATGTCCTACTTCATTTTATTGTGATTTAGAAAATCCAGTTCTCTCAAAAAAACAGCAATTTTGAAGGTTGTACACAATACACTTGTTTTAAATTTGGGGGTTGGGATGTGGGGGTGAGTGAGCAGCCTCAACTGTGGCTATTGCTGTGTAGGTCAACAGCATCAAACTCAGCGCAACCAGACCACAGTATCATTGCTGGCAAGAATTTACTGTATGAACACACTTCATCAAGAACACCCATGAAATTCTTAGGAGAAATAGAAATTGTGGTGGTTTGGTATTACATATTTTCTAAATAAAGCAATAGTCTCAGGAAAACAGCAAATACATACTGCAGGAACAGAGCTGCCATACGAATAAAAACAATTTACTCAGTTTCCTATGACCGGTAACCCAGCATTTCCAACCTCCCTCACAACAAAACAACTCACCACACACTACAGTAACAATACAGCTGGCTAAGAGGTAGAATATTTTCACAGGTTTGTGAAATTAGCTTTCCAACAAAAACTTAGTAGTCTGAAAACAACACTCTGGAAATTGTACTGGGATTTCATCTACCCTTTCTTTAAAGATTTTCCATACCAAGTGTGCGTGATGTATTCCTGCCCTCCACACCTAAATCAAGTCCAGCCACCAAAGCAGTGTTGTGCTCTATTTTATACTTAATCAATAACATAAGCTTCCCATATCTGGAGACAAATTCTCTTCTCAACACCAGCATCTCAACAGTAGGTGCTTTTTCAGCAAATAGAACTATCATCACTGTTTCATACACTCGTGTAGACATCTAAGATCCCACCCCCCCCCCCCCCCCAAAAAAAGTAAAAATTACAGCCTAGCTAACAATTATGCCTCTAAGACTGTTCTAGTGGCAACAAGGTTAATTCTTAATTTAAAAATAATAAGAGAGATCCTAGTTAGCTCTCTTGTTATGTTCTTAGATTTACACTTGCACAAACCTGACTTCGTACACACTGCTGTCCCAAAGGTATTGAAATTTCTGTCTGGAACTTAGTAAACAACATCMTTTCTGATAATTAAAAACCAATGTTATTCACCCTTTCACAACTGTGCTGGTTTTTTAGTCCTGTAAAATTTTTAAGGAATGAGGAGTATTTTGCCCATAGAAGCAGCAATTATAATTGAGATGAATAAGAGCATAATTTCAGTCATGGCTACTTTTCAGAGCAGAAGAGTTAATCTACAYGGTAGACAATGCACTCGCTCAGCACACATGAGGAGGGCAAGGGGTGAACAGTCCTGCACAGAACCATAAAAATGTTTGGGAAGAATTGGGTGGAAAAAAACATAGCGCTCTCCCTGCTCTCCTTAGCTCCTTGCCTGACTTCTGGTTTGTTTGGTTTGGGTTTTTTGTGCACTGGGCCAGGACACCTGAAGAGTGAGGAAGAGTTGCAATGCTGAAGTGGATAAATCTGAGTTCTTCACTTCTCATACATGTGTTAAGTAAATATAATTATGATATTACACAAAGTACAKCAGGGAGAGTAGAGGGACAGAAAGAGGCACGCTTGCAAATAAACACCTCTTTCCATCCCCAATTAGGCTACCCAGAAAATTTTGCCAAAACACATCATTTTTGCCTTCAATAAAAATCAGCAAGATGGGAAACCTAGTAAACAGGCTTTATTATATCTCTCCAGCCCAGGCTCTCATTCCTTATATTTCCATTTAAATCATTAACACTCATCATACTAAGGTTTTTAAAATATATATATATAGTTTATGAGGAAATTTCACTCAAATCAGCTCACAATAGCCTTTTTCCTGAATGCACATACCTTTACAACCACATCCAAACCCACCATTGCTAATGCTGTCTCTTTGTTTTCACTGGGAGCCCCTCACATTTTTTCTTTCCATAAAGCAAGCAGCACCCTGTCATCCAATTCCCTTGCGCATGTTTTAAATTTAATCACAATACCCAAGGTGTCAATAATCATGTTTGTCTTTCTGACAAGAATCAGAAATGGAAATAAAGTTCATGTGCATGACGATAATGTAATTGGCAGTGCTGCAACTGAAAAGCTTACATTTCAGGAAGTCTAAAGCAACCTCCTCTTACTTTAAAACATATAAAGGAAATCAGCCTTTTGAAACTAAATGTAATATGCCAAGCAACTTGATCCAGATACTAACTAATAAATTAGATAAAAGCCACTAGGAAAGATGCCAAGATCTCCTCTCAAACTATCAGCATCACCTTTCAAAAACACTCTTCAATTAGTCAAAATTAAAATGGGACGGGAAAAATGTCACTATTATGATAGATATTTACTGTTAATATAATTAATATTTYCCCGTGCTGCTTAAGACAGAATTACTAGAACAGTTTTAGCAGCAAAGTTGGAAAGTACTACATAGCCTAGAGTGCCCTCTTTCTTTTCTAAGAGGAATTTCAGGGAAATACTGTGTATGAAGATGTCAATCAGCTGTTTCTCAGAACGTCAAATAAAATAGATAACTAGACTGTATTAAAACATGAAAGAAGCTCAGTATAATTTAAGTGGAATCCTGACATGAGTGATGAATGTGATTCTACCTTAATAAAAATATACTTACAGAGCCATCTGAAATTGTTCAAGCCATTTTTTCTTCAAGTCTTTAGTTTTGCAGTAAACTTCTAAACCATTTTCACCTTGGATATGAATGAGGTAGAAGCCATAAGACCACTGCATAAGAAAATTGGTAATACAAAGGTTATCAGTTATGAAGAAAGGAAAGGGGAAAAGAAAAACCTAAARTATAACAAAGCATTTATATATGCTTTAATTCACTAATTTTGGGAACAACAAGAGCACATTATTGCATTCCTTTAGAATGACTTAGTCAAACACTTTAATTACATCAAAATAAGCAAAATTGAAATTCCTAAATATTCACTCCAGCTTACATTTAAAACATAAAACCTCTAAAAGAAATTGTATTTAAATTCTAAACTCCTGCAAAATGGTTCAAATCCTTGCTAAAAATACACATTTTATGTGAATTAGCAACAAATATTTACCTTCTTATTTTCTTTATCAGTAGTGGGGTTATTTGTAATTTTGTATTTCTGAAGATCTATTATTTCCTTCATTTCATAATTATCACCTCTCCGTTTGCAAACAATTACAGCTAGATCAAACAAGAAGATATGCCTATGAAAATACAACATAAAGATAGTTAAAAACACTCCAGAAAGTCAACACCAAAAGTCTTACTTTACACGCTTTTGCCAGTGGCACTTAAAATTTTGAAGGTGAAGAACTAAACTACTGGCTAATAAAACAACCAACATTGAAAGTACTTTTGCTTAAGACTTACTACTTGCAAGAGACTTAGCGATCTTACATAATAATGTAATAACTAACTTTCCATTAATCACTTTGCAAATTCTCTTGGTAAAAGGTAGATAGGCTCTGTCAATGCACAGTGAAATGGAAAGCTCTCAAGAATCGTTGCACTGACCTCAGATCTACAGAGTTACTTAACAGGTTTTTAATAGCAAACACCACAAGTTATGCCATCACCTGTCCTGCCTTGCACGTTTGTCTAATGTCGTTATCCTTATTTCCCCATCACCTTGAGGTCTGCCATACTGTAAGAGGGAATGATTCTGAAACAGAAGTAATATGTATGATTTAATACAGCAAAAGTGTGAAGATCACAACACATTCAAATGTTAGACTCACTCCTTTTACTCCAAAAAAGGACTTTTCATACCAAGAAACAACGTCTTTTCCTCACTACCATCTAAACTAAATACTATAAAGGATCAGTCCATTCTATTTTTATCTTTTAACAGAAAAGGTTTTCCAATTACAAAAACACAAAAGAGTCACTGTACGCATAGAAACCTTTAACTACGCAAGTATATTTAACTACCAACACCCAAAATAGCAGAGATTTGTGTACTTTAATATCCACGTCATTCTAAACCAAGCAAAACATACTTATACTTAGATATTACCAAGAGTACTATAAATGCATATGAAATGAGGAAAAATAGATCTATCAATATTTTTGATCAAAAGTGATCTAAAAACTGTACATAAATTAAAAACATGACATACCAAATTCTCTATTGATAGTTGAAACTGTCTAATTTCACGAAGCGTTTCATTATCTCTCTTTACTTCATTTACATATTGAGCCAAGTCCTAGAGTATCAAGAGCAAAAGGGAGGAAAAAAAATAACTTTTCTATAACAGACTGCTTTATTACATTATTTTAACAAGTTTATTTCTGATTTTATCTTTGACTTATCTGCATATTTAGTAATTTGTTTTGAAATTCTCWTTAACATTCAAGAATTACCAATATGTATGCCTAAATAAAGAAGGAAAAAATGTCTGCCTATCTTCAATAATATTTACAACTCTCTTCATGTTATCTATTGGAATACAAATTTAGTGTCAAGAACGAGGGAAACAAGTAATAAAGTGTAAAAAAGAGCTGATTTTTTTATTAATTTCCTTAGTATCTTATTTTCTAGATTAAATATAGAAATGTAATTTATGCAGCAGACTACTGAAAAACCAGTCAATGACATCCAATATCTGATGTAAATAGAAGGTAAATAGAGAATATAGTAGAAAACATATATAAGGCAGCTCAAAAGCAGAATGTAAGGTGTAAACGAATCATAAACCTGGGTGCTTATTAGAAGAGAAAGAACTATGACCCCAGTAGTAGGATCTTGCTCCTACTGTTGCACAGCAGAGAGAAGCCATTACACAGCAGATTTTAAAAGAGGCTTTTGAAGAGATATACTACCTGAAGTCACAGGTTGAGATCATTACTGTGCCCTTTATCAGAACATGGACTGTACACATTTCACTAAAGCCTTTAAAATGCTCTGAACATGCTTGAGTAATAGTGACAATTTGCTGGGGCTTCTCTGTTTATGGCTAGAGATGAGGAGTGAGCAGAAGAGGTAATTGGTAAGGTCAGGGATGCTGAGAGCAGCAGTTGGAAAAGGCATTCTGATGTTCTTACTGCTTTTACAGTATCCCTTCAATATGGTCAAAAATTTGGAGGGTGGGAGGAAAATATATCTTCTTCTTAAGATGTTTTTAATCACAATCTATGAATAGCTGCAGTTATTATGCTAGCTTCCCAAATGGATCTGTGCAGGATACATTCACGTCAGTCTTAAAAGACTTAGCTTAGAAATTAAATAACCTCCTTTCCTGCTGCTAGAAGAAATCTGACAGCATAATCCTTCCAAGGATTTTCTTTCCTGGGGGGCAGTACCACTTTGCTAGCAGYTTTTCCAAAGACATATTCTTTTCGAGCAGAGACACCAGAGCTTTTCAGAAGCAAAACACCAATGCTACACTGTTATTTCTACTACAATGGCAGGAACTGCAGTAAATCAGGACAGGAACAACGCTGCAACCTTGAGGAGAGATGTTCATGCCTCAGGGCGTTTTGTAGGTTTGGAGGGGGTAGGGGTGAGGTTTTTTGGTATTTTGTTTGGTTATGTCCTGCCAGCCAGCACATATCTGGCACAGCCACTCTGGATTTTTCAGTCCAACAGACACCAACAATGAAGAAAGCCAGCAAACGTAAATGAAAAAGCAGGGATAAATATAAAAGAGAGTTATTTTCCTAGCCAATTAGCAGCAACCAGGATGCATGGCTTGCCACTAGGTGGATGAAACACTGTGCCATCTCTTTTCAGGCACCTCTCCAAGGGAAATTATCGTGGTACCTGTCCCTCTACATTCACTGCACAAAAATTGATAACAAAAAAGGGGAACCAAAAAATCTCATTTGTGAGCTGGTCTGTATTCCAAGCATTCAAGAGAGTCACGAAATATGAGACAGCTACATGACCCAAAACTAACTTAGTCTGACTTCAGCATCTACTGTGCATCATATACATTACAACAGGAGATGATAATTTAWGTCATGTTGGCTTCTTTCCCCCTTTCCCTACAAAGGATAGAAAAAATTTCCAAATTCCAGCACATGAATGCCACCATTCATGCCATGAAGCCAACTGAAGCAGAGCTATGCTTCATTTCTGAAGCTGTGCAGAGGAACACATAATGTATTACCTCATGCACAAGGCAGTACAGCTATTCTATAAAGCATTTGTTTGTAACACTTGCAGGTGAATGTATACTGACAAGTACTCTACCTCCAGAAAGACACTACTGCTTTCAATGGTAAAGCCACAGAGATCATATTAAGATGACAGAAAAAAAGTCTTGTAAACAAAGATAACTCTCCATCTCACTGGGAAATTACTGACCTTGATTCAAATTGACTTACAGTAGTAGAAATACTCCTAAATTTCAGAAGCAACACCAACATGATTGAAACATCTGTTTTTCAGCAAATGCAAAAGTAAACTGAAATGGGGAAGTTCCATTTCACCAACCCTCTGCTTCAGAAAACTACTGAACTTGTTTCCCAGACTTGAGCAAAGCCCTCGACTATACACTTGCCATGACATACAAAGCTCACAGCAACTCGTGAAAACACGTTTGAATTGTTGTGAAAAACATTATCTCCTCCAGGAAATACAGTTCTGAGCTACCATTCTAACTGCCAACAGACATAAATACTTCACTGCCATAAATACTCACCTTCATTGCATCAAGTGCCAGTTTTAGATTTGCCTTCTCCATGGGATCAGTAGTGTGCTTTACCAGCTCCTGTGGACAGAGCAGTTAAAACTTTCCACCCGCTGCTTGTCAGTTTATAAATTGAAATCATCATTGTTCATCCCCACCCCTCAAAAAATAAAGAAGCCAAAACCAAAAAAACACAACCCAAGAATAGGCATTTTCATCCCCACAGCGAGCAGCCTATCAATGAGCGRGGACTACTGCAGTTAATTGGCAAGTGTTCAGGAATAATTGCTGTACAGGCTAAACACTGACTTTAGCTGTTAATGAACCATCACGAGAAGTGAATTTGGTCTGTCTAGCACTTAAAACTTGCTAAATCAGATCATTCCTGTATGTGCATGCTGGAAGTCCAGGTAAACACTCCAGTTCATTTACACATTGCTATATGGTATTTCATCCTATTCCAAAGCATGCACTTGTCCATAGACAGGAATCCGTGCTGGCAATAAAACCTCAGCTGAAGGTGCACAGCTTAAAAGAAGTCACTGTCTCATTATACCTAAGAGAAACTTGACCCAGAAAACATACTGAAATCAAACTTATATGTTCAAAGAATTCTTTTAGCCACTTCCCATATGGAAAACATAGGCCCTTTCTGGGGCTTTATGAAGCAAAAACGTAAACTTTTGGGGAAACAGGTCATTTCTTCTTTATAAATTAAGACAATAATTATACATTTCAACTCACATAACTTAGTAAAATCATAGGAAATGAAATAGTAATTTTTAAACTCGCATTACAATTAAGTAATAAAGAAGTAATAAGAACTTACATTTCCATTAAAAGTCTAATAATTTACTCATTTTCTTTCCAAGTCTGTAAAATATTTCTTTCTTGTACAACATATAGATAGTGCCACACAGAACATAGTGACATTGTATATCATCTTTCCACAATATACAGGTTGATTATAAAATCATGAGTCAGATCTCATAAGTTTTTTTCAAAAGAAGTTGTACCACTCATTTTGCTTTTTCCAACTTTGCATTGATCAAAGTATTGATGACTCATTTATAGAGCTATTTCAAAAATTTAATATTACAAAATGTATGTTGCTCTGCAGAGCCAAAACTATGCTCCACATAGAAGTAGTAGATCTTTTTAAAATGACATTTTACAAGCATCAGCAGGGTCGACAGTCTAATATAGTAATACATTTCTTTGCAGCTGAACTAATGAGTCTCCTGGCACAGCTATCAAATTAAATTTATAAGACTCTCCACCCTTATTACAGGACTAACTGCAAAAGCTAATGCTTTGTTGGTTATAACAAGAAGCATTTCAAAATAAATATGGCTTAATTGCAATTTATGACAGCGAACAAGTATTTTAAAAGTATGCTGTATGTATGGTCCAGCTTCCTCTTCTGGGGGTAATGGTTCACATTTCAAAGCACCATGATTATGGTTTGGTACTACTTACCATTTTAAACATACCAAGAATGAAAAGTTCAGATACTGAGGAAACAATCATGTTTTATTTGATTTTCCCCAGATATGCTTCAGCTCTAAGAAATGATCTCTGGGAGAAACCCTGCACTTGACTGAATTTTATTTCGTAACATATCTAGGGAAGCGTCAATCACCTTTCTTTGATAAAGACATTTAGCTTTCATTCTTACAACCCACTGATGATAAACAAYCACAGTTTTGCTCTCAGCCCCTTAAATTTCAAAAATAAAATACCTGGAGCAGTAGGTGATATTTTAGCACTCTCTGCATTGGAACCACTAATAAATCCCGCAATGTAAATTTCCCATTATTGGCCCTCTTGGAACATTCCTAGTTCAAACAGAAAGAAGAATAAGACAATAGAGCTACAAAATAAAACCCTTCAAGTGATATACATGAAAATTCAGTGACACATAGACAACTATATTAAGCTTGTGRTAAAGAATATCAACAAAATCAAGGAAAACAGTTGATATGGCAATAATAGCTAAGACAAAAATGACTGGGTTTAGACACTTGTTCTTAGACGTTTCAACACGCATGAGAGAGTAGAACAAAGACAACAGAAATTAGGTATTCCATACAACTGAAAAAAAATTATATATATCTACAGGGGAAAAAAATAGGCAAAAGCTAATCATGGAAACTACAGGCCAGTCAGTCTCACTTCAGCACTTCATGGCAAAAATTGTGGAGCAAGTCCTCTTGGAAGCAATTTCTGGGCATATGAAGAAGGCATATGGGAATATCCAGCATGGATTTGCCACAGGTAAATCAATGCTTGATCTACTTGACTGCTTTCCACAATGAAATGGCTAGATCTATGAATGGGTGGGGAGAGTCTACCTTGACTTTTCCAAGGCTTCATCTTTCACAGTACAATAATATCCAGGTTGGGATGTTATGCTCCAGGTCTACAAAAAACTGACTGGATTATGAGGCTCAAAAACTGCAGTGACTAATGTTTCCTATACTACTTGAGGGATAGTTGCAAACAGCTCTTCTGGGCTTTGTCCAGGACACCCTTCCTTTTAGTGTCTTTGGCAATGATTTGCAGGAAAAGACACAGAACACCCACAACAGGTCTGCAGACACCACCAGCTCAGAGGTGCAGCTGATCACTGCAGGGCTGTGATCACTCTTCAGGGCATGTCCAAGAGAAACCTCACAGGAAGGCAACAGGGCAAAGGCAAAGTGCTTCACCTGGTGTGCACTAGCCAGGGACACGCTAACCCTGAGGGCTGAGCAGGTGCAGAGCAGCCCTGCTGGAGAGAACCGACAGGTTGTGGCAGACAACACTGAGGCCACGGGACAAGGGCTTGTTCAGCCTACAAGTCTCTACAGTCTCTCCCAACCTGCATGATTCTGCAACTCTGTGTTCTAGCCGAGATATCCTGATAAATGGAAAGGTATCACTGATGATCACTTCCTGAAAGAAAAGCCTAAATCTACTCATGTCAGTGGCAAAACTCCATTCACTTCAGTACCAGGATGTGCACTGTAGCATACGCAGCACATATTCATTTGATCAGAGGCTCCAAAAGAATGAAAAGGAAGAGACACACATTCACTTATCAGTCCAGCTAGTTTTGCCATCATAAAGGTTTTGACTTTAATGAAAGCAGGACATACGCATAGAAACACACAGTTTTGGTGTGTGTATATATGTATATATGTCAAAAAATACTGATACCTCTAACTTCAATTTAACGTCTTCTTTTGTCTTAGAGATATTGTCTAAGCATGATATCGCTATCTCCACTTGACTGCAGTACTGTCCATAAATAACCAACCTAAATCAAAGCAAGAGATAAAGAATAAAAGGAACATTTGTTTATYTAAGAACAATCCTTGATCATTTTTTCACAATCCTTCTTTCAAAAGGAGCAGTGCCTAAATAAGCAAGGATAGAATTTAGCCACGTGTTCAATGAGCAGCATGAATGCAAGGAAGACTAATCAGAACAACAGGTTTTTTCTACTTTCAAAATGGTCTAACATCATTGCAATTTCCTTTAATATTCACATATCTATAAATATGTTCTGATGATTCGTTAAAAAGCAGCATAACTTCTATTTAACAGAACCGTGGTCTGTAGTGTTTACAGCAGTGTAGCTTTTCCAGGTTGTAATGAATAAATTCCGTAGCATAGGCTTAATAGGATTAATTACAGCCATCCTTTAAAGAACTTGTAGGTTATCCAAACTGATCCATCTCCAACAGTTGCTATTACGTTGTCTCTTGTGGGCCCTTAGATCAAAATAATAGTGTCTGAAATCTCAAGAAATTTTCAATAGTTGTCAAGCAAAGCAATGCTTCCTGAAGGAGCCTGGTTTTATGACAGGAGTGCCTCTGTGTGAAGTGCTTCTATCTGCTAGTCCCAGTGGCAAGAGTGCTCTCTTCTTTCACCTTTTCATATATTTCTTGAGGTGATTTCCTCTGTATGCTTCAAATCCTCTTTTGGAGGTTCCCATGAGCCTTCTACTGTGATCTTCTAAATTTCTTTTCTCTCACCTGACCTTTACCCTTTTTTTTAAATTCTTTTTTTCACAATAAGGTGATGACACTGATTTAAAACTTATTATTTCTGATTACTTTTAATCACTATGTAGTTAAGACACTGAGTCTACCTCCGTTCCCTTTTTTAATAACCTAAACTTAGTATGTCTTCTCACTGTCCTTTGCTCCCCTTTTAGCACACATTCCACAACAAGTTCTTGTTCCCTGATTCCATCCTACAGCAGCAGAAAGTCCATCAGCCTGGGAAATAACTATGTCCTGCTCCAAACTAAAAGCTGAGACAGAGGGTCTCTGAAGGCAGGACTGTTTATGGGCAGTCTGGGACAACCTTCTCCCTTGGAGAACTCCCATCTAACGTTTGTCGGATGCTGCTGTCCAATTTCTCACACATCTATTATTACTGCAACAATCCTCCTTCACCCATCATCCTGAAGCAAACCCAATTGGCTTCCCGAGGTCTTTCCCACTCTGGTCCCAGAAGGACCTAATTTTTAACCAAAACCCAAGGGTTACTTCAAGGTAGGTCAGCAATGTAGCCCACAGCACAAGTGTTTTTCAGCCAGGTACCACAGGCATATCAATTCATCTGTATAGTCCAACAGCTGTTCAGTGCTGGCAGAAGAAACAATATGAAAAGGTGGGTAAAAAACTGGCAATTAGCCCACAGGGCATGGCTGGTTGCCACAGTTATCCTGTTATCAGTTTGGCTGCTTTTCAAAGCTTGAAGGCAAAGGGTGTTTGCTTTACTGTCACACCTTTAACTCAGGGTAGGACCATAGTCCCTTCTCTCTTACACCTGCTTTCTCTTCTTTCAAGTTATGACCTCCTCTCTTTTCTTTAATCTGAAATATTCCCAATAATTACCCTTTATATATGCTATAAAATATCTGAGATTATTTGCATGAAAAAAAATGCTGTGCAAAATAAGATGTTTACATTTCCTTAAAAATGTAGATGTTACCTATGTAACAATATTGCCAAAACTGGGCTAAGAAGAGGGAAGGCTCATAAAATAATAGGTTTCATTTTGACGTCCAGGCTCAAAACACCTAAACTACCTTGACAAGGATACTGACATGGAATTTAGTCCTGTTTCAGAAATACTTGTCAAACAAAAACACAGTAAACTACCAAATGGAGCACATATTATCACAAATAGTAAGAGTGCTTAAATCTTACCTTTCCTTGTAGTTAATAAAAATTTGAAATAGGTTCTGATCATTTTTGTTAACAATGGAATCATTGATGTCCTGTGTAAGATTCCTGTGAATTTTCACCAAATCCTTAAAAACAGTAATGGGGAGAGGGAAGGCTTTGTGAAAACAGAATGGCTTAAAGCTTTGAATATAAAAACAAATTATTTCATGTTAGACCCATTAATTTCAATAAACTGGAAAACAGATCATTTGAGAGTAGAATCTAATTTCAAGGTTTGTCACATCTTCTATATAGTGCAACAAGAAAAACTAAATTCGAAGAACTACCTATTAGAGAGTAATTTATTCTAGCTTGGAACATGCACTGTTAATTCACCTTCATTTTATAATGATAATTCTAAAATTAAGCAAGTCAAGTAAATGCTTTAGTGACAAGATGAAGTAATGATTCATGTCCCTAAGCTGTGAAAAATTAGTTTTGTACATTACATTGGTCAATTAGTGATGTCCTAATGCTAAATTAACTGCCATCATAATGAGTTTCCCAATACAGCAGGCAAATAATGTCTGAGAGAAAGAAAAGAATATTGCAGAAAGATTTGCTCCCTGATTATAGTTGCAACTGTCCTTGCTTGTTCACTATTATACATAAACTATAAGAGATTGCATCAGCCTTAACACTGTATGGACACTGTCAGAGAATTCACAAGAAATTAAGTCAAGAAAGGTTAAGAAGTTTTGAAATCAGGACTGTAAGTAGTGTACAGATCACTGCAATTAAAAAGAGAGGAGTCTTGAAAAGAGCAAGCCATTGAAGATGATTTAATGCAGGAAATTATATCCTACAAAAATAATATTCAATGTTGAGTTGTGAACTAAGTTAAAACATTTCACTTCACGCTGATGAAAAATAACAGTACATACAAGGTCAATCACATCTCTGATGAGGGTGCAGAATCTTGAAACAGATCAAATTCAGTTGCTAGCAACTGTATGGCCTTATCCTCAGAATCTTAAGTTGCAATAGACAGACATTATTACAGAAATAATTCCCAATTAATGTCTTGGGAACAGGAGCATATTTTCTAAGGAGCACACAGGGACTCAACTAAGCAATATCCCTGAAAAACAGCTTAATGCTAAGGGGACATTGTGTCTTTTTGGGTTTCTATCTCCAATTCAAAGTCAAGTTTTAAATTAAAGTCATGTTAACATCATTTGAAGTTAATGAATGTTCCAACACTTTAGTATCTGTTACACATACTATCATCCCTCTTTCCCTCTGTATGTCCATACATATAATTCCAATCTATATATGTGCATAGGCGCACATATAAATGCACTTATATATGGATGCATACATAAACATACATACAAATGCATATATAGGTACATATAGACATAAACATACACACATATAGAGCCATACATTCATTTTAGAGAACGGAACATAGAAATATGAGTGCCAATGAAAGGCACTCTCTTTAGACTGGTGAGTTATTTGGGGTAATTGGTTTGCAGGGTTTTTTCCTCAAARTAAAGTATTTTGATATGAGCAGTTGATCCAGCAAGCATCTTTTAGAGTCTATTTAAGGAATATAGCATCACCCTAAGGAAACAATCTTTCACCACAGCCCTTTAACAGAGGAAAATCCATCCTGTTCTGAGAACACAGCATTTGCTCTCCATATCTCTCTTTGCTGCAGAGCTCTGTGTAACAGCTATTTTTAGTTTAAAACAAGCTTCCACTGCCCTCCAGCCTTCCTGCTGAGGAACTGCCACACAGACAAGGTCTGAGCAGACAAAGCGCTTGCAAATATTTTTGGCTTAGGCAAGTCCTATGTTTCTTTTAAGGTTACTGGATGCCTATGTAGTGCTCCTGGAGTCAGAAATAAGCAGCATCTTCTAACGAAACGCAAAGTAAAACAACCTAAACAACAGTTTACTATGTGTCTCCCTAGTTTAAAATAAACAGGTTTTGTTCTTTTTACTCTTCTTACGTGATTCCCTTACATACCTTTAACGAKTAGTGAGTAGGCTAACCTCCCTGTTTGTGCTTAAAGCACACAAGCCCTTTTTGTACCCTTGTGCAATGTTTCCATTGACTGGAATTAGCTCTTTCAATAAATATAAGTCAATATGCCTGGGCACACAGAGCCTTAGGAAAGAGGTTTACAGTAACTTAAGTGGGGCACATCATGGCTTTATTTGCAATGAGTCAGAAATACTAATGCAGGACAGAGSATGAATTTGTTTTCAAGAGCAAAGGGATCTCTGTGGGCAGCTGATGTAATTCAAGAAGACAAGTAGGTTACTGGTATCTGTGGCAGTGTTTTGGGCTAATATTCAAAGTGAAGGACATAACAGCAATTAAGAAGCAGGTTGAAAACTTTACTAGGGAGACAAATATGGCAAGGGGTCAGGTATTATCATCAGTGTAGTAACTGTCATAACTTAGCTTCTACCAGGATGATGCCGGAACGGCAACCAAAACATTTTTACAGACAGACCAGGTTCTCACAGAATAAAGTCAAATCCCCAGTACCTCCTCCTACAACCCTGAGAGCCTGTTGGACGTGCCAGAGACAGCCAAAAGAGAGGTGATATTTTACAAACAATAAAGGCTTGATGTGGCCCATAGACCACGCTCCAGGGACCTGTTCTTTGCAAAGGCCTCACAAAAGAACATTCCTGTCATTTGTCTGTGTTGAGAGAGGCTTCAGACCATTTCTAATGTTCTCTTTTAAAGTCAGACAGTAAAGATGTGCTGAATACTTATATCAACTAAAAAATATGTAAATTGTCTTATGATTAAGGGAAAAATAAATGGCACAAAGTAGCAATCATAGAAACCATTATTGTTTCAGTCAAATAAGAGGTTTACTAGATAGTTCACAGACAAATTCCTTATCGTTTTCAACACCAGATTCTGAATCCAAAACTGTGAGTTATGTTAAATTTCAAGTGTGTTCAATTATGTAAGAGCCAGGGCAGTTACAAGGATTTGCGGAGCAGCTACAGATACTAAGTACACAGTGATAGGTAACTTAACAGTCAGAACTTTGGACCATCACTAAAATACTTGCACGTATTCAAAGATAATATATTTCTAGCTTTTAAGGGTCAAAAATGCTTCAGTTTATAATGATAATACTATTTAGCTTACCTTATTCCCTCAAGCAGAAAAACAAATTGAATAGTGCACATCCTTTTCAATCAAATAATATCCACATAAACACACTGTACATTGTATTTCAGATAATCATTTTGTACAGTAACATGTGACAAATTTATCACAATCAGCAATGAATCTTATATCGGTTCATTAAATATGCAATTACTCACAGGAATGTTGATGAAAACAGTATCAAACTCTGATGCTGACAGAAACCTTTTCAATGGCACCATGAAAAACTGCAAGAAAAAAGTAATAATTACAGTRTCTAATGTATATATATTTTCTAGACTGCTATAAAAATGCATGTTACAAGTCTGTAAGCAGCATCTTACTTTCTCGATCGATTCCAGAGTTTCAGTGTACTTCTCTTCAGTTTGCTTTATTTCAGCAAGACAACAGCTTCTTATGTCATTTTCAGTACATTTCTGCAATTACAATGGAGTCAAGTTTAAGTCATTAACAGGCACCTAATGGATAACAAATGATTTTATTTGTTTAGAATTATGCAATTAGGATAACTGCTTCCTGAAATTCTCTGAGTACTGCAGCCTCCAAAGATGACAGCAATAACCAAGAATATTTTAATGTTCAATTAGCTGATGACTTTGGTAAAATCAAAATCAAAGTAATATTATGAAAAGTTAATGTTTAGACATAAACCACTGAAGTATCTACATGTACTTTGGAAGCTGAAATACAAGGTCACATTTAATTTACATCCAGACTGAGAAATCTTATTTAAAATACTCAGCAGTTAATAATTCCATTAAACTTAATGGGGCTAAATCATGTAAGCAACTTTGCATTGCCATAAATATTGGATTCCGTCTAATCCCTGTTCTTATTTACAGTTTTTCCCCTATTGTTTCTCAAGGGGAGCTTTCTCTTCCGACACAATAGAAATACGTCCTCGGATCAGAAAGTGCAGTGACCTCCAAGTTCGGCTCTTGCATATGTATGTGTGTGTCTCCAACAAGACCCTGGGATTTTTCCATGTAAACCACCAGACTTATAGGACATTGAAGTAATTATTAGTAGTTACAGGACTCTACAAAAATAGTTTATAAGCACTCTTACCCAAGAGCAGATTTACAGCATTATAGCTTCAATAAAATCTAATTTCAAACAAGAGAGTTAGTAACTGGAAGAAAATCCTGAACCATTCATATCAAGCAAGACATAGAAGATCTGGAGATAAATAGGTCGGCTTGGAGATTTGACAGAGTAACTGGATAGGCTCTTGCAGTTAGAAGCAGTAACTGATCCAAAGTGTTTTCTTCAACAAGAAGCAGCAGTATCTTAATAAGCAACAGTACTACCACATCCTTTCTGAAGCCTATTTATCAATTTCTAACATCCTTCAGCATGTCCCTTAGGGTTGTATCTTACCCTACTTTCATCCAGCATAGGGAAACCATATGCTGCACATAGACCTGATGACTAGATGTTATTATCAAAAYACAGAGAGAGTCAGGAGCAGAAATTTAGCACTGCGGTTCAAAAACAAACATCACCTTTCAGAAACAAAACCTTTTAGCTTTTGAACAAGAGACTTTTCTCCTCTAGGAATAGCAAAATTTCTAGACTGAAATTTTAACAACTAGCTCCTGGTATGTTCAAGAGTTGGACTCCTTCCACTCTCTCTCTGTGCTGCCAGTCTACTGACACACCTGCTAAGCACACCACAGCAAAGAGTAAGCCACACTTAAACTGTCCGTGAGCCACATACAGTTCCTATACAGCTTGACCACCTTAGAGTGGGAAATGTATTCCTACCACCTCAAGTAGATGCCAAGTTGCGAACCACACAGATACATAAAGCTTGGTCACTATTCACACTTGTTTGCTGCTTTGACTGATCCCATTTACCTTTCTCTCTTTGTCTCTATGTGACTGTACAACTAGCTCCTGCAAGTGGAACGTGGCCTCTCCCTCTCATCTGCCAGGTCCTGCAATCTCAGAAATTACTCTTGAAAACCCAACTTCTACAGTTTTTCATTTTTCCACCACAAATATTAAGATTCCGTCTTTATCAGATGCAGACACAAGTAACCATTTTGCAAAAATACAGTCTTATCAGAAGAATTGTACTTTGTGAGCATCTCCATCTGATGATCGCCCTCATGTCAAATCTATCATTTATTCACAAATTCTTTTGTAGGGGGAAGAAGACACTGTCACAGTTAACTGTAGTTAATTAATCTCAATGAAATATTAGAATTTGACATTATTTAGAGTTTCAGTTATTTTTCACCTTTAGCTCAACATTGTTCAAAATGTTTGCAGTATTTGCCCCAATGCAGAAGCTACTGTACTCAATAGTTTATATCCATTTGCAAAATGTGGGGGATTGTCGTTTACCAAAACTCATATGAGCAATGCAAACAAATCCTGGGATTCCACTTAAAACCATTCACTTCAATTTTGTGCTCACCTAACCCAAAGAGATCACTCCCACAGACGCTTTTGGCAGAAATTAATGTATCAACTTTTCTATCCACACCACAAATGTGGAATTTGAGTACAACAAACAAAAGGAGAGAGGGAATAACAAATAATGTCTGAATACCTGTAGAGGTAAGGAAAGCTGCCTTTGAAGTTCAGCTACTGCTAGAGAAAACTTAGGAGAATAGTTTTACTTCACAACWTAATAATGACCTAATGATAAAAAAAACTACATGGCTGAAAAAGCAGGAAATTCATTTGTATGCAAAGATTCTCAGTTGTCCTTGTTAGGTTAGTTGCCCAAACTGTGGCTGAAACAGCAGCATTTCACAATATTATAAGAATTTTGGAGGTAGGACACTTTCAAGTAAGCAGTTCAATTAATTGCTCTTAAAATAGCTGGYAAGTTTTACTACTCATAACTAGCAAACAAAGTAATTACTGTATTTCATTTTWAAATTACGTTTCTTTAAAAAATTGCTATAGTTAATGCTTGACCCTTTACCCAAACAGCCTGCGAAGTCTTATATAGGAGATAATGCACTGCACATGACAACTCTGGATGCAGCTGAGCAGGAGTGAAGTGTCACCGAAACTAGCTATAAAGAGAGAATTTCAACTTTCAAAATGTTAATTGCTATTCTTCCAAAGAAGCTAGGAATTGGAAAACATACAGGTTGCTGTGCTGCTTCATCTTTCATCAGGTCTTCATAAACTTCCCCACCTTCATCTTCTCCATAGACACAATCATACAACTCCTCATCTTCATCAACACCAGTTTCACTGAAAAGACGAGACAAGAAAAAAGCTGTGCAGCACCAGCAAAGTATCATCAGCTCTGCAAGAGACTACTCCTCATAGGAAAAGKTTCTACAGTAAACAAACAGATTAATTAATAGAATATCTAATGAAAATAACTCATTAAGAGACATTAAGTCCCTTAATTTTCTTCTCTCAATTAATTTAAAATTGTACAAAATCAACACAATACTGAAGAYTACATGAATTTAGAACCACACAGGAACTAAACCAGACAGCAAAAGTAACACATCAGGACAGTTTTGTCACAAGTTACAATCTAGCTGTCCTTTCTCTTTGACCCTTTTCCCAACACATCCAGCGAAGGGGAGCTGCCTCTCCTTACTGCCTGGCATCCCGCTACACCGGGATGTGGGACACTGTTACAGGTCTTCTTCCTGCCTAAAGAAAGCATTTTCTGGGCTAAAATAAAGACTGCAGAGCCAGCACTGAGACACCGTACCTCCACACCATAAACCAGTATATGGATCATTTAATGGCAACCATCAGCTACACAAAAATGAAAAAAAGGAACCTATCAAACTGAAAATCAGACAGTTCAACAAAATCAAGTATGCACAAGAAATGTCCTATTACCCAGACAACTGAAATAAAGCAGAAAGTCAATGCTCAACTCTTCCCTCAGCTAATTCAGCTTCATTAGAGTCAATTCGCTAGAGTGCTACCTACTTTGTGCTAGGACTGTATCAAGCCTGTAATATCTTTCACTCCTATTTCTTAGGGTATGTCTACAAAAGAACTCTAAAAATTATTGAAAGCAGTCCAATCACAATAATAATACAGAAACTGGATCAGATGTGCTGACAATTTTGATGTTTTTCCTGTTGGAAGACAACACTGAAATCCTTCAGAGTAAAAACCAACAGGATAGTTCAACATTGCAGTTCACACCAGCAGTAATGGTGAGCTAGCACCTCACATCAATCACTGGCAGCTGACACTCTTTATTTTACCACCTCTGCTCCAGGGAGCAAAAGCTGGCAAAAAGGCAGAGTAAGGATAGAAGCATTTAACTACTACAGCGCTTTCTGACAAAAAGACTTAAAYTGATTTTAAATTCTTTAGACATCATTTAAACTTAGGGACAATTAATTTAAAATAAACTTGCTAATAATTGAGGGAAACTAAAAAAATGTGGGCCATTTGTGTCACTCACTGCCACATGGTTTTTTCTTATTCTTGAATTGCTTCCTCCACAATTGAGACAGCCTGCAACTATTACATTTCAGTTCATATTTGAATTTTGTTGCAAAAGAAGGGTTACACATCAATCTCTTTGGTATAATTTGTTGGCTCTTTTTTCTTTATGAAAGACTGTCTTCCACTACTGAATTTATATACCTATTTAAGAACTGGTGGAAATATTATTTTCAAACAGTGCTAATGTCACCACACCTAAGAGATAAGGACATCACCTCTAGCCCACTTGGGTCTCAGAGGAGACTGCAACTCCCAGCTTCTGCACATTCCACTACACAGAGTGAGAAGCAATTATGTGTGAGACAGTCAGTCAGCTACAGAGACAAGGACAAGCTTTGCAGGAAAAGTGGTAAATTGAGCAATGCCAATCATGGTGGGGTTTCCCTTCTTTGTAAGCACTGAAGAAACAAATCCCTGGTGTGAACAGCAGCTACTTTTCCACATTGCAGCAAGTGACATACAATGAGTGCTGGCGAACTTTGAGCTTTGGAACAGTGAGCTCTGATCTAGCTCTTGTCCAACATGATTCCTAATGGATCTTGAATGATTCTAGCTGTAGGATACAAGAGTATCCTGACAATCCTGCAAACACCTACCCAGAAGAGGTAAATACACTCATATGAAGAATTTCATTGACTTTAGGGAAATGATCCACTTGAATTATATAAATTGAATTATATACTTGAAGTATATAAATCCAAACATGCATTTTCTTTGTGAGTTCAATTTCCTTGAGTCCCTTATAAGTGATATTGCAATTTTCTGAAAGCATTCTCATAGTGCAGACAAGTAATTTAGAAATGCATTCTTTATCTACTTTTCTACCAGCACCCCCTATGAAACATATGCACAAACGTATCATAATCATTCAAACAAGCTTTCATAATGAATTCTTCCTGGTCAGCATAATGGCTAACAAAATATTTATAAATCAAATAAATATCCCATTCTCATTAAAACTATATGTTCTGCAACATCATATAAACAATAGAATGCAACTGAAAGCCAAAACCTTTAATTAAATATTTACAACGTACTCTATTAAATCAGGAAGTCCTTTGTAGATATCTTCATCATCAACACTTTCTTCTGTAGGGAAGGGCCTTTAGGAAGAAAAATAGCATCAATTACAGAGAGAACTAGCCCAGTCATATAGTACATTTTTGTTTGGTTTCCAAAATTTTCACACAGATTACTGCATCCTAATGCGTTTATCTGTTTCCTCCTTTCTCTGATTAACAGTATATGTGTGCTTAGACTTTCATGTGTGAATTGATACTTATTGTAATAAAAACCTTACTAGATAGGGCTGTTATAAATCACSACTAACACATCATAGTCATTTTTTAACTGGAAAAAATCAGCAAAACTCTCAGATTAGGTCTGGTTGGGGGGTTTTTGGTTTCTTTTTCAAAATGAGAATCTCACAAACTTGGCCAATTTTGCTGATTTTTCAGAAGTGAGAAAGAAGAGAAACTTCATTTGTCTTTACATAAATCAGCACTTCATCAACTTGACTTATGAGCCATGTGCCACAATTATCACACAAGACCAGCTGCTCCTTTGTTCACTTCCTGCTTCAGCATGAGCAGTACACATAGTTCAGGCACTTCAGTAAGTGTACCAGAGGTAGAAGACACCTTTCATAACTCCTCAGAGGTCCAGAGCCTTGGTTATCTGCCCACTGGGTAATCTGGTTTACAACTAGAGAAGCTCTTAGTGGGGGAGACAGCCTATACTGCCAAACAACTTTTCCAAGGAGCATCAGGTCAAGAGGCACTATTCCCACCACTCACTATGGCAGTAACATACCTTATTCCTGTGCCTAGTGCAATAGGAGTGCGGGAAAGTTTTGAAAGTGTTTCTATCACCTGCAGAGAAAGGAAGCAGAAACCATGATTAGTTGTAGAACAGAAGCAATAAAACATTTTGTTCTCTATTGTTTCCTTATCAGCAGCACTACTTCAAATCAAATTATATAAACAGACACAGAATTTGGCTGTGCCAAACACAATTTGCAACTGGACCTGGATGCACCTGTAATCAAATTTTATCCTACAAACTGTTCTAAATATTTGGGTTTCTTATTGCAGCTCCAGAAAGAACGGTTTTGCGCTTTGGCAGACGGAGGCCAGCAGAGGGAGCCAAAGGCCAAGGCAGGAGAAGCCCCTGGAGGGGATGGCTGGGAGGCGGAGGGAGCGAGCCGGGGCCAAAGCTGAGCGATCTCTCATCGGCCCCACAGCCAAAGCTGCATAAAGGACCCCTGAACCCTTGTTCATTTTTAGAACACGGCTGGAAGATCTGGAAGCATCTGGAAGATCTCATTCTAAGAAAATACCTCCTGTAACTGTGGAAGCTTATACAAAAAATGAGAGAACTTTAGGAAGGGTAGAATATATACATATGGTCACATACATGGAGTTGTTTTGCTGGAAATTCTAATACAAGACCTACTTTGACTGCCTARCATGTCCTCTGTCATAAATATTTCCTCTCTTACTCAGAACTATCAGATTGGCAAATCTTATTTGCTAGAGAAAGAAAATAACTCAACACCCTGCCTGAATTTCCATACTTCTAATGGCAAGGCTTCCCCTCAACTCCTCAGAAGTTTCAGCTCATATATTTTCAATTTAAAAACCATATTAAGCTGAAGACAAATCTCCAAAGAACGTTTTTATCAGCAGTATCAAAATTCAATACAGTAATTCTACATTTCACAAGCATTTGGGAATAATCTCTACCATTTCAGTTGTTTATTTTTGAAATTCTAATTACAAGACTACACTGACCATAAAAGAGAGTTAAAAGTGCATCTCTCAAAGGAAGGAAATTACATGTTTACACGGGAGAATGACAAAGTAAAAACCACAGAGAATAATCACAAACTACAGAGCTTAAACTGAAGTTACAAAGCCTCCAAAGTGAATCATCTCTCATACTCAGATGAACAAAATTAAGAATTAACGTTAGATTAGTCCTGTGAAAGGAACATTTGGGGTTCATTTAAGCTACTGTGAAAATTAATGCCACAAAAAATCTGGTTTTCCCTTATGGCAAAGACAAAGAATAACAAAAACAAATAAATATGTTATTAACCTAATTGAAGGTGGGGGTACATATTTCCCCTGTGAATAGAAGAAATGCAATATGGTCTAGAATAAGCTTTAGAAATTGTAAATAAAGCTTGATTGAATAAATGACAAAATTAATTAAAAACTATTTCACATTAATCAAAAGGTCAAAAGGGAAAAAAGACTCCTTTAAAAAGCCTTAGTGTTGCAAGGGAGTTCTGGTTTCTCTACCAGAACCTGCCTCTGCACACCTCCAGGAATCCCAGCACACAGCTGCAAGGACTGCTGAGCCACACGAGACAAGATGCTGTGGGATTCAATGGCAAAATGATCTGTCCTGACAGATGGGTGGGCATTGATTGGCAAAATCATGGGAGGTTTAATGCTTCTCAAAACAAAGAGGGACAAGGCTGGTGAATTGAATATCCCTTACTTGTTTCGACATGAAGAGAACACAGCACACAAAAAATTTTTTGCAAACTATTCCACCCACGCAGACCCTTTTCCTTAGAGGGATTCTCACTTATCTGGCATAATCAAACCCAGCAGACATATGGCTTACTCTTCACAGCTAATTATGGTTGCTTCAAGATAACACAAAAAAAAAAAAAAAAAAGCTGTGCAAATAAAATTATTAATTTTAGGTAGGTAACTAGCAAATGTTATTCCCAAAGCATACTGCCAAACTGCATTTTAGAGCTAGCAATATGAACACAAACAAAAGCAAGATTTATAAATAAGAGGAATAGAAAAATTTTTTCAGGAACTGATGTGGAACCTTGGAGGGGGCGGGCATCCACACACACTGAGGAAGCCAGAGAAGCAATTATGAGAATATGCGCACAGAGAAAGGAACTGTATGACTAGAGACAACAGAAGACTAATTTTCACTGCTCTTAGAATGGAGACCRTTAAGCATTCCAGTCTCTACTTAAGATTAAAACACAGATACAACTTCCACAGAATAAAAGGTAATCCTTACCACTCCTACTAAAGCACAGCTTAAAACAGCGCTCTGTCAAGAAACACAACCATGTCTACTGAGGGGCATTTTTCTTGCAGTTGTGGTTTCCCTAAAGAATTCTGAGAAAATGTCAGGAATACTTACACCAGTAATCACACATGAAATTACCACTTTGGTCAACACACTATTTCAATATCACATACATGTGAAAGTATTTCCTCCAACATAAAGTGGGGAAAAGCAAGATTCTCCTTCCACGTGAAATTGCCGTTCTTTGCTCCTGAAACACTGCAGGTACATCCAAGAGTTCCCAAATTTCAAGGCCCATGGGCACGATTGCAGTTATGTATGGACTGAGTTGTCTGATAAGCAATCAGAATTTCAATAGTCATTCATCAAAACAAAATTAAACCCAGCAAAATATCTGATTTTCAACAAACTGACAAAGAAAGACTGGGGAGTTTTTCAGAACAGTGCTAGTTTGACGTGAGGGAACCTATAATACAGTACAATTCTGAGCTCCAAAATTACAATGTACCATATACATTAAAGTCCCTAACATTCAATTTAGCACTTTTTGTGTGCTTTTTTTTTTTGCCTTGCTCTCTTCCTTTCAGCAGAGCTTTAATTCCTTTTACCCATTTAACCCTAAATGATTGCCTAGTTCTCTTCCAAAGCAAGGAATGTGACAGATGCTCCTGTACCTTTGAATGAGGCATAACTGGATCTTAGTATAAGTGCAGAAGTAGCACTCCTTGCTTATACAAAGTCCAGAACAACAGGGATTCCATGCCTGGCGCTGCTCTGCAACAAACAAATGTACAAAGGCCTGCAGAGCCTTTGCACACACACTAACACCAGGAACAGTCAGCAAAACACAGATACTGAGTAAAGATTCCTATTGACATTCTGGCCACCTGCGACACACAAAAAAAGAAACATTTATACTCCAAAACATCCCACAACGACTACCTTACTCCCCACTAAAAAACTCAATAACTCTGTGACTCTCCTGCAAGAGAACCTGAAACTGGGAGGTGTTAGCAAGAGACTTCCAGGAATAAAAGGAAGCCTCACTGCACCCGCCCCAGTATAGCTCCTTTGCACTGCCTAACACCATCAGACAGAGGTTAAGCAGGTCTTYAGAAGTCACATCAAAGTCACGTTCTCTTCAAGAAGAAGTGAACATCCAAGTTTGTTTTTCAGTACATAGCCAGTTTATGCAAAATATGACACGAAATTCAAATCAATGGCCCTGGAAGAGGAAGCACACAGCCCACACCCTGGTGAGTGGCTCTGCTCCTCATTCGTGTTTCAGACACTGCTGGCAAGAGCAATGGTCTCACACTGTACATTAATTCTTCACTTCATTAATTACTCCAACAGCAATTTTTTTTTTTGCTTGGTATTTATTATGATTTCACTTTACTTATGGTTGTAGGTCAGACTCTCCAGTTAACGTAAGGACATTAATATCCCTTGCCAAAACATTATTTTGTATTTTCCTGCAGCCATACCCTTCAGTTAATCACATCASGTATTCCTGTGCCTGCTTACAGCAGCAGTACACTAGAGGGACTATACTACTTCTTTCCATAGCAGTAGTGTGTCTGAGTTTAAAATGTGCCTTTCTAAAGTATTTTGGTGGTATCTCTTTTTAATCTTGTTTCTTTAAAAAGAACTTGCAAATCATGCAGTTAAAGAACAGATGAAGTACATTTTAAAAGCACTTTTCCACTTTTARAAGAAACAGAAGTAAATCATTTTGCAACTCACTGTCTCTCCAAACAAGCAATAATTCCTTGCTACTGACAATTGCTGTAAGGACTAGGCCTATATTTATATTTCTGATGTTTGCCTAAACTGAAAATATTAAGTGATCAACAAATGTTGACAGCAACAGATTCATAGTTTATGCCAATAAAACCTAGAAAGACTTACTTGTGGTTAGATCATCAAAGCAGTTGGTTCCATGCAGGCACTTAAATCAGGATGTGTTTTCCTAAGACACGGTAAAAGTCAGAGCTCTGGGCAGATTACGAAAAACAAAAAGCCAATGCAAATAGAAATCCAATGTTCCTAGAGAACACACAGTAATATATGCCCTGCATCATGGGGTAATGCTCTTATGAGGCCAATTTTAAGCGCCACATATCCAGGACACGTTAAAGCCAGAACTGCTAGTCATGCCCACATGCTGAGTGAGTTCTCATGAAGCTGTTTTCACTCTTACACCAGACTGGTGAGGAGGAGGGGAAAGAGAAACATCACTTGTGTCTCTGTCACTCAGAGATAAGATGGAATTGCTATACATATTCTCAAATGACTTACATTAAGAAAGAAGGTTTATCATTTGCTACTGTAAAGTTTACCAGGCTCTGGACAACCCTAGATCAATACCTCATTTGGCACAGAAGGGGGTGGGTGAGGTTGAAACATATATTGACTAATATATTTTAATATTTTACACTAATCCATCACTAACTTTTGAACCAAAAGACCTCTAGGAACTTCTACATTTCAATTTTACTTGGTTAACAGATGTAAAAGAAAAAAAAGACATGTAGCCAGACAACTCCAGGGTGATTACACAGCTGCTGATTTAACGAGCATATTATTCCAAGTAAAGCATGTTCATAAGTTAAATTGAACATTTTCTCTCCATCTGCCTTGTTTGGGTACTGTGTTAGCAGTCTGTGTTGGTTCAGGTTAGTTTTAATCAAACCACAAGCCTCTGGGGAAGGAGGAAGGAGGAGGGCTTTTCCAAAAGGCAAAATGAATGACAACTTGTTAAAAAGAAAAGAAAGAAGGGGGGGGATGGGGGGAGGAGTAAAAAGACAGAGAGAGAGAGAGAGAGAAGAAAAAACATGATCTAAAAGCAGACCTTTGTTTCACACACTGGCATCTCTAACAGGCCCTTAAAAAGAAAAAACAAATTTCAAATGCCAGCTACGCAAATATGCCTCTCCTAAATACTGTTATGGCATGCACTGAAGTGTCAAAGCCATACAGACACAAAGATGTGAAAGACAATTTACAGCCCCGGCACCTGCACCAACACCTCCTTAGGAACACAACAGACTGCAAAGCTCCAGCGGGTAGAAATGAAATAGTCTATATTTCATTAAACAAAGTTTCATATATAGCTGTATACTGATTTGCACCTCATTCAAATAAAGAAATCCAGGCTTTAGGTGTAGAGCACTGATAGGCGCAATCCAAAGGAAAGCCATGGATTTACATTCCACTGGGGTGATCACCAGCTGTGGGATGCTGACTCTCTTCTCACTGACATCACCTTCAGCCATCCTGATTCTGGCTTTCTTGTTGTCCGTGTCCATTCTTCCATTTCCACTGAACTACATCCTCAGGAAACACATCTGAGGACTACTTCGTTCCTCTTTGCCATCAAGGCTTCGCTCTGGCATAGCAGCAGTAAGGAAAATAGACTGACTGTCCCAAGGAACCATGGCACAGAAATTCACAACCCCGAGCCAAGTCTTTGTGACTGACAGGAGCCTGCCAGCAACTCTGAAAAAAGGTTTGAAACCAGGTRCCAAATGCTTTCATGCAGAGGCAGCAAGGGTAAGACTGCTGTAAAAGCTGGTTTTGGCAGTCATGCACATTTCCTCTGAGCACTGAGCCCCAGCTCCAGCTGCAAGAGAAGAGCTCAGGGGTGGTGTTGTGCTGCAGGGGGAAGCCTGGCTGGCTCCGGGCATGCAGTCCTTCATACCCTACACGCATTGCCCTAGGGAAGTCTCATCTCGTATCCATTTTCTCCAGTGTATCCACAGTGTCTTCACAATAAAGTGGCAGGAAAGTTTCTCCAAAGTAAAAAAAAAAATAAATAAAAGAGAAAAAGAAATAGCCAAGACAAAAAAACCTCCTGGGTGTTGCCGCTTTCTGTTCGTAGATAAGCTAAATAAGCTGAGTACAGAGTTGCAAACCACTGGGACTTCAAAAGCCCTGGGGAATCAACAACTACGGAGGACGAGACATTTTCTCCAAAGCCTCATAGGAAGGAGAGGTAAGATGGGTAGTTTGGCTCCAGGAAGGCAGGCAGAGCTTGTAGAACATTATTTTTTCAAACCACTCTGAAAGATACGAGGACAGATGACCTGATGTCCAAAAGGACAGGTTGAGGCCAAGAATATTTACCTCTTGTAGTAAAAATGGAACATCTGATACTGTTAGAAATATCCAAAACAGAGTTCTGTGGTTTTGTTTTCACATCTGACTTATACGAAGCAACACTTGATGTCATATGTTTACATTACAGATATAAAGTATTTATAGCATTTTCTCTAGGACAGTAGTTCAGTGCATGAATGTTGTTTCCAATAATAGCAAAGGGCAGGCTGGACCCCTTACTAACCAAACCCCTCCTGCCCCTTTCTCACACTGAGAACATTTGAAATGTTTTATTCCTTTTATCACAAGTGATAACTCTGATCTTGCAAACTCTGAAACTAGAACAGTGGGACTGGCAGACAGAACTGCACACATGAATCCAAAACACTAAAGGAGAGAAACAAAACCKAATGCTCTCTGGGAATCTGTAAAACCCAATGTCATGTCATCAGCAATAACCAATCATAAGAAGCAAGTCTTTAATAATCAATATCCAACAATGGACACAAACGTATGCACTTTAAAGAAAACTGTGCTTAAAATCTCATTTTTCAAATTTTAGGTCTTTGATGAGGCTACAGTTGCTAGTCCAAAAACATGAAGGGTTCCCTCGATGGCTCTGTTCTTACAAGGAACTGAAAAAGTCCAAATTGCACAAGCAACACAGTCCTGCTCATCTCTTGGTTCGTTTTGTCCAAAAGGCCGAGAGACTCCCCAAAGAAGGCATGGGGGGGGGAAGGAGTTCTAGCAGCTGCTTCCTGTCTGCAGCTCATGGTTTTGATTCTTTGAATACCTTTCAGTCCTCACCATGCATTCAGGGGTGTTAAGTTTGGGGTTGGTTTTTCGGTTGGTTTGTTGGGTTTTTTTTTCCTTTTTGAGATCATGCTTAAAGAATGAAAACCTTACTTTAAGCATTGCTGTGTTATAAAAGGCACTTGAAYGCTGCGACTAATAGCATAAGTGCAGACTGCCTGCAAGCATGCTGCTCTTCTAAACATGGAATAGGATTTTTTTCCTTTCTGGTGCATTTACTACATTTCAGGTTTTGCATGGAGGGCAAAGGAGTATAAAAGGATATGCCTAGGATAGTACTGCAAAACCTAGCTGCTGTTAAGTCATTCCAGTTCCCTTCAGAATAAACATTACAASGATAACCTATACTTAGAAAGAACATCTTCAAGCTGTATTCAGCTTTGATCAAGTGCTTGTTTTCAATGTTTTTTGAACACTCTTATTGATGATACCACAATTTTTTTACCATATTTTATATGGGTCATAACAAGTAATCAATTATGAAAGAAATAGCTCTGTCCTGCATTTTAAACAGGATATTTTGATACAATCATTTTATTTTTACCCAAATGTAAGCATTGCTTTTAAAATCCCTAATGACCTAACAGGGAGATTGTCAAAGGTGTTCAGACTTTGAACAGGTGTGGGATTTTTTTAAATAGGATTGAATGTAAATCAATGCTGTGTGTTTTCAAAAATCAAAATTGTGTGTTTTCCGAAGTTACATTTCTTCTGCCACTGTCCTTTAACAGACTTCATAAGACTATTTTTACATGTTTTGAAGAGAACAAGCAAATTCTCTAAACTGCAACCACCAGTTTGTACACTACGTATACACATACTGGGTGTTCTTGACCTTGAATGTTTAAAATTAAAATATTTCAGAAGGAAATTAGTGCTTTCATATTCATTATTGATTGCACTTCCAATACTGTTTTAGGTATGCATCCTGCAGTTTAAGTGACATGTGGTTTCCTCACTCCCACTGTGTTATTTCACTTTAATATTTAAACAGATTCCTTGTCAATTTTGATGCTAGCAAGAACGATACTCAGAGGAGGCTGTGCAATGGAGCTTTTCTTCCTCTCTTCTGCTAAAAGCAGAGGAAGATGTTTTTTTCCTGTCTTGAGCAAACCAGTCACTGCCACACTTCTCTCTTTTCCAAATTTACTTTAACCATTGACTATACAAATTTAACTAGTGTGTGGCTTTGCCAGGTCACACCTGAACCATGAATTGAATGACAATATGAATATTTATTAGGTATAAATCCACACTGTATATCCCCTTATTCTTTGCAAGAAAAAAAACTTTCGCTGCAAAGGGAAGTGTGCTGTTCTCTTTGCTGCGATTACCCTCCGAGTTGCTCACAGTGGCTCACAAAAGCAATCTTTCAGGCCTCACACTCTTAGGAGATCTCTCTACTCTACCAGTGGAGACAAGGGATTAAATAAGCCCAACAGAAAGCATTGCACTTGCCTCCAACACTACAAAAAGATACACAGTAAACAGGATGGCTTAAATCTGACATTTCCCTGTCTTCCACTCATTTTATAAATCATCAGCTTTGACACAGGATTAAAAAAAATTAAACTTGAGAAGACATTCTGCAACGGAAGTAGCAATATTATCAGCCTCTATTATAGAAACCTGATAAGAGCAGTGGTTTGGTTTTCTTCCTAATCATCTG
The DNA here is from genome assembly GCA_018881555.1 of Amblyornis subalaris. NCBI lineage: Eukaryota > Metazoa > Chordata > Aves > Passeriformes > Ptilonorhynchidae > Amblyornis > Amblyornis subalaris. Next base: position 18,062,172 of record JACAXG010000004.1, read on the forward strand.
TTCATTTAGATTTTAAAAAAACCCTACACTTACAGTAGTGAAAGAAAATATGAAGAAGTACTTACATTCCCATCATACTTGTACCCAATTCCCCTTGATCTGGATCCTTATACTGAATATTACAAAATGAATGAGAGAAAATAACTTGCTATTTAGATTTTTTACTGCTTAATTATCATCTTGTTTTATTACCTTGAACACACAGCAGCTTGCAGGTTGTATTATCTATGCAGTACACTTCCAAAATGCCACAGCAGAACTGCAAAACTAAGGAAAAAGTGGGATCCCTCTCTTTTTTTAAAATGTTTTTTAAAATGTTGGGTTTTAGCTTTCACTTGTCTGGAGGTTGAAAAGAAAATTTTGAGTCCTTAAATCTGTGGTGGGGATCATACTATGTATTTTAGATGTAGATACTGTGATAAATAACAGCAAACCAGAGATACCTATCACTAGCCATATAGTTATATTTAGTATTAAGATGTCTCTTGGAATTTCACCAGCACTGCTGACTTCAGAAATTTTTGTCCTCTCCTTTTTTGCTCTTCGCCCACTGTTCTAATCCAACTGTATGGTCATGCTGTAAACTACATTTGAGAACCAATACGCAGAGAGAGGGAGGGACAGATTTCTTAAAATGTTATTCTAAAAGGTGGGTGAGGTCTTTTGCTTATTTSCCAGCTCAGCCACATGGAGACATGATGCTATGACAGAGGCAGCACAGGAGAGGCAGTAACTTCTGACGTTAATATTGCCTCTTAGAGCAYGTAGGACTGTATCTCGCTTAGGGCTTATAGGCAATTCCAAATATTTGGTGTGGAATTGTGCTAAAAAACATTTGTGAAAAGGCACAGGGCTGAACACATCCCAGACTGGTAACAGGTTATAAAACTTCACCTAAGGGCGACTTCATGATAAAATTACATTCATGATAAAAACACCAGTAGCATATAAGAGCTCAATGAAACCCTTGACATAAATTCAGTTGGGCATTTCAGTCCAATACRGTGAGTTCAAAGCAAATCCAATATCCCAAGTATTATTTAGTCCCACTACRGTCAATCTCAGCAGCAGCCTCAGTGAACAAACGCAAGAGCAATGCAGCCAAGCAGATGCACCTAGAAAACACACCAGAAAAGGCCATGCTTTGTGAACAACAGGCTCCCACATCTTTTGTGGTCAATGCACAAAGTCATTTTAGGGAGATAAAACTGGGAAAAAATATMTTGCAATCAACCAGCATTGCATAAGTGGTTTTAGCTAACGTGCAACATGAAAGATAAACCTTATCTGATACAAATGTTCTCCCAGCAGTTTGTCATCGATATTATGGTCTCAATGAAGGGCAATATTTGTGGTAAGAACTGTTATACTTTTTATGGGTAGAATATCACAGGGGGAGATTTCAAATAGCAAGTTGTAATTCATATCTAGCTGCAATCTGAGTTACACCTCTACCTTCTTCATTGTTTTACATCAAACTTCAAATCCAAAACCAAGATCAGTAAAAATGTACACAAGCTGATGAACACTAAATTGATCAAAACAGCCTCAATGCCAAAATTTTAAAAAAGCTATTCAGCATTACATCTTGTAATTTTATCCCACACTACCTGTAATGTTTCTTAAAATTGTGTTCCTCAATATATCTCCCTTTTTTCTTGGCAGGCACTAATCTTACTTCTCACAGGTATTTCCAAGAGCACAGAAATTCCCTTGCTGCACTCACACCAAAAATAGTAGGGATAAAACAGCATCAAAACCAGCTTAACTGAGGCAGATGCATGAAATGTAATCTTCAGACAACAGCARTGTCTGAGGATTTGGAGAGAAAGAAGTTTTGGGAAATATTATAGATGTCAACAGGAGAAAGATGTGAGAAAGTTGAAGGAAGAACAGTGAGGCAATGGAGGAAGAGGAAAAATCTCATTCAAAAGAATTAATGTTGTCAGCTTCTGAATGGGTTTCAGATTACAAAAACATCACCTCAAAAAGTAGAAAACAAGATAAGAAAACTGAAACCAAACCTGTAAAGAAAGTAAGAGTTCCCTCCATGGTAATTTGTTTAAAAAAAAAAAAAAATCCATGTTTTCCACAAAAAGGAACGAAAATATCAATATATGAACTTTGTTAGCTTGTTGCTGTAGCTGAGGTAGCTACAGCATGTGGAGTAYACACCACGTAGATTTTGAGAGGTATGTGGATAAGCTCAGGACAAGGCACAGTGTTTGTTCTAAAATTGGATTTAGCTTATGGAAACTTTTAATTACTGCTGTTCAAGGATAATATAGCCATTAAAACCACTCCTATCCAATACTTTTGCACTGTAGCCTATGGAAAAAAGCCCTTAAGACCTCCATACAACGAAKGATAACTATTGATTTTATAGTAAGATGAAGATCAAAATTAAGTGTTACATATGTAACAAACAGGCCAGRCTACTGCAGTACTAGTTTAATTTTTCAGTGGATTTTTAATTACTGATGTACTTGAGTTTCCCACTGTCTGTGATACTCAGAACATGTACCACCTGGTCTCCATTTTCAGAACAACTACTACAACTCATTAAGATCCAACAGGGCAGGCAAGGAAAAATGGCTTCCGACAGGATTCTGTACCTTGCTAGGTTAGGGCTCCTCTGTCTATGAGAAGCTTCACAGAAAGGGCACTTTTTTCACCTGAAGACTTTAGTCTGGCGAGTGAACTAACACGGATCAATTTAAAGYCATCATAAGGTCTGAGGCACTCTGTCAGATGGATTCTTTCCTACCAGCAAACAGCTTTGATACAGTGGTACAAAGTCACAACACGTGTTTGAGAATGCTGACTTTGCTTTTAATATTTTACCTYATATTATCAAACAAATTTATAAGTGAATTCCCCTTCATAGCCAGAGCTCTACACTTGCAATCAAGCAAGGAAGCAGTAGTTACTCTGACACCATACCTACCAAAACGACCAATTTCACTGCCTTAGCAAGCACATAGATARCTGGACAAGAGTTAATACAAGTTTAGATTACGAGCTTCATATTTTTCATTATGTTAGCAGACTGAGGGGTTTTTTTCAAATAATCTCATGAATTAGCATAGAAAGCAGYTCAATTTCTACATGAGCTTACATTATTTTTACTTGGAAAAATAATACTTTCTCTCAAATGCTTGTGAAAACAACTGCCTCTAAACTCACACCTGTATTCATCTTCATTTTCCATTTCAGGGAAACTACTTGGAAAATAACTCAGYTTTTTGGGTTTTCATTCTAAACACAGAAATGCAATAAAGCATCTTTCACGACTCCCAGAAAAATATATCTAAGGAGAAAAGAAGTTTATGCTCACTAACCCTTATTCACTCTCCTAAATGAGACACATCTTTTCATTTAGTCATAACCAGAAACATCCCAATACCATTCCSTGTTGGTTTACTTGCATCTACATCAACAGCAGGAGATGACAACCTGCCCTTTAGCCCTTTTCATGCCTCAGACAGCTCAGACTTCCAGCACTACTCCGAGTCTCTGCTTCTGCAAACACGCACAATCAGAAACGCCCAATAAAAGCACGAACGCACCACAGAGCGCACTACACTTCCCTGCCTTGCATGGTATTTTTGGGTCAGCCCAGAGCAGTGCATTGGCACAAGACTCTTGCTACTTTCTATGAAGCCTTTTCTCTGCAAAGCTCTTGATCAGCTTCAGGAGTTTATAATCCAGGCTTCTAAAAAGTGCTATTGCTCAAGTACTTTTTACCATCTTGTTTTTTCTATGACACAAGCCTCATTTTCTGGATTCAAACACCACTAGTAGTTTTCAGTCACATTTGTAAGTACTGATTTGATTAGAAATAGAAAGCTAAACCCTCCTCTAAGATTCAATGTTCTTTAATTCAGTTTTAAATGAGGAATCAATTAACTTCATCTTGGAATTTGATAAAGGAACTCTGAGAAATTCAGGAAAAGTAAATCTGGTACAGGTCCACATTTCTGATTTCTTGAGACATCACAGCAGGTCATATATTCATATATTGATCAATATATGATACAGATCAATACATGAAGTATAGACAGTTACAYGAATAATCTTGCCTAAACATCTGTCTATTGCGTTCCAAACTGACTACTGCATAATGTCAGCTTTCTTTAAGAGAAGAATATATGGTTCTAAATAAAATATACAGCTTAGTTAAAACCTCCTTTTGACATATTCCAAATAAATGAAATTATCTTATAGCTTGTAAAACCTAAAACAATTTTATTGAAAAATTTSTGGAAAAAATTCGAAGTTCCTTCTCACAACTTCACTTCTAGAGTAGTGGGGTTTTTTTCAGTTTAGACAAAGGAAATAAAACTTTATCAGAATATCAGTGCTAGGAATTCTTTTTTCCTTTTCTCAGTTTTGGTGATGCAAGACAACATCAAAGACTGTTCTTACTGTACTATTAAACATTCAAAAATATGCTGTGAATAAGATTCAAGAGGAAGTAAATGAAACCAAATTGAATATTTCTTCTTTAGAGGACAAAAATGAAGGAAGAAACCCTCATATTCAAGTTCTAGAGAAMTGCAGGAATTTCAATAGAGCCATAGTTCTCTCCTATGAGTAGYGAGTACTTATCTGCTACACAGAAAAATCTGAAGATGTACTTAGATAAGCACAGGAATAACAGGACCAGTCTCCTAGCAAAAACCAAGAGACAAAACAAAACTCCAGAAACAAACCTGAAACGCATAAATGGAAAAGGTCCAATAAGCACTGCAGGGATGGGGACATTCACCAGACTGCAAGGCAGAGTGGTGAGAAAAGCAAAGAACGAAGGCAGCAAAGGAGACAAGGCAGTGATGAAGAGTAAATAGTAACTAACCGTAGAAAATTAGTTTAAACATGAAGCGATGAAAGCATAAGTAGAAGTGATATACAGATTACATTCTTTGGGTGTAAGGCAAGGGTGAACACAGGACAGCACCAAGAGCCAGGCGCAGAGGAAGGAAACTGGCAGTTCTGCCCAGTGCCTGTGGTCAGAGCACTCTGCTGCTTCGTATGGTATTATTGCTTCGTTAATCTGAAGCCTGAAAGTGGCACCTTTTTCTAGTCTTTAGCAGACTATTCAAGGCACGAGCAGATTAGTCACTTACACAAGAGAAATAGACATAAGGAATTACCTAAAAGCCCCACAATTTGAATAGAAATGCACTCCCATGCACTCTTATGCACTCCCATTTAACTCTGCATACAGCACCAGCATGGTTAATCTAATCAATAATACACACATAGGCAAGATTTAAAATCGGTTTGGTTGTGACTCCTACAGATTCCAAATTCATGCCACCCACCTGTGGGTGGCAAATCTCCATCAAAAAAAAAAAAACCACCAAAAAACAAAATGCAAATGTGAGTTACTTCTTTCCTATAGTCTGAAAAAGAGATGAATTCATATTCAAATTTGTTTAATTTTATACGGAAATGTCTGTAGAGAGACAGTATTGAGAATTTTCGATCAGATGTCCAGAGTCCACTTTTTTCATAACAAAACATGCTAAAATGCGTTAATGATATTAATAGAAATAAAAATATTTATCCTAATTTAAAGCAACTTTGTACTAACTTGGCCAGGAAAAACCTGTTTGTTTTCTAATAAGGTATGATTGTGCTTTTTAACAAACACTTTTTTTGCCACAAAATATGCAACTGAGAAAAACCATCTTATATCCAGCCTCCAAGTTAGCATATACAAAAATGTAGACCTCACCACTTTGAAAATGGTATGATGACATTTCTAATCAAGTGGTTTAAGAACTTTCATTAACTCCACTGAGTTAATACTTCAAGATTCCTAACAAAGCTTGTTACCAACACCCAGACTGTTTCCCACAGATCACAGACTGTGTCCAACGACTACCTAAGGTACTCAGCTGGTTTCAACTTTCCTTTTAGTTAGCTGAAAAACTCTAAGGGAGGTCCTCCCCAGCTCAAAGCACACTGCAACTCAGTCTCAAAATAAACCCAGAACTATACCACTCAACAATATTTAGTAGAATAAATAMGTTCTAAGAGAGGGATGCCACATACACAAGTGCTTAAATCTCAACAGATGTCTGTGTGTATATATATACACACACACACGTATATGTATACATAGTACTTTTCAAACAAACTAGTAGTGACCAAAAGATATTATGACATCATAAGAAGTTGCAACAGCCAAGTAAATAATCTTGAAAATATGCACAGCTATTCTTGGCTGGCCATTTGTTTCAAACAGCTACTAATTTCTTATTTATTATCTCTCCAAGTGAGGAAAGCATTTAAAAGAAAACTTTCAGGTAAAAAAAAAAATTAAGAAATTAGATCTTACTCCTTGTTCTGCTGCTTTTGAAGCATGACTATATCCCATGGGATCATTCTACTKCATGCTAACTACAACCCCTTATCAGGACTTTGATAGTCATAATATTTAGACAAGTTGAGCCAACTGTTCGGACAGGGTGGCCACAAGCTTGGCACTGTGTCCTTTCCTCATGCCGTGTTTTATTCTCCAAGGCTTCTGTGACGTGTTGAGTGATGACACTTCCTAGTTACCTCCTCAAGCCCAGACACAACTCCCAAGGTGTATTCAGGTACACTAGTCAGAGGGCACACAGCTAGTGTTATGGCTCATACCACTCAGGAAGATCATTCTATTTTTGTCTAGCTCTGGGGGAGGAAAAAGCTACATTATGCCCTACTGAGTCACTATGAAATCAACAGCATCTCTTTAAACTGCACTGCGAGTTTTGGACAACAGTGAAGGCTGAACTGGAATTTGTGTAAAACTCCCCAACCCTCYGGTGACCTACGTTCCATTTTTGCTCTACTCTCCTTCAAGGGCACAGGCAGTAAATCTTCCCTCAAGCAATCTACACATTTTGGTTAAAAAATGGATTACATAGTACACTGAATTACTYAGCTAGTATCAATTAGCCACTGCAAGAAACACACATCATGTGCTTGCACAATGTCACTAACATTTTTGCTMGAATCAATTCTACTTTAGAAACACTTTAAACCTTTCAGCAACTTAAAGTTGACTTGGGGAATCAACTATACTTATGTGAGCTAGCCCTCAGTTGGTTTCCTGAAGTAATTCTGTGAAGTGTTCCTTAAATGGGTGCAGAACAAAGCGAGTTCCAGTTGAAGACCTGTATGGAACCTATTCAAACTTATATAAAATTCCCAAATTAGAGTTGCATCATATTAAGGTTAAAATTTGAATATAAAAATATGCTTGGAATAGTACMTTCCAAAAATTCAAATAATATGCTTTTGTCAGCTCCATTTTTTTCCATTACCAATCTATTCAAGTATCCATGCTTTCCAAAGGCATGTGCAGCTGTGCATCTGACATTTATTCATAACACAATTACTGTGTCAGAATTAAGAACCAGAGAACACAATTCTTGATTAGCAAACACTTCTCTAGCCTTGTCACCAACATGTCAAATAAAAGCCCTCTAATACAGTTTGCAAACATTTCTCATTAATTCATACCTATTTCCTTTTTATGAAATACTCAAACGGTGTTTCCTGCTGCAAACCATTCACTGCAGGTTTCACTTTCTACTGAAGTCGGACAGAAAAAGCAGTGAATGAAATTACAACCAATCTATCAGACCATTCTTCAGGTTAAACAAACACTGAGTTTTTGATACTTACAAATAAACACTGTCTTTGAAAATAGGTTATTATTTGGGACTTTTTACTCGATTACAATTTTGCTTTCCATGAAACTACCAACCATACACGGCTGAAGGCAGTTTCCCCCTTGCCTGCAAGAAGAGGGGGAACTCTACAAACTGAGCAGAAAAATCATGGTCTGGCTTTCCCCCAGCACACAAACACCTGCCAGGTGTGGCCCACGATGTCATTAGCAGCTCATCTTGGAGATTGCCTACACATGCCCAACTCCTCAGAGGAAATCCCAACTCTGCCTAGCTGATGGTTTAAGCCACATCTCCCTAGCTTGCAATTTGTGCCGCTCAGGTAGAGCTCAAGAGTAGCCCAAATCTCTCTGGTGGAGGTTTAGCACAGACACCCTCAATAACTTTTTAAAGTMATAATATAGAAGAGACGGGGTGGAAGAAAGGGAGAGCAGAGAGGGGAGGGCTAGGAGGCATCTTTCAGTACTGTAACTCACTCCAAGGAGAAAAAGAAAAATAAGGGGAAAAACCAAATTTAGCAACTAAGCTTARTAATCTCTAATTTTTTCACTAGAATGGAGCAATGGAAGTCATAAAATTTACTGTTTAAAATATATTATTTTATGACTATGTATAATAATGTATCAAGCCAATTGAACTGTTATTGTCATCATYAATGCATACAACAAAAAGATATTTGGCAAGCAACATGGGGACTGAAAAATGTTGTTCAGTTTTTAATATTTTCATTTGTTTGCGCTTCTTTGCCTCCTTATCTTTGATTTTTATCAAGATACAGTCAGCTAAGATTCAAAGCGAACTTCAGGAAACAGTAAGAAAAGCAGCTAAGAGTGCAAAACTGTATTCTAGGCAATTCATAGTGCTGCTTGGGTCAGCCTCTTACTCAGCCAAAAGGCCAGGCACAGAGGAACCACAGTGAACATTAGGAAAGAACAGTCTACCAGTACCATAGCAATTAAGCTAAGTTTGTTGCAATCAAAACTCTTCAAGGATAAACCAGTAAGAAACTGAATATTTTTTATTTAGGTCCTGCACAAAATAATTTCCCATTTAAATGRGGTGCCAAGTTTAGTAYTACTTTCAAATAAGCATTTTACTGTATCTTGAACATGACCTTCTTACGTGGCTTATTTCAAGACAGACAAAARAAGCATGTTTCCTACCCTTCTTTGGCAGTGAACAATGTCACTGTCACAGAAAAAAAAGATATAAGCAAAACTCTTCAAAGTTGATATGGACTTCCTCTGCAAGTCACTCATTTATTACCTTCCGATTTTATTTKTAGTTTATGATATTGTTACTTAGACCAATATTTGTAAATTCAGGAAGTTTGGGTTTAGTTGTCRGTTTCATCATCAACTTTTGGTTACTGAAATGCTTGTATTACAAGCACTGCAGGGAATTAATAAGGTTTAAAAACATTCGTAAAGCAAATGTGTGAGAAGACAAGTCTTAAACCCTGTTAAAGCTACTCACRCTTCAACTCTCCTCTTCCTCCAAAACTTCTTTCACCTCAGAAAGAAATGTAAGCTACCAGAACTTGACGTTATGAGTTCAGTGTCCCCAGAATAGGTCTAYCAGGCACAGATAACATTTGGACAAGAACATCTTAACAACAAAGAAACGAGCACAGAAACTCAGCTTTATTTTCTCATATTAAGAGTTTCTTGTTAACCTTCAGTTTCTAACATAACATTTGCTGAAAAACTCAACAGATCTACATTATATAAGAACAGAAATATCCCAAGCACTCCCTTGGATAAGAATTTTTCATTAATGATCAAATATTTGTGGTGTGTTCAACACTTTGTTATGTGGTCAAACTCAAATATTACTGTTACCTTTTTCATCAATTGGAAGCAAATATTATAACTTGAACAGTTATGACAAACCTTTAAGAAAATAATGAAATTCTATTTTGAAAGACCAGTGAGGTGATAGAATACTAGTGGACTATTACAAGAACATTCAAGACCATATCCTGAAATATTCAGGCCTAAATATACATGCTCATGTAGAAGCTATAAGTGCATATTAATGGTTTAGATTTATTTAAATTATATGCCTAGAAATTTGTAGACTACTTGGCAATGAGCAGTGCAAAAAAGTGTTACAATTCAGGACACTAAATTTATCTAGCGTGGGTGATGGTTTCCCTGGACACACCATGGCAATCTATTTCTGCAAGTTTTCAGGGACTTTTCAAAARGGTTGTTAATGAGCTATACCATTACTCACCCCACTTCTTCACCCACCTCAACACTCTGCCCAAAACTATAATTTATGTTCTTTGGGGCTGGAAGTGATTTTTTTTTACCATTTAAGGGATGCTTTTGGGGATGCTACTGAGTGCTTGACTTTTATGTAATCCTATACAAACAGCAGTAATATCTAACAAATAAAAGTTTCTATGTGCCAAGCATTTCAGCAGTTTTGCAACTGGCTCATATTTTCTTGCTCATTKTGTCCAAAGCATTTCCATGGAGAAGAAAACTGAAACCTGTCCATATCTTCTGTTTCTTCATTCCCCTACATGCCCAAGTACATCTTGGAGAAATTCCAAATGTCATTCATCCCAAACCAGTCCATCTCACTGAAGCGCAAAACCATTGAAATGCTACTCCTGAAAACAATTGTACAGCTAGTTTCTTGAGCAAACCATTGAGGGGGGGGGTTACTTTATTTTATAACTGAAAAAGCTCAGACAATGAAGATATAGAACTCTGTTTTTAATGATAGGCTTGYTTTTATCAGTTCAATCTCTTCATTTGAATCTCTTTAGAGAAAAATACTATAATTTTTTGGCATGTGCCCCCATGTTCTGCAATTTTAACATGACTTTCTTAGTGAAAAGTGATCATATTTTGCCCTATTATCACACGCAGTAAATAAAATTTGGTAAATAAAACGTGAAACAACTGCAGATAATCTCAATTGTTTCAGTTTTACTGAAAATATTTTTAACCCTTTTCCTCCTCTCTTTTCCTGGAAGGGTATATAATTTTTTGTAGTAACTGTTGCTTTCTGTTGCATTGATTTTGGTGTGTGTATCTCATGCCGATCTGCCCCACCTTTCTGGAATCTTTTATACCTGAGGGAATAGTAATACACCAGGATTCTCAACTTCAGCATGACTTTGTCCTGCATCGTAGCCCGAATTTCCTTTGCACTAAGGGAGTGACTAAAATTATTACAAACTATGTGACCTGAGTATATGCAACTCAACATTTTCACAGCAGTTGCTTGCTTTTACATAAACTAGCCTTTTAAGTGTCACCAGAGAGTTAGCTACACTAGACATTCTGTTATATGCTTTTAAACAATTAGGTACTTATTTCATCAGTGGCAGTTGATACTTGATCTCCTTGTTTGTCTTTTTAAAATCACAATTGAATATTGTACATTATTTCTAGACATCTAATGCAGGATCCCTACAAGGAGGGTCTATTGCTATATTCGTAATAGATCAGTTCTATCGTAAAAACACTCCATTCTCATTACACATTCTTCAGAACATTTAAAAGCAGAGCACGCAAAGGTGTTTTTCTGACACTATCTGGACACCATTTTCCCCCCACAGAACCCCAAACGCAGCTCTCTGAGGCCAAGGATCATCTATCGACATCAACAGACACCAGAATTAATCTTCAGATTCCCATTTCTGCAACACATTAGTTACAAACTTCCTTCAGAGAACAGGAATAGCAACAATTTGTTGTGGCACACCAAGCAGCAAAGACTGCTGTTGGAGGAGTGTGCAGGGCCCAGAGCTGAAAGAACAAGTACCAACAGTATTTGCTTATTCTGGCACACAGGTAGAAAGGAAGAACCTGACAACCCTGCGGTAGTGAAAAATGACTCTCCAGCATGGAATTCATAATGAAAACACTGTCTGGCACCTCCAGTGCGTGGGAGAGCATTTCATGCTCTGTCAGGAACTTAAGGCAGCAACAATGAAATTTACTGATAGAAAGGTGAATGAGTGGGAATGGGTGAATACTGTAGAACTCCAGGAAAATCAAGTTATTCTTAGTTTTAAAAAGCACGATTTAAAGAACCTTCCTATTCCTCTGTAATGTAGTCCCTCTTCTTCAAGCACAGTCAATCTAAAAATAAGGAAATCTGTGGTATTATACTTGAAACAGAAGAAAACCCTGATCTTGCAACAKCTAATATCAATATTCATACAGAATGTACACATTAAACAAACTCATGAGGTTACCTGCTTCCATTTGTTAACCTATTCTTTAGCTATTTACATATTACTACTTCAGCTTCACCTCTGATTCCCATCCACTCCACATACACCCTTCTTCTTCTCTAATCATTGAGAGATCAAAGAGTCTCTGCAAAGTGGAGCACAAAGTTCAAGTCAAATTTTCATACATTATGTCAAAGCATCTGGAAACAGCTCATTTACCTGTAACTATTAAATGCAAGTTTCATCATTACAACAAACATTTTGTAACTGGTATTTCAGAAGGCTGTTAAAAGTCTTATGACTATATTGGCAGGATACAGATGCTACTTCTACAGAGCTCCGGGTCTGTCTGCCATTTTCTTTAAAGATTTGAAAAATATCGGAATATTTCAAAAAATTACAGTTGCCCTCACCAGGTCTCTCATCTTATTTCTCCCTTCAATCTTACATCCTTGAAGGCATATTGTTTATTTACAGCTGACACATTTCTCTTGTTCTCTCCACTAGCATGTTTAAATAGTCACTGAAATCTGTCATGCTAATCAAAACATCCCATCTTAAGATGACAAATTCAATAATAATTTCTCTAAAAGTTCAAGTAAAACATTTAAAAGTAACACGTAAGTTTTTTGGAGCCCCCTCAGCTACAGTTTATTTACATCTCACCACTAATAAGTACTTGCCATCTTCTGACATCTCAAGACAGCTTCCAGTACATTCAAATGGGTCAGAGGCTGTAGGTAATGCACACACTCATCCCATCAYCTATTTGAGCAACAGTTTGGAAAATGGTTTTAAAATCATATTCCCCTTTTTGTTTGCACCTGTACTCATTTTAAGATTACTCATATTTTGCGCACATTTAGAGAGAGCTATTCAAATAATTCTTTTAGAAATGGCAAAATGACTTGGTTGCAGTAGCAGAAAAAATGTGCAGCAGTGTGGTTTTGGCCCTTTGCATACATACAACTTGTACTCAAGGAAGCTGGAGATGTACAACTGTCTTGGATTTGTTATTCACAGGAAAATATAATGAAGGGGAAAGTTGAAAAGCAAAGAACAACTTGAAAAAGATACACCTTCTTATTCTCACCACTGTTACTAAATCAGAATTTCCAAAGTATTAAGTACATTATCAGATATGCAATTGCAATCTTATGTCACTTTACGCTTAAAGGCACACAAATAACTTAGCCTACCTTTACTGTACTCGCAACTTTATTAATTTTAATACAGTTGTCAWTTTTCCGTCCACTTTCTTAGATGGCCTGAAGTTCACCAGCCCCTTTCAGAAGCTCACTATGTGCTCGTTTGCATGGACTACTAAAACATAYAGCTCAGCCCATGGGAACACGGCATATTCCAACCCCCACTTGTGTGGGGCAAGTTTCCACACAAGSACCCAATGGAAACAGCTGAACAGCAGAGCCATCGGGCACCTAAAAGCTGCCCAACACACCTCTTGCAAGGACTGCACAAGCTTGTTCACTTTGTCTCCACCTCTGCACAAGCAGCTGCTCCCACACACAGAGTTCATCTCATGAGAGAATCCCACACAGCAGTGCCTTGCAAATTTGTCACCRCCTTTTCACCTCATGGCTTTCCAAGAAAGGTGATCTAGACTAGAAAAGCCATTGCTTGTATGCACTAAATCACTAAAACTGGAAAATCAGTGCCAAGGATAATTAGTCTATCTGTGCTATATTAAGGCAGTAAACAATAGAAAATCCACATCATTACATCCAAATTGACTTTGTGAAAAGAAATTAAACACTAAGTATCACAGATGAAATACAGTAATTTTTTTAAACCAATTATTCTACTTACATAAAATCATAGTCCAARATAAATTCTGTTAAAGCTACATATCAAGAGTACCAGAAACACATTTTTGGGTTAAATGCACCATTAATTCAGAACTTGTTTACTGGGTAAACAATGATGCAGCAATAATAATTTGCAATGTAAAATAGGATACCTTTATATGGCACAAAATGAGAAAATTTCAGCAAGTAATTAAAACATATAATATGAAAAAATTTCTGTGCATTAGGTGCAGGTATCATAGATTTGAAGCAAATATTGAGATATCTGACTTAAATACCTTAAGACATTACTAGCACACACAAAAAAATCAAACCAAACAACGTTAAATTCCTTCACTACTGGCACAATCAAAGCAAATATGAACTCATTTTTAATGAGCCAAATTTGTATAAAAGGACATCTTAACAAAAGCTTYGTCTTAAATATGATTTATGAGGAACAGATGTTCAGCAAAACTGAAAACCAGGTAAAATTACTAGGTTATCTAACTTTATGCTCAAAAGACTTAAAACCAGACAAAAGAATGAGAAAAAYAATTAGATATTTTGGGTAATGATAATCACTGAGCCATTTCAAACAATCATATTGCAGCCCTGATTCATTCTTGCACCTTATATCACCTCTACCTTTAGGTCTACTCATAAAAAGAGCAGTGCATAAAAATCAGGTGGTAAATTTATGATCTCTTTAAAAAAGCAATAATGGTTAAAATATACTAAATTTGAATAAATAACTATTTTTAGTGCTACTTCAGGTAATTTTTAGACATTTTCCTGTGAAATTAGGGTAATGACACCCTATGACTCAAAACCAGAAACTGAAGTTGAACTAAACACGTGTGCAATGACAGATCAAACAGATATGTAGGAGGCTGAACAACAGACTGGAAAAAGCTTTTACATGTAGAATAACTAGTCATAGACTTACAGAATATATGTAAATATACTGTGTAAATTAGAATAGTCACATTAACTTATCATAGCTGTTTCTGAGCCTTACAGCAGATTAGGAAAAAAAACAACTAACTCTCAAAAAAAATTTTACAAGGGAAAATTACSTGGATGACTTTCAAGCACTGAGACTAAAGAAACATGTTCTSTGCCATGTGGTCTTACAATGTACASTCCCAGGGTCTCTGAATCCACACTACTTATGCCAAAGGGATTTCATCAGATAGCACTCACCCACAGTTTGTCATTTTCTTGCATTTCATTGACCTTTAACCCAGCATCTTTCAAACCATTTATATCTGCTTTTCACACTCTCAGAACTTTCCCACCATGAGTTTTTCTCTGCCCTTTATTGGCCCCTCCAATATAAACCTAATTTTTCTGCTTTCTTAATTCTTCCCCAGTATTTTTTCATAATGAATGCTCATTCATTCACAACTTCTACATCACAGCTACCAGGAAAGTCTTCAACGCTCAAGAAGCTGCCCTCAGCAGAGGGCATTGCTCAGGATATAATTAAGAGGATCCTTACCTTTCCAAAATCTCTCACATCAAACAAATCAAATGCTTCAAAAAGTTCACTTTTCTTCATTCCAAATATTTCACAACATGCCGAAAGAAAAGTCCTTATGTTCTTCAAGCAAAGAAACTAAGGGAAAGAAAACAGAAATACTAAGTGTCAAGTGTATTAATTAGAACTAGCACTTATGTGCTCACTTTGGCCACAAACACATCATATAATTCACTGATACAATTATTTGTAAGTCAGCACTTCCACTATGCTGTGATCTTCCACTGGTCCAAATTCAGCCATAAAAGTTCTCTTTAGACTTAAAAGTGTTAACCAAATTCTGAGTAGACACTTTGTTTCTGTTCACAATTTTCTCTCTTTTTTACATAAACAAAGAGACCAACAATATGTTACTAGATACATATTAGTCTAAATACAGACTTACTTTTCAGCTTCCTACAGACAGCATAGAACAAATAAGTTACCTTAATAAAATTATAWTAATATATGAAAGTTATTATTCATGTATAAATCCAGCATTTAGTCTGTTAAATTCTAGTTTGAATGTTTAATGAATGCATGTGTGCTGTTTTAGCACACTAAAGACATTATGAATACATATTCTTCATCTGGAGCACAGGAGTAGATGAAGCTTGCAGTGAAGTCATTTAAATTTATCTAGTAGAAATTTAAGATCCTTAGACCACCTTGATTTCTGTACTGAATCAAAAGCTATTTCCCTTGAAGTTATCCACCTGCATCAGTGATCACCTGAATCTAAAAAAGAATAAAGCTTCTGCCACAATGAYGTCCTTAAAAGGCTTTTAATGCATTTTCCTGTGGACTATTTTGTTTGCAAGACCTTACCAGGCCAAAAGGCACTGGTAACTTAAGARGGATAGCTAAAAAGGGCAATATAGATTCTTGATAGTGATTAGCACTGTAAGGTACTAGCACCTTAAGAGGACATCAGCTTCATAAAGATGCTGTTGTAGAGTCTTACGAGCCACAGTTCAAAAGCAAATACAGTATTTATAAGTAGCAGTATTTCAAAGCACCCAGCACCRTGCTTTGAATATGCATTTTAAAAGTACTGACACAGCAACTCGATATTACAATAGAGTTCTCCATGTTATAGTGAATTCATGAGGATCACTTTTATTAGGATGGATTATAGAATTGCTATATGTTACAACTTACTGTATTGATCAAAGCAGTATTTTTGATATTGAGTGYCACAGCCGTACCAATCCAACAGGGAACCCTACTYCATGTCTTGCACAGAAYAACCARTGAGGCACAGAAAAAGCAGAGCACYTGATAGACAARATTTACAGCAAGCRCACACATATGAAAGCACTGATTSAACAAGAGARGCTACAAGAGCAGACAGCTGTAGTAGATGGTTGTGGACAACAGCTGACAAACTCATCTGAAAGCATCACAAAAGTAATCCCTGTGCCACCCAAAGCTCCCAGGAAAGCACCTGTGACTGACAACAGCCTCATCAATAGTAAGGAGTCCCAGCTGTACCAGGTGGACCTGTAGCCTCCACCCTTTTCCCTACTCCAAAGAGCCTCCTCAGCATATGCCTCCCAGCTCACATGTGGCAGTCATTGCTGGGCTAAACACTGAGCTGCTGAAGGGCAACACTGCATTTATGCCAGGCTGCTTTTATGCCTAGTGGAATTTTAAAAATTAGTCTAGCTTACTTAGTCAATATGCCAACCTTATCTGGTCTTGCAAAGATTATAATTTTGAAGTCAAAACTGCAAGGTTAAAAGGCCAACAGATGTTCAACATACGTGCTTCTTCCTCCATCACACTGGCAGAAAGAACCAGAAAAGGAGCTGGCTGCGGAGTCCACAGCTTTAAAAACAAGATGGCAGATACAAAGTTAGTATGGTTTTCTGATATATTTTTCCCCATGTTTTTTGTTATTTTTCTTAAAAGTTATCAATAGCCRCTAGGTCTGTCCAATGCACAATACTGATTCAACTCGAATACCAATCTATTTTCTTACATCAAGATTCTCAAAACCACTGACAGCTATGATTCTCACTGGAGAACTCAGCTGCCTTTTTAAAACATGCATTTTGAGTTTCTATTAGTTAGTGCTGAAGTCTGCCAGTGCAAAGAAATCTTACAGCTGCATTAAGTTGTTTACCTCTAAAGAGAGCAAGAAGTTAAGGGAGAGAYAGGAGCTGTCACGGGCCTAAAATCTGACCTAGATTTGCTAAAGAGCATTTTAGTGAGTTACATTTAGCTTCTTAATATAGCTAAAAGAACCATTTAATGGATCAGCAGTTATGCACAAACAAGACGTCCTTTCCCTTCTGCAAAATCTCTCCAACTATTCTTAACAGATATCTCTTGCAATAAAAGATAAAGATGGCAGCATTTTTCCAAGATTTATTGGTCACTTCAAATTTTGAGGCAATTTTGTGACATCAGCCTTTTGTTTAAATTATCATTACTATGAATAACGTGAGCAGATTGGAAAGCATATTACAAGAAATTACAAGACCACAGCTTTTAAAGGAAATGTTAAAGCACCTACACTGTAAGTAATAAATGAAATTCTTTGGAATATTCTAACAGCAAGACCAAAGAAGAATCTAATCCCCATCTTCCCCTGCCCTTTTTTTTTTAATACTACTTCATTGGGTTAACACATAACATTATGTTAAACAGGTTTGACATAATCTAATATTCAATAACCATATAACAACACAGTAGTTACATTACATATCTTGCAGGCTCTAGAAATCACATGGTAAGCGTTTGTCAAATCTGCCTTGAGATGGGACCATATCATTCCTGAGTGTGTGCCAGCCAGTGCCTCCAGCAGAATGGGTATCCTGACATTACAGTCTGACCCCCTGCGAGTTCAAAGACTGCTGAGTGAGTTTTAGTTGGGCATATGATGATTTAGTATCCATCCGTTTGTTCTTGTAAAATGAAAATGAAATTCTTATTACTAACTATTAGGCTAACCACAGCAGCTACACAGATAAAACTGTGAAACTACCAAAACCAAACACATGTTCATATTTAAATGAATTCATTTTGCTATACAATATATGAGTAAAAAAACAAGTCTTTAAAAAAAAAAACCTTGTCATATGCCACTCATGTTTCGGAAAAGTTATTTGCTTATATTACCCAGAAAAACTTTCAGAAATATTTCCAAAACTTTATAATGCAATCATCTAAAGAAACAGTTTCCCTCACTGAAAACAAAGATTTTTATCGCTGTAGTTATTGTATGAAGAAGTACAAATTAGTAAGAGAAACCTCCAAATTGAAAAAGAGCATACTGCTAAAATCTAGGAAGTTCTATAAAAGACAACCCTCCTCGCTGGCAATAAGAAAAAGGCACCATCAGTCTGCAGTCTCTCATTA
Organism: Amblyornis subalaris; assembly: GCA_018881555.1. Taxonomy (NCBI): domain Eukaryota; kingdom Metazoa; phylum Chordata; class Aves; order Passeriformes; family Ptilonorhynchidae; genus Amblyornis; species Amblyornis subalaris. The sequence goes on from JACAXG010000004.1 coordinate 18,080,757, forward strand.
GTAAGTACAGTCCTCAGGATATTTGGAAACTTACTACATTATTGTGTTTCCTTTTCAAAAGCAAACATTATCGTTCGGCACACCACAAGGGAGATCATTAGAGCAGTTGGGTACCCAGTTCTCCGAGATGCAAGGAGAGCTAAACATCCCTCAAAGCCTCCTCCACAGGAAACACTGTCTTTCAGTACAAGAACTGGTTACTCTCCATTAAAAAAAGTAACATAACTTAAAAACCTTCCCTTGGAATAGTTAATGGTGCATTTTTTCCMTTCCCCCCTCCCCCCCTTTTTTTGACTGTATGGCTATATTAGGAGACAGCAGTCCAGAACTCTCAGTACACAGGTCAGTAAAATATTGCAGTAGGGTAGTATAAACCATGAGTCTGAAAAAGTTGACAYCGAAAAATACAACTTCTCTCTTGCTCATCTGCAGACATGCCATGAGAGGAGAGCACATCCAGCACCCAGAGACAGATGGACAGAAACCACAACCCATACCCATTGTGGGATTCTGTGACTGGGGTTCAGGACCCTGAAAACAATTTTCAATATTAACATCTAGAGATTATGAAGACATTTCTAAAGCATCCTAATGTTTCACAGCATTAAGTAGTCACACTACTACAAAAACATAATGGTGCCATTGTCAGGCCTGCTGAAATGGTATAACTCCTGTAATAAACCACTGTGTTTTTATGGAATGGGTTAGAGTTCTGGAGGCCTCTGGTCCATTCTGCACTGAATTTAATTTTGCAAGAGACACTAACACAACACGTATTGAAATGAAAAGCAAGTTTGAAAAAAAAGTATGTCTACCACCTAAAAAAAGCAGGTATGGTTTATAGAATTGGGACTGTATTTGAACTTTAAGCACAAGAGACTGGGCRAATCAAATTATACCAGGTTCCACAGATAAAGCATGCTGTTTTCTACCACAATATTTGCCGCTTCACACAAAAACATTTATTTGAGGCTTTTTCCACACAGGACATGGTTATGTGTGCTGACAGAAATGCATAGAAATATTTTACAAAGGATACTGAATAGAAATGACTAATTAGATACTAAAAGCATAAGCAGGGCTGTAGCTGCCCACAGGGAAGAAGGATTTCTCTAACCAGACCTCTAATGAAGTAAAAGATGAAATGCAGAAGAAAAAAGAAAAAAAATCATATAACCTCTATTCACATAATCTAAGAAGTATTTCTCAAAAAATATGTTTTAGCACTGAAGTACTTCAATGGAATAAAAGTCTGTTTGGTACAGACCATAATATTAGGTATCCAGATGTATCCTTTGTACTAAAAGCACTTCTACAGGCATTCAGAGATCAACACAAAGAGCTTTGAAGATAAAATTGTGCCATGAGACATTTATATGAAATTCCAACATAGCAAAACCACTCAGGCGAGTGAAAACTGAAAGGCCAAGAAATGACAAGTATTCAGGAAAGACAGAGTTCTAATTTACTTTTATTAATTATTTTAATTATCAATAGAGGGAAGAAAAAAAATCCTGTTTGTATTTATTTCAACTTCCACCTCCTTTTCATTATGATGACTGAGTCACAAGCACAGATATTTAGTCACAAGCTTGGGGAGCTGCCAGCTCCCTTGTACTTGTATCTGGATCAGACATTCATACTGCATTTAAGACAAACCAGGAACATACTGAAGCCTGATTTATCTAAGACAGTTGAAATAGATGCTAGGCTATAAGGGGTATTAAAACCAAAATGGATCACTGTCACTCAAAGTCAGGGAAGGTGTTTTTCCCCCACCGAGAACCACTTTTGCTGACATGAAATATCCATCCCTTCACCACTGCACTTCACTGGCTTTTTTGCATGTTGTGTTCCCAGCCCCACACAGACTCCAGGAGGCTCCCAACAACTGCATGAGGACTGAGGCCACTTGCTTCTAGCCACCATCATTAGAAGCTATGACAGAAGAGTTAAAACATAGAAAAAGGACTCTACTTAGCCCATTGTCCACTAAATCCACTTTACCTCCTATGGAAGAAATAAGGCATGTTAAGCACAGAAAGTCCTGAAATCTTCCCCTCCTATTCCTCCTGTAAATAGCACCACTTTATAAGCCACACAGCTGCAGCTATTTGCCTTTGCCTAGTCTTTAAAGAGCCTTACATGCAAAACCAAAAAGGGATGGCATTTTACATAACAGTGAGCATTTTATGGCAAAAACGGCTGAGGAAAGACTAGACATTCAAAACAAGTATATAAAAGAAGCAATGAGAGGAGCAAATTTGGCTTCAATTCACACATCTCAGAAGGTACCATTGCTTTCTTTTTTTAATTTGTGAAATACTGATGTTACATACAAGGAAGCAAATACAAGTTTGTGAATATGGGAGATTTTTCTATTGGTTATTTGTGGTCTTAGAAAAGCAGAATTACACAAGAATAGAAGTCAGAAGAATAGAAAAGCATTGCCATAACACTTAAATGCTCTTTCTACACCCTCAGTGCTTACTGCAAAACATGAGCTCCTGACCTTTCCTATCTGTTTCTGGGATGCTGATGAGAACAGATTAGCTGAGAATCTCTCATTTTATTTCCACTCTGTTCCTGAGAATATACACAAAAAGAAAAATAATGCATTTATAATAACTGTTAAGCAAGAGGAGAAATGTGAAAATGTCCATAATGGATTTAACTGGAAGAATTGCTTTTCTACATTCTGTCACCAAGATTGATAYGTGCAAGTTGTTTCAGTGAAAGAAAGCACTGAAACAGAAGAACTTGTCTYCTCAAAATTTCCTTCAAGAAGTCGATTAATGCCCTGAGGGTTGCAGATTTTCTCTCCTCACTTGTTTCAGTATTTGTTGCATCAAGTGTGTTGATAGGAGCAACCTAAATTCCATAAAAATGCTGTTTGAATCCTTCGAAGTCCGAATTTGAGAGAGATCCCAGAACTGACTACTGTGAGCACCATCACCTCTAGCCACCAAGTCAAGATACTGTGACCATAGCAGAGCTGCACAGCAGCAAGACCAAAATTGTACCTTGAACCTATACACAAAAAAGCAACAGTAACTGGAGATACAGACCCAAGGGTTTCATCAGCTCCTGCATAAAGTGTGTGCACAGGAAATGTCTAGCTTCCTTAAAATTCTGTCAGCCACATCCAATAAAGGGAGAAAATTAGGTGCTTAGAAATACTGCTGCTCATATATCAAGGGTCCTTTCTGTAAGCCAGGCTGGACGATTCCCCAGTACATGCTGCCATCTTTGATAGAACAATCCCAAAAGAAGGAGCACATTATACTTCTACTAGATGTCACAATACTTTTTTTTTACTCTCTGTATGTTCATTAACACCAGATTACTAGGTAATCAGACAAAGCTCCACCGTGGTACTAACAGAATTGTACAGTCGGGGTTAACAATTCAACACAGAAATCATTCCTGGCTCCTTCACAGATTTCAGCAGCCAAAGTATATTAGATTAGTTCTGCTCTGCCAAAAGGAGTAATTATCACTATATGCACTAAAAAATAGCTGTAAGGATTTTTAAGTGAATGAAGTATGGACCCACTGATGAAGTCTTAATTCAACATCTATTAATGTCTTTTCATAAGCCAGCAAGAGGGAAAAGAGCAATATCAGACTCAAGAAGTGCAGCTTTTCTTGGAAAAATCTTTAAAGCCAGARTTTTATTAAGTGAAGGCAAAAGGGCCATAAGGATTTTACAGACCAAATTGACACAATAGGATGAGTGCTCCTATTTTCAGTAAGCAAATGCAAGCTACCAGGCTGTCTCCAGAGATTTTCTTTTTTTTTATTTGAAGTGTCACACCACCACAAGTAAGCATTATTCTTTTTCTCACTCTTAGATAAAATCTATTAACTTGCAAATTACATTTAAAAAAAGAAACTAACGTACACAGGAAGAACACRTCACATCAAAGGAATTCAGTTTTAGGTTCTGCATTTGACCTCTTGTTGTGCAAACACCACCTCAATCATTCAGATGATCAATATTTCTAAAGCTCTAAGCAGAAGCAAACCAGGCAAATGTTAAATACCTCCTAAACTAAATACCGAAACTTTGCTCTCAAAAAGCTACAAACCAGGTACACAAATATGGAGGTGACACCACACTGAGCTCTTTGTATAGTTGTTTAAGGTTCTGGTACCATTACATAATCAAAGAATTTTACTAGGAAATGTGTTATGCAAAGAACAACAGACACTTCTTAATTCATAGGATTAAGGAATAGCTAGGGAGACCTGTAGTGTTATTACCTTTCTAGGTGTGGGCATTCTTTGAAGGTCTACACAACACATAAGATGCTGTATGAACTATAAAACATATTAAATTCCTCTGAACCATTGCTAACACTGTATGAATATTAATAGCATGTTCTTTATTTGCTCAGTTAATGTAGTAATTAAATATTCATAGCAAAGCTCTTAAAATTCCTAACTGACTACTATTCAATTGTGTCTATTGCATTTTGGCTTGAGTATGAAGTTTTGTTTATGTACATTTTCTCTTCTCTGTGCTTCAAAGAAAGAAAATGGAAATTGAAACTTGTAAAAAAGCTGAGGAAGCACAAAGGATGCTCCACTTCTGTTAATACTGATATGGGCAGGGGAAAAGAAGTTCAGGACTTGTTATGCATTACCAACTCTCCCCTTGGCTACGCCAGCATTACAGCATTGGTTGAGCAAGTGAAGGCAAAGAAGCATTGAAATTCTCTGTGACCCTTAAGCCAAATACTCCCACAAGCCATGAAACTGGCAATACATGGGAATACTAAGACCATAAAGCTCCAGCTACAGGAATTTCCTAAGTGTAATTGGCAAGAGACAGGGGCGGAAGAACTCAGGACAGCATTCTGTTGCAAAGGGCAATTTTTAGGGTAGGCCTTTGTTCCCCACTAGCAAGACTTAACTAAATCTATTCTGCAGTATCTTGTCAAAAAGAACAGCAATTGGAACACAGTATTAAGCATGCAAAGCACACAGAGATTATCTAGGGAGTTTCTGTATTTAGTTACCTTTTCAAATAACTAGCCCTGTCTTATATCCCAAAGTTGCATCTCTAAAATGTCTTTCGCTAAAGATCTCAGTGTCTTACAAGAAAATACAAAAAGAAGGAAGACAAAGGGAACATGGAAAATAGTCCTAAGGAGAACATGAATAGGAGGAAGACAGCAACAAGGAAATGAAAAGAGTACTCCAGGAAAAGGAACAGGAAAGGGACACACACACACTAAAACAAAAGTTTAAAAAAGAAAATCAAAATAGACCAAAAAAAGAGGGGCAAAGAGCACTGAAATAATAAAGTACTTGACTCACTAATAATTAAATTGTGTGAGACATGCAATAAAAGCCAAACACAAGAAAACAATGTGTTAAAATTTTGGTGTTAAAATGCCCCAGGCAAAACTGTTCATGAAACTGCCATTTAAAGTAAGACAGTAGTCACTGTGCTGTAAGGTGCATTTACAACTGTGACAAGGAAAACTGCTTCTGTAAATGGCAGAACTGTAAGGGACACTGATTTCCTACTTGGATGTATTGTCTATTGGTCCCAGCATAGGCTTTCCAATCACTCACATTTCAACTTGGTTGATGAAATATTGGCAGTTGTCAGAAACCTCAAAACCTATACCTACCTAAAGTATTTAAACTTATTGCAGGGCAGGGGGCAACCCTAAAGCCTCCAGCTTAGCTGATGCATTTAAACAGCAAGAGGAATGGAAAGCCTCAAACAAATTACCATTCAATGCTTTCACAGTCAGAGGAAAAAAAATTACACCCACAGTGAAACCATGAAAAACCTTACAGCTACAGTACGAGACACAGATCTTCACATCTGTGCTGAAGAGAATACCCAACACATCTGTTCCGTATTGGCAGCTTGGCACACTGCAAAGCTGCTTTCATTGTATCTTGGTATCTTTTATTCATGACTGTGCTTCGTTTTTACCAAGTCTCTGATGTTAGTGCAACAACATGAGAAGACCTCTTACTTTCCCTATACCTGTGCAAGGGAAATTCACTTTGGGGTGTAAGGAGCCCTATGAAGGTGTGACAAAAGGCTGCCACATAGGCTAAAGGCATAGAATTCACCTGAGGGATCCACACCTAAGTTCAGCTCCACTACAGAAACACAATCCCTTTCACTATTTCTACCCCACACCTAAAAGTAAGGCCCATTGAATTCACTGTCTGAACTGTATCTCCTTTGTGAATAAATTGTGGCTCTAGTGCCCTGGACACAGGCCCTACAAGCCAGACCTGGGCCTCAACTATGTAATTCCTTTACAAACACCTACAGTGTGGGTTCAAGATCATTTTTTATGTTAGCATGTACTAACTTGTTTTTTTCTAAGCACTTAAAAAGTCTCAAAAGCTGTCAGCACTGAATCCTGCATGGAAATTCAGCTGGGGCTGGGGGGAAGATGATTACCTACACAGAGTTGTCTGTATCTATTAAAGGTGAGTCTAACCCARATAACTCCTATGCTTTTCCAATTTTTACCAGCAGATACAGATCATGTACTAGGTCTTTGATTTCCAACAGGAAGGAACAATATTCTTATTAACATTCATTAATGTTAACATACATGATTCATTAAATACTTCAAGTGTTTTCCTGAACTGCATATGTGTATTCTTTTCCAAACTCTTATGGTCATGGAATAAATTCCTAGCAAGACCTTAAGGATGCAAGAACAGGTCTCTACAAATTGCCCACTATGAACACAACTGTCCTCTAGTTACCTGTTTTAAAAATCCACTGTTCTATTTTTGCTGGTGTGTCACTTCAGGTTTGCAGTTTATTAGACCGTGCTCTCTGTGGCAAGGACAGGGGTTTCCAATATATTCAGAGAATACCTCTCAAGGATTGCAAGTTAAATAAGTAGAACAGATAAGTCCAGAAGCCCAAATCACAAACCAGCGGGAATAGCCACGAATGGAAAACAACCTCCAAAAGTAAATTTTCAGGATTGGARGTAAAAACTCAGTGGTTGCATAGCATACTGACTACATTTTTACACCTTGTGGTATTCTCTGGAGCTTCAACATATTGACCTGCCACGAAATATCATCCTTCCCTGCACTAGTGCCATACAGTTGGGATCTCAAAAGTGCTACCTTATCACTTCCATTGGACAGCCCTCTGAATAGCAAATAATTTTCTCTYTTCTCAGGCCTCTCTTAGTCTCCCCCTATGTTGCCTCTTTTCAAAAGCTGACAAATTCTTCTTTTTCAATTGTTTAGTATCTTTGAAAACTTCTACTGCCCTTCTCTGAAATTTTCTCATTTTATTACATCCTTTTTAGAACAGGAGATCACAACTACAGAATACTGGAGTACTGTGGCTTATGCAGCAGACTGCAATGGCATAATGAGCCATAATGCATAGCAGCATAATGAATGGTTGGGGCACAAAATGAGCTTTAGCACGTGCATTTTGCAAAATTCCCTAMGTGCTACATCCTCCACAGCCTCTCTATGGGAACAGATTACTGTTCTGAAGAATCTAGTCTGGATGATGATGATGAGATACTAAAGTAGACGAAACTGTGGTTCGATCAACAATTGCAATTCCTGTGATAAATAGGACACAAAAACATTAAGAGTTCTCAACTTTCAAAAATTCTGATGGAAAAGGCAGTTAAAATACGAATCTAAAAATGTAGACACTAACATCTTTTTACCCACAACTGTTTTCCACCGTGTCACTCCGAATCCAGCCAGTGTTAGGCAAACTGCATTTCATTTCTTCAGTGACATGTAACCCTCCTAAATAAGGGATTCAAAGTGAACTACCAGTATAATACAAGAATTGATAAGTTTTAGTACTTTAATTTACACCACCACTTAAAATCAGATGAATCTTTGTGGAGCTGCACTAGGCTTCCTTCCTTAAGAAGGCTGATAAACGGTGAAAGTTTAACCTGACGAAGTATTTCAGTTGTACACAATCATAGGCACTTGCTGTCTACAAGGCTGCATTCACTCACTCCAAGCTGTCTGCCAAAATGGAACACCTCGTTGAAGGCAAGCCAAATTCGTGTGGGAGATGTGTCAAAATTGCATAAATACCTACTTCCACTAGTATAGATTAACAGCTGTGATCATCTCAGCAGAGGCAAGTGAGTGAATGCTCGTAGAAATCCAACTGTCACTTCTATATGTGGCCCATTTCATGTGACAGCTAAATCATACTGATACTCATCTCACAATAACAAATTGAGGTGCACCAAAGAATGGTCCAAAGCTTGATTTCGAAGGATGTCAATTTGGCATCTCRCAGAGTAAAACATAATCATGAGCATGGTCTCATGAGAATGAAGGAGATTTATGAAAATATTGAAAGAATAAAAAAAAATTAAAATCCTAGAGCACAAGTCAGTATTTATTGATAGCCTAAAATAATCAAATTGTGAATAAACCAAATACTTTGAAACCTGAGCAGCAGAGTATAATTTAGCATTATCTGGACTCTTAGTCTGCTGAGCAATTTGATGCAGTACAATCAGGGTTTTAAATGGAGTATGTGAGCACCAGTGAAAAGTCTGCATTACTGAACCATACTATGTGCTGAGTCTTAAGATACTAATATAATATTTTTCTACAATCCAATTAAGAAAACCATTCTTAAGTTACCAGAACATCGATGGTTGTTTCAAACAGCTCATTATAAACAACATGAAGGCAGGTTCAGTAAAGAACCCAACACAATTGTTAAAGATCTGTTCCTCAGTCTTCAGCAGGTGAAGTCCATGGGAGACCACAGGATACCACACAGGAAAGTTGCCTTTTCAACAAGAGAGCAGCATGAAGCCCGAGATGCAAAGCAAGCTTAGTGTCTCCACAGAGCCTCCAGCCTCAGATCGCACAATGGCTAAACCCTTCAGCAGTGCAAAAGGCAACCAGCCATACTGGCAGCAGCTTCACTGTTATCATATATTGGCAGTTCCTGCAATACAGACTACAGAAATCGTGAGGTGCTGGTGAAGCCCAGGAGCAGCTGTCCAGAGCACGGGGCAGAATGAGATGTCACACACACAAGAGCCCCACTTCAGTAACCASCCGGGGGACTCTGCCACCAATACCTTGTCAAGTACAAGTATCTTGCCACCAGATACTTTCCCTCTCTTGCTACACAATCACCTTCGGAAGAGAACTACAGAACATTGTACCAAAATAATAATGCCAATTATAAAAGTACAATGTGCTTTGAGTTTTGGCACATTCTTCTGAGTGTCCATAGATGATGAACTGTGTTAAGCATCATTTTCAAGTACAGAACTCATCCCAGTCTTTATGCTACTGACTTACAGCTGAATGACTTCAAAACAACACTACACACATATTGGTGACCTCATGAAAAGCAAATTTCCTGAAGCACTCTTAAAAACACATGTAAAAGGTACTCCTCATCTCTGAAAGAAGAGCTGTGTAAATGATTACTGTTAGTTTCATGTCTCTTAAATTTAAGAGAAACATAGACAACAGTGCCAGAAATATTTTACCATGGGGACCTGAGAACCACTAGCTTGGCAAGTCCTCATTGAGTGCTCTGCTGGTCTTCTAAATTTAGTGAAGAGAGCTGGATCCTGTCTGTTTGATTCATAAAATTAATCCTATTAAAATCTAAGGTGGCCATGCCTGTAGAATAAATTAATTAATTATTTAGTAATTTAGCAGCAATGTATAACAGCATGACATAGAATTCAAGTTGGTTGTATATATACATCCCTATCACCTTATATGTAATATCATCAGCAACATTAAAAAGGCACACCAAAATCACAGCAAGATACTGGCTATTTGCACAAATCTACATAAAAATCAACAGTCACTCTTGTCGTGGCTAAAAATTTCTGCATGAGCAGTAACCCATAACTGGTTTTGGCACTGATGCATACATAAAGGAAAACATAGCAACCTAGCATAGGGACAGTGAAAGCATCTGCGTGTAAGCTGTAGGCAAATATTTTTTTAAACCCGTTATACAAAAGAACACATACAAAAGCAATACAAGCAGCTGCTGTAACATACTTCCAGACCTCTGAACAAGCATCAGCTTACTAATTGCCTAACAGAATATCACTTCAACACAAATGGTTCCTTACATGTGTTTTTAAATAACATATTGAATGCAAACATTGGAGCTAAGCTGTAAGAATGTCTAGGAACCCTAAATTTCATCTAGAAAGCCTAGTTTTATGTCTGGTTTTGTTTAGTATTGTTTTGTTCTATAGACTATTCAGCTAAATAAAATGAAATCTAAATAAAATACAGTATGATCCTGGATTAGTTACTATCTTCTAAAAGGCATAATAGCTTATTGAGACAACAAAGCAGGTGGAGATTAGAAAGAATAACCAAATCAATATATATGCAATTTGTAACTGGGAATTTATAACAGTGACAGATCTCCCTCTGCCTCTCTATGGAGATGGTTCTCAGCACTGGAGAAGCAACAATAGTGATTTCCAGAGCAATGGACATGACAATACTGCAAGGCTGATTCTTGCCTTGAAGTCAGATAAGCACAATAGCAGCATGGAGTCCATGCAGCAAAAGACAAACTTGTTTGGTTTGTTGAAAGACAATTTAGTGTGAACAACTTAACAGAAAAATTATTCAGCAACAGCCTTTTAGTAGATAAGTGAGGTTATGTGAAACAAGGATAGGAGAGCAATTAGGCAAAACAATTAGAATAGACCCTTGCAACTAGTTTTCTGGCCATAGGATTCAGGAAATACTTGTATTCAGATCCTGTTCACTTTTTTCAGAAACGAGCATTTTTCCATTTGCAACAATAATATGCCACTTCTCAATATGTGTTCTTAAAAAGAAGAACAGAAGTCAGTATACAGTAAGTACTAGACCTAGTCAGCCTAATTATTTAACTCTTGCACTGCTCATTTATTTCTAAATGAAACCACAAGAGCAGCTCCATGGGTATTTTCTTTAGCAAGGACTGGAAACTCACAAGTTTATGACTCATTGTTCCGGGCTGAAAACAGCTGTGCCACACACAACTGACCAAACTGCTCCTCTGAAAGTGACTCACGGGGCTACCAAAACCTGTGTCAAGATCTGCTACCAGCAAGAGGCCATGCCACCAGGACACAAACCTCTCCATACAAATCCTTGGCTAAGTCTCCCACGGGACTCTGCTCAAGTGTTCCCACCCGCCTCAGCAGACTCCTGAGGGCAGAAAGGGGCAGCAGTCTGACTGGAGGAGACACAAGTTAGCCAGGCATCTGCTAAAGCCTGTTTGGTGTACAATAAACAACACAGACTGAAGTTTATAGAAGTCTGCTCTCTGTAATTCACAGAGAAAATTACTCTCTAAGGATGGCAGAGGGACCAATAAACTGTCCACCTTCTATCCAGTTATAACAGCAACACCAGAGTTAAGAAATGCAACTTCTTTACACAGTATTTATTTTTCAGTAAAAAAAAAAATTTTTGCCAAGYGGAAACATCAATTGGATATCATGGTAATATTTATCAGTCTATATAAGGAATAAGTGACAAACATAACAAGAGATATTACTTCATTTTTGTAAATCAGTAGATCTAACCAGCAGGACATAGTTTCAACCTCAACAGATTTTGAACTTTTAAAACCTCCAAGACATGTTCAAAGAACATTTTAGAGAGATATTCATTAGCACAACTGCTACTAAAAAATAGACTAAAAATAATGTATTTGAGGTCAATCCTGGGATGTTGTCAGAGAGCTAGAGTAGAAAATAAGTCTGAGATCCTCTGGTTCAAATGACATTCCCTTTTTAATATCAGTATGCCCTGCCACTCAAGGATATTTCTGATTAATTTTTTTGACAGCTGCAGAGAACTCACAAAAAGTAAATTGTCCCATTTCCATGTCTGTCAAAACAAGTCAAGTTACTGTCTGCTAAATGTGGTAATTTCTTGAACGCAATAGAGGACACTAAAGAACATGCACAGGAAATCCAAGGACCTCCTAACACCATACGGAAATTACTACTTCTTTTTGTCAATGCCTACTGCTTTAAAAACTGCTTTTTATTTAAAAAAAAATTCATACCCATTTCAAAGCCAGCTGGCGGGGAGAGGGGAACCCCACACACAAATTATTGTGTCATCATGCGTCCTTCCAGTGAAGTCTGTAGGCACTTAAGATTTCTAGTTTACTTTCCACGTGGGACACTAACAATTGATAAGTAAAGATGGAGACATGATAATGGTTCAAAAAGAATATGACTAAATTAGAGTAGAACAAATTTTTAAAGGAATCTCCCTAGTTAAAAATCATTCTCACAAATATAAACAGTGAATAACGTTAAAGGAAGAAAAAAAGAGCAGGACAGACTTTACAATGAGAACTTTCATGAGGACAGCATGATAGAAAACTAAGCAAAAGCCACTTCTTTCACAGCCGCATATTTCAGTTCTGAAAGCGTATGTGAGGAAAATTATTCACAAGTTATGAAAGATCCAATATCCAAGTAAAAAAAATCACTGACCTGGATTAAGATCCAATACTAAAGTAAAAACATCATTGACCTGGATTAAGTATCTCRTCATGAAACAAATAGTTTAAAGCTGCTCTTGTACTTCAAATTATATGAAACCATATAAATCAGCCAGCATAAAGGGATTAGTATCACAATAATTATTCTTCAAATGTATGTTCTCCATTAAACCAGAAACTGCATGACAAAATTTTCATTTAGTCCCACAAGAACCTTTAAAAAAATAACTCACAAATGGTAATATTGAACTGCTTCAGCCTCACAAGCAGAGAAATAATGGGAACAAACCAAGACAAAAGGTGCAYGTTTACAGAACAGTTACTGACCACTGATGTCTTGACCCTTCTGAGCTTTCATTTACAGCACATCCACTGCCATGGAATAACCAGCTGGGCATCATCCCCTCCTCTGCCTGCAACTTCTATGAATTATACCTGGACTATGAAGACTGTGTCCATCCACAGAGAGCAAGCAAGAAAAACTGCAGAAGCCTGAAGAAACAAACTATTCGCTATCAAAGTAAGCCCTCAGGGACATCATTGTGTTGCAAATGCTTGTATCTCACAATACAGATACTCAGTGTAGTGGTTATTTCMCTTCGAGTGTAAATAGTCTTCTCACCTCCAGTCCGGGAAGCAGAAATAAAATTATCATGTCTATGAGGCTCTGAAAAGTGAGTGGAGCTCACTGGAAAAAGAGACACAGAAACCATGGAGACTGATGTCCAACAGGAAGGAGATGCAGGATGAACTGCTGGCTAGCAGGACTGCCTATTTCTGCCTTGCAAGCAACATTAAAAATCAATCTGAGAAGTGGTTAAAAATAACTACCATTGCCATCCCCACCTGCTCCCTCAGGACACGACCACAGAATAATATTGCTTAAGCATTGCCGCGGTGGCACAAACCTCCAGAGGWTGGTGGCAAGGGCAGGAATCGAGTGATGCTGCCTTTGAAAAGAACAAGTTTCCAGCCTGATTCACCCTGCAGACTGCCAGCAGTAGCTTTTATCCTCATCACTCCCCACCAGAGTGACCTGCCCCATCACCTGGAGCAAAGCAGCAACACAATTTCGGGAGCACCCTCATGTATGTTGTAAACCTCTGACTGCAACAGGGATGTGGCAGAAMTTTTTAAAATAATGGGTAAGAGAAAAACAATCACCATTTACCAGAAGTAGTCACTGAAAAGCAGTTTAAAACAGCACAACATGCAATTGCTGGTCAAGCGCTGTCTGGTCCCTTGAATCCCATGTTCACTGGTCCTAAAAGTGTAACTTCCACTGGAGCCTTCCTGCCCAACACTCTCACCTATGCAGGAAGCAGGAGATGCGCTCTTAGCCATGTAGGAAACAGATTTCAGACAATCTGCAGAGGGATGGAGCCAACAGGAACAGTAAAGACAACAGGGCAGGGGAAACAGTTGAAAGGAAGAAAGAGCATCAGGAAAGAAGTCAAAGAGGAAACAGATGCACTGGCAGGAGAAAATACAAGTGGGAGGGGGAAGGCAAGTGTAGAAGGTGAAAGTAAGATAGTCCCGTTTGAGAGGAGAGAGCATGAGCACAAACAAGCTGCAGAATAGATGAGTCAAAATGAGTGAGAATTATAGACAAGAAAGAAAGGGTGGGAGGAAATAATTTTTTAAAAGCCCAGACCTGTCACAGCAGTACCTCTTACTAATCTCAGAGCAGTTTCTGGGTAAGATCAAGTTCACCTGAGTCAAGGTGGAAAAATGTGAGAAACAGGGAAAATTGAAGTAAGGTTGTCACTAGCAGACCTGTCAGAAAAACGAAATATTCTACAGAAACCCTAACAATTCATTCTCTGCTGCTCTTTCAAATCAAGATGAAAGGCATTTTAAGTTCATTAAACTTTAATACAACTTTATTGAAACACTGGATTTTGAGGTCAAACTCTAATACTAYTCAGCACAAAACAGGATAAGCTGAAGACTATCACATTTCTTTTCCAAATAGTTTTTAAATTTCTTAAAATGCCATCTCCCAATAATGGCATCCCTGCAAAAACTTTTGAGGGCTAATTTTCCTGCTGAACTGCTTCACCACAAATTTTAGATTAGACACAACGTTAGATGAAATCACTTGTTCCTCACTGGAATTAAAAGGTACATCACTTAGGAGTTATTCCCAAACCTAAACAGTTTAGCAAAATATATTTGTAGTCCTGCATGTTGAGCCACAAATTTGGACAAACATTTTTAAGACTTAGAAAGCCATTCCATTGCATGGAAATGGACATGAGTTCTGAGCCGGAAAGAACAAGTCCTTAATTAATATGGCAACCACCTCTAGAAGACCTCCACAGGGAAACCCCACCAAGACGGCAATTTTGCCCCCAAAAAGCACATCTCAGCCTTTCTTCACTGCTCATCAGAGGCCACATGAACTCACAATTACTGTAATACTACTGATGGAAGGATCCACTCCTCAGGCCTATTCCTAGTGAGGTGTGCTAAGAGACAGTGTTACAAAATACAGTCTCCCTGTTGTTTCTGGACTTCTTAATTAGTTGTTGTTTTACTTTTTTTTCCATTGGTCATGGCAAATAACTTACAMTCTCATTTTAAAAAATCCTTTTTTTTTTTACTTTGTGGCAGGTATTTTTAACATTTGAGAGTAATTCACACTACATTAATATTGCTAGAGCTTATGCTCTTGAAATAACAGGATGCGCTATGGGGCTTCCAAGCTACAAAAACCTACATTCTCAGAAAAGAGAAAGCAGATAGTTTAAATTAAGCAGATTCCCCAGGGGCCTATGAATCTGAGCAATTATAGCTGGGAAGACACACAAATTTGAAATATGCTCCAGTCTGCTGCTCAGGATCTTCTCATAAAGCACAGCCTGCCCTGTACCCAGCATGGCTCAGCCTTTCCTACATCCACACGCTCTCCCATCACCATCTGCATTCACAGACAAATGTCCCAGGCAGCAAAGCCTTTCATCTCAGCTAATGAGATGAGTCTTCAGCAGAAAAGGAAAACTATAGGACTATGATACAACTATAAAGGCATTCCAATAGGATTACAGGAGTCACTTCCATAAAGCTTCATAAAACCCGCAGCAGCACAGTGCCGGTAGCTACCAGCAAGTTCTGAAGCACCATACTTCTAACCAACAGCATTGCTTGAAGGCATCACAGAGCACAATTGTGGAGTTAAACCTCAGCTTTTACAAAGAGTGCCATCTGTTCAGCATACTTGCAGTGAAACCAGTGGCCTCAGCACAGTCCACAGAGAAGATGCATCACCATATTCAGTGCTGCCAACCACAAATGCAAACTGAACAAACACAGACCCTGAATAACTTTCTCATGACTACTTGTAGTGATCAACAGCAAGGCAAGGTGGTGGGTGAATGTGCACTGCCCTCTTTGTGATGGAGAAAAAGAAGATCAGGACAGGCAGAACTCAAAAGAAAATGGCTCAAGTTAACCCTATTTAGGGCTCCCATAAAACCTCAGGACATTACACACCTGTTAGAAACCACTTAATATTTTAAGATATTCTGCACTTTTAAAAATGCTCTAAGAATTCCGTAGAACCAAACACCCCTAAAAGGACACACACACCCCCCAAACAATCCCTCTAGGGTATGGCCCAAAAACTGTTACTTCACATCAAGCATCCAAAAAGCTAAGCAAGATGCACCAAAAAAAAAAAAAAAAAGAGAGAGAAAAAGAAAGTGGGAAATCCAAATCAGCAGGAATTTTCAACAATATTTAAAAATAAGCAGTTGCCAATTCAGAAAATATGTGATACAACCTGATATCCCACATCGCTTTGTGCACACACATGGAGGGTAAATCATTAAGAGAAAGTGAAACCTACRTATTTCCGCACACGACTACACGAAATTTAGCAAAACTGGTACTACTGTGAAATGCAAAACTTGAGCCACGAAGTAGCATGTAGAGCTTTTCAAAATAGCTGCCTCAACATAAGTTAGGTTTTAAAACCTTGGCAGAAATCCTTTTTCAACCAACCAGACATCAACTGACCATAAGCCCAAAGGTAGCAGCCTGCAAGGGCACTTCAGGGAGTCTCACTTGTTCTATTTTGAGAGTAAAAGATGCTGCAGGCAATAGCAATGAACATCCTCTCTGGTGTTTCCTACACTCTAGTTATTTTCCAGGAAAGAGAAATTAAGAGCTTGCTCTAAATCCTACAGAGATAAGTAGGATTAATGAGTGTTCACTTCAAGTTACAATTCACATGGTAGCACTATGTCATCATCATACCTCCATCCAGAGACACCTAAAATCTGTGGGGACATTAGAGCAGAGAAGGCATGGTTCTCCATCTGCCTTTAACCTTGTCTGTGCTGGACTCGGACATACTCATAGATTCTGAGGAATTCAGAGGGAAATTCATGGCCTTTTATCAGCTGATATAAGGCATTACTGCTACGAGGCAGTAGTTGATGGGAATTTGAAGTTAATCACTGGAGCATGTAAGTCTAATTTAAATCTTGACTGCCAATATGCAAGCAGAACACAAGGAATTACACAAGCTGTGATGATGCTGTAGTTATTATGCCACTAGTTTAGAGTGTGTGCAAGCAAAATAATGCATTCATTTTTTAACACATCAAGTTTCCTACACAACAGTGAAGTCAAGCTGCTTTGACACTCAACATTTTTAAGGGCCAAGCTCTAGTCATTCTGGTTTAGTTGACTCTAAGGCTTATTTCCATGTAGAAACAGCATGAATGAAGGAACGAGCAATGGTACAAAATACCCTAAATATAGATTATACAGCACATACCGTTATATAACTCGGAAACGAATAGGTAAATTTGATGGTACCAAGGATTAAAGGGCATATCAAAGGATTTTGGAAATATGAATCATCTTGTCCTGCTGAGCTTTACCAGTTTAAAATATGCTTTAAAAAATGTCTTGCTTTGTTGGGTGTTTTGGTTGGTTTGGTTGTTTTTTTTCAGAAAATACTTGATTATAGCAACAATGTCATATATATTTTTTTGTGTGTGTTTGTTTGCTTCTGCAAGGCAATCATACTATAGCCTGTATAATTTATCATTTATAATAAGAGTCGAGGATAGAATTAGCAAAAAAGTAAGTACTGACAGATTAACTGAATACCTACTAAACAATTATAAAATAAAATTCTGATTGAAAGTAGAGGCTAAAAATAYTTTGGATTGACATAAAACAGCTGAACCATACCTGTAGGTCTACAAGAACATTTTAAATAGTACAAGTGGCTTTTATACAAATTGCTACAATAYCTCTATATTATGCAATTTGTGTCTAATGTTGCATGTTCTGAATATACAGAAGAAACAAATGTCCTACTAATAGTCCTTCAGTGTTTCATGTTACCAAGACATTCCCTATTGACATTTAGTATAGGATGAAAGAAATAAAGGATCATTGACTGATATTTTTCCAAAGATGTTCTCACTTGACAGTGTGAGACTGAARTCTCACTGACAGTGAACTGAAGCCAATAGCATTCACTGAGCTTTGAGAGAATGTCTTTCTCTTAAATATAAAAATGCAAACCCTTACTATAAAGATGTCAGTTCAGATTGCATTTTACACATCATAAGTCTTAGCAAACAGCTGGTATTTCACAATGCCTCAAGTCTTAAATATGGCTTGTCAAAGCTAAATAAGAGGAAAGAAAAGGTAGCTCCAGATGATGTCAAGTACACTGCAAAGTGCAGGGGAAGAAATTAACAGTCATTTGATAAACTACACATCAATTCATACTTCTCAGTGAAAGAGAATTTTTTAAATACTGAAATAATACAGTGTAAGGTAGTACAAAACATTGCTGCCAAGTATTATGGAATGAAATGGAGGTACTGCAATGCTGTTTCAGAGCAACAGAAAGAAGAACAAAAAAAACCCAAAGGTTTTTGATGRGGGGGTTGTTCAGTTTGGTTTTTGAAGAACTACAGATACAATTTTAGTACTGGGGGAATGAGTTCAAAAACTGACATGTCTATATCAACTAAAACTTAAAGTAGGTAAAACTGAGAGTGATCTAATAAAACAACACATGTTCCTSTGTACTCAGACACCCTCACAATGCAGGGCACAAGCCAGGACTTCCCTGCCTGCACCAGGCGGTGACACACTGGGGTGTGGAGAGAAGGTCCCCCCTCCCCTGGCATGTGGCAGCACCCAGAGGGGAGCACACCCCAGCGGGTTTCCTCCGCAGCCACAGGCACTTGTCTTACTCCCTTCTGGGTCAGCTACTGGTTGAGCAGCCAACATTACTTTAGCACAAGGGTCTCCTTCCCTGCCTGCCTCTATGTTACCAATACCAAACTGGGTTCTGGAGTCCTTCCTGCCCATGCTTCTCCCCAGCCTGCTAGCTGCTGAGAACCAGTTAACCCTCCTCCTGAACACCAGTGAAATCCAGGCTCAGCTATGCCAGGATCAGAGTCCCTCCTGGCATGGCCAGGACAGATGCACTGTCACRCTCCCTGCAGGGTCTGCACCTCACTCCTGGCAGCTGCCTTGCCTCTCTCTCAYCTTGTAGTCCTTTCTCTCCTTACCCTCTGAAATTCCTTCTTTACAACTATGATTTAATCAACTCTTTTGACCTTCAAAGGAGAGCGGAAAAGGATGCATGTGAGAAATCCAAGATCCTCTATCTCCCCAATGCACAAACTGTACCGATGCATTATGCTAACCCAGCCTGATGTGCAGGGCTGCAGCCTGGCAAATAACCTCCTGTACCTCACAGGCCCAGGGCAGCACATTATAACACAGACTGGCATGCCAGCAATGATAAAGCCATTATCCATTATCATYAAAGAATAACACAGCATATCCAAGATTGGTTTTCTGTACTTATCTTGGGATAAATATCAAAATCCTTACGTGTCTTGCTTGCTGATGCTCTCTTCGAACCAGCTTCCCAACTTTTTCTGACCATTCTCTCTAGTTAATTTTTGTTCCCCTTGATTATTTTCTCTTACTTCTTATATATCCTTCTCTCTCTCCTTGAACCATTTTGATTTGTTTCTTTTCAGAAGCAGTCCTTCAACTTGCCACCATCACAAGTCTCCCACCTTTGTCAGACAAGGCTCAGAAATAAACTTGTTTTTTCCCACGTGACACAGCAGCATGCCGTACACAGGCATTAATTAAAATTATCCACTGCTGGCACACACTACAGCCGCTTTGAGAAACCAGCATGAATATTTTTTTCTACTAATGCATTAGATAGCTGCCAGCACACCAAAATTTTGTGCAGAAGGGGACATTTGAGACACCTTTTGGCAAGATGCATATGCTGCATTTAATAAATGTATGATAAACATAGCATGTTAAATAAGCTTTACCATATAGTACTACTGCAGTTTTCCCCTCCCCCTCCAACAAAAAAGAATCAATGTGAATCAATTAAAATCATTACATCAGCTTTCAAGAGCTAACTTTTCCATCTTCTTAAGGTAGGAAGAATTACCTAGAAAAACCGGGTCACTATGTTTTCATCAGTCTTTTATTAGAACAAAACAGAGGTCATATTAAGGTTTTGCTTAGAAAAAATATTTGTTMAAAATATTTTATCAAGTCCAACACATACAAGATATGCATAAGTACACATAACATACACATGACTAAATATACCTTTTATGGATAATATATTTTATGGCCAATATAGTTTCCACTTMAATGAATCATGGAAATAAAGCTAAATGAGGTAAAGATGTTAAGTGGACCAAAGCACCAGCAAGAAAGCGAAGAGATTGAAAACATTTGAAAAAAGTTTAAAAGGTATTTTTAAAATAATTGAATTCTTTTAAATGTGTGTGAATATACAGTTTCAAAGAATTCAAGAAGGATAGAGGGCAGTTAAACACATCTCTTGTTTCTACATGCCAACAAAAACTGAACCAGTTTCTAAACTCTTATTYGAGCCCAAGTTTTACAGTTTCAGAAAAATTGTATCTAAACGTATCTTTGTGGTACTTCCTAGAACCTAAGAAAACACAGCATACCCACCTGTGGGGAGTTTGCAGAGGGGGGATGCACACTCAGGGCAGGAGATTAGGGTTATCATTTGGGGAGAATGGGGAAGCTTCAAGCCAAAGGCAGGATCAGAGGAAACAGAGAGATGTGTCTCACTCAGCACATCCGCATCCTGAGACTACCTGATACCACTGGAACCAAGAAAAATAAACTCCTGCAAAAAAGCTCTGTTACCACACCAAAATATGACACGGATGACAAAGATAACCAACTTCCTCTGGATAATATGTAGATATACCAAGAAAAGTAACTCCCTAAAATTAGACAACATTTGAACTTTTAATACTAAGTGAGGGATATTTTGTTTATTTTTATTAGAATAATAGGAAATAGTTATTTTTAATATTTAATCTATGTCAACATCCCCTTTAGATAAACTCCYGTGCCAGTATTGCATGAAGTGCTGTTTTCCTGTTTAGCAATCTCTCACAAGTTAACTAAATGCCTTCCAAAAACCATTTCAAAACTAGTTTGCAAAGTATTAAAGATAAAAGATAAACATTRAACAGATGACATCTTCTGCAAATCCATCATAATCCACTGGTTTAGGTTTTACATTTCTGGTGATAAATTACTAAAGTTCTTGTATGATTGTGATTAAACATCAGGATTAGAATTCTCTGTTAAGGATCACTTCTATTTTTATTACTTTCACCAGGCTACATTAGCCAAGAGGCAGCACCTGAGGCCAGTGAATGACTAGAGTGAACAGCTACAGTGAACAGCTCTGAAGATGGAGCTTCAGTGCTCCATCCTCCATCTCACTGTCACCAGGGACTGATGCTCCACTTCAGAGGAAACCCAACAACACTCTAGCGCAGCAGTCACATCTCCCTTATTCATTAAGCAGATTCCCTCTTCTAGCTCCATTCCCAGCAGCTACAATGTTTAAGCGTTTGGTGCCTGCAATAAGACCACTTTCACAACACCAACTGAATCGGGCAGGCTCCCCTACAGTTAAAGGCCAAAAGGTATTACTCGATCCATCTCCTAAATTTCATTTTCTGATAGCACACACTCAGGTTGAAGTAACTCAAGTTGCTAGCTCATGTTGCAGTTCAAACAGCGAAGCGGGTTTGAGCCTTGACACAAAAGCTCTTAGTAGAGCCAACACTTTCCCGTTCTGTTCAAAGTGAAAAAAAGTCCCTGGATATGCATGTCCCTGAACCCGAATTTCCAATCTCATAKGAAGCCTGTATGTAATTTTTCACAGGGGACCTCATGTCGAGACACACTGACTTCTCAGGCAGGAGCCAGGCAGCACTGAGCTGGCAATCCGGAAGAGGAAGGTTTACTGGCAAAGCAACAATGCTCCTTATCCTTTATATATGCACAGTTTATACTTTTAACATCTGAGGCTCACTTTCTGGAAAGTATAACTGACTGAATCAGCTTCTGTTCTTCAAAGGGCAACTTCCACCAACCAAATATCCAGATTTTCATAAACATACAGTAATGCAGATGAAAACAACCAGCATTCAAAAATGTTCAAAACCCAATGTTTTGCAGCCTAAAACCACTGAGACATTTCTCTTGCACAGGCATTATCTCCAAAAAGGTAGAGGGGCAGAATCCACAGACCTCAAAGGCATTAAACAGCCCACCCCTGTGAACAGCTAGGACACAAGGTGCATGGCTGGTGCTGGCACAAAGGCAGGCACTTCCCCGTGSTAGCCAGCCCATAAAAGAGAACACACCCCTTGCCATTTGGTCAAGCATATGTTTGTGTTGCAATGCTAAGCATCATCAATCTCCGTTTCTATTCCTGCCCCAAGAGCTTAAAAGGAAAGCAACCATGTTCCTGTTTGAATGAGGCTCCACCAAAAAGCAGCATCTGACCCTGCAGCACCAGTCACAATCCCTCTGCACTTTTGATGCAGCTTATAAGGGGTTACCAAAGACTACTGAGCATCACTGAAGTGTGATCTGTCAAATTTATTCTGGAAAAAGAAATGCAGCAAAATGGAAAACACTTCATTCTTATGTCAGAGGACTGACACCTACTCCCAGGTCTGCCTGAGGCACCACCTCTCACTTGCCTGTTCTTTGGAGCTGCTGCATTTATAACTAGCCCCAAAGACATGAAAATTTCATTCATAAAGGCCTGACAAACATCAACAGCAGCAAGWGACAAGGCCAAAATCAGTCTGCCCTCAACAAGGCCCGTTCACAAAGCCTTCATCCACCCTTCTCAGTCTCTGCTTGTATTGATCAAAAACCATGCAGTAAGAATCCCCTGACCCATTCTAAGACTTAGTGGCAGAAAACATCATCAGATCAGGGAGTACAGGAGCTGCAGCTCAGTTCTAGAAGATGAGGGATAAGTGCCATATGAAGTTCAAACAGCTCAGCTAAGCAGTACAGACACAGCAGCATTTTCAGACGGACTGTGCAGTCAGTGGCCAAGACWATTTCCATCCTAATGCCAGCTCTGCTCTGCCTCCAGTGCCTATAAATCATTACCCCACAAAGAACAGGTGAGCTAGCTATTGTTTCTACAGACCCCAAGATCCTATGATACAGCAAATTTATGATGTGAACTTTCTGTGATGCAGTATTAGTTTCCTGACAAGTAGTACTCCGACAAAACTCACTACTTACAGCTCAAATCCAAGCAGATCTCACCAGCTGAATAATCCTCAAGCTGCTGAGACTTCTGCATAAGTTATTACTAAGASCTCTTCACAGTCTCAGCCACAAACTACAAGCAACTGGCGGAATTTCAATTTCAGCAATTTCTGAAATTTTCACTGTGATCATTTCCAGCAGAAAGGGTGTCYTCCAACAGGCTTTTCAAAAACTCCACAGAAACTTGCTAAGATCACCAAATCTTGAACTCACAGAACACAAAGGTAACATTCCCAGTAAATTTAACGCTATGTAGAGTTATTCATTATAGCTTTTGATCCAGCAACAGTTCCCCTTGTTCAAAGGGTAAAATCAGTGTACGGCAGAGAAATGCACCACTGGAGAGAGCAGTCTACAGCACTGCRGAGTGCAGGTACCTCAGGCACATAGCAGACACACAGAAAAGAAGTCAACTGTAGTACATAATCCAAAATCTACAATTATAATCCATAGTTCAAACACACTTAGGGAAATAAGTATTAATCTTRATTCCCAAACCTGCTCTACCAAAGAAAAAAACAGAGCATTTTGATACTTGGTTTTAGTAGACAGAAGGAAACCACCACGGTTTTAATTAATCAAAAATAAAATTAAGTAATAGTGGTCCAGACAATAAACGYTAATTCAAGTTGATGCAATCAGTTAGCCATCTCAAAAATACWGTGCAAGATCATGACAACGCCTTTCTAGTTCATTAAAAAAACAGAAGTATATGCCAAGGCTCTGGTTTAGAAACGGTTGAAACTCATGGGTTGTGATGCTGCAGAGAAAAAACTTAACTGGATTTCTTCTACTCAGAGAAGCCCACCCGCTGTGCCACTCCATCCCTCAGATAAAGTATTGCCTCTGCATAACCATTCAAGCAGGCACTTGAGCTTTCAAGTACACAGGGATAGGCTTTATACCATTCACATCTAATGCAAGGGTCTCAGAGTTTTTACTCTGACTGGCTGAACTATGTTTTCCCTTTTTGCACTGACAGYTTCCAGAAAACATCACCTTGATAGTAAGACCTAGCTGCCAAAAGAAAGAATTGATAAGAAACAAAATAACTTGTTTTGYAAGTAAACATGGACAAAGTAGTGTAATTGACTACTACTGGTTTTTGCCAGCRTCCTAAACGGGAATGGCAATTCCTACAAATCTAAAACAGGACAGTAACRTTGAAATGTTACAGTGTATCCGTATCTCAATGTTTTAAAACACATGACAGGCTCAGAAGTTAGTTTCCTTCCAAACAACATCTGGTTGGCTGCCACCATCTCTGCCGAGGCAGAGGTGTGCACGAAGCAGTGACAGGAAGTCAAGTATATATAGTCTCTTCTTAAATTATTAATGCAATCTTATCTCGATCTCTGAAACCAACTKTATGAGTCACAGTAACAGAACATCAGTCCAAACCAAAAACTCTATTTAAAACAGGGCTGAATTTGGAATAACACTTAGGTATTAAATAATCATTTAATCAAATCAAATATCAACTTAAAAAGCCAAAAATAAAAGGGACTAAATAATAATAATAAAATAGTACTACACAGGCAACCAGCTATCAAGAACACGATTTCTCATTACTAGTCACTCTCCTCCATTCAACTCCATAAGTCACAAAAGCTGGGAAGCGGAGCTGACTGGCATTACCAGGGCTTCACCCGTCGCTTCTCACAGCCCCTGCCCTGCCTCCGCCGCTCCGCCGGCCCGGCCCAGCGCCCTCCGCCGCCCTCCCTCCCTCCCCTCTACCTACCTAGGTATAGCCAGAAAAAGTAGAAGCAAGAGGTCATTTGATTTGTAACCAGTTCACATTAAACAGTAACACACAAAAATGTGAATTGCTGACCCTGGGACTACTGCGGGAACGTCTCAGCACGGCCACCCCGTGACGGGCCCGGGGGACTCTCGCTCGAACCGCCTCCCGTTGCAGCCAGCCGACGAGCCCTCACGGAGCTTTCGGGAGCCGCCAGCCCGGAGCTGCAGTTGCTCCCTGTCCCAGCACCCAGGACGGGACGCGCCGCGCCCGGGCCGGGCCACCGCACCACACAGGGAAAGCGCCCGGCGAGGGCTGCCCTGGGTCCGACTCACGCTCACCGCTCTGCAGGCGCGGAGGCTCCGGGCTGGAGACCGGCTACGGCCGCATCCCGCGGGTCCCGCTCCACGCCGCCACAAGTCGCAAGGCAAAGCGCACGGAAACACGGCACGAGGGGCGCGGACACGAGCAAGAGACAGGGGCAAGAGAAAAGGGTTRGGGGTGCGGCCTCACCTGGGACATCTGGGGGCGCAGGTTGATCTCCTTGAGGTTGATGGAGTGGCTGCGGAGGTTGTTGAGCAGCTGGCAGAGCAAGACGCCGTCGCGCAGGGTCTGAGCCAGGTCGAAGACCTGGGCCGTGTCCCAGGTCACACGGTGGTTGGGTGGCAGCACCTTGCAGCTGATCAGCCACTGCCCGCACTGCTTCCAGGGCTCCATCCCCGCCACCGCGCCGCGATGCTGCGGCCGCGGCGGCCCCTACTACGCCCTCCCGCCGCCGCCGCTACCGCGGCCGGCTCGTCCCGCCCCGCCCCGCGTCCGTGCCCACCCCGGGAGGCGGGTCCGTCGGGTCCCACCGCCCCTCGCCGCGCCCCGCGCCCGCCCAGCCGAGCGCGCCCGCACCTGCCCGGCCCGCGGCTGCTGGGGCTGCCTCGCTGGAGGGGCGAGCGCGGGGCGCTGGCAGCCGCCGTCAGCCCTCGCCTTCGGCTCCGGAGGCCGGTCCGTGAAGGTGCTCGTCTCGTCTGCTCGCCCCGCCATGGCATAAACGCGGCACCGGCGGCATACAAAGCGCAGCTCTGACGGGCAGGTGTAGATAACAGCGCAATGGCACGTTCTGCCTTATTGTCAGTCTTTTGTCCTTTAAGCAAACAGCTGAGTGCTCCGAAGAGGTTCAAGCGGAATACTCTCAGCTACTTCTAAAAACGATAGAGAACACATCATGGCATAGCATTATTTTCCCATCTGTTTTCCGCAAAGTATTTTGCGTTGACTTCAGTTCTTTTTGCACTTTAAATAATGTTTAAAAATATGTAATAGCTTCCAACAAGCATTCAGTCAACTTCAAATAAAAAAATACAAGTGATTTTAAGTTACTAAAGGTGACCAACTCCAAAAATAGACAATGCAAACACCAGAGTTCACAATATTCTCCAAAACTCAAAAGCTATTATTACTTTTTGATTTTTGAAGCCATGATGGAAACTTAATCTTTCCAAAAAAAATCATTTGAAAGGATACAAAAACTGGTTTTGTTCTCCATTAAAACATGCTTGCTTTTTGTTTTTTTTTAACCAGAGAACACTTTTAAAGTACTATTAACATTTATGTGAGAAAAAAAGCCCAAACCAGAGTCCAGAGTGAGAAAGAGCAAAACACTAACATGGTTATTCAAGATAGTCCTAACTACTGCTGTTTTTCACATCTCCTCTGTTAAAAGCCTGACACTTACTCTGTCTGAGCTCAGAATAATCCCACAAATCCTTTTAATAATTTCTGACAGAATTAATACAGACGTTATGGGAATTTATTTCAGAAACTGAGGCCTAGCAAGTGATTTGCATGTTTCAGTAAGGTCAATATGCAGATTCATTTTTTTCTTTCTTTAAATAGGCAGTATTGAAATAGCCTACTGTTCTAGGCATTTTCCTGAGCAGACAGTGGTATTAACCATTGGCTGCAGAACATGCCACAGGACAGCTCACCATTCTGCATTACATGCACCCAAAAAGACAAAGCAAATTTTGGCCCAAAATGTAGGATCCAGTTCCATAATCTGTAACACCTGTGCCACTGCCCAGCAGGTGATGGGATGAGAGGTGTGACTTGTTAGAAGGCACAAGTGTTGCTCAGGCTCATCTGGGAACAGTGTGTGGTTCCACTCTTAAAGATGCACAAAGTTGYGAACACCTGGCTTGGTTTTCAGCCCTCTGCAAGTGTTATCTGGCCTGGCAAACCAAAGAAGCTCCCAGGTCTGATCGGTGCAGAGGGAGCTCACAAAGCCTGGCCTGACGTGTCAGAGCACAAATGCACTTTAACAAAATGCAAACTCCAGTTAGCAGTGAATGGTTTTGCACAAACCAAAAGAGGGATCCTTATTCCAAAGGATTGGTGACAGTACAGCTGAGCTTTAACTCTTTAAAATAACTCTTGCATGGGAGAGAGTGACATTAGGTTGAGTTCCCTCAATAGTGACTCCTTCCCTGAAGGTCCCTCCTGCTCTATGGCTACCCGGGCAGTCACAGCCATGCAGCTCTCATTTCTCGGGAAATGTAAATTCTCTGTTTAACAACCTTAGCCCAAACACTCGGTCACCAGTAACAGGTACCGCTGCCTACTCAGAACAACATTTGGTTGTTTTATGCCTGAGCAGCTGGAGGAGAGGGCAACTTACAATACAAACATGCTATTAAAGTATTGGACTGCCTACAACCAGGAAGAATTAGAGAGAATTTCATTCCTAATTTAAATCAAAAGGGACTGAAACTAGCAGTTGGCAGTGTGATCGTTTGGATATCATCATCCATCAAAATGAATGTTGAACAGTTTGATCAAGACTACAATAAAACACTTTCTCATAGAAACATATTTTTATCTGTGACAAGTATGAAGTGATAAGTGAGTAAGAATTCACTTGCACCCACAAGCTATCCACTCTCAGGCTGACAACAACCATAACACTGAAGCAAATGCAGAAAGCAGAAAAACAAAATAGATAAAAGAAACAGAAAACCATCTTCACTACATTATCCACATCCCACTTCAACTGCCTCCAGCCAGGATTGATGGTGCAGCATCCTGAAAGCAACATAAACAGTTGGGATGCCTTTGCAGAGATACAGAAAAATGAGCACTGTTCTGATTCATGAATAGCAAGAAAAACACTTCAGGCTGGTTGCTCAAATCGATTGAATCCTTTTTACACAGTTAATAGGAGCAATCCAATGCTCCTTAACCCAAAATTTACATCCAAAGAATATATATGCTTTAAAGGTGATTGTTGAAATTCTAAATACCTGAAAAACCTACACTACAGTTTTAAATGGTTTATAAGTCATAGGACGTTACAGTGCAATATTAGAAACAAATTTCATTGAAAACACACTGGTTTCTCTACTGTACCTCATGTAGTCAACTGAGTGACATCCTTCCGAATGGAGAAGAATCCAGATAATCATAAATGGTCAAGAGAAGGGAAGAGGCAAGTGGATTCAAAGCCAAAATTCATGGTCAGCACAGTCTTGGTAGAGCAGAAAGCAGAAATATTTGCACATTCACTTTCCTTCTCTCAGAGTACCCTTTAAAACCTTCTTCACCCTCCTACATTGTCCTCAGTCATTTATTGGAAGGGGTTTAACTTTTCCTTCTATCCTAAAATTTGTTTCTGTTCAAAAGCTACTTTCACACTGGCTTATTTTTTGCTATTAGTAGACTAAAAACAAACAAAAAAAAAGGAAAATAAAAAAAGRAAACTCTATACCTCAAATATGAACTTTAAATAAACCAGCTGCTGGAAGTTTGTCCTATTTCCATCCTGTTCTTCTCCCCATACTCCATAGATTTATCTGGATTGAAAGAAGGGCCCATTTAAAGTCCCCCCAGTCCATCTCCCCCAGTTCCACCAGGACTGACCTGGCAGATAGATCTCAGCTTAGACTGCTCCCAAAGTTCAGTGTACATCACATACTTTTTTTTTAACGCATCAATGAGCCATTTGCTAACACAGTTTTTCCTTTGGATTTTCTATAAAGAAAACCTTTCAGACATACATTCCCACTTTCAAAATACTGCAAAGCAGTAACATAAAAACAAAAAAAGAAAGATCTATTAAAAGAACAGCAAGTCTGAAGGAGAACTGTTCACCAAAATGCACCAAAAACCCAAGCTTTTGCATGGTTTTTCTCTTCTTGCAAGAGACAACTGTCTCCTTACTGGGGACATCATCATAAATTTATTTTCTTTACTCGTATCCTGTGCTTCATCCTATGAAGGTGGCAACTTTCCAATTCTTTTCTTGTTGCTTTATTTAAAACAAACAAACAAAAAAACCTCACCTCAATTTGTTTAATAAGGGCACATTTGCAAGCTTCCTAAAATAATTACTTCCTGGTGGTACCACAGTTGCTGCATTTAAACTACTTACGTTGCTCAGCTTGAGAAAAATTAATAAAAGAAATACAAAAAATAATAAACCAATACATGTACACACATTCCCTCTCCTTTAATTGCTCTTGCAGACAAAATAGTGGCCACGAGCCCCAGGCACAAACCCACTTTGTGCGAGGTGCCAAGCAAGGATAACAAAATGGTGGATCTCTTCCCAAAGAGCACCATTCCTCACTTCCTTTTCCTACCTACTCTTTTCTTCACCAATGGATTCACCAGTTCTGGTGATTAAAGTTTTCCCACCTTCTGATGATTGCTCTTGAGTGCATTTTTAAGTGCTACAGGCAGAATGAGGTGCAAGCACAAGCAAAAAACTGCCCTCATTCCCGGATACCAAAGGCCCACTAAAGTCTTGGCTGAGCAAGCCCCGAGCTCATGCTAATGGCTTATGTCCCAATTAGACCCACTCAATTATACCAGTAAAAAAATTAAGTTACACATCGTTTGCAAGTGAGAACAGGCAGTCTTGTGTCTCGGGCGTTTGTGTCTTCCTCCTGATCGGAAATACATTGGGCTACCATTGCTCCTGGCCAGAAGCCTCCCTTGGGCTGCTTGCTTTTTGGCTGGATGGAAATAACAGGCAGGTGGCTGTGGTCCAGCGTTTCATAAGGACCCTGCTAATCTTGCAGTAAAAGTAAAGGAGGGTAAGATGGCTGACCAGAATTCTTCAGTAATTTCTGTCTGCTGCTGCTGCACATGAGTATCAGCATGGATTGAGATCTCCCAGATGCATCTGACTGTATCCCATAGCTGCAGACTCCAGTTTCAGAATTACTTTGGGAACTTTGCAGCAGAAAGTGAAAAAGCAGGGCTACTTTTACTTGATTCTTATTAATTACTTGTTTGTGCTATTGTCTTATTCGACAATACCATCTGAATTTCAGCAAAGCATTATGTTTTACTTTAAATTACTGTTTCAAGTTAGCATGGAAGAAGTTATAAACAACTGACCTGAAACCTAAATGAAGCACTGAAAATAAAAGCAAAAATTAGGGAAAGGAAATAATAAACTAGGAGCATGTGTGGAGCTCAGTATTGAATTTAGTTTTCAATAAAGACCTGGAAGATGCAGACAAACAACTTGATATATCAATGGGGTAGTTATAAACTGAGAGGAATTCTAAATGCTAACACACCAACTGAAGACCAAGATACCGAAAACAGTAAAAAATTGTCTGAATACATAAAATGCATCTGAGCATTTGAGAAATCAGTGATGCTGCAAGGGGAGATCCACCCAGACTAATCAATGTCAAAATAAGACATTAAAGCAGTCAAAGAGACTGCCTACCTCTAACAACAAAGTACCAAATAATCATCTTAAAAGTTGAAGGCATTGGCTCACCTCTCCTGACAAAAACCTCATTTTTATTGAAGTCAATAGAAATTTTACCCATTTTACCGAGTCCAAAATCCTATGTTGAATTCCTAAAATAGGATATTTGATTTCCAGAAGACCAAGTTTCAGCTTTCTAAAAACCATTCATACAAAAGAAGAAAGCTGCAGATGTATCACCTGTTTGTGCTGAACAAAAAGGGAAGGCAGACTCAGGCAGCCATTCACCTCCTGCCTGCGGGAAGCCATGGCATTTGTGATAAGGAAAACATTTATGGGCAGACAAAAGAAAGGAAATCGTCATGTACTACTTTATGTATTTTAACCAAAATATCAAAAAGGCTGGCTTCTTAAGAATCCAAGCATCTTGAAAGAGTAAATAAAATAGTAACCTTCCTCCTGTTTTTTACCTCTTTCCCCCACTTCATCTCCATTTCTCATCTTCCACAGGTTGTTTTCAATAGTCTGATGATGATTCGAAGGCAAAACCAGATCAGATGACAGGCTTACAGGATAGAAAAAACCCTCTCTTTACTTGAGACAGAAGGAAAAGAGATGCTGACAAAAATAATTTTTGTGGTCTCAGCTGACAAGATGGTATTTTTATCAGAAGTCAAGGTGTTCAAGTACATATAACCGAGATATGAAAAGCTAGAAATTGGCACAATTAAGCCCTAAATCAAGGAAGAGATGGGGGTTTATATTTTTTCATAGTCTATTCAGGACCCAGAACCAAAAATCCAGAAAGACTTTTCTGCATTGTTGAAAAGAGGGATCAATCGCTGAAAGTGTGACACTTAGGGGGTAACACTGTGCCCTGGATGAGGTCTGAATATATAGAAAACCAAGAAAAAAATTTCGCATTAAAATAAAAATCTCTATCTATCTAAAGTTTGGAAAAACTGAAAAGTGACATTCATTAAATATCTACTCCAATAGTGAAAGAATATCTAGAGTAATGCTTCTAACTCTATTCTCTGTTACTAATAGAATATTTATTTTAAAATTACTGCTCTTAGGCAATTGAATTTTTCATATCCTAAAGGCACAATTTACTAGCAGCCTCTAGCCTCATGCTGTGTTAACTCTTAGAATAAACAGGGCAGTCACATAGAATCTCTAAGACACTGTTCCAGTTTTACATTTACAATGCTAGATCTGTATTTACATACTAATCTAAGTTGAGTAAATAAAATTTTCCTTTTATGCTTACAAGTCAAAAGTATTAATAATTTTTAACAGAACATTCAAATTTATTTTTAGAGAACTCAGCAGGCAAAATATTTCTAAACACTCAGTAAGCAGTGAAGCTTCATCTCTGAAGTTACTCATATTTTTCTCACCTCAAGAACAAAGAACATAAATATTTCAGAACATTCTGCTACCTAGTTTTTTTTAACCTTTTATAAGTACCTGGGTATTGTTTGTCTAATGAGGCTGGACCAACACTAGACTGCAAATCGGCAGAGATTTAAGAGATATGGGGCTCTTTATTCAGGCCATTGGGATTGAATTTGCAGCAGCAGGGACAACAATGCTAAATGAGAGTAATAGGGGTTGTGAAACCTTCATCTTCGGTTCAGAAAACTAAACCATCACAAGCCAGGGCAGTAATTCTCAGATGTCCTCTGATGTTGTATACTTCCATTTCTGCAGGCTCAGTTTTAGACAAGGTGTGAAACCCCACTCCTCCAGCTGCCAAGAACATTTATTCTGAAAAAAATCCCGAATACATCCTAAATCTTGAATTGTTCTGTCTAGAATCCCCACTTCCAATAAAGTCAGTGGTATCTATAGCTGCCAGTAACCTGGGTTATAGAGCTGTGTATCCAAATTAGAGACCCTGTTAATATGATCAGTAGTGTCCTAAATCAACCACAAACAAGACACTAATAGACAAAAATTATCATCTATCTTGAGACATCAGCATAGTGGATGGGAGATGATATCAGAACTTCCCCAATCTTGGTTGAGAAATATTACTCTTGAGATAATACTATTGGAGTGAAATAATGATTTAGAAACAAAAATATCTAAATTCAGATCTACTATATAGATTGACGTTAGAAATTAAATACACTGCTCTTGCTATATTACAAATAGTGGTAGATGTGTGCCAATTTAAGGCACTTCAGATTTAACCATCCCATGAAAGTACCAAGTACCACACATGAGAAGTATGTCCCTCATTAGCTGCCCCTCTTTGTGCAGTAGTGGAAAGCAGACTTCATAATATCTGAATAAAGACAAAGAGCCACACTGAGAAGTTTCTCAGGGATTCATTTAAATGTCTGTTACATCTTAAAAGATCATAAAACTGCTGTGAAGAAGACAGAAGTTGCTTTAGTAGCAAGGTGCATTTACTGCAAGGTGCATTTATACTAGCTGAGGTTAGAGTGGTCATGTGGCAAACCCGAGCTGTAAAACTATTTCACCCTCTCTCCCATTTTTCTTAAAAGAACTATGCTGGGACTAAAATAGGAGTGGAGGCCCATTACTGCCTGCAAGAAGTCCAACAGTTAACTCTGGCTTATCTATAAACTTGTTTTGTATTCTGTGGGCCACCATCTCACCCTCAAGAAAGTGAGGGATTGCCAGAAAACAGCTCACTGAAGAACTAAAAATTTACTTCTGGCATGCAACAGTAAAGAAGCAATACTCTATGTTAGGATGCAGGTTGTATTAAAGGCACAGTGAAAACAACTTGCCTTAACGACCTTGTGAAGGTAATATGAACTTCAGTCCAGTAAGCCAAAGATACAAGCACTCAGAAGCATAGCAGAGGTGTCTGCTAAAGAACTGATTTAATAGACCAGACTGAGAGAAAATTCAGCGTCCAAACATCACTTGTCTCCTATTTTTATTCTTCCATGTTTCCTGCAGTCAGACTTTCTTATATCATTGCAACTTGTACACAAGGTTCAACCAAAGAAAACAAAGGTGAAACTAAACCACTTGTGTACCACACTAGAGCAATTTCCCCCACCCTATGTAAAAGGCCACTTTACAAAACAGCCTGAAAATGCCAATACCCTAGGCACAATTTTAACGGCAATAAATGGTTATATGACATCAAAATGTTTCAGATCCAAATTAGGTAAACTGATACAAAGTATGTTTTTTAAAGGAATAAAAACTTGCCAGTAACAGAAAGACCAGTACAAATTCATCTGCAGCAAATCATGTCAGCATGAGCTGCAGCAGAATCTGATGCTGCAATCACAAAAAAGATACTTTCCCTTGCTCCAAGGGAGAGTTGTTCCTACCAATTCGATTCTCAAATAGCTGTGTTATATTGCCTCCTTCACTGAATTTACAAATAGCACGTACAAATGAATGCAGGTGGAATTACAGGGTTTGATTTATTGGCTTTTATTTGTCTTGTTCCCAAGGAGGTACCAAAGGGCAGATGAAGCATAGACAACGGCCAGGCAAAGGTCTGACAGCCGAGAAGCTGTTCTGGCATGCAGTCCCTGGAGCAGGAACAACTCTGAGCAGGCAGGAGTCACCGAGCACCAGGCTCGCCACCAAGAAGCCCCGGAGGTATGTAGGACACCTCACAACGTGATGCAAGGCAAATCATCAGCCATTCCCAAACACCAGTCTTTAGTCTCCTAGGAAACTAAAGGCGCCCAGGTGTCTCAGCCAGAGCTTAACTGCTCTGGGAGACTTAACAGCCAGTTATGCTAAACCAAACCTCCTCAAACAGAAGTCACGCGCGCTTATGGAGGTCCCTGTTGGGTGCCTAAGTGAATACAAGATACGTTAAACTTATCTGAAGGCTGTCCGTGGAGTGTTTTGTGATTGGCAAGTTTTCTACAAATTTATCTGCCCTGCTAGTTTGTCAACATCATCATCATATGGAAAYAAAGGGGTTTGCTTTCTTTCTTCAAACACTTCATGTGTTAGAAATGCAATAATACACGGATTTATAGTGATCCAGAATTATTGAGAATGATTAGTACTACACTGATAACTGTTACACTACCAGCTGTAACATTCATTCCCTGCAGCTGGAGACAGCAGAACTATGGACAGCAGTCACTCAGGAGCTCTTGTTTGCAGGTGGTGCCTATGCAAAGAGTCTGCCGTGAATCTGAAAAGGCATCTGAAAAGAAGAACGTTTCAGCCACCCGGGTGGTGAAATGTGCTGTGTTTGAGCACAGCTGATAAGGTGCTATTCAGCTGCTGTTTGGCTGGCTAAGTAAGCACTGCCTTGCATGGCAATGTCTGATAATGAGGTCCCAACCCTTAGCTCAGAATTCCAACGAAATCTGCAAGGATGAGAGAGAACTTACAAATTCACTAACGTGAGAGGAAGAATATAAAATAGATTTTAAAATGATACAAAATTGATACAAATGTATATGCACAATGATATGCTTACAGTGTCCTTTTGCTCTACAATTAAAAATTAAATAAATATTTCCAATAGTATGACCAGTCTATCACCATTTTCTCCAAAATGACGGTTTGGCAAACATTGAGTTGTATAGATCTAAGCAAGCAAGTTCCCTTTCTGGATAAGAACAGCACTGGAAATGTTTGGCACGGCCTTTCGCCCCTTCTTGACAAGATGTCCTCTGCCAGCCTTGGGTGAAAGCTGTGCAGCACAGCCCGCAGCCACCTCTCCACGCAYCCACACGGGGCCACAGCTCCTCGCAGGCCCGTTCCGCCAGCTCCAGGTCCCCAGCCAGCCAGCACAAGCCTCTAGCGAGAGAGTTCAGCAGAGATCAGCCCCTAGTTGTGCAGGATTATATTCCAAAGACAGCCTCGATGTTGTCTTGACTTCCCGCTGTGGGATGGCATTCAGAGCGATGAAGGATTAGCCAACTACAGAGCCATACTGGCCCTTTGGATGTCACGTTTCTTAACAGCACTCTAAAAATGTAGGACCGAGAAGGGTGATAGTCCTCTGCTGCAACACTCACCATAAAAGAGCCTCAAATTTCTGTTTAATTTACCATTAACTACTTTTAACATATTTCTTGGCATATAAGAGGTGTCTGTTTATATTTATTTTGGAATGCAGGTGCCCATGAAAGCAAACATCTGAATTTCCTTTCCATTTTCAGGATGTTTTGCTCATGGAGTTTAGCATAAATCTCAGTTTCCCTTCGAAGACCTCAGGCAGCACATGTAGCTTTTTGAAGGGGTTTGGTTTGAGTTTTTTTCCTAGTAGTATAGGTGGGAAGTCTGTGGGGGAACACACAGAAAATCTCCTTCAAGTGATACCTTCAAAGCCAGTAGTTAGGGTTTGGTTGCTCATTTCATGTTCAGGGCCCGCTGCTAATGATTGCTCTGTATGTGTCCAGGGCACTTGTAGACACCAAGATCAATTCACCCCTAGTGAAAAGTGTTAATTTCAATACTTTCATGCTAGGCATGAATTTGAGTCACTATGTCCTTTTAAAATGAGCCTTTTGGGATTACAAGACTGCAGTTAAGCTCAGATATAACAGTTAGCAAGATCAAGGCCACTGCTGGATCACAATTACAACCGAGGAAAACAAATGTACTAATTAGCTGCCAGTCAAACATATGAAAATGAATAGCAATTTTAAGTATCAGCTATTTGTAACAGCATGCTCATACTTGGACCTCAGATACCTTAAACAATCTGGAAGCTCAGCATAATGATTACTCTAAAAAAGAAGAAAAAGCCCATGTGGATAATAGCTGTTATGAGACAGTTATGTTTTAAGCAGATGGTAAAAAGTATCAGTCTGAGACAAAATATAGATCTCCCTTCTGTTGAATAATTAATGAAAATTCCTTCCCTGTTATAGCCATTGTAACTGTGTGACTGAATAGTCTCCATTTAATAAGGCCTCGTGTATGAGCTCAAGTCACCTCTTACCACCAGATTTTTTTCCAGGGTTGATTTCCATTGTGCTCTCTCCCTCTCCTGAACCTTTTCCACAGGACAAATTCTGTTGTGCCTAATCAAGCAGAGCTTCCAGTGAGAGTAATAAAGGCAGTTTGATTTAGAAGTGCAGCCTTTCTTTATTAGAGAAATCCTGACTCCACTGAAGGCGGTTGAAGCCTTAACATTGACTTGAGCCACRCAGACATGCCATATGCTGAGTTCTCCCTCTTACATGAGTGGTATTCTTCTGCTGGTTTACACCAAGACAAGCAGTAATTTTCTCAGAAAGAATTCTATTTTCAGGTATTTCAATACATTCAGTGGAACTGTTCAAATACACCTGAACTAAAATTAATACATAATGCAACCAGCTCTAATTTCAGGGATACAATTGTAATATTTAGAAGTTTTTTACCACACCAACTGCCATGAGCTATTGCCACTGTTCTTGCATGTGTTTCATAACAGGAGGAGGATCTGGGAGCCTAGGAGAGCCTAGGAAGACAGAATAAAAAATAAGAAAGTGAGATTAAAAAGGCATAAAAAAATGAGAAGAAAAGAAGATGGTCAGAGAAAGTCACAAGAGATTATGCCCTAATTTATCACAAGCGGAAAGACACTGATGTGGAAAAAGTGGTGGGGCAAGTCATGAAAGGCCATTTGAAACCAGCAGGTCAATGCCTGGCTGCAGTGCCAGCCCAAGCAGAGCATGAGCAGAGTACCAGGACACAACTGGAAGGCACGCTATTACCTCTGAGGGGAAAGCAGACACTTCATACTTTATCTTAATGAATGCATTTAGCTACAGTATTTGTCACAGAGTACTGGGTTTGTGCGAGCCCAGCACTAATACGAACTCAAAGCAGTTGTCAAATTCTGTGTGTACTTGGAGATTTAAGACCCAGAAGTTACCTCTGTCTCCACAGGCAGGGAAGGCAAACCCTCAGAACCACATGCTGCAGACAGAGCCTGGGAGCTGCCAGCTCAGCAGAGCCTCTCTAATACCTTTAACTTGGGCTTCTGGCTCTCCACTGCTATCCTTGTCAGCTACAGCCCTCAGGATCTCAGGGATTCTAGCTTTTTTTGGGAAAAGATGATATTGATGATGGGTGAGGATGGAGTGCTGTGGACTGCTTGCATTTCTTTACCATATTGAGATCACAACTAAGGGGTGTTTCAGTGGAAAGTTATTGTTTTTTTAAAAACAGGGCATTATTGCTTTTCATCACCAGTAAGGGATGGCTGTGGTAAGTGGAGGGAGTGTACCATTTTTGCAGTGCAAAAATGGAAAAGAAGGCAAGAGCTGCAATTGTTCACTTCTGGTGAGTCGACTGAACTCCCTGAATTTGGTGGTGAGTCCAGGATAGTGCATTGAGCTCATGCTTTTGCTACATTAAAGATTTGTAACTAGAGAAAGAGAAGGTGATTCACTCATATTCAGGCAGGGTGGGAAGATGGAAACCAGACCTTTTTCTCCTCTCTCTGCTGCCTCTCAGCTCGGGGGCAAGACTCCAGAGTCCTGCGGCATTGCTGCCACAGAACAGCCAGTTCACCAGAGCTTACCAGCATAACCACACCCATCACTGGTTTATGGCAACAAACCCTTGTGGGCGAGATGAAGCTTCCATGTTCCCTCTTACATCAACCTTAGCTTCTGCAACTAATGACAAAACAGGATTTCACATCAA
Organism: Amblyornis subalaris; assembly: GCA_018881555.1. Taxonomy (NCBI): domain Eukaryota; kingdom Metazoa; phylum Chordata; class Aves; order Passeriformes; family Ptilonorhynchidae; genus Amblyornis; species Amblyornis subalaris. The sequence goes on from JACAXG010000004.1 coordinate 18,119,013, forward strand.
TGGGAATTTCATTCAGTTAGTCCATGCATGCCAATTTCCCTTCACCACAGCAGAAATTGAATATGGAAATACAAGCATTAAACACACTAAATTTTTAGTATGGCTGTCAGAGTAGTGTAAACAGCTCTTCCTATYAGCTCCTGTGATCCAGATCCTGCCTGAAATTAAATCTTAAAATCTCCTCTTGGAGATTGCATGCTAGCAGATTTCTTTGTGTAATACTCACAGCTTGCCTTCAAATGTGTACTGCATAAATAGCTCAGGGAAAGGAAACCAACTCAAAGTCACACTTGTAAATTATTTGATCATGCTATTCAGTATTTGCCAAATTCCCTTATCTTTCTACAGAAAAAATAAAGGGGTTTCATGATGCCTTACGATCACAGCAAATTCTTTCAAAAGAAATCCCAAAGCTGATAATCTGCAGCCCCTTGCAAGACACAGCCAGGCAAACAAAAGACATCTGATACTGGTGAGACTGAAGAATGCTGCTGCTAACCAGCTGTATCAGTCCTGCAGAAACACTGAGCAATTTCTTATAGATTGTTTGCCTTCAGCTTTCTAACAAGGAGTAGCATCTTGTGGCATAATGTAATGCTGCTGCAAGTTTACAGAGGTAAGACCTATTTTTTAAAGACAGTGCTTCTAAGCATAAGGTTTTCCCAAGCAGGATGTCTGCTGCACCTAGCCTGGAGGCTCCTGCACCATTCCTGGGATGGGCATGGCCAGCCAGGTCCTGCATTCCAGGAATAAACCAACTTGCTGGATACAAGGTCAAGGCAAGTTTTGCTCTGGACCAAGCTGCAGAGGCTGGAATTACACTGGGAGCTAACCTGGTCCCTCTGCACTGCACTTGTACACGAGTCTGTAATAATCCTGGCTTTCATCACATAAGCTCACAGCAAGGCTTCCTTGGCTTTACGGGGTTGTCACAGGAAAGAGCTTTGCTTATGAAAACAAAATTCATGTTGAAAATAAAGATTATTTGAATCCCTGCAGTGACCACAATTCATGTCTAAGAACACTATTAATATGAGATGCTACCTAACACACTTCAGTGATGTGTGCGCTGTCTTGAAGGCAATCAGTGTTCACTGATCAGTGATCTCACTTTAGCAGCATTGACCTTGAGTTCTAAACACAATGGTTGACACCAACTTATTTAGGTACTTATTTAGGTACTTATTTAAAAATGAAAGAGCAAGGACCAGGCCAGGACTTCTCAAAAATCAAAAGGCACAGAAACCTCTGAAAATGGCGATGAAGGAAGAAGTCTTTGAAGTGTCACACAAGGGTATGCCATTCAAGTAAAATGCCATTTGGATAGTCAAAAACTAAAATAATTATTCTAACAAAAAGTAAATAAATGAAAATTGAAAATATTTAAATGCAAGGCCAGGCAATGAGCTCAGAGATAAGGATTTGTCCATCGTCTGTTGAGGCACAGACAGCTTTTACTGGTGTGTGACAGTACCCTTCCTCAGCTGAATCTGCAGGGGAGGCAGGGATGCTTTTGTCCTTTTGCACTCCAGCCAGCTGCATCTTTGACACTTGATCTACCTGAAGAGTGAGTGGCCACCTATTTCCAAACCTTTGCTCATTGTGCGCATTTGGTACATTTCTGGCATTTTTTGGCCCTGCCAAATATAATGTTGGGTGTGAAATGGGGATCACTTTCCCTTTTCTTGGTGCTGTCGCCAGCTCTAAAGGCCATTAATTCAGTAGGAACAACAATAACTCAGATAATTACTTCCAATTAAATGTTGCAGATGACAACAACAAACTTCAAATGAAACTTTCGGCTACAGTGCTAGGGATTGCTCAAGGAGAATACAGCTAAAAGCTGCCGTTCTCCATGTTGACAGCACATAGTCTTAAAGAACTGTTTGAAAAGACAGACAAGTGGGGGTTTTTTGTCCACTCTTACTTGCCAAAGTTAATGTTTCAAAGCAAGAGCTACAAATTCTCAGGATATTTGATTCCTGTCCTTTCTGACCGTAAAAGCTCATCCCTCTGGGTCCTGCTGGACACCTCACAGGCTGCCAAAGCAGCACAGGTGTATGCAGCCTCCACACAAGCACAGACAGCTACACAAAATGCACATCAGCAGAGAAGTAGCTGCTTTGATAAAGGAGTGCTTCAAACACTAGGAATTTACATTAAAATCCTTCTATGATTTTACGGTCATTGCAAGCATTTCCGGATATTTAAATTAAGCTATTGATGAAGTTAAAGGAAGAGCTTCTTGGAAGATATCAGCTCTCACTTCATGTTAGTTACCATCAGAAACTGGAAGAACAAGGGGCTGCAGGTGTGACTACAAAGGAAATGAGTGTTACATTTGTATATTTTCCACAGAGAAATAACCTAGGAACCTGCAGTAAACAGAGGGGGCATGATGCCCCTTTTAAAGATACTGTGATTAATTTTTTTAGCTAAAATTCTTCCCAGGCTCTACTCTATTATGATAGATGAGCATATAAACATGCAATTTATCATTTCATATTGCCCTTCTTTCCTTTTACTTTCTCACTCATGATCATGTTTACAAACAGATGTTATACTTTGATTCTCTTATGGTCCATGTAGAGGATGAAGAAGTGACAGCTTGGGAATGTGTTTATTAAGCAATGTGAAACATCTGCTTCTGTCTTTCAACACACACACTACCTGCTTTACCTATTCACAGGACACATAAGTTTATATCCAATTCACAATTACACTCACCAAGCTATTACAACTACTAATGCAATTATGATATAAACCTTGGTGCAGGGATGGAGCAGTTTCCTTAACCACCAAGGTATTGGGTGTCTGTAATACTCCATATGTTTAATGTCTCCAGAGCATGTTTGCATGTCCCACCATCACAGCCAGCAGATTCCTGGACAGTGGGGACTATTAATAGAAAAGTCCACCATAGAAACGCCACTCATGTATTTTTCATCCCCAGAAGAAGCCTTGTGCCTGGACACACGGCTGCGGCAGCTCCCGYCCTCACCCAGGGCATAAGGCTGGCACACAACACTGGTCCACGCAGCACACCGTAGGGCAAGGTGACAACACAGCTCTGCTACTGAGCAGGTTTGCATGGCTGCACTGCTTCCCACGCACCTCCCAGCAGGGTTCAGGGCCAGCTGGGGCAGCGCTGCACCTCGGGATAAGCTCCTGTTACCTTACAGGCATTCAAATTGCTGTTCTGCTCCTGGTGCCATTCTAACGAGTAGTTACACAGCAGTACCTGCCTGTGGTCTCCCTGTATTCCTCGCTTTGGAAAACAAACAAAAAAACGCTCACGAACTCCCCACATTTTCTCCTACATTAAGTCTGACAAGTAGAAAGCTAGGGTTAATGGGTCTCTAGAGTTTGAGACTAGGTAAACAAAAGCAACCAAGCAAGAGGTGGCATGGTACAGCTAATAAAAAAGACAAGCTAAGAGCACGTATATTAATGATTTCTGACAGGAAAGAAACCCTTTCTTTTCATTCATGGAATAACATGAATTTAAACTATTTGGGGAAGTGACCATATTCTAATAGACAGACTGCATATTTAGGACTTACAACAGATTGAAAGTTAAAATTTTGCTAAAATCACTGGGGAATTTAAATCCTTGTTTAATTGATGCCGCATGAGCTGCTAGGAATAATTAATAAGGCCAAATTTAACTGCTCTGGCAGTATTTCCCTTTCAGACACAGATCATTTCGGCCAAAACCCAGGCGATCTAAAGCAGGCCCATCTTTCCGGTGGTGCCAGGGGAGACCAGAGCTGGACGAGATATGATTCTGAAGACCTGCAACCGTTTTGTGTTCATTGGCACTGAAAAGGAACTTCTCTGCTGCAAGGTGCTGTTTCAGGCTGAAAACTCTTTTCAGCGCGACTGCAAACCGGTGAAACCAGATGCAACCAAACAGGCAGGTTTCCCATTCTCTTCTGTGCTTTGGTGTGTGAGCTCTCACTGAACTTATATGTTCAGCTCAGGAAGGAAAGCAAACCCAGACACCGCAGAGGCGAGCGATGGAGGGTAAGTGCTGCTACCCTGCTGGAGGTGTGAGGGAACTTGGTTTTGTCAGATGCAAACAGGCGAGTGACCTTCTCAGCCTAGCCCCAAGGTCGGTCTCCCTCAATTTCCTGCCTCTTACAGCCATTCAGGGGAAAGAGCAGAAGAAACAAGTATAAACTTGTTATCGCCCAAATTTAATTTTAGCATCCTCCTCCCAATGCTTTTCATGTGAGAAATGCAGGCATCTGGAATAATACTGTTGCATTAAGAAATGAGAAACAAATTGCTGAAAGGGCACTGGGATCCAGGCAATCTAACCCAGTGCCTTCAGCTGGTAAAAACAACTGCCCCTAAGAAAATCTGCCCAAGATGCTGCCTTCAGTCTTGAGGTGCAAGTCCTAAATTTGAAGGCAAATCAGGCTCCTGGCAGAACATGACCATGGTAATCCAAATGGCTCGGCAGCAGCTTCAGCACAGCAGCAGCTCAGAAAAAACTCAACTCCAACAGCAACCCTGAGGCAAAAACCAACCGTCCAGTCACGGCAGCAGGACACAACCTGGGTGTTAACTGACTGACTCCTTTTTTGTTCTACAGCAGGAAAACACGAGTCCAAAGCTCATCCCTGTTAGCTGGCAACCACCAGCCCTGTCCCATACACAACCTCAGCTTCTTCTTTCACTACCATGTTATTAAAGAGAAATAAAAGAATGACCCATAAAAGCGAATTGAGTAGCAGTTGACTAATAACTGTATTCTCATTAATTACCACAATGTTTATCTGTGGGAAAGAGCACCAAGAGGTTTTATTACCGTTGTTTTAACACCAGAAATAGTGCAAAGCTCATATTGGATGATGCACACAACTGTTATTCAATACAGTGAAGAAAATAAGTACTCACAGCAAAGACTGTCTGAAAATGTATATTTTGATCCACAGTGGGAGAAGAAAATGCTGCAGACATAAAGGTAGTTGTCTAAGCATCAAGGCAGCAACCACAGCACAGCAAGATCTTTAAATTATTTTAGCACTCCATATAAGAAATGTTTTAAAATCCAGAACAAACCATCCCTACTCAAAGAGAAAATTTGGTTTTGTGGTTAAGACAAAACTGGAAATTCAAAATACATGTTAATTCCTAGTCTGCATGACATGGGAGTAATTTGATTCTCTGTCCCCCAGTTCCTCACCTATAAAATAAAGCTAAAAATATTACCTTTTCTTTCTAAAGACCCTGCCTTTTAGATTATCAGCTCACAGAGCAGGTATTACATCTTATTTTGTGTTAGGTACAGCATTCAGAATAAAGTTTGTATAATCTCAGATGGGCAAGCCTATACTAAAAACTTAAATTTATATGGTAAGATTTTAATTTTAACCTAATTCCATGTCTTACATGTCTTACTTGCGATGAACAGACTTAAAGGAAAGATAATAATAGCATCACACCTATGTTTCATGCACTGCAATAACCCTTGGAAGAAAACTATACTGCAGAAAGTGAAAAAGAGCTCAAATATGACTGTAAACCTTGCGCTGACACAGCAATGGCTTCAGCCCACCCGTATATGATGTGGCTGTGGAGCTGAGCCTTTCACTTTCAGTTGCCGCATCAGTGGCTGCCACTGGCAGTGTATGCTCTCACTCAGCACCCTGCTGTCATCTCCTCGCCCGCTTCTCACCCCTCACATCTGCAGAACCATTCGAACCCAACCTGAGGAAGCTGGCAGTGAGGTGAGGGGCATGAAGCAGGGCTTGTGGAGGGCAGGGAAGGAGAGCACCCCTGCACATCCCCCAGGAGAAGCACTTCTTCCTGCCTGCCTCCCCTTAGGAGCACAGGCTCCCATGGGGATTATTTGCTCCACTCCTTGCATCCTTCCAGTGCAAACACACCACCTTTGAGCTGCTGCTCTAAACCTGTAGCCTACAAAGCCCAGTCCTCCACGCCTGGGAATCAGCTCTCAGCCTGTAAATCTGGGGGTTCCACACATCGCGCATTAGTTTGCATGTTTCCAGCCAAGATCCTGCCGAACCAGCATGATGTCTCCAAGCACTACTGCCTGGCCTCAGGCAGCCGCTCTCAGCTCTGTGGGCAGCTCCTTGTATTTCCCCAAGCCCAAAGTATCCCCCTGCCCCACAACAGCGCCCATCCCTCACCACTGAACCAGCACCACTGCCTGCAGACTGCTCCTGCCCTGCACAAACCAGCCGGCCCAGTTCTCTCCCAGTCCATTTGCCCCCATCCATGCTCAACCACACCCCATGCCCTCTTCAGACACACTTTTATTCTTCAGGCAAATGTAGGCAAAACCTCTGCCTGCCACACAGCCTCTTCCCATTACTCAGGCTGGGCTCTCATTTGCTGTATCTTTGGAGGAATGCCTGGCTCCACTCCAGCGGGTGTTGCCAGCTAACCTTGGTTTTACTGGTGTTGCCTATGGCAGCCTATCCCATGTCACTGCCAAGGTCTTTGCTTCCCTGCAAAAGTCATTCCTCATGGGCCGAGCTCGAGCAGGTTGCTCGGAGCATGTGATGGTTCCCATTCCCACACAGGTTAATAGAAAGACTGCTGGTGTTTCCACATTATTTGCAATAGTTGAACTAGCCTGGCATCTTGAGTTGTTAAATTCCCCATCAGCGACTTCTAGGCACAGTCCTCCTTCAAATGATTTGTCTGTTCAGAGCCCCAAGCTGGATCTCAAACCCATATTTCATATTCAAATTAGGCTAATCAGTGAATTTATAAGAAGAACTGTGAAGGTCTGGATGGCTGTCAGTACACACCGAATAATAATTCGAACAAACACTGTCTGCCTCTGACGATAAAGGACGATTGCACAGCACAGTCAAACACATCCCAAACAGACTGCAGAGCAATCTGTCTCCRTATAGCCCCATGAGTCATGCTGGTTTGGAAAATACTTTATAAGGGCTAGTAATGGCAGGCAATAATTTTAATTAGATACGGCCTAATTAAAAAAGAATAGAGGCTTTTATAGTTCATGTTTCCCCAGTGTGTACTAGGGATCCCCACTGGTTGGCAAACAGGAAAAATGTTTGTATTATTTAGTAAGCACAATGTTATCAGCAGAGCTTTAATGCAGGATTTAATGCATATGCTCTGGCTCACCAGACTGGATGTTGACTGGCCAGGGTGCAGCCTGGATGGAGGAAGGTCGCAGGCATTTCAGATCTCTAAACAAGATCTCAAAATGTGTCAAAACAATAAAGCACACACAAAGAACTGGCTCAACCTCCTGGGTGTTTATTAAGCTGTACGTGGGTATTAGGGAGAATCACTGAGAGTAAACATTGAGCTGCAAAGCAAGACCTCTGGTTGATCAGCTTCTCTGCAAGCATTGAGTAATGAGGAGAGAGAAGTGATCCCAGTGCCCTCATGTCAGCCCTGTGCCTGCCCACCGCCGACCCTCTCCAAAAACGACCAGGCATTCCTGGCTGCTGAGAGCTGGCGAGCTCTGCCATACCAGCCCTCAGCCCTCACCCCTCCACCGCTGAGATGGGAATAGCCACGGAAAGAAGAAATCCAGTGCTCTCATGACCCAACCCACCAGCAGTGTGGATTCCTCTCTCATTTTCACATGCTGTTGTGTAATGCTTCCACTCTTCTGGGAGGGGAAGCAGAAATACCACAAGAAAAAGCACTTCCTGCAATATTTCTGAGCTAGTCAAATCCAGGAAATAATGGAAACTACAGTGATGCACAGGCTATTGAGTTCCTTGTGTTCTTTTGCATTCTTGTTATTTCCTGTGCTTTTCACAGGAATATTTGAAGTCATAAAGAAGATGAGCCTGCATATATGTACATGATGGCATTGAAATAGTAACTTCTCTTCTCCCTGCACATATTTAAAATAACAGAAACCTTTAGCGAGTGATGACTGTGCATTGTGCCGACTGCATTGCCACAGCCAGACTGCTCAGCCTGCAGTACCTTGGATCCCAATGATGCTACAGACTAATTGAAGACCATTATTCCTTCTCAGAGGATCCCAGTGAGCCCATGTCACAAACCAGCCCAACATGCTGAAGATCTGCAGTGTCTCCCTGAGAGCCTGCCACTTTGGTACAACCCAAGGACCTTCATGAGTTCAAAACACCCTCTACATTACCTACTCTTGCATGTGAGGGGGCTGGGGGCTCCCCAGGGCCAGGACAAGAGGCTGGGGTCAGGTGCGGCAGGGCTGCCACATGGCCGGGGTTGGCTGGGGCTGCCCGACTCTGGCGTCAGTATTTCTGCTGAGAGCAAGTGCTGCTTTCAGCAGTCCCGTATTGATTCACCTCACCCAAGGTCACCTTAGAAGATGATTTATATTAAGAAAATCAATTTTTTAAAAAGTCATTGCTGAGAGCAATGCTTGATTTCTAAATTCAGAGCACAGCTGGGCATGCGTCTGAATTACCCAATTCTTATTAAAGGCAGAAGGAAACCTTCTGCCCACTCCATAGTTTTACACAGGAAACATTCACAATAAAATGTCTATCACTATCTCCCTATCATAACTCCAAAAGACTTAGAAGCAAAAGACGGTCTCCTTATAATTTTGGCTTTTCCCAACCCCACTTAAAGTAGCTAGCAGCATCTACTTCGCCCTGGAAAGGAAAAAGGGGTTTTGAAATGGAGTTATTTCCAAGTATTTTGCCCCAGTTTCATCATTTCCTCCCTTAGTGAAATATGCATATTCACCTACTTTTTATTAACAGAGAATCAGATGATACTTAGTCATCCGTTACTCAAGGCTCTGCACAGATGTCAKGCAATGTGCACAGTAACTCAGCAGTGTAATGTCGGGAATATTACCCAGTTTCCAAGTTCATTCATGGTTTTTGCCTAATGGATAGCTAGATGCTGTACACACATAAATGTTCTGCATCACTACCTACAGAGGTCTCAAAAACCTTTTACAAAGCTTTTTTCAGCTCTGAGGGTCATTCTTTACAATCCCTGTGAGGACCCCTTGAGTGCCAGAGTCCCAGAAGTGAATCCTCACACCACCCAGGGCAGTGAGCTGGCAGTTGCCCCGGCTCACTCCCGCCTGCAGGCAAGGTGCAGCCAAACCAAAGCACCAGTGTCGCAGGAAGAGGTAAAACTGGAAGAGAGCTTGGCGGGGCAAAGGCCCTGGCTCGCTCCAGCCTGCCAGCAGCTGCATTAGACAACCAGGGTGAGTTTCCAAGGTGTAGCTAGTGGGATGATGGTTAAGGCATCTTGACATGGCGTTTTCTTCTCCTCATATGGTTGAGCAATGTGAGAATGGCTGAAGGACTTGGGTAGAGGAGTGAGAATTAGGCCACGAGCAGAAGAGCAGAGGCAGGAGCTGATGTCTCTCTAAACCCCATGTTCAGCATTCTCCTGAAGGAGAACTGATTCATACACAGATTTTTCTCAAACTCTGTTTCGGAAATCTCTCCTCTCAGCCAGAGGTGTAGTTATACCAGTTTGCTGCATGCTCACCTTCCTTCGGCCTGAGACCGGTGCTTTGCCAGCGCTGGGGTCACTGGCTGGCCAGGCTGCTCTGCCTCACAGGTGGCTGCAGGACTCTGCTGGGGATCTACAGCCTCCACCTGCGTTTTCACTACAGGGGAACCTGAGCAGCACAGTGTTTGTGCAAGTGCAGCCTGGTTCTGACAGCCAAAGGTCTGTGCAGCCTCTCTATGCATCCACACTTGAGCTGGATAAGGCAAAGCTTGCCATGTTATGTGGCTATTTCAAGCATTTCCCTCCAAGACTTGATCTGCCATCAATATGTCTCCTTAGAGTGCTGTGAGTCACCAGCCTCTTTCCTGCTTTACTCTCTCACTTCACCCCACCTCTCCAGGCGATCACGTAACTCCTAGCTCTTGCTGCTCCAGTTTGCCAAACTGCCCCTCTGTTTGTAGGCAGGAGACACCATGTTTGTCTCCTGTTACAAAAGGAATAGCAGATGCAAGAGCAGTAACTTGCCAGTCAACCCGCACAGCTCCTCTGACCCACCACAGGTACCTTCAAAGTCTGAACTATCATCCTAAAAAATACTGTAATCTTAAAATAGTTTTTAATTTATTTACATCTCAAAAAGTTGCTTAAATAATACATTAGTTTGTGATAGTTGCTAATTTTTTGAAGTCTTCACTAACGTACATATTTATGCACATAAAAATGTATTTATATGCTTTATATAGTCGTTTATCCTCTTTTCAGTCCACTGTGATGACCTGCCAAGGTGCTGTCAGCACTGCGAAGCGCTGACGGCACCCGATGCCTGTAGCTGCATCCAAGCGCTTACAGAAACACGTGTCAAGTGCTGCACATTTCCTGGTGTCAGCACCATTTGCTCAACACATGACAAACAAAAGAATGGGTTTAGGCTTTCCTAGTGATCTTTTCTTTCCAGAGAATGGAGGTGTTTGTTCCTGAATCTATTAAGTGAAGTACAGGTGAAGTGTTAAGATTAGCGATATAACCCAAAGCTGTTACTGCAAACCTACAGCACGGTACCTTCATAATTACATAAGTACAATAAACGGCTCTCTGAATCATCTGTAATTGGGAAGCATCACTGAGATGCTTCTACCAACGCATCTGGGCCTGGAGCAAACATTTATTAAAGATCTTTAATCTGGGCTACTTAGCCATCCTTACTGAGGCTGAGAATTACTGCACTTTGTGTTAAAGCCAACAAGATGAGCTATATACACACACCAGCTGGAGGAGAGATAGCAGATTATGAATCCCCATACTTGCAAGAACAGTCAGACAAATATAACCCCACTCTCACCTGGTACCACAATAAATTTGGCGACTAATTGCCAAGGTTATTCAGTGTATTAGGAGATTCCTCACCGCAAAAGTCTCATTTGGCCTTCAGCTCTGAATTTTGTATTAACCAGTCCTGACTGGTTCAATATGTTATAGGAGTTTTCTGGAGCCACTAACATCTAAGTATCTTCACGTTATATTTTCAGCCATCTGTGAGCAAACTAATAGAGCAGTACCGACAGGTTCTTCTGTCTCCATGACTGGATTACATAAATTCAATTACACGGTCCAGACAATTTTTTCTTAAGCATTTGCTTTACATCCCCATTCTGTGCGTTTTATGTCCTTATCTATAGGACATTGCTCTGTACTAACTTCGTGTTTTGCTTTTTCCTTCATACATTTAAATAATTAATTTTAAAAATGTGTGCAGACATCAGGACCAATTTGCCTGTAATTGAAAATGAGAATGTTGAAACTTAAAAATCATGCCATTTTAAGATGGGCAAAACAGGAGAATTATGTAATTACGTGATGAGATGGTGCGGAGAAATAAGATACATTCATGTATTAAAATAAAAGTGCAGGATAGCATTTCCTACCCCACTTTACATTTGATGAAGTTAATCTTTCTTTTTTTGTCATGTGTCAATATTCTACCTATTTTAGGTTCAACTAGATGTTTTTATGCACCCTGCTGTTAARAGAAGTGGATCCTGATACCAAATTCAAAACTGAATTTATGAGTGCTGCCACTCAAAAGCAAGGACCAAGCAGGGGTGAAAGGATATATTATGGAAACATCAAAACGACTCAGATAAAACTGTGTGCAACTGTAGGAAAGCAAAACAGGAGCTGTAGGAACTGTAGGAAAGCAAAACACAAACACTGAAAGAAAGCCCTCAGCCCCTTCTGCCTCTTGCAATGGTGTTATAAAACCCTTCCATCAGAAGGCTTTTCCCCTTCCATGACTTGGAATGCTGGAGATGTGTGACACAGCAGAAGGGAGGAATTTAACCAAGGTTTAGTAGAATCATGTGGGACAAAGAGTGAGTTTTCCCACTCCTGTAGGTTTCGCAGAGATATTAACAYTGCTAAGTTTTGCTTTGGAAATAATCAAACTCAAAATTCTGCCAGGAAATGTGTGCTATCACTGGGAAAATACATCTCAGTACAGCAGGGCTACAGGCTTGCCAAATCCTCCCCAAAAAACCAGCTCCAGCTCATGGACGCTGAACCACCTGCATGTTGTGGCATGTGGCTGCCAGATGTGGCCCAATAACCCAGCAGGTACAGTTATGTCAAAATTATCATAATTTTACTAAACATTAGGGGGGACAAGCAATAAAGTTAATAAATGTTTAAGGTCCTCAGAAGACACACTACTGAAATGGGTCTGTGGCTTTCATAGCAGGGCCTRAAAATACCCCCAAGAAGGAAATCAGTCAGTTCCTCCAATTTGCCTGAAGCAAACGGACATGGAATGATACTGATATAGAGGAAAAATAGGTCAGTTTTATCTCAGTTATTTTATGCAGCTACTTTCATGATAAATAAAGATTTCTAGAGAGGCAATCTCAGTTTCTGTATGGTATATTATACATTCCACTCATTCATTTACTTTCTAAGATGAAAGTCCTGARTGACTGTACTGGGTTTGATAGAATATTAATTAATGCATAACACTCCAATGTTTAATTTAGCAATGGTCTAATCACATGATAGTCATAAATGCTAAATGATTATGCCTAAGCATGGAAGTTCTTCCTAGAGAAGCCCAAGAAAACACAGCATTGAAGATTTAAATGTACGAACCCACAGAACAAATTAAGAGATAAAAGAATTCCAAAAATATATATTTTTAAAAAACTGAGAAACCTCCAAACTGTATTGCTGTCCACCACTTAGTACATAAGGCTGGGAGAGCTGCGTACAGTGAATGCTTTATCCACAGCGAACAGTTTCCCTTCCTTCTTAGCAGCTGGCTGAGAGGAACTAAACTTAGCAGGCCTGAGGTGTAGGAAACCAGATAGCACAGTGTATGGCTGGATAGGAAATACACGGCTCAATGTGTTTGAGGTTAAGATTAAGCCCTGACTTCCTTTAGGTCTATTTTAAACAGTGGCAAATGATGGCATGCTTTCTTACAACAAAATGACAGATGATCAAAGGTCGAATATGATCTGTATGTCAAGCGTTTGTAGAAGGACCTTTCTTTGGRGGACTGTGCAGGAAGCATTTTAACATGGTGTCTCATACTTCCCCTCATCTGTGTTTGTTCAAAACATACCAGTAACCCAGGAAAGCTGGATGAGTGGCTGTGGATAATTGGCCAAACAGTGTGTGCCTGTGCAAGAACAGTTGGGTTTGGACAAAGGGAAAGAAAGATTACCATGGTCCCAGCCACTGCTCATGTGAGGAAAACAATAAGGCAGCATTAGCTGTGCTCACACTTTCAGGTGCCACACCTGGGAAACAAAGACAAAACATGTTAAGGGCATCTTCCCATTCGCCCTTCTGGAGGCAGTCAGGGATCAAATCAGAAAAAGTGTGGAAAAAAAATTGGAAACTCTGCTTTTTCCAACTGCCCTTTTAAATACAGTTTTGCAATGCCTATGGCGAATAGGATGCACAACTCACTGTGTCACACCGAATACAGATGGCACGCTTGCTAAATTTGCTAGCACTATGTACCCACGACTGGTGCTGAGGCAGACAAAGGAGGACTTCACCTTTATGTGAGACTGAAAAACACAGAAGAAATACACAAGTCTTCATCCCAGAAAATGAGGGGGTACCTGTGAGGGGGTACATCACAGCCATCCTGTCTGTCACAAGGCTCACTTCCCTCCTACCCTCCTTCTCATACCTAGAAATCTGCAGAACAAAACCTTGTGTTTGAAAATTCTTTTTAATCAAATTTTTCAACTTGCCTCAGGCAATGTTGCAACAGTCCACAGCTCCAGCTCTGACCTGGAGCCTGCTGGCAACTCTGTAGCTGCCCCTGCCAAATATTTGTCCTACTTCACCAAGGCAAAGGAAGATGTGGCTTATTTTTCACTAAGAAAGGTAACTGGGATCACTTTGCTCCTCTGAAAAGCCACAAACCCCAATTTATTAGTTACAGCAAGAGTTGAAAATAAAGCAACTGTTCAGCCCACAGTTTCTGAGGATCCTGCTGGCAGCACCTACTCTCATGAAAAATTGGTCCTTTTCAAGTACAGCTGTGTGGACTCTCAAAAAGCAGTACAAAGCTGCTTCCACTGAGATTTGACACCAGCTTAACAGAGCAGGAAGAATTTTTAAGTATAGAATATTAAATATGTATTTGAGTCAGAAAAGCCTTTTCTGATGCTAAGTGGGTGGGAAATCAGGAGAGCATGTTATAAAAAGCCATTGTATTTTCTCTGCACCCTGTCCTTCTGCCTCTGGCAGCACAGCCCATTTCACTGGCTAGCAGGGTGCCAGCAGGAGTCATGGGAACTGAAGGGCAGTTTTAAAATGCATACTATGGTCTAAACAGTGAGAGGTGAATATCCTCTTAAATGCCTCTGTGTTGTACAGAGGAACATAGGCACCATTTCCACTTGACCTTTCTAGGATTTGTTAGCTTCCCAAGTGCTTCTGTGAGCAATATCTGACTATAGCCAGCTCTGAGTGTCAGTGAAACCCCATGGAGAAGATAGTGGGTACACTGTGTTACAGGCATGCTGYATGTCCCAGTCCTTCCACAAACAGCAGGAGGGAACCACTGCTTAGGCATCTCTTGGCAGGTATCTCCAAGCTCCTACAAACAAGCAGGGGAAGGAGATGCCAGCCACTGTTTAGAAGCAATATGGCATGGGCAAGAGATATTTTACTGCTCTGAAAAAATGAAACCCATCAGCAAAGCAACCATTAGCAGAAAAAGATTGGAATAACCCCACCTAGAAGCACATGATAATAAACTTAGCACTTGACTCACAGTTAGGATGTACAAACCATAGTTTTCAGACTACTGACTGAACTACCAAAACACTTGGGATCAAGACCCAAAGTCTCATTCAATGCGAAGTACACTTACTATCAGAACAACAGGAAAAAAATAGCCCAGTTGCCATTTTGTGTTAAAGCAACCATGCCRTTCAATAAGTTTTAAGTTTTGGATTTCTTAAAACCTAGTTTTTCTGTTGTTTTTTTTAAAATAAAATGATGAGTTTAAAAACAAAAAAAAAGGGGTTTAGGGGTTACATTTTCAGTGGTTTTGAAACCCAGTGTTCTGTTTAGAATTATAGAATACTTTAGGTTGGAAAAGACCTCTAAGATCATTGAGTCCAAGTGTAAACCCAGCACTACCACTAAACCATGTCCCTAAGTGCCACATCTACACGTCTTTCAAGTACCTCCAGGGACAGCGAATCCACCACTTCCTGGCCAGCCTGTTGCCAATGCTCAGCTGTATTTTCTGTGAAGAACTTTTTCCTAATATCCAATCTAAACCTCCTCTAACACAAATACAGGCCATTTCCTCTCATCTTGTCACTTGTTACTTGGGAGAAGAGGCCAATCCCCACCTTGACTCATCCTCCTTTCAGGTGGTTGTAGGGAATGATAAGGTCACCCCTGAGCCTCCTTTCTCCAGGCTAAACACCCCCAGCTCCCTTGGCTGCTCCTCATCAGACTTGTGCTCCAAATCCTTCCCCAGCTTCGTTGCTCTTCTTTGGACTCCCTTCAGCCCCTCAATGTCTTTCTTCAAGGGAGGGTCCCAGAACTGGACACAGGATTGGAGGTGCAGCTTCACCAGTGCCAAGTACAAGGGGAAAGGGTTTAGAAAGCGTTTAGAAAACACTAGTTTTCCAAGTATCCTAATTCCACCTTGTATCTCTGACTGAAAATTTTTGCTAAATTCAAGTTTAAATTACTTATGCTTCCAGTTTCTGTAACCTATTCTCTGGCAGACCACCCAGTTCTAATGGGCAATTAACAAACATTAAACAGATAATGGCTCAACAAAATATTGAGCTCAATTCTGGCCCATTCCTCTCACAGATGTCAAAATGACAAGTAAGAGCAATGTGGATAAAGACAGGCTATGGTGACCAGGATAAGCTGACACAGGGGGACATGAGAATCTGCTACCTGGCACCGCCTTGTCCCACAGCTTGCTGTCTTCCTACATCATGGCAGCTATTAGCATTTCAGACCAGTACGAACAGTGAGACCACAGGGAGGAGAGGACACAAATATCGCAGCCTTCAGGTTCAGAAGATCGGCAGAATTAAGGTGTTAATTCTCCCAGCTGTGAAAAAGCCCCCAAGATGTGTCTAGGAGTAGACAGAAAAGCTCCAACACTGTCACAGCGAAAGGTATGAAGGTTGGCAGGACCACAATTCCTCATTTGTTGTACCCATGTTAGCTGACTGCCACCAAAGGGCATCCATCCCCAGCTTTACTCCAGTAGGGTGTCCCTGAGTGGCTGGGAGCTGCCATTGCTGAGCTTTCCCACCTCCGAACTGTAGTGTAGGGAATGCAGAGAAGGACATCTCAGGGTAGGAAGGCCTATGACTGAGCCATGTGAACCCATTGCAGCTGCTGGAGTGGACCTTGGAGCACATTCTCATGCTCCACCTTTGGTGCTAAAGCTATTGCCATGGCATTCCCCCATACTGTGACCCCCCTTCTGGTATAAGTATGGAAAGGATTCTTCCAGCAGAGGAGGCTGACAAGGTGGAAGCTGAGCTTTGACCTACATATCTATTAAAGATTACATTCTCTGTGCTTACTTACACAAATATTTTTCTAGTATTTAGACCACATTTTTGTTTGTAGGCTTTGTCTGTGTAAAAACTTACCCAGAGCCTTCAGGAGTCAGGATGTGATCTCCTCACAGAATGCTGAGGGTTTGAGGAAAGCATGGGGCCTTGGTTAAAAGTAAGTTATGCTGCCTAAAGTAATTTACATAATTTTAAAACATTTACTCTATTTAAGCATATCAGACAGAATTACCATAGTTTCACAAATGTTTCTTGAAGACTGTGTGACTGACAACATGGTCTCCACAGAAAGACTTACCATTTTCAGGTGCTCCAGCTGGGATTCAGCACTGAGTGAAATAGCAGTATAAATAATTAATATTGTTCCGTAAAAGCAATGGCCAGATATTACATATATTTTAATCAGGCCTGGTGAGAAGGCTCAGTATTTTTCTTCTGAACAGTCCCATTCTAAATATAGGCCTGGCATGGATTTACTGGAGGAAGTACAAGGGAGTTGTAGCCTCCTTTCTAATATTGCCCACACTTCGTGCGATGGGACATGGGAAGGGCTGCACCCCTGGGCAGCAGCCATCCTTCGGTATGATAGTTTTGACCAGAGACATAAACTTTAGATCTGAAAAGATACTAAAGTATTCAGAAAGGCTACACAGGATAATGGTGAAGGCTTTAACTCACACTGAGCCAGTGTGGCTGGAAGGATAAGAGCAAGCATTAAAGCACAGGACTTCTCTTGCCAGCTCTGCCACTAAGTCCATGCAAATCACTTAATCTTCCTATTTGGTTACCCCTTTGCTAAAAGGGGAATGCTAATATTTATTTACCTTCCAACTCACAGGCATGTTGTGAGGATTAATTAGTTAATAACTGTTAAGTGCTTTGAAGATACAAGTGACTGCGCAAAATACTAAGTATTATTAACTAACATTAGGCTAATGATGCAGATAGGAGTGGCAATTTTTTCATTAGCTGTATCAAAGCAGAGCCCAGAATTCAGCACCAAGATGCATGCTAGTGAAAAATTCAAAAGGTATTGAGAAAGATTAAAAAAATAAAATTAATTTACTTCCACTGCTCCACTGGAACACAAAAAAAACCCCCAAAAAAACCCAAACCAAAACAAAAAAAAACCCAACCAAACAGCTGTGCCATTCCTGACCTAGCAAAACCATGGCTCTATTAATAACTCAAGACCACGTTCTGAAAGCCGTTGCTTTCCACCTTGATTAGTCATTTCCAATGTGCAAAGTGTTATGGTTTTGAGTTGGTGGCAATTTCCACTCCTACGTCTTGCTCTGCACCTGTGAGAATGGTGGCACACAGCCTAAGGCAGGCAAGAGTCGAGCACAACATGCAGGCGTTACAGACTAAAATTTCACAGCATTAATTTCTATCAAACTTCTGTGAGAAATCCRGACAGTTCTGGTATAGCTGCGTGAGAAGGCTGGTTTTGCATTCAGGCACATATCCTGATACAAAGGAAGGGACAGCCCGTGGTTTGTGAGGACTGGCTGCTCAGGAGCTGCGTGCACCTCTGCCTTATGCTACTGTTCTGATTCTAGCAAAGAAAGATGGTAAAGACACAGCCTGGAAAGTTGAGACAGCAACTAAAATAACTTCAGAAGATGCTTCCTCAGAGCAGCTGTCCACATAGCTCCGCTGAGGAAGCCAGGTGCAGCTCCTAAGAGCCATCAGTAACTTACACCTGTGGGCCTAAATCACTTGCTGCTTATACAAAAAGACCAGGAATTCCTCAATTTCAATTACAATCAAGCATTTGATTATTTGCAAACCATTTACAAGTCATGTATATATAAATATTTATTTCTATCTTAGTATCAGTATGATTGTCAATACTGTAGTTCCAGGTGCACAAGGCAACATTTTCTCAACTCTCTTTTTTCACTTTTCCACCTGAGCTGGCAAACTTAGTTTTGGTTCTTTGCTTTTTTTAATTACTTCAGTGGTAGCAGAGGTGGGTAAACACACAATGACTTTAGGAGGGAAAGAAGATAACACTCCATAGACCTCTTTTTTAGTAAGTCTTAATACAACTGTTCTGGTCCTGGACACAATTTTTAACTTCTATTATCTCAACATCATTGTGCAAAACAAAGATTATGAGACAGAGCAACACAGAAGATGAAAAAGCTGAGGAGAGAGAAGGATTCTAGTTATCTCCAAAAATTTGCAAAACATTTTTTGAGTGTTACATAAACACCTTAAGCTCTGATGCTGCAACTGTCTTTTGGAAGACACAAGACTCATTGTGAGGCAAAGATGACCTAAGATACCCCACAGACTCCTTTAAACTGAAGATGGCAGCTCTCAGGCAGATAGATTATTAAGCAACACAGCCAGGCTCTGCTGCACTTGTCTGACCCAGTTGTGAGGAAGGAGGCAATTCCTCTACTCTCACTTCCAGATTACAAAGCTCAGAAGCATAATGTGATGCTCAGAGGCACAATGTGATTCTCAGAGGTACAGGTTTGACACCAGCATGAGAAGTCTCATTTCTTTCTGCATTACAGTGTGCTAAGTCCTTTGGGGATCCCTACCTTGTGCTCATCGTTTCCCAGGTACTATCCTCCTGGGGAGGGTAGGAGAAATTCCTTTGTGAAGCCATCCCCTCAGAAGAGAAGAAGCTGCTGCAACTAAATTGGTTGGAAGAAGAGTTTCTGCTGAGCCCAGTGAAAGCTCCTGAAACCTGACATTCAGTTACAAGGCCTGGTACAGCAGGGTGACAAAATGTAATTAACAATGAGGTACATGAAGTTACTGTAAAACTTAAATACAGTAAATATCTTCAACAACTGCATCTCAACACAGGAAACAGAGGTTGAATGTTATATTTCAGTGTAAGGCTCAAAGCAGTGGTGACAGTAAAGGATGTTTGGTATTTTYGCAGTCTTCTGATGATCAAGGTCTGTTTTCAGATACTTACAACATGACTAAACAGCACTTGAAGTTAAAATTTATGTAACTCAATCCTGAATTTGATCTATTTAGCAATATGTGGGGATTTTTCTCTTCTAAAATACAATGAACAAAGTCTATTTTGCATGTTAAAAATCTATCCATTGTGACATATCTCTTCCTGCATCTTATTTACTAAGCTCTAACATTAGCTCAAGATTTGTGTTTGACTGCACACACCAATGCACATTATAAATATACCTACAATCCACTTACAACACTGGAAAGGTTAAAAACATTTAAACAAGAACAAAGGCCAACTACTTACTCAAAAGATCTTGCCTCCTGGACATATTGTTGCTTAATCAATTTTCACATGGGTTTTTCTTTGCTGCTGAAATTGGTGACTATTGTTTGACACAGTGTTGGACTGGAAATACCATCAATCTGAAATGYTAATGTGCTTTCCACTGCATGTGATTCCCTACCAATCAAATATATCATCCACGGTTACTTTTATCTCAAGCCAAGACTAGCAAGGGCAAAACACAGTCTTTTATTGACTTCAGAGCTTCTTCCATTAAACTCCCTGCTTTTTCAGCCTCCAAAGCAATCACAGACTGACGGCAGCATCCTGGATTTTATTTTGCAGTATTATAAGCCCATCTTCCTTACACAAGGAGCATCAGAGGGGCTGGGAACCTTCTCAAGGCAAGGAGGCACATTACTCGCCCGCTGCCTGACAACAGGGGAAATTGCTTTTTCTTTCTGAAACATACAGGGAAGGGGCAGGCTCAGCCAGTGCAGAAGCTTCTGCAGAGCCTCCGGGAAGAAGAGGAAAAACACTTCATGCTCCTTGCCAAGACGTTTTAGATGCTAAGTGGGGCAGCAGCAAACCTGAACCAAGCGACTAAAGCCCTCACAAGCCAGCCATGCAAACAAGGAAAACAACCCTTCAGGAACAGATTTTTTCAAACAACTCATACAAAACAAGCAAATGCACATTGTTACAAATAGCATCACTTCTTATCATATGTGAACCAGAGATGCTGCAGTTTAAAAGATGAAAAAAATTGGCTCTCGTGAGCACAGTATCCAGTGCTTCAAAACCTGCTAAATTACTAACGCATCTTCTACATTTTGCAACAAAGGCATGCACTCAGCTTCATCACACACAGCTCAAGTAAGCAGATCCAGCACGCTTTAAATTATTTTGAGCAGATCTGGCACAACTTTTTTGCAGTTCAAAAGAAGCTGCCACAGCATCCATAGAAGATCTGCAATCATTCTCTCCAGTGTCCTGGGCACAGAGATGCTGTGGATACAGTACAAAGTCAGCGCAAGCATCTCATAACTCTTGTTGACATCATGACAGCTCCCAAGGCCAAGAGCCAAACACTGTAATTCCTACTTGTGTTGCTCACGGGCTAAAGAAACACAGTATCACTGTGAGGGCAAAGGCTTTTTTCCATCTTCTTGCATAGCCCATTTTACATATAAAAGCTAACATGAAACATCTGACTAGAACTGGTCAGAGAACACCTTATTTTCTCAGGAGAAAAAAAGATTTGTAGCATCTACCATGGCTAAAATCCAAAGTAACATCAAAGTGCTGTTGTATCCAGGGCAGTGGAAAAAGATCCATCAGCATTCAACACACCAGACTGCCAAAGCTCCTGCCTACCGATTTCCATACTGAAAGTTTGTTATATGGTGCATAAGACCCACACAAGTCCACATCTCTAACTCTGAAGAATTGAGAGGGCAGGAAGGAATGAGAGTGCTGCTACACCTAATGAACTAAATGCTAATAATTGTAATACTGCTGTTGTTTCATGATGTAACAGCTAAACACTTTCGAAAATGAGATATAAGTGGATCTGTAATGCTACAGGGATAGCTGCTTACAGCAGGGTCACTAGATAAATACAAACACTGTTCTAACAGCTGTATTCAATTTTGTATGTGCAGAGGTCATTAGTAAGTGAGATTCAACCAAGATAATAATCCTTGGAAACAAATTAACTGGTTGATTTTCTTGTTACTGAGTCCACATATTTCTCATTTGTTCTGTTTGGCAGCACAGCAATCTATTAGTTAAGAGTGGCTTGTTTGCTTTGTTCGAGCTGTTGTCCAAATGTCCAAATACATATATCATTATCTAAATTACAAGTTTAAAATCAAAGTGTTTCTTAATATCAGAGTGTAAATTCATAGAAGGGGGGGCAAAGCATGGGGTTTTTTTGGTTTTGAGGGGTTTTGTTTGTTGGTTTTGTTTGGTTTTTGGTTTTTTGGGGTTTTTTTTTGCTAGACTTATAAATAAAATATTATGTAAAGCAGACAGACATTCAAACATTGAAAATCCACATCAACATGCTGAGTTTATTACAGAACAGCTCGCTGGAAATTATTGGGTACTAATCTTTTAATACTGCAGCTGATCCTTGGTCAACCTGTTACAAGAGCAAATTGCCATTCCCAGCTGTGCCATACTATAAGAGGATAAACATCAGAGTGGCCCATAGGAACAACCTATTTCAAGAATATCTCCTCAATCTTTTACAGCTAATCAGAGTGACATTAACAGAACAAAAGCTGCCAGAAGGGAATGTATGTAAATATCAATCCAATTTGATGCAGTAAGGAACCAACTGCTTCTTTTTTTTTTTTTTAATGTAGTAAGATATTGAAAACTCACTATTAAAAGACTGCAGAATTAAGACTCAGGGATCTGACACACAAAAAATCTGGGCCTAAGTACTTAAGAGAGTCTTTTATCTCTCATTGCAATAAAGCCACAGTGGAGCTCAGGGGGGAGTTATACACCTAAATGCTCAGCTTATTTCAAGGAAAACATGGTGGATTCCCACATCAGAAGTTGCAATGCCAACCAGAGCATGACATACATTTGGGAACCCAATTGTCTCCGGATCTTACCAGCTGCAACGTAAGATAAATTTTCACTGAAACAAATTGTGCTCAACACTTTTTCATTCTCATCAGCTTTTTATTCCACAAATGCATTTTCTCTTTCGGTTTCCACAACTTTTATTTTCATCTGCACTTCCTCTACCTTCTGCTTCCTTCACAATTTCAAGATGACAGTTCTAACTCCTGACTGAACTAGAACCTGCTCTGCACTCACAGAAAGTCTTATCTAAAAAAGGCTGACAGCATTTGTAAGCTTTTTAAGACAGAAATATTTACTTACTGTTTGCACAACAAATAAAGCTATGGCACATCCAATCTATCAAAGGTCTCTGGCCACTACTGCAACACTAACATTATATAATGACTTTAAATTTATAATCCTTTTGCCTTCTGTTGCATATGGAAAAGTCTATTCATATTAGTTGTCAGATGACTAAACACCACTTCTTTTTATCATCCCCACCCTATTCCAAGATGACAGTATAGAACAACTGCAGAATCACACTGTTTATTTAATATACTACAAGATGGCAAATAACCTCCTTCATCTCCCGAAACATTTCTGTGGATAAATAAAGGTTTCTAGAGAAAATTATTTTACTGTTGTCTTTCCAGTAATGACAGAAATATGAACCAGACAATTTTTAATACTGATAACACCTAGCATATGGGCAGGGCCAGGCTCTGTGAAAGCCATCCTGATGCTTCTACACTCTAACCCACTCTTCCGGGGAAACTACCAGAGGAAAGAAAAGATATTTCTCCACAATCACCACCCCGCAAGGCAGCACCCACTCCATGGTGTGGGGCAGGAAGGGCTGTGTTCCCTGCCCTCTCCCTCCTCATCACAAACAGTTCAGCTGCATCCACCCAGCGTGATCCAGGCTAGCGAGCAGCAGACTCTCTAACTACTGCACTTGAGTGATAATTGCTACTTCTCTGGTCTTGCTTACATAGTGTTAGTACTCATGCTGTCAGTTCCTGCTGGACCTACTGTCAGTGCAGCCTGAACGGAGAGTGGAGGGAGACAAAATGGCTTGAGAGATGACTACTGAAAATTGGGCACTGGTGTTAATAATTGAAAATACGAGACTATATGAGAACTGCTAATAAAACAGGTAGCTGAATACAATTTATACATATTTTCCATAACTTCCAGAGCTAGATTCAAAAGCTGGCACTAAAGAACAATTCTTCTTGGCAGTTTTACAAGCTTCTTTTGCATATGTGCCTGCTACAGCATAGACCAAAGGGCTTCACACCTCAGGATGGACAGGCAGTATATGCTTTTTTTTTTTCCCCCCCACTTACTAACTCCTTCAACAATTACCTCCAAACATGGTAGATTGATCTTTGGCCTTCTTCCTGCCTGGGGAATATTTAGCCAACCCTCATAAAATGAGTCCAGTTTGAAAGCAGACAAAATTACAAAATAATTCGAGCCATGCAGCCAGCCTTTCACATCAAAACCGTGCGTCCTTCTGCTGATACTGTCAGAATCACCGGAAAGGCCCCTCCAAAACCACAGAAATTACTTCCCTTTCATGTCGGTGCTTCTCTGTGTGCAGGAGGAAGGATGGTCTTGTGGCTCACAGAGACTTGGCTGTCAGCATGTGTGGCTTCTATTCCTGGTGGTCACCAACTTCTCTTGTGACTTTTGGGAGAGTTATCGAATTTCTCCACCCACCAAAATGTCTGTCTGCTATACAACATAAAACAATAATTCAATTTTGCCCTTTAATAGAAATACTGCTGGAAAACTTAATGGCTTGGCATGGATGGGAAGCAGTGTGAGAGTTAAAAATATTGTTATTTTCATGGCACTATTATTTAGTGGCATTTCAGTTCTCACTGAGCAAAACTTTCATCAGATGTACAGCATCTTTATCTCTGGATATTGTCTACAGTGTCAAGACAGAGAGGTAACTAATTAAATATACCTACTTTTCATCACCTGAGGGTGTGGCAAATACAACCAAAGAAAGCACGCCTTGAACTCACTCCCACTTCACCATCATAGTTACAGTAATTTTCAAGAAGTGAGATAGCAATGTTGTTTATATGTTTCTTGTAAATCCCTCTCCAGGCAACTGCTATCAGATCAATAGTCCACATCAAACAACTACCAGAAGTTTTCAATCTCTGCCTCATTTAATTCTAATTAGATGTATTTCAGACCCCACCAGCAGGATGCAGTGTAATAGGTACCCACCTAAGTGACACAMGTTACACGGCTCAAATGAAGGAGCAGCTATGTTGGTACACATACTTTTAGCCTGTATTCCCAGTGACAACATGGACTTTGACAGAAAACCAACCCATGTGCAGCTTTGTGATGCTGCTCTTCTGGAAAGCTGCCTGGAAAGATAATGCACACGAGGAGGTGGCACACTGGCCATATTCTAAAATATTTTCTGCAGGTTAGAAACAATTGTTTTTTAAAAAGTTTGAATTCCACAAATAGACAAAGGCTTCCACAGTCTTCAAATGCCATGTATTTGATATAAAGCTGAAGGAAACTGCTATGTGAACCAGGAATAAATTAATTTCTTCAATCTTGACATTAAAGAAAAAAATGTTACTTTATGTCAATAACTAGGCAACCTTGAATTGTAACTTGCAATTAATTTCAGAACTCATGTTCACATCTTGACTCAACAAAACAAACTTCAGGTGGCTCATCGGAACRCAGAAACTGAAATAAATTCAGTGTGAAACCCAGAGGTTAAAAAAAAAGAAGTTAGAGATATAATTTCTTTTCCTTACATCGTGCCTTTTTCTCTTCAGCTCTGGAGCTGCCTGCTATAACAATGCAAGAAGTCATGTAATCCCAGGGAATTTTTTTTTTATCAAAAGTACTGTATYGATCACCATTATCTATGACTTGCCACACCGTTTCTAAAACAGTTCCTATTAAATTAAGCTACTGAGCACTGAATTACAGGTGTCTTTTCACATTTTAATTTCTCAGATAGAAGCAAAGTGAAATTGCCACCTAAAACATTCTGCTGCCTTGCATTATTCACAACTTTCTACCGAAATGATTCCATCTGTTGCAATAATAGTAATTCTGGTTTTGTTCATGGAGCGACCATGCAGAAGTTTTGCTCCTGCAAGGCCACTATGCACAGAATTATCTGGAAATGCCATGTRCACTGCTAGCGTGAGTATGCTGAGTGTGCAGGAGGAGGTTAATAGGTTTTGTGATCCATACTACCATCACTAAATATTGATGCAAGTAGGGTACACCTCTGAATAGGAATAAGCTACTCAGGTCTGCTTCTCTGCAATTGTAACACAGTTACAACATTGTTTTGTTGGTTAGTATTTCCTAAGCAATAGTCAGTGTGCACAGTTTTGTATTCTCCTTTCATACTATGATAGTAAAAGCAAGTCAAACTCTCCTGTTGTTTGACTGAAAACATGGACTATGTAAAAATGAAGTTCTTTCTCACCCAGACTGGTACTAACAGCACTGCTTTCAAGCTAGTCACTCCCTCCAGTGAAAGCTGGTTTGTTCAGAACTCATTTGATGATTTTCCTGTGGCATCTATGTCAAAAGAGCCAGCTCTGTGCAGAAAAAAAAATTATGGAAGCTGTTAATGGGATCAAGCTGTTCATTTTCATTGTCTGAGCTCCCAGAAGCTCCAAGAGCCAACACGGAGACGACAAGAGAAACTCAGCTTTCAGAAATTATTTCAATGCAGTAGTATGAGCTACTGTCACTAAGGAAGAAGAMGACTTGTTTTCATAACACAATTTGAGATGTTACACGGACCTTCTTTTTGTGGAGGTCAAGTTGAAAATCAGAACCAGAAGCAATTAATCTTTTTCCTTCACATGAATTAAATTCTAGTCAACAACACTTGTTTTTCTCAGATCCTCATTCCAGAGAGTCACATATATTATGTAGAGCATGAACATACAAAGCTGTTGCATGCATCTTTATCTCACCCAAACTGGAGACTCATTAATACTGTCCTGAGGGAAATAGTTCTAACTATTTTTATCATTTATCCAGCTATTTTTATCATTTGAAAAACTTCCCAAGAAATGTCATAGCCTTCTGCTGTTTACTGATTAAATTAACTACCAAATACAGTATTTAAAGTGTGATTAAATGGAGGTTGTTCAAGCTCCTCCTCTTTACCTCACCACTAAAGCTAATTAAATCCATCAAATTAAAAACYCCAAACTCAATTATTGTGAACAGATACGGACAATAAATTCTCCTACTCTACAACCAGCTAAGGAAAACTAAAACCAAAACACTCTGCCATTACAAACATGCAGAGTACTCACAGGAACACAGCAAGGAAGGAGAAAAGCTTGTTGGCCAGACATTTATAAGGAGTGTGTCCGAATAATTAGGTGTAAGGAGTACATTTGAATACAGTCTGAGAACACTCCGGTTTTTTGCTTGAAGTTCCCAATAACTAAGAATTGCATTAATTAACACCTGAGGGAATATTCATGCATTTCTCATACATGCAACCAATCTGCATGCAGATGCCATCCAGACTCTCCCCAAGTGACTCAATCTGACTAGAGCCAGCCTGTAAAGAAAGGACTTTTCAGCCCTTGGACTCACCCCCAGAGAGAGCACACTGTAGGCAGAAGGGAAAAGGAGTTTTAGCTGGCTTAGGTTACATTGATTCAGGAGGCCAGTGCCTACTGAAGGACAAAGCAGCTGCTGAACGTGTTCTGCTTTAGTGCTTGACATCTTTTCCCAAGGTCCCTAGTAAGTTTTAAAACAGTGAATAAAAATTGCCTGTTTCACTAGAAAGGAAAAACATCTGACATGTTATTAGGAAATAAGTTATGAGAAATTACCAGGAGATAAGCAGTTTAAATAAAAACGTTGAAATGTCTGTATGTACACAGATAGAAGAAAAAGGCTGCTTTATCCTCTCAGCTTTGATATCTGCCGGCAGATGTTAATTTTCTGTCTCTTAAAAATGAGCACTTTTGAAAGGAGATTGCCTATAGATCCAAACAGAAATTAAGCAGAAGATGTTAGTCAAAATGCCCCAAATTTTTACATCTCTTCTTCATGTCTCCATTGCACATTTCCAGTTTTTCTAATAGGACTTTTAAGACTTCATACTTGATATTTAGTTACTGATATACAACTTCAAACTGAGGTTCAACAACGTGAGCTATGCGTTTAATCGTGATCACTGTGTATTTCCTCACTTGGACAGTTTAAGACAACTTAACGAAATATTTATTACTGATTTAAACTCTTGAAGCTGAATACATTCACGTCTTAATTCTATAATCATCTGCTGACGCATCAAAATATGCAATCCCTAAAAATGGAAAAAAAACCCTATAACACTCTCCAGCAGATCACTAACTTTGAAGGTATAGCTGACAAAAAGTAAAAACCCCTTACAAACTGTTTCTCTTATTTTGTACCAAACTGATCACTATGTACACTGACTCCTTCTGTTACGTTCCCAAATACATGCAGAACACTTCAACCTCATACAAGCAACTTCATAAATGCCTCAAAAAATTGGGAGAGTAGGTAGCTGCCTAGTGTAGCAACCTGCAATCGGGGACAAAGTCCTTCAAGAATACAGGTTAATAACCTTTATTCCCATGCTGGCTACTGAAGCCTCTAAGAAGGTTCTTAAACTTCAGCCTCTGGAAAATGGTGCTAACTGTGAGGAAGCGCCTCATGCTCTAGACCTGTTCCAACCCTCATGTCCTGCTGAGGCTTCAGGACAGCACTCCTCTAGAGAGTTTGGCACATGGAAGAATGTTCTTTCCATGACATCCTTGCCCTAAGGAGGCACTTGAATGATTTTCATACAAGCAGTTGAAAGCCATCAAGTCAGTAAGAACTTCAAAATTGAAGCTTACTTAGGGAGGATGTGAGAGGTAACTTCCCCCTTCTGCAAAGCACCTTCTAAAGAGAATCACAGGCTTTTGTTGAATTTGGGTCATTTTTGAAGTAAGGCCCATTCTCAACAGGCGCATTATAATTCCTGTGTTTATACTTAAGTATGAATAAGATATACTTGAAAGTTAAATAAAGAGCCTGTAATTACACGTTTCAAGTAGTTCCACAGAATAACTTCTGGCAATAGAGATAGATGCTTTGAGCATTGGCTTTTTACCACGCAGCTTTCACGGCAAACTCCAGCCCTTGTATCTTTACATACAGTAAACCACCTAAAAATCAGCTTCTAGCATCTGGGAGACTTTCAGAACTTTGGGGATCTTAGATGTTATTTGACTTGTTTCTTATAGCACAATGGGAAATTAAAGGAGATGAACATTACAGAATGACTAAAGAGAATTAGTGCAACCAGCAAGAATGAAATATCCAATTACTTGTTGAAAGTTTCTCATGAGAAGTTACTGTGGTCAGACAGAGCATCAGATTTCAGCCTGGAATGCTTATTTGAGCCTTTGCATTTGCCTACATACTTCATTTAGGCTCGAGATTGTTTAGCTCAGGCATTGCAGGTGTTCAGACTCCAGCAGAAAATGGCAATACAATCAAGATTCTGGGGATGAAATATGCTGTCCTGCTGACTGCTAAAGGACGATCAAAACCATTTTGTCTTTGTGCATATTTCAGTCCTTCGTGACCTACAGCGGTAAAGGACTGTCTGTGACACATGTTGCCTTAGGTTTGATTTATTCTGTTTTTAATTAGTATCTCAAGCAATAGGAATCCGTTGGGGAAATTTCTGCACTGCCAGGAAAAAATTTCTGACCTTCAGCCTCGGGTTTTAGCGCTCACTTCGATCTCACCCTTCGCTCCCCTCCCCTCTCGTCCACCTTGGCGGTACAGCCCTCTGCACGCCCAGAGCTTGACGACGGCAGACGACAGCAAAGACAGCAAAGACAGAGACGTCGCCACTCAAATCCTTCCTGCGGATCCGTTACACTCAGCTTCCCACCTGCATGCTCCCGGCCGCCTTCCCAACCCCTTCCATGAGGGCGTTGGGTCGGAGCGGGGCGGAGGGGGGCGCCCCCTGCCGGGCTGCGCGAGAGCTGCCGGCCCTCCGCGCCTGCTTCACTGGGCGCCGGGCAGGGCAAAACACCCACAGAAAAACAAGGAAAAAACAAGGAAAAGGAGCCGAGAAGCGGCTGCTGCCGGCGCTGCCCTCCCCGTCTCAGCACTGCCTGCCTCCCGCATGGAAAGCCCTGCGTGAAAACCGAATATTATTATTATTTGCAATTCAGAGAGCACAAGACCCCTCAATCCACGTGTATTCTCCAAGGGCCGAGAGTACTTCCAGCGAGAGAAGGCAGTTAAAACATTAGGCTCTGTAGTTTTGCACTTTTCTTCTTCTTTAAAACGAGAATTTACTACTGCAGCTCAGTGAGTTCTCTGTTCTCTTAGAGAGAGAGAGGGAGAGAGATGCACTCTTTACTGGCAGTGTTAGAAATTGCTGTAACAGGGTGTGAAGCATTCTGCCAATTAAAAATAAACTAAGACAAAAGGCTAAAAACAATAATCAAGCAGGAAGCCAAATTTCCTTTTAGGGATGGAAGATGGAAGACTGTCTTTAAGATTAATATGAATTTATCCCAGCAGGAAGCTTTGGCAATCAACTTTTTTTAGAATATGATTGCTTTCCTGCTCCCATGAGGTTTCTTCTCACATTGAGGTATTATCTTAATCATCAAACCAACAGAAAAATCTCTGCCAATAAAGTGTATGATACTTTAACAAGCACTCTTGCAGGCCAAGGCCTTATTTTTAAATCAGAATATTATTTGTATCATAGCACAACCCAATGCTACACTCTGAACCATCATAGCATGATGGCAGTCCCAAAGAGCTGAACACCTGCAATACAAGAAAATACAGGGACCAGAGATGCTGAGAAAGGACATACATAAGATCAGTAGCAGAACTGAGGTGAAAATCTCAATCTGAAAGACACACTTATCTACAGGATCACAYTGTTTCCCATCAAAATGTCATACTGTGGAAATGATGAGTGCCATTAGATTACAGCCCAGCAAATACCTCACAGCAAAGTATGGACATTGAATACAAGTCTGCAGGAACAACTGAGAATACTGAATAAAATTTTTCCTTTATCCCTTTTTTCCTCTAGGATAGAAAAAGCACAGAAGACTGGAGAAGCAAACTAAAATCAGATACTCCTTAAGGGACCAGTGAGCAATATTTGATGTCTAAGCCAAATTAACTTCAAGGGGATGGCAGTGTCGTGACTGCTTCAGAAGCGCTCCTACTCCAGCTGCAATTCCCTGTGGAGAAATGCAACACCACCCTTCCATTTTTTTTTCTTCTGCACAGAAATCAATCTTCTGCCAAACTCTAGCTGATTGGTAAAAGAAAAATTAAACATTTATGCAGCAGATGGATCAGATGTGTGCACTGTCACTCATTCATTAGTACAGACACTTAACAAGGATAAGTTACATATTGCTCCCACCCCAGAGGCGAAAGGCTTTGTATGAGAAAGTTATGGAGTTTTAGGGAGTCCAGGAGTTTTTCACCCACACAGCACAACCTTTTCCTAACCCATAAAGAGTAATTTCAGTATTTCTGTTAGAACAAGATAACTGTGGTGGATGGATGAGTCAGAATTTTATACCCTTCCTCATCATCACCCAAATTTGCAATTATATATCATTCTTTCTTCCCTACAGAAATCCTTGCAAAATCTGTCCAGCTAGTAAGAAAAAAGAAGCCACAAATTTGGGAAAGGAATTCTAAAATGTAGTTCTTTCCTGTATACTGCAGGCAATCTTTGAGCTGACAGTAAAAACCTTAACATTTGAGATACGTCCAGAATCTGAATTGCTAGCTTTAGTATTTATTGTGCGAAGGTGACACTTTTCATATGCATCTATTTTCAGAAGGATGGCTTCAGAGCTACTGCCAGGATTGAGACAGTAATCTGTACCACCAAGATTACTCAGAAATCCTATTTGCAAACTAAGTCCTATTAAAACACCCCTGCAGTAACCCCAGCCTCTGAACTTCTCCTCCTTTAGTCAATTATTGCCTGGCTCCCAAGTATTTGAAAGGCTTGCTTAGGTTTTTTTACACTGGAAGGAATGTGACAGATTCAGACACACATTGAAGCAACCTAACGAAGCTAATTGACCTGCAATTATCAAAGAAGGCCATAAAAGAGCTAAGAATGTGGACTTATAAATCCATGAAGCTATATGCTATATTAACCTCGTAGGGTTAGATAGAGCAAATATACACAAATCCCAGTAAAAGTAGTATCAGTGCAATGAATGGAACAGCTGAAAAATGCAGTCGATGTTGCATCTACACAGCAAGCCAGTTAAAGTTAAGGCATTTGTTAATTAGGGAAAGCAAAATGGCCCTGTTACCAACCTGCATCACACATGGTACCAAGGCACGGGGAAGGCTGCAGGGACATGCCATCACAGAGACCCTTTGCTAGTGCTAACAGCAATTCAGTAGGTCCCTTCCGACCCAACAAATTCCATGGTTCTGTGATAAAAAAATGGCTCAGCTGGGTTTATCCTTCACTGTTACAAACTGTTTTTCCTTTGCTGTGAAGATACCTGCAAGGAATGAACTCAAACGTTGAGCCGGAACAGCCATCCCCCTCACAAATGGGTGTTACAAGATGACAGTAGATGGCACTGCTCGAATGCAGTCTGAGCCTGCACGTTTCCTGCAGACACAGCCCGGAAGAGAAGGGCTGTTAAGGCTTGATGGGGAGAGACTGGTTATGCTCAACCCAAGTTTGTAACGATTAAAACCCATGGCATTTGCTCTAGTGAGAGTGTGAACACTTCTGTATCAGTGCCTCAGCACTGACAGAGCTAAACTACAGGTCAAAATGTCAGCAAAAGGTTTAGTTTAAGATGGCAGGAGTACTCATCCAAAAGTCCATCTACTGTACACGTGCTGTTCAACCCAATGGCTTTTGCCAACACCTACTCCAAGGGGACGGGCACTAGATATTCTACCTTACATGAGCCTAGAGGGGACAAACCATTCTGGATTTTAGTGAGAGTACTACTGACACATTATTTAAGACAGCTTACTTCTCCATCTCATACTTTCAGCTTGCAGGGGAAAGGTCTGCAGGGACAGCAGTGTCAGAGCTCCAAGAGTGTTCAAGTAAAAGGCCATTCTGGAAGCTGTTCCAGCTACTGCACAAAGGAGATTCACAAACTTGGTGCAGAGAAGAAAAGGTTTTAATACATGTACATATACATGAATGTATGTAAATATGTATGCATGCGTATACACACTACGGGGTTTTTCATATCCTTATATAGTACATACTAGACTTCTTTGGTAGCCCTTTAGCAAAGCAGATGCAAGGTGTAAGAGTTTATGTGCACAATACTCAAGCATTTAGTTAGTTGCCCAAACACAGACAACTTTTACCCTGAATTGGACAAATATCGACAAAAAAAGTAATATTTCTACACATTTTCAGACACCACGAGAGCTTAGAAGCTAGACATAATTCATACAGCAAGACTGTCAATGTTCCAAAATCACTCTGTGTTAAATACCCAGTTCTTATCAATTATATTCTCCACAACCTACAGTTTAGGATCAGTATCTTGTTTTAATTTAAGTCCTAAAAGCCATTTCCAAGACAACTCTGACATCAGAAGGGGAAGCATTTAAAAACCACACTTCCTTACACAGCAAATAGCCTGCAGGTTAAGACATCCTTGATATTTTAGTAATTTATATGTGGCAGTATGACATGCCGCAACGCACTTCTTCCTGTACCTTATCGAACTGTTATATACCAGAAAGGCACGAAAAGGAAGCTCCCAATATGTCCTGCATATACCAGTGAGCGTAGCTAGCTCAGAGGTTTGAAACAAGGCAGGAAAGGACAGAAGTCATCTCAGTCTGGGCCTCTAAAGGCTAATCTGGGCTGCAGGCAGGCCCACACCCAGGCTCACCTGGGAGTGCCACCGCACCGGGTGATCTTTAGCAGAAGGGAAAGCTGCCAAGGGGGTTTCAGCACACAGAGTTCACCTTTCCACTAGCAGGTGTGCCAGGTGAGCCAGCTTGCAGTTGGGCTGGTGCCACTCTAAGGAGTACCACCGCTGCAGCTGGCATATCCTGCCAGGAAGACCACCACAGTCAAGAGGGAAAGACACACACTGGCAGCCCTGTTTCAAATTCCATACCATTTCTGCAGTGTTTTCTAGTGTTAATGGTACTGAATAGCAGTTACACCCCACATATATCTTGAAGGGAAAACAAATAAGCTTTTCCTTTCCCTTCTGGGCACTTCTTGCAGAGAATTTACAGTTAAAAGCATTCTCGCCTCGAGTCAAATTGAATGTCAGATTGTTCACTTAGTCAGCAATCATACACTGTGGATCTACCTCTTCCATTACTTAAAAGAAAACTTCTAAATCTTGTTATAAGAACTGTATTTGCAGCAATCAGAGACAAGAAAAGCTTCCCTCATTTGTTTACTATTATCTTTAAGATTTGAGGGATTGGTGTGAAAAACTCAAAAGTTGTCAAAGCCGGCTAACCTGCTTTTAGTAGCATAGCCATGCTACACATGCAGAGTAAATTAAGCCGACTACCTTGAAAAGATTTTATATCAATCCTTTGACTAACAAGTAAGATTAACACAGCAAGATCAGCATTAAGAACATAAGCAAGTACATTTGTCCCTGATTATTAAGAGTTCTGTCATGCAAC
Source organism: Amblyornis subalaris (assembly GCA_018881555.1). Taxonomy (NCBI): domain Eukaryota; kingdom Metazoa; phylum Chordata; class Aves; order Passeriformes; family Ptilonorhynchidae; genus Amblyornis; species Amblyornis subalaris. The sequence goes on from JACAXG010000004.1 coordinate 18,153,051, forward strand.
ATACACCGAAGCAAATAATTGTGCAATGCTGTTCAATGAACAAGCAAAAATAATAAACATGTGATCTTCCATTAAGCAATGAGACAGAGTTTTAAACAGGATGACAATCGACTGATCTCACACTATGTTTTCAAGTATCAGTGTAATAGCAAAGCATAGTCTAGTCCCAAACGTATTTTTAAATAAATTACCTTCATTTTTTACATTGAGTACTACGCATATAATGCAATAAAGAAGTGTCATCTATCAGACCATGAAAAAAAACACATGAGCACATTCCAGCCAGATAAAGAAACAAAGATTTATTAGAAACTGGTAGTTTTATAGAGCTAAAAAGGTAAACATACATTCAAGAGACAAAGAATACACAATTGAACACAGTCATCATCAAGGCACATAATGAAAAATCAAATCTGAAACAGCTCATCTTTTCAACATTTGAAAAGGTCACCATAATTTCAATACTCATGATGGCACTTGCACACTATAAACAAAATGGAGCAAGTCTAGAAGATAGAAACTGCTAAAAAGTCATCTTTACATCACACACGCAATACATTTGCTCATTGGTCACAGTCAAACAAAATTATCAGCAACTGATCTCACAAATCCCACAAAGATACAAGAATATTGGCAAAACCAAGAAACACTCAGATCAGAAAGGCATTATACATACAAATGATTTGGATAGAATGACTTTTTGTTTTCTTTTAAAAAAAGTGCAAAGTCCAACGTTTCCCTAAAGGGAAGGCCAAAATACAGCTAGAGCTGCCATTTTCTGAAATCTGATAAAACAACATTTTATAATACAGATTTTATGGAGTTGTTATGTATCAGTTTACAGAGAATAAACACCAGCCATGGAAGCACTGAACACAGATTTACATGCGATTGCTGTTTTAAAAATGGCCCAAATAGGAAGTGGAACAAGAGAGGTGCAGGCAGTTATTTTTGCTTGCAAAAAAACCAACCAAAAAACTATGCTGCTGCCACTCTCCCACCCCCAAAAGAATTAAAAAGGAGACCCTTAATGACCTTAACAGAACAAAGTTCTTACTTCAGTAATCCAATTTCAGGAAGTGGTCTAAGAGCAGTTGCTTTTAGAAGGTCAAGGTAAGTATAATCTCAAATTTACCAAGATTAAGACACTACACATTACAGAAAGCAGAAAAAGCCTAGGAAATTAGTTCAATAATAACTGTTAATCTATTTCAGTGTTCAGGCCTGAAGGCAACTGTGTGGCCCTCCACACACAAAAAAAAAAAAAAGGAAGTCACTTTGGAAGGACTTGTACGTGGAAATACCTAACTTTCTGCATTGAGGAAGTGCTGCTTGCTTTGTTGAGGAGGAGTTGTTCCTCAAGCACTAACAAGTCCGTGTGCATGTTTTGCTTGCTACATTAACATCAATCTGATGGGCACCTGAGATCAGAACTGCCACTTGGTCACTTGGAAAAAACGCTTCAGTATTTTACTATCCCAATTTCACACACACAGCCAGTGTACACAGAAGACTGATCTTGCATGACAAAGCTGTAAAATCCTTTACATAATAATGCAATCCTCTACTGGCTAAAAGCACACAGTGACTGTAGCCCTCTGAATAAGGGAAAGAATGGAGAGTCCAAAATGAGAAGCATTCCTCTTCCCAAGGTAGTTATGAAGAGCTCTGCTATTGGCTGTACTACAATTACTACCAGCTTAATATTTGGATCCTCCACCCTGTTTTTAAATAGCAACTTGCATGTGTACGGAATGGATCTAATATCCAAGCTTTTTCTGTTCCTGTGTATTACGATCCTGTAAAACATGCAGCTGTAACCCAAATTTTGCCATGGTTAATGGTGCTGACATTTACAAGTGCAATGAAAAGCAGGTCCAGTGAAGCAAGTTATCAAAATTGCTGACTGTATTACAAAAATACCGTGTAAATCCATTTGAGGTATTCTGACATTGCAGAACAGCAGTTTCTCAGGCTCTTTAAAAATAACAAAAAATATAAAAGCTTTGCCTGAAGACAAAGGTGATGGGCTACATTTTAATGTGTTACTCCATGATTGTGTGTATTCAAGATCCTATTTCTTATGAACTTAAGATTCAGTCTTCAAAAATAACAAAAGTGCTTACTTCTAGGCATGCAAAATGTTGCCTGTGAATTGCTTGAGTATAGGCAGCGTGACAAAACTGAAAGTCACTTTCATATATTCAGTATCAAGGCAGTATAAACTTCTCCTACCTTTGGTTTGATCCAAGACAAATACACATTTAGAAAGGACGAATTAAAAAAACCTCAATAAGTAAAATATGCATGATTTCCTAAAAATAAAAACAGACTGCTGATTTAAAGACAGTTTCTTGATTTTTTTTTTCAACTTGGTGACATTTTAAAGTGCAATATAGGTATCTGTTTAGAAATGGTGAACCAAAATTTAAGGAAGTTTCTTCCCACTTAAGGGCAAATGTGGAAGTTGCAGCATTTCTCTATGAAGATCTGTCTCTAATTGTGAGAGCAGATTACTTGAGAAAACATTATTGTTCTCATGTTTCCAACAACATTAGAAGCATCTCACCTTTTTCCTTCATTTCATGCTATTCCCAAATTCTGCTTCATTTTTTCATATACAACATAGCTGATGCTGACAGCTGGAAGCACTTTCATAAAATTGGGGGCTATGCCCCTATAAAGTCCTCGGAGTCCCTCTGTAGCAACAATTCTTTGAAAGAGACCAACCATGTTTAGCTGCGGAGCTCCTTCCACCGAGGCTAGAACAAAAAGATAATGTGTTATACAACAGTCCTAGTAATATTAAAATTCTTAAGCAAGTATCAAACACCTGGATGGTGAGCCTACTGTCACTTCTAGGGCCACTGAAAAGGGATCTTTTAATCCCAGACATTTGGGAGATATCTATGTGTCTCAATCCCACTGACAAGCATTATCCACGAATGTTCCTTTGGAAATCCAGGCTCCCATCCTTAAGTCTGTGCACAAACCTATCAAACAAAAATCTAAACTATGAAACTGTCTTTATGAAATGTCCTACAGAGCAAACATGTGTCTACCCGCACAGGACAATGCAAGCCCTGTCTTTTTATCTCTAAAATTTAGAAAACATTCTAAAGTTTGGAAAAGTGCCTCCAGACTATGACAGATGCTATGTCTGGCAGTCTTGTATGGAAATGTGGCTCTCAGAATACACAAAGCACCAGTGTTTGAAATGTTACTTTTTGAATCGAGTATGAAGAACAACAATGTTGGGGGTAAGAGGGAGAAGGGACTAACATAAAGAGGAATTTTCCAGACAAGTCCTTGGTTTTTCCAAGTTGGTTTTTTTTTTAATTCCTATGTCTCTACTACAGCTATCCCAAATGACACAATTTTGATGTGACCACAAAGAAACATTTTAAGACAACTCACCTTGAGCCTGCATGCGTGTTCTGATAAGAGCAAGAGGGTAACTGGCTAACTGCCCACATGTGCTGGAAACAGTGCCACATCCCAACAATACAAAAACACCTGGGTTAGCAGAGCTTGATGCATAGTGTTCTAGCCACGTACTCTTTAAGAGCTGCCAAGGTACAAAATTAAACAGTAAGACAAGAGATCTGCATTCAAAAAAGCAAACAAATACTTCTTTATTCATAACAAATATTAAGGGCTCAATTCTGAAAAGCACCAATCTCACTGCACCACTCCTACATGCTTAAAGTGCATAGGTAAACACCTTAGCACTTCAACCAGCCTACAACAGTTAGTACCTAGAAGAGAAATCCTTAAAAGATCCAGCAGCAGGAACACTGCCCATGTACCTGTAATACTTTGGGGAGAGGAGGAGGGAAACACAACTCAGCACCCCACAGGGTGCAACAAAAGCTCACACAGCTGTGCATACCATCCCATGCAGAAACAAAGATGCAAACTGTAGAAGAGAAACTCCATACAGCTTTGAAAACGTCTGCTCAAGCAGTTCTGATGATTACTAATACAGTGTCAAAAGAAGATTTGCTTAGACTAGAAAAAAAATTAGTCTGTGCATCTGAGTTATTTAACACACTTTGAAGCTACACATAGCATCTAAGGTAGATAAAACATTTTCAACATTGCTGGTGGGTGTAATAGATGCCAGTTCCTCTTGAAAAGAAAGACAACAGTGTTTCAAACTCCTCAGAAAAGCTATGTCAGCAAGAAAGAATTCTGGTGACATGCATAGACACACAAGGAATTCAGGTTAATATAATCCACTCATAAATCAGACAACTGGCAAAAAAACATATTAGCGATCACAAATGCAGGACAGGTACCATAATATTAACATCTTATAAGGTTTTTAAGGCCCATATTTACTATAGAGTGGGTATGTTCCAGTCTAACAGGGTTAGTTAAATATGCAAGCCTGTTGTACTGCCACGGTCTATATAATCCTGTCTTAGTACATTTCCTGCTTGGTACTTTGCATGTAAGGGCCCATCTGCACAGGCACTCCCCAGGAGGGGCAAACAGAAACACTGAGGTCTAGTAAGATTAGTGGACAGTCTTATTTGTCTGTTTTAAATTGAAGCAACTGTAACACCACAAGCATATTGCAAATCTAACTAATGATACAAACATTCTAAAGAATATTTATGCTTTTTGTAAATTAACTAATGACAGCTACATGCATTCAGCAATCTAAACTCACCTCATAAACAGCAAGGTCGATGCCAGCATAAGGAATTATACCCAGAATATTAGGAATATAGCCTTTGTAGAAAGCCTTTAGGCCTTCTCTTTTTAAAATCTTCTTAGCACAGTCAAACATCCCAGAATATTGCCCTGTTTTACCCACTGCCAATCTGGTCTTTAAAACCTAAAAGAAAAAATAGCAACCTTAATTACATACCTATTTATTAATTTATTTTATATATGGTATATCTCTGCTTATTCAATTCTCTGGAATTGCTCTGCATTTTGTGCTCCAAATCTCCTTTGATTACTGGTAAGGTGTTGTTAGCAGCAAACTTCTTCAGGTTCTGTCCTCAGTGGAGAGCACCGCACATTACCATATACTCGCTTACAAATTCTTAGCCTTTTTAATTGCATTTTAACTTTATTTTCTTGATTAAAACAGGCAGCTGTTTGATCAACTTGAAGGCACCAGTGTGGGCAATATTCAATAGAAATATCAGCTAAGGAACAAGTGAGAGCACTAACATGCAAGCAGATGACACTTCTGGTCTGGGAACACTAAAGCATATTAAGAAAATAATCTTTCAAAACGCATGACACTTAGAGAGGCAGTTAAGGAATATAAGGACTGTCTCTCACTTCTGAAACCCAGCACCTGTAATAATGCAAATAAGCCTGTACTGTATCTTAGGACAAAAAAATTAATAACAGCACCCAAAAGAAACCAGAGAAGAAATTTCCTGAGAAACAATTTGGTCTAGTTTAAAGCCTCGTAAGACTGCATCTTCCTCAGGAATTTTCTGGCACTTGGCTTTTCTCTCTTACTTAGAAATATCCTAAAAACACTTCTAGGATAGTAGCATATCCTTGTGAGGAAGACCAGAACATATTATTGTAGAATAGTTCACCTGTCTTCATTGATTAGTGTAATCCAGACACTACATCATGTTTCAGTTATTCCCTAAGTTAACCCGTCTCTGTACTCAGACTAGATGGGATTCAGCCTCTGTAACAGCAAGGATGGTCTTTAGAGAGATCATTATCACTTCAGCAATGAAAACAGCAAGTTCTATTTCTACTGAAATCCCTACCCATGAAAAAGGTATTTAGGTTATATTTGCCATTACTACCAAACCTTGATGTTGGTATTGGTTGAGTCCCAGACTCAACACATATTCCAACATGTATCTGCACAAGTGATAAACTTTCTGGGGAACTAGCAGGAAAGAAAGTACATCCTATTTCTGTGAAATGTTGTGTAATGGTTACCCTGGAGCAGTTCACACATTAATACTAGTTAAACTGCAATATGTAGTACCATCTACAGGTATGTCCTACCCAGGAAAGAGCAGCCAATCCACTCAGCCTCAGCTGTAGCTGTTACGTCCTTCTTCCACACTGTTCTCCTTATCAGACACAGCTTCCCGTCATAATGCAACAGAACATCAGTTCTGCTCCAGACAAGACCATTCCTTGCTTACATATAGTGGGGGAAGGATTTATGCCCAATTTAGAAAATGCTTGAATACATACCGAATTTTAGATGTGCTCGAGTGATTTTTTTCCTGAACTAGGTTTTATTTAAATATTGTTTTAAACAATTTTATACAGCAGAATATAAGGAAAAATTACAAGAATCAGCTAGAACATAGTATATTCTAAAATGCCTAGCAGTGAAATTCTGAAAGGAAGTCCAAAGTAAAAATAAGTTAGGATATAAGACTAGAGAGGAATTTGTACAATATTTTCAAGAGCAAAAGGGGATTTGCTTTGGAAACAAACCAAACATTTGGCAGGCTTCAGTGGAAGCAGATTCTCTGTTACTTACCTCCATGGGATAAATAGAAGTTTGTGCTGTTGCTCCAGCCAAAGAACCAGATACAAATCTTTCAACAGTGCCTAACTTTCCATCATCCCTAGTGAGTATCTTCTTATACTGTATAGTTAAAACACAAAATAAACACACGTTTTTAGGAGTGGCAAGAGTTACTATAAGAGGCAGGAGTACAGTACAAAATGTCTTTTCAAGCTGTACTTAGTTTTTCATGTATTTACAGTTACATTTGCTAACCCAAATTTAGCACTACACTCACTGCAGCTCTGTGGACAAAGATTCTCCAGAATACAATAAACATTCCAGCCTGCAAGCATTCTTTAGATTAAATACCTCAGTCACCCACAGTACTGTCAGGTGTTCTACAAACCGCCAATTCAAGGGTACTCACACTAAGAACCCCAGAAAACAAAGAGGAACCACATTCCCTTGCAGATCCAGTTTTCCAATCAAAGAATGAAAAATCAACTAGCAATTTCACAGAGGCACTTAGAGAGCTGTATATACTGTGTCATTCCAAGGGTAAAGAACGATGTGCCAAATGTACCAAAATCTGTTGTTCAGTCTTGCAATATCCCCAAGTTTATTTGATTTTTTGTTGCTTTCATTTCCTAGTTGTACAGAGATGTGCAGTATGCTCATTTACTTGAGACACTAGCAAGCCCCACAGGGGAAAAATAAAGCTCATTTAAATAAACCAGAATGGGAGTTCATTTTCCAAAGGAGGATTAAGCCTTAACATGATGCTTAAAGCTGATTCAGAGGTAAATATAACTCTGAAATCCAGGATGAGGGCATCATACATAGCACTGTGATATTTGACTTTAAACGAATCCCATGTAAGTTCAGCTAGCCTAATGTGCAAAGTTTTTGCTTGTTGTCACTTTGAAGCCACAATCTAGATGATTAATGCAGTACTCCATATAAAGCCATGCAGACTCAACAACAGTTTAAAACATGATAGATATAATTTATTTGTACTGCTTATAACGCAATTGCAAAAATCTGCCTAATAGTAAGTATTCTATTACCAGAATAGACTATTTTAAATCTGAAAGTCATTCAAATTACTACGACAAAATCCCCAACCATGACAAGAACTCCGATACAATACAACAGTTCCAATAATGAACAGTGAGAGCGATTTAGGACTTTATTTATCATTATTTTCATTCCTGATTTATCATCCTACCTGTTCATAAGCCCAGAACTTAATAGCTGTTTCAGGAGCTATTTTCACAACATTTACACCATTTCCTCTCCAAAGGGATCGGACACCACCTTCTTTCAACATTTGCTTAAAACCGCTGGCTATATTCATTTTGTTTGATTTTGAACCATGAACCTAAAAAAAACCCAACAGTCGCAATAAAGAACACTGCTCTGATTAGATTATAAAACTTCTCAGTATTTAAATTCATTAAATATATCAACTAGCAGATCCATATCCACTACAGAAAAAAATCTTAGTTTAGTGGCACAAGTACTGTAATATTTTGCTTACATTTTTTCCCTCATGTCTATCAGACACAATTTTTATGAACACAAAATACGGAAGTTAGCAAAACATAACCAGACATCTGCAATTTAGATGCTGAACTTGGCCATCAGTTTTTCCCAACAGGTCTCTAAAAACTGAAGTGATACAGTGGGAAAAAAAAATAATTCTTGAACATTGCACCTACCTGCATCATCACTTTAAGGCGATCTAACGGTGCTGTACCTGTCCGAGAGACAGCACCAGCCACTCCTCCTGCCAACAGCTGCTTCCACCACTGTCCAGTCTTTTTCTCTTCCTCCGTGAACTCATCTGGAACAGTCAAACTATCTCCTATATCCAACACCTTTTAGAATCCAAAGCAAAGATATGCAAATAACTATCTCATTCCATCACCTCAATTTTATCCACAGTTCTAATTCCAAATTAACATACCACCTAAGAATGTGTAAAAAAAGTGCTAGTTACAAATAAAATATCTCTAATTTACATTCTATAATTAACTTGCTATGCATTGCTATTCAATGAAAAGCAACTTTAAGTGACTTCTACACAGATAYTGAGCAATAATACCACAGACCCACCATTTCAAAGACTGCACCATCATCATTAAAAATTATGACAAATTTCCGCCTTGAGTATGGCCCAAGCAAAGACATTCTGCATGATCAGCAGCCCTTTAAAGTCAGCACTAAAGCTCAAATGCTTATATGTTGCAGCTAACCTTTCACCAGACAGCCTTGTGGGATTAGTTTGGTAATCTCCTAAGGTTGCTAACAAGAGATTTCTCTCTCATGGTAATTCATTCACACATGTGGGATGTCTCCTTCCCCCCACTCTCCCCAACATTTTAAAGCAGCATTTTTACAGCTGATATATCAGAATATTCTATTTCCAGTAACAGCTGTGTATTATCGTACAAAATGAGAAGTTTGACTAATGCTTTTTACATTTTTTTACCATCAATTATACTGAAAGGCACATTTAATTACTTTTCTCAGCTATAAAAGTTTGAAATTCCATCAAGAGGTGCATGTTTATATTACCATTCGATTTGATCAAAGAACAACATTAATAAAGGCTTTAGTGATAAAGCTGCCCAAGATATCAGACTATGAAATCTCACATATCACTTAAACACAGTCTTTGCTCTTAAGTTATAATCATGATATATGATATATGACAACAAATCCACTGTAGATAATGCAAATCTGATATAACACATAAATTAAACTTATAAAAAGAACAAGAATGTATTAATAACTGGTAAGTACTGACCAGAGAGTGTGTTAACTGATAAACCTTTTAAACTACCGTTGATTTTAATTGTAGACACTATATCCCTAATTTCTGCTGCATTCTCTATCTGTTAGTAGACAGAACACCGTTCTGGTCATTTGGGAAAAAAATTGCAGAATGCAGACTGTAAGTATAGCCATTGGACAAAAAGGATAAGCACCAACTATTCTGGAAACACAGAACAGATTAATTGGAAAACCCTTTCAACTTTCTGAGATTCGTGGTTTCCAAGTAAGGTGTCATCAGTTGCTCAACTACATGGAAACATCAAAAGATCAATCAGAACTCTCAAAATATAAATTCAATGTTCTAAGAGATATTATGCATATCTACCAGGGTTKAAACCTTGTGTGTACTGAGATGTAAATGCAGCTAAAGTAAAAAAAGATAAATTTGAGAGTGCTTATAACAGAAAGGCCACAGCTACTGTAATAATTCTATGCCAATGTAGCTATCTGCTCAGAAGAGTCTGACAGCAATTAAAATTTTATAATAAAAACAGAATTGTAAGAGCTGTCAATGCCAGCCAGGCTGGGAGGTCTCACATCTGCTCTTATCTGAAAGACCAGCTGTGTTGCTGTTTAGCTGCATTTTGCCTGCTGTGATAACTGGGTCATCAGCTGACTGCAACACTAACATCACAGGAGACTCTTTGAGTTGTTTCTTGGGGGCAACTAACGACATTCCATAATTAAAAAAGAAAAATATAGATCTTATGTTCAATAACAATAAGAAGAAGCATTTTATTAAAGCAAAGGTTTTTTCTACTAAGGAAGCTGGGACCAGGACTATTTGATCTCATAGCAGTGCTTCAAGTGCTTTCATCAGCAAACAGCGAGCTAACTCTCCCTTTTGGCAAGCATTCCTGCACTGAGGTTGTACAGTGTCAAACACTCCAAGCTTTCAGATCTCATAAACTGCTTTTTATTATGGAAATGCTGACTAATCCCTGGAGATATAAATGGTCTCACTATGTTCAAAGAAATCTAACCTTACTTTATTTACTCCAATAATCTGCAGGAAGGATATTTAGCAAACACGATTACTATTGGTTTACTTTCTTTATTATTGTTATTAAAAATCAGCGACTGAGGTGTCAAGAGCTCCACTCAAAAACAACTTAAAATATTTATCTGCACAGTGGATAGCCTATTGCTCTATATTCTGTCATTCTTAAATTAAATTCTACGGCACAAAAGAGTGCAACACGCACAGAAAAGCAGCAGTAAAGACACCACTGATTTTATGATAATTATAACATTACTACAGAAATGCAGATACTAATTTCAACATAAGAAACATTATATAATTTGTTTCAACAGATCAAATCATAGCATAATGTGCAAAGAAAAATATTTAATATTGTGGTTATTATTTTTCTGTGTAATATCTCCAAAAGATGAAAAGGATTCCATCCCCAGAATTAGTGATAATTATTTGCAAAGTCTAGATGAAGTTCTTTGTTCAGAAGAAACTCACATGAAACAATCCTGCTTGCAAATGGGAGAGCACAAAGTGAAAAGGAAAACCCAACAATCTTAAATACAGATAAGCTCGAAATACAAGTGTGAAGCTGTTATACTCAATATCACAATTTAACACAGCAGAGATGAACTTAAGAGCTGTACTAGGTTAAAGAGAAGTTGTACTTACAGTGGAATGTTTCCAATATCGAATTATTTCCTCAATGTCTGTAGCTGGATTAAACATAAAATGATCTCTCCACTCATTCCAGTCTACTGTCATTGTCCCATCAGCATCAATACTGAAAAGAAATGGAACAAAGCCATATAAGGAAATAGTAGCAGAGATGGAGTTTTGTTCTGGTTTTTTGCCTTTTCTTCCCCTTCTCCCCCCCCTTTTTTTTTTAACTTTGATTATCACATCAATAACAACTGACTGTAAATTCCATAGTGACTTCAAGGCTGAATCTGCCATGGCCTTTCAATACTGTTCTTTTCTTATCCAAGTACATCTGTCATATTCCATTTAAAAACAGAATACAGTGCTTCATCCTATCCCTATAACATTTAGAGGGAAATGAAGTAACATTCTCCTCCCAGAACCAGATGCTCCAACAGTGATTACCAACACCTTTCAAAGTCATAATCCCATTTATCCTGTTCTCTGAAATATAAAAATATAATAATTAACAATAAAAGGAAGATTAAAATGCTTCAAAAACTAATAACTCCTGACCTTTGCAGGATCTTTTCTGCCTGTTTTTCTGAAATGCTTATACCCAATATCTTGAGGGACTGGACAACTTCTGATGCTTCAATTTTTCCTTGAAACATTAAAATAAAGATGATACATATTTAAAACATGGATCTTAATAAACTTAGCACCTTGGAGTTCATTTTAACAGCTGTAAAATTGCAAAGATGATTTAAAAATCAACTTAAACACAGATTATGTGTTTTGATCATCTACTATAAGGACAAAGCAAAAGCAGGTACATTAAAATCATGCAACCAAATGGGATGCAAATATACTGTTAGTTAAATACTGGTTTATCTTTAATAGCTAGAAATGGTTAGAAATTCCCTTATAGTTTCTCTGTCTGGGGAACAAAGAGCCCCAGTTCAGTGTACTTAGCAGATAATAGAATAAAGACTATAATAATTTATTATTTCAATCTATGGCAAACTTTAATTATGATCTTGTTAAGGAAAAGAAGTAATAGTTCCATAGTCCCAACTTTTTGTTTCCAGTTTAGACAAAGAATGTAAGTTTAACTACTTTTAATGCACAGTTTCTTCAATGTTTGAACAAATAAAATAAATCAAAGCATACCATCATTGTTTTTGTCCAGGCTCTTAAATGCCAGTTTCATCTTTTTCTCATGTTCTTTAAGATACTGCATAAATTCTTCAAAATCTAGCTGTCCATCCTGATTAGTATCTCCAGCTTTAAAAATTTTCTATTGAGAGAAAAATCAACATTTTACTTGTCCAAAATAGAGCAGGTCACAAAGCATCATTTTGTTTTCAGAATTTAACACAATGCAATATTTGCATAGAGAGAGAAAACACTTGGCAGTAAATATATATTTAAGAAAGCATTATTTATTATCTACAGAACTTTTCTGTGCAGAAATTTTGAGATTTCTTACCAGCACTGGTCAGTTATACGTACAGATATCAAATAATTTGTGGAGGAAGAGGTGGGGGACAGGACAAAAACCCGAGAGAGAACAAGTTTAACCCTGTGAGTTTCCTGTACATGAAATTTGCCAATGTGTCAGTAAAATTAAACAAGCAGAAACTTGACTATCATCTTAATCAAGTAGTCAATTAATTATGAATTATAAAGACAAAAATACAGATAGCAATTAACTATATAACTGCAGACCAAAAATTTACAAAGATCTTGCCCAACCGCCACTTCCAGCCCCCACCTGTGAGACAACAGGGCTTTCTGCTTTAAACTGAAGCCCTGAGTACAATTTTACACAGACTTGTAACAAATACTAACAGAGTTATCTTCCTTTCTTGCATGTGCTTCCTAGGAACTGTCCTGCAGATAGAAATACCTACAYGTAAAATTAACTATGCATTGAATGCACGGTATGCAATTGCCAGGACTGCAAGAAACAAGTCTGAAACACAGCCCAGGCAGACACTTCTCCACCAACAAAGGACCAAAAAACTTCACCATCTTCGTGTGTGAAAACTTACTTGTTAGAAAAGGGAAATTTCAGCAGCCCTGCAAGCATCAGCCTGTAATTGCCGAGCCTCGTGTTCAAGGCAAAGCCCGGGGAAGCTCTGCAGGGTTTATGAGCTCGGGCTTTATGCCGCAGCCAGGGCAGCTCCGGACGCGGAGGGCTGTGGAGAGCCAAGGCCACAGCTGCTGCCGTCCGCTTCCACGGCATTGCCGGTCCCTCTGGCAGGATACGCAGGAAGAGACCAGGGAAAACGACCCCAAAACCCTGCTCTAGGACACAAGATTTAMGGGAAAATTAGGTCTTATCCCTTCCTTTGGACATTGGTCCCTGTGGTTTCCCTCAAGGTGTGAAATCCTAGGGGGGGCAGCACTCAGTACAAGACAGACAGGAGACCAACCCGAGAGCACAATCTCCTCACTAACTGGCAGTTACTTGCAGAGCACTTCAGGTTACGTGTAAAGCATAGGCCAGAAATTCTTCCAAGTATCTTCTATTTAGCAGACTGCCTTGCGCAACTGTAGTTTCTGAATAAAGTAACTCTCAACAAGATTTGCATGGCTGTTCTAATCTGCAAAATCTGATCTTAATTTTGTTTACCTCTCTTTAATTAGCAGAGGTCCTCAAAAGACCAAAGTCCAACAAGTTCTAGCCTACAGGAAACTAAACACAAAGGAAGCGGAAAATCAGGGTATTTGTTGCAGTTTGAAAAAAACTGAAGACATCTGAATATATTTATGTTGCCTCCTTCATCTTTCCTATCCCTCTACAAAAAGTAATGTACTTCAACATTTCATCTCAAAACCCCAAAATTTATATTATCATGGATTTCTCAATGAAATGGAGGAAAACAATGTGGTACACCACAGTGAAATGAGCAAATTATTTACCTCCCCTAATACAGCAAATTGTGCACAATAAAAATCAATTCAAGATACCACATATTCAGATAACTGCGATTTGGTATCAGCTTTGAAAATAGTGTTCTTAGTATAGTCGTAAGTCCAGCTTGATTGTAATTTCTATTAATAACCTGTCAACACAGATAGATATACTAATCAATTCAGTTTCATGCCCCTGTCAATATGCTTAGAGCCGTTCAGAATTTCCCATTACAACATACACTCCTGACCATGACCTTCTAACAAGAAATTAAGAAAGGTTAATTTTTGAAAGACTAATCATTCAAAAAAACCCAAGCAAAAAACTAACCAAAGCCCACTATTAAAAGTTACTTTAGTCTGAAGAGCCCCCTCTCAAACACACTGCAATCTGAAGCCATCTTTTACTCCACACACAGCACATGCGGCAGGGTCTGAGTGCCCTGCTAGGCTCCCACACTCTCCTGAGAAGAGGTGACTTACACGGCACTTGTAATCACTTTAAATGAGTTGTAGTCTACACAAATTATTTCCCTACTGCTATCTAAACTACACAAACCAAAATGCAGAACAAGGAAAGTGTTTTTCTGCCTCACAGATAGGAGAAAACTCGAACTAAATTATAGTTACAAAACCTCCACCGCTGAGGATGATGTGAGCCAAAGAAAACAGGAATTCCTAGGAAGTTTAGAGAGCTGGCAGTTTCTGTGTTTGAAGGGGGGCACCTGTCAGTTCATCTGCCAARGAAGTGCATTTCATACTGCCACAACTAGAAAAGGGTAAGCCCAAACATACTCTCCATTTCCTACTGTTGTTTTGACAGCTGTTTTCCAGACTTCAAGCCAGTGTCATCCACTCTCAGTGCAGCAGAAGAAAAGCGACAGGGAACAAAACCGTATGGCTTCCTCAGGAGGCACATGCATTTTTCTCTCAGTACAAGTCTAAAAGTTCATGCACACAAAAGCCTCTTGCTGTCTATGAAATGAACTAATTATGTGGGTGTTAAAGTTTCAGATTAAAATCCGTAACTTGCAAATTTGTGGAACTAACAGGAACACTGAAAGCAGCTTGTCTTCTACTTGGCTGGCAGAAACTTCCTTCTGGGGGGTTATATACTCCATGGGCATAGCCAGCAGGAAGACACCTCCTTGATTCTGTGGGGAGCCTGGCACACTAAGTCCTAGGTACAAACTGCCCCTTCACAGCATCACATAGCAATTAGGGTTGGAAGGAACTTCTGGAGGTCATTGAACACAACCTCAGCTCAAAGCATGTCTAATTAGACCTAATTAGATCAGATTGTGTGGGACCACATCCAATTGAGTCTTGGACACATTCAAGGATAGAGATTCCACAGCCTCCACAAGCAAACTGTTCCATCATTCAATCACCCCCCCACTTCAGTTCAACACTGAATCCAACTCTGCTGTTCTGTATTTAATATACTACCAGATTTTGTATAATTACAGCCACTTGTCACTCTGCCAGTGCCTGGTTCACCAACTTCTCTGATGGAGAACTGCATGCATTTTAAAATAGACATGCTTACAACAATAGAGCAGGAACCAACCGAGGTGCCAACAGTTGCTTACAAGTCCTGGGAAACAATGCTCAGCATGCCTGCCACGTAAAACCTGCCATTTCTTGTTGCAGGCTTACTGTGGGATCACCTCACCTTTACAAAGGCCCAGACCCAAGAGGAAAATGTTTATTTTTCAAGGCACGCCATTTCTTTTCTCATTGTCTAAAAACTGTAACCCCAAGCAATAAGGATAAATCACTGGATAAAATGAAATGGTGACCAAATAAAGAATTGTTAATTACTGATAGATATAGCAAGACAGTTTGGACGATGCCATAAGTCAGCAATGTGTGTTCACAGTCCAGAAAGCCAATCATATCCTAGACTGCAGCAAAAGAAGCATGACCAGCAGCTCAAGGGAGCTTCCATCCCTCTACTCTGCCCTCATTAGACCCCACCTGGAGTATTGTGTCCAACTCTGGGGTCCTCAGCACARGAAAGACATGGACCTGGTGCAGCAAGTCCTGAGGAGGCCATAAAGGTGATCAGAGAGCAGAAGCACCTCTCCTGTGAGGTGCCTATGAGGAAAGGCTGGAGCTTTTCAGACTGAAGAAGAGAATGCTTCAGGCAGACCCTATTGCAGCCTTTCAGTATGCAAAGGGGGCTTATAAAAAAGATAGGGACAAACTTTTTAGCAGGGCCTGTGGCAGTAGGACAGGAGGTAATGGTTTTAAACGTAATGAGTGTCAATTTAGGTTACAAATAAGGAAGAAGTTTTTTTACAATG
Organism: Amblyornis subalaris; assembly: GCA_018881555.1. NCBI lineage: Eukaryota > Metazoa > Chordata > Aves > Passeriformes > Ptilonorhynchidae > Amblyornis > Amblyornis subalaris. The sequence goes on from JACAXG010000004.1 coordinate 18,169,201, forward strand.
AGGGTGGTAAAACACTGGCACAGGTTGCCCAGAGACTGGTAGATGCTCCACCCCTGGAAGCACTCAGGGTCAGGCTGGGTGGGGTTCTGAAAAACCTGATCTAGTTGAAGATGTGCCTGCTTATTGCAGGGGGATTGGACTACATGACCCTTTAAAAGTCACTTCCAATCCAAACAATGCTATGATGCTATGATCTTTCTTCTTAATGCTATGGGCCTTCACACAGACTAAAATGCTCCTGTGCTGACCTATTTGGTCATGACACTGTTGCCTTTTTCTTTCCTTCTCTTTTTTTTTTTAATCGTAATTCTGCTACTTTTGTTCTTTTTCTGCTTGGTATTTTGTTAATGCAGCTGCTTTCAAAGTCCTGCACAACCAGGCAACACCAACATGAAAGGCCACAAGTAGACTGAAACACTGAAGGTATTTTTAAAAAAAATTTCTCCATTATATAAATCATGCTGCAGTGTTGAATTCCTACTACTCCAGAAGACCTCTGTATTTGGTGTGGAAATGTAAGTCAGCAGGTCTGTTGAAAAAAAGAGTTACAGTCAGGCTTTATATACACATCAAAAAATCCTGACCCTCCTCTCTAAGTGTCCTGATGAATTATTAGTTTACTCTATGCCAAAGTTATGAACTTTAACACATTCATGGCTACAACATAAAGACAAAGAATGCAATACACTAGAAATCTTAATCGTTTTATGTAGATTTTTCTTTTAAATTCACAGTCTAATTTTTATATTATTTAGTATCATTATCTGTGTATTGTGCATGAGCCTTCACATTCTGTTTACAAAACTGAACTGTGTGTGAAAGGTGGGGCTGCTGAGTACAAAGGATTACCAATCATCTACTCATTAGCTTGTTATTTCAGCTAATTGACATAATGTAAAGAATATTTAAAAGGAAATAATTCATTAAGAAGTTACTGGCGTCCTATCATGCTTATCTTACAAAGAAACAAACAAAAACCAGCACTTCAAGATACATAACTGGTGCAAGTAGCAATTATATGTTCTGCAATCTGCAACTAGAGTTCCAAAGGGTACAGTTGCAAATACTACATACAAAGAACAGCAGCACCACAGTAAGAACACCATCAAGTCTTTACACACTCACAAATTTCACATTTGCTTTTAAAATCAGAGGTACTATATATAAAACCAATCATGATATTCCCTTTTCCCCCTTTTTCAATTCTTTCCCTCTAAAATATTTTTTTAGCCATTCACATAGCTCTGCATTCTACACTTTTAAGTTATTAGACTGTAGTATTATTGGAAGCCAAATTCAGTCACAGCTGAAGTATACACAACCCTTCCCTCTTTCCTGGACACATATCCTATTTATATCTGCCAAGACTACACAAATTTATGCAGACTACGATAACCCAAAAAACAGTAGCAAAGATTATTAAAGTCAGTCTTGTCAAACTACATCAGTTGGGAGATATTTCCAGCATAAAGGGAAAGGGCCTGAGGATGCGTTCAAACAGCATTACAACCCAGTGAGTCCACACAACACACCAACAAATTAGACTGACACTTCACCTCCAGAAATCCAACACAACACTGAGCAAAACAGTAATTTGCACTGTCTCCAAAGGCCTCACAGCTTGTCCAAATTCTGCATTCATATTTACTCACTTGCCTCCCAAAGGATACTACCAACACGTAAACAGTATCCAAGCAGGCCCTTTAAACCTGCCACAGACAGACATCCAGCCCCCCAACCCAGTACAGCAGACTTGCACCCTTGACAGTAGCAGATGTTGCTATCAGCTGCAGAGCTTCCCCTTCCTGTTCTCTGTCCTAAGCTCCTCTCTTCCCTGCAACAGGACAGCACTAGCAGAGGTCTTCTCACTGGCCCATTTCAGTTAAGAGAATCTCTAGAAAACGAGACAAAAAAGGACAAGATGCAAGTCATGAGTATGCTCTCCCATCATGCCTCACAGAAGCTGCTCCCTCAGGACCTGGATAAACTCTCTCAACTCATAGCTATGAATTAAATTTCAAGAATCTGAAACAGCATACATGGAAGATGCAAACTATCCCTTGAACTTTCATTCAGCATTCCTTGCAAGTTACACTGGTATTTTTGACTTTGAGCATACTTGGTAGACTGACTTTTCCCATTAAATAGGACCACTCTGCTACAGAGGCATCCTCACTGTAGTCACCTCAAAATTTTTATCCTTTATTTACCTTGTTTGTTTACCTGTTTACACACTGCTGGCTCAAGACAGGGATTTAGCAAAGCATTTCAACACAGCAGTTAAGAGATGTCTCAGAGGTGAGGCTTCCCATATTTGGGAATTCGTGGCATTCTTGCACTTTGCAGCAACAGGAGGACGAGTTAATCATTCACTGTACACTGTCATTGTTCAGGGAAAAAGCCTATCAAGTGAATATTAAAAAATAATTCATTTTATCACCTCGGATGTTTAAATTGTTGTGAAAACAAACGTAAGATTCATCTTGCTCTTTCATATGGAGACTTGGAGACTACAGCACGTATCAGTTAAAAGCTTCTGAAGCTGTACACATGGAAATGAAATGATGATTTACATGTTTGCTTACAATTCAAGCAAAATTAAAACTGAAGCAAAGTAAATTGAATATATTAAAGTTCAAATTTACAAACTGAATATATTACTGAAGATATTTGCAGTATTTCACAACTAAGTCCCCATAACCAGTCATAATCGTCACATCTATTATGACCTGAAACGGGAAGTTTAAAGGAACGAAATGGTTCCAGTTTTCTACAATCACATGACATGATATCTGTTTCGATAAAAATTTGAAGATGCCAGACTACTCTAAATCTATAGTACCAGGTTTTGGGCAAACTATTAAGGTGAGAGACAGCTTCAATTCATATAAAGAATGACACATAGACAAGGAAGTGTGAAGCTTTTAAGACTGTGAATCTGCGTATCAGGCATGATAATTTCTAAGAGCAGATAGAGTGTGATAGAAAATGCCCATGTATCTTCTTCAAAGTTGCCAAAGTAACTAGTGTTTCTTCTGTTTCCAGCCAAGCTACAACATAATGAAAGAGGTTTCAGTTAACTTGGTCTACTACTCTTCTAATTTTGCCACGTAGGGGAAGTTACCAAAATTAAAATAAGCACAAAATTCTTAATAAAGCAGTGGAGAAATACTTAAGGACATATTTACCTCAGTCACTAAACAAGTGTGTGCTTTCTGGACTAAGAACTGCCATGGAAATTTCAAGCTCTGAAGCACTATCTCGCTGTAGATTTTAGATGCCAGAAAAAAGCACAGAAGGAAACAATACACACCTGGCCCCGTTCTCACTCATCCTCTCATGCTGACACAGCAGTGGAACACAGCGCAGGGGCCTGCCTCACTTCACAGAATTCTGAATTTCCTACGGTTTAAATGCAGAAACACATTTCAAGTGTTCAGAGTATTTTTATACTTGATTGAACTAAAATTTTCAGAAATAGTCAATTACTTTAAACAGAGCATATTTTGATTGTTGAGAATTTAGTCTCATTAGGCCCTGTCTCCAGCACACAGAGGTGTCTCATTACACAGTTTCTTTATCCAAAGGGGCTTTAATGTAGCCAAAGACTTATCTCAAAATGTTACAGAGAGTCAGTCCAAATAAGACCATTAGACTGGTTCCAGAATGTAGTTATTCATTTCAGTAACATCGTCCTATTCCTAGATCCAGAACTCAATGTATAAATAGTACCTGAATTTGAATACTTGGCTGTTCCTATCCCAAACTGAAGCCTGAAATATGGGGTTCACCTCCTACGGGTTTACTGTAAGGACTGATTGCAGCAGAAGGATGAACAAAAATAGTACTTCATACAACCACTCACACCATTTATGGTGCTCCCGCCTACAAGACTTGTGGCATTCTGAAGACACAGGATGAGATCATCTGAGATCTGATCCCAGCACCTATTTTGTGTCTCTACTAATCAAAGTCACCATACAATAGCTGTTAATATTGCCTATACAGCAACMTTTGATAGTCACCACACTGAATTCCTTCTTCATAGGTGTTGACATATGTCAGGAATCTTTTGCAAAGCTTTGCAAAGTAATCCATTCCTAGCAGGTAATATACTACACTATAAAACAGGAGTCATCCTGCACCCTCCAAGGAGCACACATTCTGGATTTTCCAGTCATTTACTTTTGTCTGTCAGATACTGACAGAAGGCAGGTCAAGTGGAACACAGTCAGGAGCTTCTGTCATGTTGTGCTATGATGTCTTGCTACGGGGAAGAAATGATCTTTCCTTAGAGGGACATGCAACCTACCCGCAAAGCTTATCACAAAGCTTACCACACAGGTTCACAACTCATGAAAGGTGCACACCTGTAGTCTATTACTTAAATGGATAGGAGCTCTCTCTTTTAAAAACATGCATATTCCTTCTAGAGAAGAATTGCATTTAAAGACAAAAGAGCAAAGTAGTACTAGTAGCACAAACACTAATTTATACTGTGAAGATGGTACAACTTTGGATCAATCAACTGACTTCGCAGTGAAACCCAGGAATGCTCACACAGTCCCTTCACCAGGGKTTAGCCAGGAAGCAGCTGTGCCCCTCAAAGGAACAATGACCAACACTCCCAGATACATGGATTTCATCCCATGTGTTGGAAACCAGCCCTGCAAGAGATTTTTGGAAACCTAACACAGACCAGCATCAGCATAAAGAGGCTTGAGGCTCTGACCCAGCCATGAGGCACYACAGCCTACTCTGCTCTAGGATATCCCAAAGTCTGCCCATGCCATGGTGCCACTATGCCGGCAGGGTTGAGCAGTTCAGTAGATAACACTGTGCCCCATTGCATAATATTTCCATGTCTCAATTCCTTACTCATTAGTTACTAGTAATTATAAGACTACATCTACCTCTCCAAACACAAATACGATGGTTCGATATTTGACTTCACTAATAAAATACCTTTTTACCAAACAGTAAAAAGAACGACTTCAACATCACTTTAGAGCTTGAAACAGGAAAAGGCAGCTTTGAGCTGTAAGAAAGTACAGGAAGCAAATTAGCTACATAAAGGCAGAAAAGAAGCTGAAGGCAAGTCTTACTGAGGCTCTCTTATTGCAAGAAGTCATTATTAACAGTTACATAGAACTAGCCTAGTTTCTAGTTCAAACTGTGCCCACCCTGGTTTTAAAAGCTAAGCATATAGAAGTTTCAGTGCCCTCCAACAATTCTTCCACCCCTCCCAAATGGGAAGATGACTCATGGCTTATTTTGTTTACTTTGAATTCTTAAACAACTAAGGCAGCAGTTCCTGCTCTCTGTTACATCCAGGTATGTCTAGCTTATCTCTATCTGTTTCATGGGTTTCCCTTTCAGTTTATCCTGAAGCAACTGAGAATAATTTGACAGCTACTCAGATGTGCACTATTAACGAAGATCACTGATTTTGAGAAAGAACTTGGAAATTCAATTCTAAGTTGCTCAAATCAGCAGCACACCAGGGCTTTCAGTAAATTATATGGGAAGACCACCTTTGTTAAACACCAGAAAATTAGCTGGTCACCTGTTTCCTCATTGTTCAATATAAGTAAAAATCCCAAATTGTTACAGTCAAACTGGTACAACAGGTTTATAACAATGTGTGTATAATGTGTGACTGAAGTTCATAACTAGCATGCTCTTAACATTGACAACTTTCACGGATAACCAAACAGGCCTAACTGTTCCTCCTTCATATACCAAAACCTAAGATCACAAAACATACCTATTGTAAAGACGGTTTTGAACAGCAGCAATACTGAAGTGAAAGCGTGCTTTCACTTATACTATTGCATAAACACCATTCAACTCAAGAGGCCTATTGGATACTTTTCCCTTAAGTACAGGGGGCAGAGAATTAAATATAACAGAAAGATGTAAAATAGGGACCAAATAATGAAACCACAGAGAAAAATTGGCAAAGTGTCACACAATTAGCATAAGGTTACTGATTATTGACCCAATACATCTCTTAACATTGGAGTCGAAATTTTAAGTTCCTTTTCCTGCACCTCTTTCAGAAAGTATGCAACAGGTAGTACAAGCACGGCAGTGGAATGCCATGGAACCACTCTTCATACTGAAACAAGCAGAATTGTTAGAGTACCAGCTCAGCCCAAATGAAGCTGTGCTGCCTTGTCAGTGCAGTCTTGCCTTACCACACAAACACTTGTGCCTACAGAATTGTGCATTAAATGATTTTATATGATGATCCCTGGGGATTACTGAAAATAATTAGGAAAGAGAAATTTCTCTTCCAGGTGACAGGTCAGATCTGCTAGTGTAAGTCAGCATCACACTGGAATGCTTGATGACTTAAGTTTTACTGACTTCTGAGGTCACAACATTGATACAAGAGACAAAGGAAAGTAATAGTCCACTCACTGCAGAAGCCACACCACAAAGAGTGTGCACTGTCTGTTTTGTGGTTTCATGGCCACTGTTACAAGTATGAATTTTCTAATAAAGTGCCTCGGTATCTGACACAGTCCATGCCAAGAATAAAAATTTCCATGTTTATGTGTTTAGCTTAAATAACTAGTTCTGAAATTGCAACCTAAGGTTGTACAGATTTACACAACCTGCTGCCCAAAGCAAACATTAATTTACTCAGATCTAGATTATGCATAGGAGGAGTAGTGACAAAAGCTATAAATTGCCATCCTTTATCATGCTGAAAGAGGAATGTGCTATCAAGTATCACTCAACAAGGAGTCAAAGGATGTCAAAAGTCCACACATGATGAGTACACCCACTTGGCAGAGGAAACGCCGACAGCCGTACGCGCCCGGGACCCTTCGCCTACAACTGGGGCGTGCCTGTACAACACGGCTCCTGGCGCTGGAACAGCGACCCGGGGAAGGGAAACGGCAGGGCCGAGGCCGCCTGCATCCAGGAGCGGCCCCAAGCCCCGGAATACGGCTCCTGGGCGTGCAGCAGCCCCGGCCGGGCCGCGCCCCGTCCCTCGGGCTGAGCGGCGGGAGGGGCGGCCGGGCCCGCCTCGCCCTCCGCTCCCCACGGCCGCGGGGCGCCGGCAGAGACCGCTCGGCAGCGCCTGCGGGCCGGGAAGAGGCCGCCGCGCCGCCGGCCCGCGCTTACCTCCTCCGCCTCTTTCCCCAGCGGGATGCCCATGGCCCGGAGGCCCGTCTGGAGCTCGGCGATGTCCACCCTCCCGTCTTCGTTGAGGTCGAGTTTCCTGAAGAGGTTGGCGTACCGGGAGTCGCCATCCCTGTTCCCGTCGCAGGCGGCTGCCGGCAGAACGAAGCCTCGCAGGAACTGGAACATGTCGGGGCCGTGCAGCGCGGAGAGACGGACACTGTCCCTCCAGTCCCGCCAGCTGGGCGCGGACGAAACACCGCCCGCGATGCTGCCACTGCCCGCAGCTGCCAAGGGAGGGAAGGGCTGGCCCGGGCCCGCCCCGAGGCGGGGGGCGGAGGGAAGGGCGGAGCGAGCCCCGGCGCTCCCCGCCTTCTCTCCGCCCCCGCTGCTGCGGCGGGAAACGTACGCTGAGGGAAGAGGGCCGCCCGCGGCCCCTCGGGCTCGTCATAGCGCTCCCGCCCGCACTTACACGGTTGTACCAGCTCAGAGTTTTCGGTACAAGTAGAGAACTGCCAAAACCGCTGCAAAAGACCTCCTTTGGATACCTGGGCTCCTTCTAGTCCCCAGCGGTGGAGGCCTCGATTGAAGGTGTATGAAGAGCCTTCCAAATTAAGGGCCGTCTGAACGAGCCTGGCTGCTTGGCCTAACAGAACAAAGATTAGAAGAGGAAACGTCTAGGGTTTTGCTTCATAATGGCTTCATAAATAAGTCAGTGGATTAAATGGAAAAGTACACAGCTGGTATAAGAGCAAATGGATAGAAAATATCACCAAACAAGCTCTCTCTCCACAAGAGAGCTGCAATGAAAAGGAATTTCAGCTGCCACTGAACTGAGTCTTGCTTTCCTGGTGCATATTCAGTCAATACACAACCATGTAAAGTGCATGTCAGCCATACAGCAGAAACTTTGTAGCTTTTCTCACAGAGTAATTAATAAAGCTATTATGCTACATTGTCTGAGCATGGACTAGTGTTTAAAAAAGGGCTACCTGCTACTAGGACTTGCATATATAAGTTTGCAAGTTAAAGGTTATAGGTATATTGTGTTACAGGTTCATTGAGTCACAGAGTAAGTGGTGTAGGAAGGGAGCTCCTGCTCAAAGCAGGCTCAGCCATGAACTCAGACCAGGTTACTCAGGTATTATTTCAGCTTTGAAGACCTCCAAGGATGGAAACTGGACAATCTCTCCAGGCAGCCTGGCCTAGAGCCTGGCTGTCCCCACAGGGAGGAAGATCTTCCTTTCTAAACACTCTGAGCTGTTCTCATTTCAGTTTGTGCCTGATGTCTTTTATCATCCCACCATACCCCACTACAAGGAGCCTGATCTTATTTCCTTTCTAAACACTCTGTACGTACCAGGAAGGTGGAGGCTTCCTTTTAAGTTCCCCCAAAGCCTTATTTTCTCCCAGTTGAGCAAGTTCAGTTTCCTCAGCCCCTCTTCACAGAACAGGTGCTCCAGCCCCCAGACATCGTGGTGGCCATCTGCTGAACTCCCCAGTTTATCCATGACTTTCAGGTATTGGGAGCCCAAAACTGGACTAGTGTCTAAATCTAGCTTGTGCAAGAGTAGAAGGGGATAATCTCCAACTCCTGGCTATGCTCCTGTTAATACAGCCCAGGATGCTTCTGGCCCATGCTCAGCTTGCTCTCTGCCAAGACCGCCAGGTCCTTCTCTGCAGAGCTGCTCCCTGGCCTCTATGGTTGCAAGGGACTATTCCTTCCTATGCAGTACTTCACATTTGTCCTTGTTGAATCTCATAAAGTCCCTGTCACCCTATTCCTCCAGCCTCTCCGAGCAGCAGCCATGTACCTCAGCACACCAGGTGGTCCCCCACCCAGTTTGCAGAAAGTACTGCAATAGGCAGAGCCAGAACACACTCTACCCCTATCTAGAAGAAGGAAAGTGAATATTATTGAGGGTCACTGATCCCAGTGATGTAATACTGCTAAGTAGTACAGCCTTTGAYTCCATTTTTCTCCCATACCATCATCCTTACATCTTTATCTAATGAAGCAACATTCTCTTTTATCCCTAATCAGAATATGCAAGTAGTATCTGTACTCATTACTGAATACAATGCATAGAAAGATGACATACATGGGAATGAAACAGTGCTACCCTAAGCTCTCACTGCCTACCACTAGGTTCCTAATAACATCCAGCATTGTCACTGTCTGAGGTCTTGATGAGTTACACTTATTTTCTTATATGATGAGTATCATACTAGATACTGTGTTTGTATATTAAGACTATCCATGGATTAGAACCACTCAAAAACTAACACCAAATACCTGAAGCATATATTTCAGCTGGCCTCAGGCACTTTTATACTATACTTTTTTCTTATAGTGTGTGCAAACGTCATTTACATGTTCAACATCAGCTCGTCATTTCCACATGACCAATGAAGCCATATGCAAGCACTTACAAGAAACTGCAGGGACTGGGTGTTAATAGCTTTCCTTGCAGCATAGTAACAACTACCTTGGTAACAACTTCAGAGGATATTTGTACAGATTATACATACATACATAGTATATGTAGTATTTTTTTTTATTAAATATAATTGTTACTTTAAGTGGCAATACATAGAAGTTTGTGGAGTGATTGAGCATCTGCAATAATTAATGTGCAGTGTGGGTTGAAAGTAGTGTCTGATGGGGCATGATTGACTAAAGTAAGAGGTAGCATAAATAAAGGATCAGGACAATAAGAGACCCATAATCAAATACTGACATATTTTCTAAAAACTCTACTTGTCACTAACACATGAGAAAAGTTAGTGTCAATAGTCCAAAATTCAAGGTAGTCGAGAATGAGATGCATTTGCTCTTCCTGAAGCAATGAGGAAAAAAAGCTACTTCTAGCAGACTTGGCTTTCCTAAGTACATCCTGCATAAGTATAATTTATCTAGTGTGTCATACTGTTCAGAGTCCTATGTGTAGGAAAAAAGAGGAGGCCACAGAGAAAAAGCAGATAATAGAGCTTGATGGCTGGACAATGAACACGTGCAAATAGAGTCTGCTTTGACTCCCATGCACAGCAAAAGTTGGAAGTATCAGCTGTACATTATTGGTCCAACTGTTTATCCACAATGTGACACAACAGTGAAATACATTCTTCAGATTTGCACTAGTCTCTCTGAAAACGGAGTAGCATAGAGCTGTGCAAAASGTTTAAATGCTTTGACTTTAGAATGACTGGCTGATAGCAATAAGACAAATAAGTGAGTCTCTCAGGTATTTTGCACAAGTTGATAGATAAACTATTAGGTACACACCTGAGAAAGCCATCACTCTTTGGAAGATACAGACACTTCTTAGGTCTAGTTAACCTCCTGCAGGGACATCTGAGACAGTGACCACAAGCACAAATCCAGGRATCTGCCTCATTTACACCAACAAGAAAATGAGTCTTGCCTATTATTTGGAAGCTAGCTCCACCACAACTATAATTTCTTCTACAAATGACTTTATTTGCAAGGTTTGGCAGATTTTGAAGCTGTATCATTTACAAAGCCCCTGATTGTTAAAAAGGAGTCTTGAATAGTCCATGATTTTGCACTCTGATTTTTGCCTGGCTTGAAGGAACTGCAAAGGACCTGCAAAGGACATCTGAGTTAAGAAATATCCTTGCCCAAGATATCTTATTTTAAATGTTTGGGTGTTGGTGGTTTTTTTTTAATTCTGTGACATTTGTATTGGTTTTAATATTATAAGACTTTTTGATATCAACACTGATTAGTATCAGAAAATATATCAGAAAAATATATCTATTAAAGTTACTAGAAAAAGAACTTTTAATTATTGTTATATCAATACATATATAATAAATATTTAAATTACATCAATACAATCCACTTAGATGAAGTGCTATAAATATCACAAAACCTCAGAGACTAGAAGCAGACTTGATATGTATTATTAATAGACTAAAAGATAACTCAGCTGAATCGCATTATTAGGTGTCTGCTCTAGATACTGTAGCTCTTTCTGTGAGTAAGGAAGCTCTTCATAATAATCCTAAAATTTTGAAAATCATCTACTGCATGAGCCAGAAATCATTTCTGGCTTAACTCCAAGGACTGCAGTGAAGTTGAGTAATTTTTAAATGATGAGATCAAATCCAGTCTGCTACACATTTAAAAATGGTCTGTTAAGCACATCCAGAATTTTTTTGTCACCTGATGGAGCAGTCTTCAGGTCACACATGGGAGGATATAATTAAAGAACACAAAGGAAATAAATATTTAAGCAGCAACAGACAAAGTTCAGCGTTTTTAATTTGTTTAAGATAAAATGAATACTTGCTTCATTATAGATGTAATTACTTCAGTTTTAGACTATCATTATAAAATAATTCTTCAAAACATTTGGAATATTTTGGAATGTTACTATTGTATAATAACAAACTACAGCAAATTCAAATTATTTTATTCTTTTCACATATTTTTCTTTACAGGTTCTTGTCTAGCACACAGCACTGGACTGGTTTAGCATGAAAAAGGTACTATGTCTTAATTCAGAAAGACTGATGCTGTAATTTAGACAAATATAATTTACAAACTAAGAAATCACGATTTAAAAACATCAATGGTTCAGCTGAGTTCTGACATTTCCTGTGACACATCACCATTTTGGAGGACACAGAACACCCCAGGAGTGGGGCTGTTACCTGAGCTTTGTTTACAGCAGAGCTTTAAATAGCCAACCCACACGAAGGCAGTGATCCTTCAGAGGGTAACAGGAGAGACTGCTCTGTGGGTCTGTACTAGACAGGTACAAACATATTTGAAGGACTGAGACTTCATCACATATTTCTTAAATCAGCATGACAAATGTCATAATTATAGAGTTCACCTACACACATTGCATGTAGCTCTGACTGATCTCACTTTTTAGTTTAATTTCACTTCAGGCATCCAAATTAATCTCTTCCATGACCAAGACAAAATGCTTACAATGTACTGCTGCTGGAAGCACCGATCTAGGTACAGGTTGTAGACCAGACCTTATGTCAGAGCTGGAGCAGTGATCCATCTAAAGCCAAACCTAGGAAGCATTTCAATGCTTTTCTGATGCTACTGTTCTCAGGAAAAAGAGCTACAGGTCAGAAATCAAGTGCCCAGCAGGAAAATGTTACTGCAGAAAACATATAGGCCAAGTGGATGAACACAGATCACATTAGTACCATCTCCAATAATGACAATGCTCTGCAGGATTTAAAAAACCTGGAGACCTGTGCTTCACCTGTCCACTAAGGACATTGCCTATTAACTCCTGAAATTTTGTAACTGAAATCTTATACTCTTCAGGAGAGCAAACAGCTTTTGAATTATTTGTTTTATTCTGGTGTAACTGGAGCATTTTGTAAAACATGTTTTTCTTGAATACTTGAGGTTTTGTACTTGTAACATCCAACTTCTTTAAAGATTTAGGAATTTCTCTGAAAAAAACCCCCTCCAGTGCTTTAATCTTACAGAAGTTTTTTATCAATGACAACACAGGATTGTTACATTACCCACAGTGTTAATCTGTTTTTTAAAAACTCTTTTGCTATTCTGAGAATCTTTTGATCAAAGATTCTAAATATATCTTAAAACCTAGGCTTCTGACATTTTTGATCATGACTCTTTTGGTCAAAAAGGTTATACTGAATATAGAGAGTTTTTTCTAGTCACCAGTTCAGAATGTAAATATAGCCCCAGAACAGACTGGGCTTTTTCAGGTAAGTGTTGCCTTTGACTCAAACCTCCTAAAATCATTTAGCACCTCCCCTTGTCTTTATTTTAGCAGTCAGCACCACAGGATGGCAGAGCATAGCAAGGGCCAGCTCTCTCCCCAGAGCAGCAGGATGAGTGCAAGAACCTGGAGAGCAGGGCAGGGCCACCCAGCCACAGCCCACCCTACTGTACCAGAGCAGGGAGAGGAGAGGAGGTACCACTGCRGAGAGGCAGCCCTGAGGCTGTGCTGGGAACACACCTCAGGCTCGAGTCCAGCAACAGCAACCACAGCCAGGCACATCTACCAGAAAAAGGAAGCTCTGAGATCAAGCTAAGAAATCAGCCTGCAGGTCAGGGGCCACGACAAGGCACAGACAGCACAACAAAGATGCAACAGAGAGAGAAAGCTAAAACAAGGTTCAAATAAGGAGTGAGGGCTCATGGCTGAGTTTAAATAGGTCCCCTGAGCAGGAGTTGGATGAGGACCCAGGTGAAGATGCTTGGGGCTGTTGCAGCTTGTTGGTGCCCTCAGTATATAAACTCTTAAAACTTCTTAAGGAGCTCAGTTATAGAAGGAAGCTGCTTGTGTAGCATAYTACTCCAAGCACTCACAGGCATATATATAGCCTTTTATAATTTATGAGGATTGCTGGTCTACTTCTTTGATTAAGAGTGAAGTAAACCAATTTTTCTTTAAAATATTGATTAAAAACTGGATCAATTGTATTTATTGAACTTCAACAGACAATTTATCTAGCCTGTAACCCTATTTTTCTTTCTATATCTTAATGCAATGGCCCTTCCAGCTGACTAGGGTAATCTCTTTTATCAACCAGTTTTTTAACAAAACTCTAGAGTTGGTCCCTTTACTTTGAAAGAAAGGAGGATCTTGGTATAACTTGATGCTAACTAAGTACTAACTTAGTCTCTTTAGGTGCTGAAAGCTTTTCACCTTCCATTTCTTTGAATAGAGAGATGATGAGTGCAGTACCTAGGGAACTGTCTTGTATGACATATGGCTCTTTTGATCTGTTAACCAGAAAAGATTTTCAGAATTACTTTAGGGCATACCAAAGAAATGTTCTCAAGGGGGAAGCCCTAGGTCAAGGCCAAATGCCTAGATCTCCTCTCTAAGATGTCCTTTTATTAATTTTACTCCAGTTAAAAGATTTCTTTCGGAGCCAGTTATTTCTTGACATTTGGAAGTTTTGTAGGGAATTCTTTTGTTAGGAATGTAAAACTGATAGTGGAGTCAGAACTATCCTTGTACTTTTTTTTACTGGAAAACCATATATAAATTCTTTTTATGCATATTGTAGGACAGAAAAAAACCAAGAGTATTTCTTTTCCAGACACTGCATTTTTATGCTTTGGTTTTTTTCACTCTTTACTACTACTTTTTTTTTCCCCCTAGGATTATGCTACAGGATAGTTGTGGACTTTCTGATATACTTATCTCCATATCATTTGTGGCATATGTATTCATCAGGTATGTATTCCATGAAAAATATATTTCTACGTGGTTATACTGAATGAGGGGCAGCACTACTTTCGCAAGTTGCAACAAGACTACAGGGGCTCAGCATCATACTGCATGCGTAATCTTACAAGTTCTTATGCTTACCATGTGATTTAAGTGCTGGCTGTGGGAAGACATGCTGTGTGTTTCTTACGCAACGCTGTAAAGAGGAAACTGATCTGCTGATGGAGGCTGCTCGGAGCCTGCTTTATGTTTAAATCTCCTGGAATGGTTTTTTAAGACAAAGCTGTTCGCTAGAGAGCACATGCTGGTGTTGAACTATACGTGAAACAAGGGCGTTGCATATGTGTTGCCGTAATCACCTATGCCACAGGACTGTTCTTAAATGTAAATACAGATGTGTACACCCTCCTTCTCTACAAGACCGTGAGCATCTGTTGCTTGTATCAGAAGCGGCGCTGGTTGTAAATTACAGGTTGAACGGCTGTACGAGACACCGATAAGATTTAAATTACAGTAGGAGGACTCTAAATTCAGAGTTGAAATTTCGATGCCTAAACAACGCTTCGTTTTGTTAACGTTCTCTGAAATGAAGAGCTATAACGTGAGCAGCGCAGTAGGTTTCCGCTGGTGGGACGCGCCCCCGCTCCAGCGGGGTCCCTGGGAGGCGGGGGAGCTGCCGGGGCGGGCTGCACAAGCCCCTCTCGGCCGGGCCCGCGGCCACGTCACTGCTCCGGCCACCCTGCGGGGCGTGGGGAGCGGCACGCCAAGGTCCCGCTATTGAGCAGCCTTGGCTCGGCTCGGGCCAACTTCTTCGCGAAACCGCACGCCGGCGTTTGAGCCTTTGGCGGCCGCGGTCGCCAATGGCTCCGGCCGCCACTGCCGGCAGCGGGCGGAGCGGAGGCGGGCGGGTTTGAAAGGGAGGCGCCGGCTGCCATGTAAGCGCTGGCCGGGAGCGCCGCGGCCGGCAGGGGTTGAGCTGGGAGCGGCTGCCGCTCCGGCCCGTCCTGCGGGGCCGCCCTCGCCCCGGGCATGGGAGCGGAGCGGGGTGGCCGGAGCGGAGCGGAGTTGCCGTGCGGGCGGCCTCCGGGGAGCTCCTGGCCCATGGCCTTCATCATGATGAAGAAGAAGAAGTTCAAGTTCCGCGTGGAGCTGGAGCTGGACGAGCTTTCCTCCGTGCCCTTCGTCAACGGCATCCTCTTCTGCAAGGTGCGGCTGCTGGACGGGGGCAGCTTCAGCGGAGAGTCCTCCCGGTAGGTGCCTCCTTCCTAGGGACTGGCAAGCCGGGGTCTTGTCGCGCTGCCCGCCCCACGCAGGCAGCCCCGGGCGGGCCGCGGCCGCCCCCGTCCGACGGGGTCCGCTCGAGTCCGCGTCCCCCCGAGAGCCGGGGCGGCCCGGCCGCCGCCGCAGCCCGCCCGGCCGCCTCCGCAGCCCCTCCGCCCGCTCCTCTGCTCCCTCGGCGGCGGCCGCACGGGGCGAGCCCGGGGCTCAGACGGTTCCTGTTGGCCGGCGGGCGCCCGGGGCTCCTGGCGGCTGCGGGCGCGCTGCTCGCCCTTCCCCTCGCCGAAGGGGAACTCCTGTGGCACGGCGTGGCAGCGGGCAGGCTGGCTGTTTTCTCGTCCCGCCTGCTTTGCCAGCATCAACGGCGRGAGAACACATGTGGGAGCACTTGCACCTCTTCGTCTGCGTGGCTGCTCGCTGCCTGAACTCGTAACGTTGTAAAATAAATACTGAGGCTCCTAAACACCGAGTAACAGGGGAAATGAATCCCTTGAGTGATGAGTGTTGTCCCAGAGAAACGGATCGCTTGTGCCATAAGGCCTGGAGCTGCTGATCGGATGCGTAATAGGAGGGGAGAAAATGTCTTGTCCCCAAGCCTCTAGTCTGAGCTGCCCCCTGTGAGTTGTGCGACCTTAGTGTTTAATTGGACACTGGCTTGCTGTGTTTCATTCTGTGGATATTTACACGGAGAGCTAGGTTCCATGGAAAAGTCCTCAATTTTTCCTGTAGGTGTTCAGGTCATATGTGTTACTGACTTTGTTCATGCTCAATTCTGCAGTGCATGTGTTGCAAGGCAGGTGTGTTTTTCTCTCTCTCTTCCTTCAGTTGTGCCTCAGCAATAGAGCCATCATCTGTTGTGACAGTGGCTCCCTGATCACTGGTAATGAGCAACGGGTAAATAGATTGCCAGTGTGTTAATTTTTGCCAAGTATCAGGCAGAGGCAAACTTTGTCAATAGGAAGAGTGTGCTGTGGCTTCATGTCTGGGGAGGAGGCGGCTCTCCTCCCATTACACTTGCTCTTGTTGTATGAGTTATTATATTACTTTAATATTATTACGAGAASGATTTACTGGAAAATGTCTCCTAGAATTCTGGGAGCAGACAGTAACAAATCTATGAATCTTCAGTTATTTTGTTATTAAAATACTGCAGTTACAGAGCTTTCTAAATTACCTGCTTTTGAGTCTGTAAATTGAATTAATCAAGGAGAATGAAGAGAAAAAAACCCGGAACTTCGGCCTAGAACCTCCTTATTTAACCATTCCATTATACTAGCGTGTATAATTAAAGATGAATTTTTCTTCTGTATGGTTGCAGGGCGTTCAACCCATCAGTGTTCTGTTCTCATTTTGTGTCTTTCCTCAACGTTTTTCTTGTGAGCGACTTAATAAGTAATAGATGATGATGATGATGACAATCATGATTCAGGCACTAATGTGCCATTACTCTCCTACTCCAGTCCTTACTGCCTTGAAGTCATTTTCACAGGCTGACATACATCTTCTGGACAGGATCTATTTTCAAGGACTTGGTTTCAGCAGAGCAGATGTTTTTTGACACATTATCGTGATCTTAGTCTTTTTTGCCTTGGCTGTTTATGATGCTAAAATTAAAACCTTGAAAGCCTACATTCATATCGTTATGAACGGTTTATTAGAGTAAAATGTGTGTGGTAGGATGTAGTATGTGTAGGGAAACTGTGACGATGTAAAAAATTGTGTTGGGGTTGAAGTTTAGAAATTCTCCCATTTTCTGGGGATATGGCTTAAAAAATAACAGCAATGGAACATATGCTGGTATATCAAGGTCCCTGTGCATGTAACTCATTCCTGGTGGACTGAGAAGTGTTGAGGTATGCTGGTAGGGAGGTAAAGAATTCTTCTGCAGTGATCCTTCAGTGCCAATTTAGGGAGTGCCTTTGCTCTTGGCTTAAGAATTAACAGATGAATTTTCAGAGTGGTGATTCAGCAAAGGGCTGAATAAATAAGGAAGAAATTAAGTTAACATCAGAGCGGCAGTATTTCAAAACTGGTCAGTTGCAAACTTTTTCGATGGCCATCATCTTCTAGTTGCGTGCGTTTATTAGATTTGCTGTGAGCTGGTAGTAATATCCCTAAAGTAGTGATCTTTTTAGCTCTATAAAAGACACTCAAAGAATTCCATTTTTTCAGAAAGTAATATATATAAACTAATTTCAAAAATTTTATAATACAGGGGAAAACTGACTCTGTTTTCTTAATAGCTTTTATTTTTGTTACTCACTGAGGTCTATTAACTGTAATTATTTTGGGAGAAGTTCTCAAGTTGGTACCAATATAGGCAAATATCCTGCTGCCTCTTGCCTTAGGGAAAAAAAAAGGCCTTATCAATAGTTTATAAACCACCCTAACATTATTAGCATTTTCTTTCCAAAGCTTACTGACAGAGAAAGAAATGTCATAAAAACCCAGGTCAGCAGTTACCTTGGAATAGGGGCCCATATGCAGCAAATTGTAATGAAAACAGTTTCAAGTGATCGTCTTGTCAGCCCTCTATGGATCATGCTGTATGAATGATTAAAGCCCTGATCCTGTAAGCAAATGTAGTACCTACATCATCCCTCTGATCACTGAAGTGAGATGAAAAGAAGACAGATAAAAGTTCAAGCTAAAATAGTTTTTTTCATTTCTTAGATCTTTGCTGAGGAAGAGCTACTGAAGAAATATGTTATGGAGACATGGTGCATGTTATCTGAGAATTGTCACAGTCCAGTTACTTTTCTGGCTCACACGGGTGTATGCCTCAAGTGTATGGAAAACCTGTGACCAGGTGAAACCAGCTTGTATAGTGCAGTACATAGTGATCTGGCTTGTGTATAAATAGCAACCACATCACTTTGCATTTTTGTGTTTCCATGTAGTTTTTTAGAACTCCAATTTGAAAACTTCTATTTGAAACACCCCATGCATATCTGTGAATACTTACTGTAGGAAAAGAAAATTCTGCATTATAATGCTAAATGCTTTATTATCTGACAAAATATTCAATTTTTGAAGTAATCTGGTATTGCCAAATAAAATTTTGATCCAAGGACATTGACCAAGTAGCAGCAGTGTTTAAACTGGGCAAAATGTTTCAGAGTTTCTGCAAGAGCAGGACCCTGGAATCCTGGCAAAAATTAATGGGTCATAACCTTTGATTCTAAAACAGGGGAAACCTTGAAAGGAGTTGTGGAAGGGGGGAGATTTGGTTTGGTTGTTTCAGCAAATTGACAATCAGCCATACAGTGTAATTCCTGCCCTCCCTCTTTTGAAATTGCTTTCTAGCACGACTTCTGGATCTTTACCATTGTATTTTCAGATGTTACAACAAAGGGTGTATTTTCAGACAACAGACTGTGGATGTATGCAAAGTTATGCTAACAAACTTCATTTTCATTTAGAAAACTTTCCTAGCTTAAGCCTGGTTTCCTGTGTGGCAAGGCATCTTTCTACCTTTCCCTGGGCCAATGATAATAGATCTCTCTCTTTGAAATTGGATACATTAATACAGGAGACTTGTGCAGATTCCAGGATACTGTGTGTCTATATTCTGCCTGGTCATAAAATATTGTGCACATAATGTCTAATGCACCATGAAAGGACAGAAGATAATTTCAGGGCGGAAATTACACCTATGAATATTTTGAACAGGAAAAAAATACTATTTTAAGGTACAGATTTTACTAAATACTAAGTATATTTATTCTAATGTAGACATAAATATATCGCAAGTATAGGCTTTCTGCAACTGCCCTCATTTTAACAGGCTGAAGAAAAGATTGATGGGTCCCTACAGTAGATAAGTGAGGCTCATAGGCTGAGTTGTTTGCTCAATCAACAGCAAATGAACAGATGGGATATGAGGAAATCCAAGAAAATTTGGAAAGTAAAGGATCTTATTTCTTGAGGGTGTACTTTCAGTGCTGTACTATATAGACTGAGCCTACAGTAGCTGTAGGTCTGGTAGTTCCATTTTTAGCTTGGTTTCCAGCTGCACCCCACTCAAGGAAGGGACTTGGTGGTTATTCTGACTGCAGTCTTCAGTTTGGTCATATTCCCCTGCCTTTCAGATCTTATCTTCCACATAATAAGTACTTCTTGCTTCTGGTGATGCATGGCCACCTCCTTCTCAACTGTCTAAAAGTACATCTATTTTTTGTGACACCAGCAAGTATGTTTTCTGCCTCACTAGATTCTTCAAGTTGCATTTTTACCATTCTTTTCCTGATTGCTGCTATTGCATTTGAAAGGGAAAAATTCTCCTGATAGTAACACAGCTTAACTAGCTCTCTTTTTTTAAATAAAGTCCTTGTTAGAAAAACGTACCTGTCACATGGAATCACTGTCCCTATCACTCTAATCTTCCTGCGTGATGTATGAATCCTGCTGACAATCTTCAGAGCTGGATAATGCTACTTCTAATAGCTTTTTCAGCTGTAACTGGATTTGCAGTTGGATAACCTGAAACAAAATAAGTTTTCAAGTGCTGTGAGGAATTTTGGTAGTGGGATAAAAATCCTACCTTGCAATTTTGTGGCTGCTTTTTTCAGATTCTCGAATGTGCACTTAATGTTTCCTCAGTTGTGAAGAGGCACTTGGTTAAGCAGCTTTCAGACCCTGCCATCTGTAGGGAGGAAAAGGTAAGGAGAAGTTCTCTACATAAAGTATAACTTTTTTTCCAACATGTAGTTGTACTTCTCCAGCCTTTCATTAATAGTTACAATAAAATGTGTTTCGTCAACTGATTCAAAGAATATGCTTGAGAAAAATCAAAGAATTAATCAAAGGAGTAAAGAATATAAAATTAGACCTGAAGAGGCTCATTTTTGGGCTACAGTAGGAGAAAATAAAATGTTTGTACAGTCTGCTTTTGGAATGGGATGTAGCTGGTTATTGCATATATGAAAAGGGCTCAATCTTGTGAGACTTCTGTTACTGTAATTATAAGTACTGGTAAGAGATATAACAACAGCTAACTTATCACAAAAAAGTTTCTGAGAAGAGATGCATGACAGACATCTGTTAAAGAGGGAGGAGTGTTGGGAAAAGCTTTCATGCTTAAGGTGCCCGGCTTGTGCAGAACAACAGGCCCTTTGGTTTAAAAGAGCTGGTGATGGTTTGTTGGTTTGTTTTTTCCCCTGACCTCAGCACAGTACATAGAGTACAGTATTTTTCTGCCATAAACTTGCCATTTGCAAGCACCATAGCACCTGATTGCCTTCATACGTTAAGGACTATTTCTGTTCATGGAGTAATTTTGGGTGAAGGGGAATGCTAGAGATCATGTAGTCCAACTGCCTGCTGAAAGCAAGACTAATTTCAGTTAGATCAGGAAGCTCAGAGATTTGTCCTTTCTGCTTTAGAAAATCTGTAATAATGGAGATGCCAGTTTTTGTAGACAACCTGCCCCGCTGCTTCACTGCTTTTATTGTGAATATTTTTTCCCTTATTTGACTGGAATTTATCTTGTTATTGCCTCTTTCCCTTTCTCTGTTCCCCACTAAGAAATGTCTGTCTCTTCTAACTCGGTAGAGATGACTGAAGATGGCAATTAGATCTTCCTTTACCTCATCATCACATTGTAAAAATGCTGTGTTCCCAAATTCTCCTGCATCAGAGGAGAATTCATCCCCCTCATCCCTGACTGCAGATCCTCATCTCACACCCCCTGGACTTGCTTCAGTTTATCAGTCTTCTGCTGAGAAGGCCCCAAAACCAAGCACAGTGCTGTAGATACAGTCTCACAAATGTTCAATTTCCTCTGACTTGCTGACTACAGTCTTGCTAATGCAATTTGCCCTTCACAGTGCTAATTCCATTCTGGGTCTTTGCATTTGCCTGTAACCAGCAGTTTTTCATCCCCAATCAGTTTATATATATTTTATAAGAAATTGTTGACATGAAATGCTAGTTAAAAATGTAACCTGTTTTATTATGAGTAAAAACATGTGGAATAGAAAATGATTACTCGAGTTTTGCATCTACTAACAGCAAATTAACTGGGGAGCTGTGTGCTGTAAATGAGTGGAGCTCTTCCTGCAGCGCCAGCTGTTTGCTTAGTCCTGAAATTTGTGAACCWTTGAAGCTCTGTAAATGTCTGGTTTTGTTCGGTTTTTCAGCAATGCTTAGGAAAAAATGTTTTTGTTGGAGAAGATGCATCATCTTATATGCCCCAGGCATGGGGGAAAGGTATTATTATTAAAAGGACTATTAAAGGAAAAGTAAACTGTATTTGTTCCTGAATAGAGAAACATATTAAAGCTTTGCATAAAGTTATTGCTACAGCATATATTTTGGAGCTCATGCTCTGAGCGCTTACTTCAAGTGATGCACTTTTCTGTATGAAGCCTAAATCTAGCATTTCGGTTATTGTATAACTTAACAATTTAAAGTGTAGCTTAGTATTGCTCCAGGACCCTGTTGCACAGGTACCTGTCTCTTTCCCTCAACTATGACACTGTGTGAATTTTACATGGAAGTAGATTTTGGGTAAGAGGAGTGCAGGAGGATAATCTTCTCTTGCATGCCAAACCATTATGTGTTCCCTCGTATAAATGAGAACTCTATATCCAACAATACCTTCCTAATACTGAAGATAGCCTAGGAAAGGTTGAATCTTAGTGTAAAGTACCTGAACCTGAAGCCACTAAAAGTGTGGCTACAAACTGTTACATTGTAGGTTAATGCCTTAATTCCTGTCTCTGTAAGGTAGGATCATGACATTGACCTTTGTTAGGTGTTCCAGCTTTCTGCAGAAGAAAGATGTTAGATATATAAAGTATATATATAAAATATCGATATGAATGGGATATTGCTCCCATTTTAAAATACTATTTACTACACTAAAAATAACTCTGTAACTCCAGTCTACTAAATACTGTATTTGTATCAGAAGGACAGAGCTAACTGTATTAAGTTTATTCAGAGAGGGGCCAATCAAAGGAAGCTTTAGGTGATACAGGTCCATATCCACACCAACAAATGAGTGCAGTAAGCAAAGGCAGGTGAGGGTGGAGGGCCGCAAATAATAACCCTGCCCCAGCCATTCCCAGTCCTGTCACAGGAGCCATCAGCCTATCAAAGCCCACCTACACAACCCAAAGACACAGAGGCAGGTGGGGAACTGAATTATGGGCTCAGACAAGTGGACTCCCTGTCTGGGCCCGTCCCAGGGCTGCCCCAGGAGAGCCTCAGCCCCATTGTCCAGGCAGGAAACCCATCATGTTGAACAAACACCAGGGCACGTTTTGGACTGAGGGGAGTTGCTGCCTATGAGACACATCATGGGAAGAGGCTTATTATGGGACCATTTGGGGAGGAACTAAAGGTGGAGGAAAGGATGAGTTTGAGGAGGAACAAGTGTGGGGAAAAATAGGGAGTTAAGGGGAGCCAGTTGGATGTAAATAGTTTGCTGGTCGGTACATTTGTCTAATCTGTTTCTAATCAGTACTGTCTATTGTATTTTTATATTGAACTACATTTTAACTCCTTCCCGGGGGAAGGGCTTTCTATTCACTGTGTATTGGGGAAGGATGTCTGAGTACCAGCATCTGGAGTCAAGAGTGTGTCACAGGGCCTGGGCTGCCAGCAGCAGGAGAGGCCACAGTGAGCACACTTAAGCCATGGGAGTGGGATTGTGGGTCACAGTGACCTGTGTGTCCCCTGTGCCAGCAGCTGGTCTGGGATTGTGGGCCAGAGCACTTGGGTGCCAGCAACTGGAGAGTCCAGATGAGTTAAAGCAAATGGCAGCCACTGGGGTGGGACCAGGAGTCAGAGACCCCTGTGTGCCTGTGGTGCCAGCACCTAGAGCAAATGCTATCAGGGATCAAGCCGGACTGTTGAGTAGGTGGTACAGCCTGGGAGCCACATCTATCTATCTATCTATCTATCTATCTATCTATCTATCTGACCTCTGTCGTGCTCAGCCAGAGAGGGGTGAGCGGAGGCTGTTGGTGCTGGCTGACTCCGAGTGCTCTGTGTGCCTGTGACCAGCAGGGCCATCTGTGTGTGGTGGGAGTGGGGGCTTCCCGGGAATACCTCTTCAGCCTTGCTGCTTGGGGGATCTGAGGAGCAGAGCTGCAGCAGCCTCGCTTCTCTGAGGCCATCTTATCAACATGATATATCTTCTAAAATAAGCAAGCAAAACTTAGGTGATTCTCTCATCAAATTACCAGCTTTAAAAGATCAGAACAATATTCTCGTTTACTTCATGTAGTGAAAAAGCAATTTTTTCAAGGTATTTATAGCGAGTAGATAACTCATATTCTGTCCACTAGCTGTAAGATGCCTAAGCAAACACTGCTTTCCTTAACATAAAGAAGTGTACTGATCCGATTGAATCCAAAAGTAGTTCTGGGAGTATTTTCACATTAACATAGTCTGATACAAAGACTGAATGGCATCTTAAAACAAATGGTCCCAATTTATTGTTTCTTTGGTGACCAATAAATCTAAAACAATTGCACTACAAATATAACTGATTTAACATAATCATCCCCATATGGTTAAATATTCTAATTGGCTGTTTAGAATAATCCAGATAAAAACTTCAATAAACAGTTTTCTGATTAATGGAACACAGTATTTTGGTAAATGTCCACAAGGAGTTATTTCAGAGGCTCTCATGCTAAAGCTTTTCCATTTGGCAAGAAGGGATTTTCCCCATGACACTTAAGGTCCTTAAAAGTGATTTATTTTTGCATTTGTAGCTATTTGCTGAAACAAGCTGTTATTCATAGACTTTATCTATGTGGAAATGAACAAACAATCTGATGATCATAAACACCTTAAAAAGTCCATCACTAATTAACAATTTAGGATGAGGAGGTGACTGGATTAGTATTTGTTTCTTTTATGTGGCTTTACTTTTTTTCTCTGTTGTGAGTCAGAAGAAAAACCCAATACTTTTATTCAACATTCTAAGTGACAGTTGTGTACAGTATGCAAAATACATACAAATAAAAATTTGTTTACAGCTGAAATCTTGCATTTGAAATTTAGTCAATGTGAAACTGTCCCTCTAAAGAAAAAATGATGGTAACTTAAAGTATACTTTGGAGTCGATTTATCTTACAATATCTGTTTATTGAATTTATTCTTGGTTACATATTACTGACAGCATTTATTGAGTTACACCAGAGCACTACAGCCTAGTATGTATTCAAATGCATCCTGGTAACTAAGCTACGTTTTGATGAAGAAAACAACTGGTTTTGCTTTGCATGTGGTAAAGTGCTGGGGAACTCATAGGAAACTGACTCACAATGGAAAGCTCTCCCCAGCGTGCCCGGAGCACCGGCACAGCTGCCAGAAGTTATCTGGGTTCATTTCCATAGCAGCCAATCAATACAGCTGTTTATTTTCTAAAGGCCTTGCACTCGAACTGGGAGTCTTATAAACTTAGATGTTACTGCTGAAATAAAATGTTCTGATTATTTGACCTTTGGGGGTTTTTTCAGCATGATGGTACTCTTATTTACTAAAAAAATACCTTAATTAAAATACATCAATTTTTTCTTTTATATGTAGTGGAATTAGAAGAACTGTTTAGTGGGAGAAGGGGCAGTTGGTTGGATTTGGGTTTTTGTTTTTTGATTGTGTACAAATTTTTCAAATATCTTGTGATTTATGTAGCAGTGAACGAAACTAATGATGCTATCCTTATGAGAAGGAAGCAGTATTCCTGGTTTTGATTTTATTTTTAGAAAAATTAGAGCATCAGTATCTACAACTGAGGCCTTTTCCTGTCACTTTTACTTTCTTGTTTGCAAATCCTGACGTGTAATATGAGTGGATTGAATCCTTTGAAAGCAGAGTGGTTTTGTGCTATCTGCCTTACTTGAACAATGATATCCATATAGTAGTATTGGTATRTTGAAATAAATTCAAAATCCTTACAGGTTTTGAGGACACTTAGATTTCTCAAGCAGATGTTACTTACATTTATCTTGCATTTACAAGCAAAAGTATGTTAATTGTTCACTATATTACCTTGTGCTACAATGTTAGTGATGTCTGGAACGCTGTGTAACTGTAGAATGTGCAGCTGCTTTGACTTTGCTGTAGAGGCAGAAGGCTGTTCTGAGAAGCAGAAACATAATTTGAAGCATAATACTGAGTTGTACAAAGATTTTGGCACATCATTTTGACTTCATGAGTTTACAAAAGGACTTTTTCAATGGGAAAAAAAGTATCATTACTTACTAACTGGAAATGTTACAGAAGTAAAAACATGACAAGAATTTAGCAAAATGATGAATAGCAGAAGTGATGCTGTTATTGGTAGACCCAGTGGTGTCCTGGGTGATGAGGGAGAGGTGGTAAGGGTGATGATGAGTACTGTCCTACTTTTATGACAAACAGATGTAATGAGAAAGGATTTTCTGACCTTTATGGATGACAAGTGAACATTTTCAGTCTAGTGGCACTGTTTTATATGTGTCACAAATGTTAGCAGTTATCCCTTTCAAGCAAATATCCCTTTCAAGGATGTATTTTACTTGGTGACTTCTTGTCTGATCCTGTTTCAATAGAGGATGTAACAATTTGTAACTTCCCTTTTTTKRAWTYYKGSYYYTTTTTKKWWTTWAAWWA